>CM037873.1:12870421-13570018 GCA_021292105.1 Anadara kagoshimensis
CACGCCATTTCGGAATACAATTCCTCATCAGTATTACATGAGCTAAAATTATGAAACTAAACTTCTTTTCCAGATGTTGATAAGATAAATAATGAATCAAATACAAATTTAGCTATGGAAAAACTGCATGAGAGAAGAGAGTATATTGTAATCTAAATAGCTTCACACAACTAAAATATGAAACCATGATTATTATCATTATTTGCCAGTTTTCAAAGTTGGAAATGGAAACATGGAATGGTATGCTTGTGTTTTGGTTACCACCCACATGATCAATGTATAGGCTAAGATCAAACTTTTTTCTATTATTTTATTTTATGTTTTTTAAATTTCATATAAACATTTTTTTACCGTAATAATTATTTCAACTCACCAAAAGCTTCCATCCACACTGGTTACTTGTTACTCATCTGCGTTTATGAAATTTTTGCTTTGAATTTAGGACATAATTTTGTGTTTATAAACAGTGCTGTCAAAGTGTTAAAATATCTTGAATATATATAAGCCAATACAGCTTCAGGGAAGGTTTTTCATAGCAAATTATTTAATTTTATGTATCTTTTTAAGGCCATCCTTTTTCGGTTTATTTGTGATAACCAATGTTGGTCACGTGATCAATGGCGACAATGACAAACTGCTTTTTTGTGTTTGGATGAAAAAAGTATACAATGTAGCGCTTTCTACATGTGGTAATTTTAATTTTTGCGGTTTGTTTTGTTGTTTTGATAGCTCAGCATACCGATTTTTTATTTTCAAAAACTGATTGGGTCCAACTGATCAACAAAAAACTCCAGGACCGTAAAACGTTCTTCACCGTCGGTGTTGTTAATTGTAACGTGGGTCATGTCATTACCCCACTCTAGTCCTCATTTTTCTATCTTTAATCTCTCTACCTTTTCTTCTATCTTGGGCAATGGCTGGACTTGCCCCCTTTTTAGCCTCTCCTTTACTTTATTTTATTTAACATCATTTTTAACACACGTCTGTTAGTGATCCTTATGCAAATTGACTTGTTTATATTTCGTGGGTAATTTGCATGGGCATATTTTAGTCGTAGACAGCATGGTCTGACTGGGTTAGGGTACGTGTCATGTCTTGGTCAGTTAGATGCATGTGTTGAATATGGTTACATGCAAACGCTCTGACGACTGGGTCGTCATTATATGCCTATAAATAGGGAGATTCAAGACATGTGCTCTCTCTTTTGTCGTCTGCCGTGCTGTGAAGTGGTGTCCATGGTGTCTAGTACAGGTACATGTATTTAAATAGTTGTATGGCTTGAATGTCCTTATATTGATTCTGTACGCTGTTTGCTTTTATATATTTAGTTTAGTTTCCTTTTATTTTCAATTTGTCGCTTTCGGGAGGAGGGTGGTTTTTGCGGTAGTTTGGGGTTTATTTGGGACAGTGCCGGCAGTATACAGATTTGATATATATATATTTTATTTTGACCATGTTTTTTTATATAGTTTTTCAGTATTAGGATTGTCACGTGCATATTTTTTAGGTCAGTCATATATGGTTAACTTTGCTTGACATTTATTTTTAAATGTTCCGCCCTTTTATACACGTGATTTACACATGTGTCATCTATTAATAATGTCGTACTGATAGTACTCGTTTTCATAGTCCTAGACCATTACATGTTGTAATTGACCGTGTTTTCGGCTGAGCTATTTGAGCTGTTAATTGAGCTTAGGTATTTCTATGATTATTTACCCTTCATATTTTCATTGGGTTTATTGTTTACTAGGCAATATACATTTCCTGAGCAAATAGTTATGCTGTCGATTGTTATGAATACTTCTGTTCAGAATTGTAATTGACTTGATTAACATATTTTCATATTAACTTTCAAGGCATTAAATTTTGCTGATAGTGCTAATTGTTGCTAGGTACTTAATGTAATTTGTATTTGCTGGTGCTTTACATCACATCATTTAATTTCCATTGCAATCCATATTGTCTTGCCCTTATGTATGTTTATGTCCTTTAATAAATTATAATATTAATATTAAATTTCTATCTTTTGGTCTACTTACTGTTGGTATGGAAGCCGAACGCTGACAACCACCCATTAAATTTGTTTAACTTATTTTATTTTATTTACGCGTACATCCTGTTGTCTTATGCCGCTTCCATGCCGGTTACAGTCTCATTTTATACATTATAGTCTTGTACCTTTTTCACTTTTTCCTTGTTTTAACTTCAGTCATAATTTTCCCTATTCACTTTTCGGTCAAGATTTTTCCCTCATACAGTACACTTCTTAAAGAATTGACTTACTCACGAACGGTGCTCGACTCCTCTTGACGATTTGTGTTAATACCCTTCACTTCAGAAGAAAAACGAGCTAATCACACGCCATTATTAGATGACGTCATTTGTATTAGGGCGCCATATGACGATAGTAATTTGAATGTAGAGTGTTGTTCAAATCAATTTAATTATCATTAAAATCATAAATATTATTACAAAATTATAAAAATTGTTTTTTAATTAAATCATAAGAAATAACTTTGATATTTTTTGGTTTATCATTTTAACCCAAAACCGGTGTGCAAACTAAATATTACACCAGTTTTTTTAAGTAACAAACATGTTTACACATGACCAAAACATGTAAATATAAATATTTGGCCTTGTATTGTATTATTTATTTGATTTGTTTTTTTGTTTAAAGTGAAAATTATATTCTGATTCTGACATGGATCGGTATGTTTGTTTTTGATTTAATGTATCCAAATTTGTCATATAAAATCATCACAATACTGAATTGTTAAAACTATTATGCTTCTGTATCATATATTATCCTTGATAAATTTTGAGAGCCATACTTCATTGGTTTATTTTTTATTTTAAAGTTTCAAAACAGGGAATGCTAACCCTTCAGAGCACACGACCTTACTTCCATGGTGTAAGTTTACGTGCTTTGCCTAATTTGTTTACCTTAAGGAAAATGATTTGTACATGGATATATTTGTTTTTGATAGCTGATGTGTTGTCATTTGCGATAAAACATATTTAAATGTACAACATTCTATTTACATGTACTTTGTTTTAGACTTTTGTTTAGTGTAATTATTATTATTATTACTATTATTAATATTATTATTAATAAAAACAATTTGTTCGACTATACATATAAATAAAATACATACAAACACATCTTTACTTATATACATAAGCAAATTAATTTTAAATATTAAATATAGTAATTGAGCAGCATAAAATTAGAAGCCTTTCGTTGACGCTGTAATTGAGATATAAGTCTACACATGAAAATAACTTGAGAAATCAATAGCATATTGTATTCTTAGCTGATGTGGTTAGATGGCATTTTCTACGTTTGTGTAAAAATTAGACAGCTTTTCTTCTTCCAAAAAAAATGTTTATGGCAAATAAGATAAATATTATAATTCATCTAACACATTGGATGTTAAAAAACATAAAGGATTAAAGTTTTTCACGATGGTGGTATTATATATAACATTGACAGTGTACTTGTGGAATAATAATTACAAACGTGATCGGTCAATAATTAATGATACAAATGTCCAAAATGGAGAAAAGTGAGAAATCTGGGTACCTTTTACCTAAAAAACATTCTTCCAGAGCCGGTTTAAAATCTTAAACTTTGTTTGTACATATTATTGCTTTTTTACAATTTTATTTGTGAATTTGGATAATAAATCAAACCTGAAGGGTCTGAAACTTGATACATGAAAATCGAAAATATTCACTCCAAAATACTAGAGAACTGATATCGTTAAGCATATTTAAAAGAGATTACTTAAAATATATATCTGACATATGTAACTATTCATATGTGTTATAGTTTATAATCAACAATTTTTTCTTACAAAAATACTTATTTTGATTCAGTAAACTAGCATGACCTCTCTTCAAGCGCGACTTAAGACAGGACTAAATGCGATAAGGAAATGAAATCACGTCATAAAGACAGGACTCTTTCTTCTTAACTGATGAATGGGGCTGTTCAATATTCACAGACAAAGTCACCGGATGGGAAATGAACGCCAATTTTTTACTTTTAAATATTTGACCTTTTGTAAATTCTAAGCAAAAATGTCAAAGATTATTGTTGTAAATATAGGAAAGAACTTTGTATTGTTTGAGAATTGCCACTTCCAAAATCTTGTCAATACCCCGTAAATCACATCGAATTGAAAGTTATTTCTAAAATAGCTACAAGCACGGAAAAATGTTATTTATTCCACGAAATTATCATGACCTAGGGCCGTTATTTTCGTCATGATCAGCGAAGCGGATCGAAACATAAAGTTTACAGGTAGGCTGTCAAATCAAAATCCTTTTCAATAGCTGAAAGCGTTTAGAAATAAAATGCTAAACTTTATGTTTGACTAACGATTCAAAATCATAATTCTCATTATTATAATTCTTATTATTGTTATTATTATATAATAAGATGCCTACTCATAGACCGTTGTTTGTAAATTATATTACCTTCGCTAAATTTGGTTTATTTATATATTTTTTTTCAATCCCATGAAAACCCTTTAGTTTCAAAATTTTGAACCAAGAATTACTGATGAGGAATTGCTTAGTGCTGTAAACTTAACACTGTTATTATATGTAACTTTAACCAATCAGTCGGCGTCTCTGCTGGCTGGATAAGCATTAGGGAAGATATCATAAACTCTATAGGCAACACATTTGCATTGTCAGAAAAATGCTACTATCTTTATTGGTTGCCGAATAAAATCTAAAAATCTCAAAAACTAAAATATACTTCCTGTTTTCTTAGATGAACTTGGTTAAAATATATTTTGATCCTTAGAATATTTTTAAAACACTTTGGTTTCATAAATTTGATCCAATCTCTACTAATGCCTGTTTTTCTGCAATAGCCGTCTAATGCTATAAAATAAACACTGGTATAACATATTATAGGTAGGATAGTGGAAATCCTCCAACAGGGCTATTACAACAGTGTAACACTGACATAATATATTATAGGTAAGATAGTGGAAATCCTCCAACAGGGCTATTACAACAGTGTAACACTAGTTTGGTTGTTTTCGTTCATTAATATTTATTGTTTTGTATTTCCGCTTATGTTGGCTGTTTCTTAGTTCGTGATTATACATCAGAAAATAGATGTGTTTCTTCCATTTATAGATACTTTGTACAAACGAATGAAGAATAGCTAAAACATTAATTTCTTGCAAAGTATAATGGGCTGTCTCAATTGCTTGCAGATTTGAGACAGCCCATAATACTTTGCAAGTTCATAAAGACATTAGAAATTTACCTTATTTCTTAAATACTTTCTTTTTACAAAAATCTATTATTCTCGACATTTACTGTCAAAGATTGAATTTAAAAGAAGAGGTATACTAAGTGAGCAGTACGTCACATATTTTCTGTTATCCGCGTTTTTACTTTGCTTTAGGATTGTGATTTTAACATTGATTGGAAAGTTTGCATTTAATGCTTAGTGTTACAATAAAATGTTTTTATATTAATGTGTGCCTTTGTATTTCTGTAAACCAGTGCTATATCATCAATAATAAACATACTAATCCATTTCTGAATCACAATCCAGAAGCAAAGTAAAAACTTAGGCTAGACACGTGAACTTCCACCAGGGAAGTGAGGCCGGGTGCTCCGGAAGGGTAAACACCTCCCGTTTAGCTAGCTACACCCGCAAAATGTGTAATCAAAATTCTGTGAAAGGAACATGGAACTATGAGACGTCAAATATGTCCGAGGCAATCCTGGACACAGTGACATCAAACTTATCAACAATACTGTGATGACGGCCATAAAACTTTTTGAGGGCCTTGATAAGTCTAGGCTTGCAATATCCCTGATTCAACAATTTATTTGCAAGAACTTCTTCGTTGTAGAAATTCCCCGTAGTGGGAACAAGCTCTACCATAGCGTATTAGTTGGAAAACAAATACACCATAAGCAGGAGAAGCAGGTATATTGCTGCATAAAAAAATTGACAATAGAAAAATTGAAGTCATCATGTTTGTCATAAAGTTTCAAATGTAGCCTTTCCTGTGCGTCATAATTTAGGTATAAGTCTAAATATGAAGCAGAACTTGAAGAATCAGTCGTGCCTTTTATCTATTATGCCCTGATTCTGTCATTCGTATCTCTATTTTGAAAGGTGATACATCTGACATTTTGGTAGAGTTTTATTATCACAATGTATGCAAATGAGGCATAAAGCAAATGGCAATCTTAGTCACTTTATTGCTGAATAATTTGGAATATGAATCAATAACAAACATACTAATCCGTGTCCGAATCATAATTCATAATCCATGAAAGTGAGACGGGTGCTCCGGAACGTAAGCTTCTTTTTTTAAATACAATAAACACAACTCGTCGTTTCACTCAAATGTCAATGTAACAAGATTATATTTATTTCATTAAAGCATGTTTTCTACATTGCATTTTTCAAATGACTCTTTGCGCATAAAAAACGCCAATATCTTAGGCCAATGGTGTCAAAATGTTTTAGAAATAAATATATATTAACATCGAAAAAATATGGATACACTAGACAGTAGTTATCATATAGCATGAGCGGAAATAATCTCTATGTAAATCAATATTTATACGATGTAGGTATCAGAAAAAACTAATTGGCTTGAAGTAATGCAGATATACATATATATATATATATATATATATATATATAATATATATATATATATATATATTATATATAGAGAGAGAGAGAGAGAGAGAGAGTTCAAAATATAATAACATAGTTTTTTTTCTGTTGAAAAAAAGTATAATTGAATAATTCTTGACGTCAAAGTCGAGACCATTTTCTCCAGAATCGGACTTGATGCGACAAAATATAAAACCTCAGCTTAGGCTGTAGAAATGTACATAATGAACCCTGTTACCGTGATTGTAAGAGTGATTGTTTGGATATGTGAGAGATATTACGGCAATCAAAAAAGCTCATACTCA
Source organism: Anadara kagoshimensis (assembly GCA_021292105.1). Classification (NCBI taxonomy): domain Eukaryota; kingdom Metazoa; phylum Mollusca; class Bivalvia; order Arcoida; family Arcidae; genus Anadara; species Anadara kagoshimensis. The sequence goes on from CM037873.1 coordinate 12,877,403, forward strand.
AGTAAACCTAACAACGTTAAACTAAAGAAGAAAAGAACGCATGGAAGGTCAAAATTAGTTAAATTTAAATTTGAAATTTAAAATTCTACTGACGTTAAATTAAAAAAGTCACCGAGTTTAGGATTCAGACAAAACATAATAATGTTGTTGGCTGTACTGAGAAAATAAAACAAATCATATATATAAAAAAGAAACATACAAATATATGTTCAAATCACAATCAAAACGAAAGTAAATACATTAAAACTGAAAAATTAAATTTAACACGTAAAATTTCAACAGGGAAGTAAGCCGGGTGCTCCGGAAAGGTAAGCACAAAAATTAAGAAAGTAAAGAAATTGGGACACTGAGATCTCAAATATAATAGTATAATTAACAAAAGACATTATAATACACCTGATGCTATACATTCTGCATGGTTGAGTTCTGTGCTTATTAAATTACAGTATGCTTGATAGCTATGGATATATCTAATAAATTAATATAAAAATATTTTACCTATTAGATTACAGTGTGTTAATAAGTTATGCAATGGTATATAAATATAAGAAATCTGACAAAATACATGTAATTGAATAATTCGTAATATGAATCAATAACAAACATACATACTAATCCGTGTCTGAATCACAATCTAGAAGCAAAGTAAAACCGTTCGAACTGACAAGCCAGTTTGTACACGTTGATTCTCTAGCAGAGAAGTGAGGCTGGTGCTCTTTTTTAAAATACAATAAACACAATTCGCCCCTTTACTTAAATGTCAAGATTACATTTATTCCATTAAAGACATATTTTCTACATTGGATTTTTCTAATGACTTTGCAAATTTTGCCCTTATATCGAAACTGAAATACATTTTATTCTACTTTGTCCAAAATATTATATCTTTTGAAAATAGATCAAGTAGATGGATCATCTGAACTACTTCTTGAAAAAACTAATTTTTAGAATTTTAAATTCTACTACCTCATCAGAATGCCAAGCATGTTTAAGTTTAAATATTTTACAACTGCTGTAAAAGTGAGAGACCAATAAGATTTGTAAACAATGGACCAAGCATATTTTATCTCTTGATATTTATTATAGATGTAATCTAACAACCGTAATGTCGAATAAAGTTAATACTCTATGGTTGTATATGCATAAAGTATTAAAACCAATTCATAATATTACTCTGTACATTATATATGTTCTATTATATGTATGATAAACACTGTAATCCAGGATACCAATAAAGGTTATTATTATCATTATTATATATTAACATCGAAAAAATATGGGTACACTAGACAGTAGTTATCATTTAGCATACGTGGAAATAATCTCTATGTAAATCAATATTCATACGATATACAGACTTCACATCAGCAAACAATGCAATTACTACAAATCTAAGAGGTCCGTCACCCCATCGATATATGTACTGGTAGTTTTTTTCCTCCACAGTATCAATAAATTTCTTAACATCAGGTCTATGCATGAAATCAACAGATGTTATTTCAATGTTGTTTAAAAACGCTGGTACCGTGGGTGATCTCTTTAGTTGTTGGAACAGTTCTTTATGTTTGGGTGTTATTCCATTCCTTTCAACGTATTTCATGACATAATTTTTAAGCCCTACTATCAAATCACAACGATCGGGAACCACTTTCAACCAAGAATAAACTATGGAGTCTTCTGCAGGAAAGGTATAATTTTTTCCACGTAGACACGAATCTGTATCGAAACGATAAACGTATTTGAATTTTCTAACTTCTGGTTCCAGCCATACATTTCTAAACCAAAATCGCATCATATGCACATATCCCCACTGTGAACGCTTTACATAGATTAAATTGTCAGAATTGCTATCAAAACCTTTAGGAAAAGAAAACTCTGTTTTCAAAAATTGAAATCTATGATGTGAAATGTTTCTTATTTCGGCTTGTGTTTTAGCGTCTGGTGGGTCTTCTTCAGAGAAGAAAATAAAATTCATAGTCTTAAAGAAATTCAAAGAAGGCAATAGTTTTGTTTTAACCCTGTTTACATCATCACTGAATTTCCAATTTATTAAAACAAGTATAGTGGTATCATTGATAAACTGATCACGTTTACATTCTTCTATTTTGGATAATGTCCCTTCATTAGAACAATTTTTTCTCATTTTGATCTCTTCTCTACGAAACACTGATGTATCTCTTTTTGAATTTCTGGAACCAATAAGAACATATCGATAGGAAATGTACGCAACAAGTACACACATTAGCATTAGAAGTGATAATAGTTTGCTGAAATAAGACTTAAACATAGTGATGCTTATATCACAACTATGCTATGATGAATCTAAATAGAGAAACTTTCTCAAATTCGTAACAAAGGATCCCTAGAGCGTACCTGAAAAATAAAAAAATAAGTTTCATCAAGTGTCATCAAGTGTATTTTTATTTTATTTTTGTTTAACAAAAAACACTTAAGTTGTTTTATCTGTACTATTTTGAGTGTTTTAAGTCATAAACAATTATAATGACTTCTTACCTTTCAGCGAAATTGATGATATAGCGCTTGATAAGCTTTGTACATGGACCATTGATCGTGAATCTACTGGGACACTTAAACACACGCGGCAACGGTAAAAAGGAATTAAGTCGTAACTCTTTTAAGTCTAGTTATGGTAAATAAATATGGCGGCATGAGACAACGTGCAACGTCAGATAATATGAAATCGAAGTTAAAATAGTAATGTTATGTTTTGAAGGGTGACAGAAACGTCAATGTTTTTGCATATTAAAGGTTCAGACAAGATAAGTATAAAGCTATGGGTTGTCTTATATGCTAATACGCAATATAGTGGACTGTCCCCAGTATTACAATCTTTTAATCACTAAGTTTTCCTTAACTTTGAAAGGTTAAAATATATTTACCAGAATTATATGAAAGTTGATGAATATATTTTACAATTTTCTTATAATATTTTTACCTTATTTGTCAGTTTAAAATTTTTTACTTTGATTCTGGATTTTCATTTGGACATGGAGTACGTTTCATTTTGATATAACATATATCTCAATTTCATCTGAAGTATCAATTAGTTACACAGTACAGGTTTTTAAAAGAACATTTCTAATCCAATCTAATCCAAAATTCACTTATTGAAAGAACTAAGAATGTAAAAACAAAAAGACCAGTTAGCTTTGAAATTCATTAGTGACTTTGTCACAGTCTTCAATTTTCAGAGATCATGAATAAAAGATCTGATAAAAATAATAATCAGACTTACGAGTAATAGGAATGATTTGGTGTATATTAATTATTAAGTCAAAAAAAGGGTGTAGAAATGTACATAATGAACCCTGTTACCGTGATTGTTTGATATGTCAGATATATTAAGGCAATCAAAAAAGCTCATACTCAAGTTAACTTGACAACGTTAAACTGAAGTAGAAGTTAACTCACAGTAGGGCAAAATTAGTTAAATTCAAATTTGAAAATCAAAATTCTACTGACATTAAGTTAAAAAGAGTCAAGGATCTCTAAAAGAAACCCAATTTCGTATTTAGACAAAAGATAATAATGTAGTTGACTGTACTAAAACAGTAAAACAAATCCTTAATATAAACAAGGAACATGTAAAATGTGTGTTCAAATCACAATCAAAACCAAAGAAAAACTTAAAAAACTGAAAAATTAAATCAAAAACGTGAAGTTCCAACAAGGAAGTTAGCTGGGTGCTCCAAAACGGTAAGCACCACTTCTATGGCTATTTACATCCGTCATTTTAAAAATAAAATTAAGAAAGAAAAAAGCATGGTTCAATGAGATCTGAAATATAATAGTATAATTGACAAAAAAAAAACATTATAATACACCTGTTGCTATACATTTTGCATGGTTGAATAATTTGTTTTTTAAATAAACCAATCTGATGTTTTCGGATAAAAATCAATATTAGTTGATATCTCATTATATGCCATCAAAAATATTTGTTCCCTCAATCATTTATTAGAAATTTCCTACAGCAGTTAAAACATGAATTAAAAAATGGAACTTTATGTAATGTCTGAAAATTATAAGAAAAATATTATGCTTGTTATTCAAAACAACTTACCAATCACATTGCTCTGTACTTATGAGTTAACTAAACAATTAACCGCGTGTCCACATTAACCAAAACGTGTTATGACTGTCACAATAATATTACCAAACATTCGTCAAAATCAAATTAATAATCCCACAAATTATATTCTAAAAACATTTGATCAATCAAAATGCATCATGCTAATTAGTAATGCAGATATTCGTCACACTTTCTTAAACGCAAATCATTTGACCAATTAGATTACAGAATGCTTGATAGCTATGTTTATATTACATTAATGAAAAAACATTTGACTAATTAGATTATAATGGGTTAATAAGTTATGCAGTGGTATATTAATTTAAGAAACTCAATTTAGTAAATTAACAAACATCCTGACTTATCTTGATGGATATTCAATCAATATTACTACTGACAAATCAGATTGCTGTATGCTTATTAGCTGATCAATATAACAGGTAAATCACCTAAAAGTCGTCCGCTCGCCCCCGGCAGTATGTCTGCAGACATTGGTAACCAGTTGATTGAGGATAGGCCCGAAAATTTGCCTCAAAATTCAATATGTTCAGTATATACACAAAGTCGTTGCACTGAATGAAATTAAATACTTCTTTTATTTGTAATATTTCCTTACACAGAGTAATGCTGTAGAAGTAAAAAAATTATTTATAAACCCGAGACACACATATTTTATCATTTTTCGAACTGTATCTGTGGTTATTCATCTTTTTTCATCTTGTTACCATTCCCTTATTTACATAGCGCAGAACGTCTTTCAACAAAATAATTTTTTAATATTACATATACATATATAAAAAACAGAGACACCAATCCATGTCCGAATCACAATTCGGAAGCAAAGTAAAAACTTTGGAACTGACATGTTAGGTTAGAACACATGAACTTTTACCAGGAAAGTGAGGCCGGGTGCCCCGAAAGGGTAGGCACCTCATGTTTAGCTAGCTACACCTGCCACGTGTGTAATCAAAATTGTGTAAAAGGAACATGGTACTATGAGACTTCAAATATATCCAGGGGAATCCTGGACACAGAGACATCAAATTTATCAACAATACTGTATTGACGGCCTATAGCATTTACAATCGTCTACACTGATTTATTTTAAGTCTATGTATAAATCATTTTCATCTGATTTCTGGGCTGTTCTTGATTTAGCAGCAGAAGAATACTTAATACTTAAAGGTTTTGAAAATGACTTAATTTTAGGCACATAGTACCAAATTATCCTTTTTTTTATAGAACAGACAAAGTAGAATTCCACTGAATTGAAATTGTTATATTTTTATGTAACATGGTAACACATTTCCTTAATCACTTAAAATTTTTTTGTTGAATGACTTTTGACACTAATTTCTTATCTTACTTTAGCCTTAAATGGTTAACCGTTCGTCGGCCGTCGTTCGTTGACAATTCACATTTCAATTATCTTTTCAAAAATACTAGCGCAAATTTGATTAAATTTACTTACAATAAAACGTGGGTGAATGGCTTTCATATTTGTACAAAGTTACGCCTCATTTGGTCTCATAAAGCGGAAATAGTGAATACTTTCTGAAGATACAAGAGATATAGCCTACGCAGGAGAGTTAGTTTCAGATTAGCACAAATCATAGATGTATGGCTGAAAGTATGAAAAGGTTCTTCAGGGGTAATTGCTAAATTACTATATTTGTCAATATATCTCAAAAACTATCAACTTTCAATATAAGCATATACAGCTCAATCCACAAAAAAAAAAAAAAAAAAAAACCTCACTCTCTAATATCCATAAAGAAACGTCACCCCAATACAATAATAGTTATAACAAAAATCAAAAATACAAATTCGTTTCAATAAGAAGTGATTTAAAGGGATACTGAAGTCTAGCTAATTTGGCCAAAATATAATAATGTATGATAAATTATTCTAATCTTCATAATTTCAAAGTTTTATTCACCGAAATAAAAACATATTGAAGTTTTAAAAATCACAGTTCTTAACCGTGGTACGTTGTGGAACTTATATTAAGTTTGCACTACTGATGAAAATTTTAATTCAAATGATTCTAAAGTGCTTCAGTGATTACGACAGATTAATAAATAATTACATTCAGTTATTTGAGGCGAGGCAAGTTCAATTCAAATTAGTATGCAAATGACTGGTTTCACTGTACGTATTTAAAACTCGTCTTTGTCTAAAATCTCATTATTATAGATAAGAGGGTGTTGGATTTTCATCTTGAAAAGATCATAATATATCAGAAAAATAGTTTACCAATTCTATCATATAGAAACGCATGTTTCAATTGTGATCTTCGTTTGAAATCACGTTCAATGTAGCCCAATATGTAAAATAAGTAAGACGGCACAGAGAGGATACCTTTGACTACAATTTTTTGTCGATTTGTTAAAAATATAAATCACTCTTTGAAAAAAATCCAACTAGGTCAGCAAATTTTGTATTGTGTTTTTGTTCGTTGCCAAATTATATAACTCTGCACACAGAAAAAAGATTTTTCTTAATTTGAAGACAATTTGTATAACATCTATTTTTTACCTCAGTTATGTACTACACCACAAAAGGTTACATTTGAAGTTGTATGGCAAACATGATAACTGCAGTAATTTTTTTATATACAGCATTCCATATTTTTCCTGTTTATGGTATATTTGTTGCAAAGTTATTTTTGTTAATACAACAAATCAGGCTTCTAGCCACTACATTTTGACACGTATTTTTATTCCAAGCCTGAACCTATCAATTACCAAGGCATTTAAAATGTATTATGGCTGTTTATTGTTAATATGTGTTTATGTCTCTTTATTCAACATTATCCTTGGTATATTTAAATTCCCATAGCCCCATGTTTTGTCCATTCTCAATTTGAATCTTATACGTAACAGATGAAGCTAGCTGACGGGGTAGTCTTCAACCTTCCTTCTGGAGAACCTGGCCTAACTTCAGGATGGAGTTCACATTTTAGCATCAATATAGGGTTCCAGTTAACAACGCTTTTGTTTGCTTTTGGAATTTTAAGGCAACTTTTATGTTTGTGTTAAGTTTTAATATTGTCTGTGATTTCGTTGAAATAATCGATTCTATTTGGGAATTTTCATCTGAATGCATTGGTCTACATTACCTTAGAAAGTATTACAAATTTATATATATATATATTAATCGTTACCGAATACGGATAGGGATTGGGGATTTATTGTTGGAACTGCCTTAAATGATTTAAATTTTATCGTCATCTTTAATCCCATAGATTTTTTTCGAAAAAAATATTGATATTTTGAAGATACGAATATACTTAAAATGTAAGTACCGGCGTTGAAGAAAGTAAGTCTGTCATCCATTACACGGCTGTTACAATGACTAGTTAATCCAAGCGCCTGCAGAGTCCCGGACTCTTGTCGTTGCAATTCTGGCGCGCGCTCCTTCCCGATTTTTAGAGTTATCTTTCTTGGTGCAGGTCAAAGTTTGGTCAACAGTCAGAACAACGTGGCCATGCAACTTCATCATGTTCAACTTGGATGCCGATTGAAATCGTAGATTTCGTTTATTGTATGTGTATATTCAAATTTGTGTGATAATTCACATCTTGAATAGTTTAACGTTAAAACGAAGCCGTGTTTCATAGAAAAATGGGAAGTTAAACGCATTATTTCGTGAATGGGGACGATCACACAACACTTGGTGATTAAAACAAATAACAGCTGATTGAAAATCACAGGGAAATTATTCTGTTCAGCTGTCAGATGATCGTGTAAGTATACGGTGTTATACCTTCTCTCTCTCTCTCTCTCTCTCTCTCTCTCTCTCTCTCTCTCTGTGATCTCTAGTGAGGGTGCGTGTGTGTGTGTGCTATATAGAGACAGAAAGTGTGTGTGTGTGTTGGAGAGAGAGAGAGATAGAGACCTAAAATTGTTCACGACAAATTATCTCTTTTTATGACTATTTAGGTTATTATTTTTATTCTTATTTTTATTTTTTAATTTTTATTTATTTATTTATTTATTTATTTATTGTATTATTTTTTTCTCTTTTATTGTTTTATTTTATTTTATTTTATTTTACTTTATTTTATTATTTGTCCTATGGATCTTCCATGACTTCATTTCATTTTCCTTATAAGCATGTATAGAGGGAGAGGGGTGCACATGAGAGAGAGAGAGAGAGAGAGAGAGGGGAGGTAGTTGTTCTTTCACTTTAATGTGAATAAAATTTCATTGAAGATGACTGAAAAATAACATTTCATGCCTCCAGAGAGAGAGAGAGAGAGAGAGAGAGAGAGAGAGAGAGATGTAAAGTTAAAACATATTAATAATAACTGTTTCCTGATCAGATCATGATTGTTTTGTTTATATATATTTTTATTATTATTATTTTGCAGGTTTATGATCCAGGGATTCAGGGAATACTGTTTGGGACAATTTTATTTATCAGTGGCAGTGTGACATGAATGATGCCATCAGTGACTTATTGAAATATATATAAAAAGTTTTAACTTTTCAGTGTGTGTTACTGGATCTAGCTAATTATTGATACTTTCAAAGTAGTCAATTTAATATTATAGGTTTGAATCAATGACAGGAAAGTATTTTTGAATGCCAAAGTTCAGAGGTTTCATCAAGTTTGGAATATAAACAAATTTCTTATTTTAATGTAGAAATCAGCCTGGAGATATAACATATACATGTGAGGTTTTATTAAACTCTACAATTTCTTAAATATTCAAGACCTAAGATTTATGTTATATTTTTTTGTGATCAAATTTTAATATGTGTGCATTTTTTACCTTTTGTTTTTATCCTGATAAATTCCCTGTTACATTTATTCTATTTTAGTGAAATTTTTGACTTATTTACTTGAGTGCAGAAGGATGTGACACACCATCCCAGTTGTCCACTTCTTTACATTAAAATTTAGTTTATTTAATTCACATTTAAACTGTCAACTGTTGTTTCACAAATAATCACAGTGAATTATCATTAAATTTTAATGTTATATGTATATCATTGTGATTTTATAGTTTTGTTATTCAGACTAAAACTACTAGGTAGACTATCTGTAACAGGGTAAAGTTAAAAATTTTTTAAAAAGTGACCAGTTGAGATGGAATTAAACCCAAAGACATTTAGATCTGCAAATGCTCCTCCAACTCAGTTACTCCTTACTTGTACAGTGTTCATACAATAATACTAATTTTTGTATGAAATGTAGTTAAGTATTCTGTTTTGGAAGGCATGTGTTATATGTCTTTTTTTTTAAAAATGTTATCATTCAATAATTTAAAAAAAATGGTAAATTGTCATTAACCATTTTTTAATTATTGATTGATAAAAACTTAAAAGAAAATGGTATATAACACATGATTTGACCTGAATATGTCTGATCTGCGGCTTGTACAAGTTTAATTTTGATCAGTTTAAAAATTCCTGGAAAATGTTAAAGTGTTATGATTTGTTATACTTTGTAAATATATTAACCATATTTTTATGGTTACTACACTGATGATGTGGTGTAATGGATTTTTTCCATTTGTGAGTTTGCCCATAAAAGGGCTAAATTCACAAACACAGGCTAGCGGCCCGATTTTTCAAGAAATATAAACAATCAATCTAATTTATATATTTTTACTTTTCTGGTATCTATATTTGAAATATCAACTGTCAGTTTACATCCCATCACATTATATATTTAGTACAGTGCCGTCAAATCAGGCGTTGATACAGAAAAATGTGCATTTTTGCCAGATTTGGCTCCTTTTTGGAAAAATTTACAGTGGCCGCATGCATCGACCAACGCCATTTTTAAACCAGCTGTAAAAAACATGTAAATATTTCATTACACAAAATTCTGTGTTGGTCGAAGGCTGCGACAACACTCAATTTTTAAAAAAAACGGTGAGAAAAATCGCCGATCTGAACAGCGAGATTCGTTGCCTTTTGGAAATCCTGCCGGATTATCGGCCTAGGAGAACCCGAATTTCTCCCTTAAAATGACGTTTCGACGTCCGGATTTAATTATTGGACTATCATACAGTTGTTTCTTTTCTTTTTATTTTATGAAATTGGAAAAATATAATAAAATAAATAAAAAAGAAATAAATTTTAAATTATTGAAGACGAATATGCGGCAGCATTAAGTGGTTTACAGTGTGCACGTGCGTGCGCACAAGGATCAAGTAGTAATCTAGGATGGTCCATTACGGGTCGTTCACTAGCGTTTAATATATAGAATTTAAATGGATTAAAGATTTTCCAGGATATCTTAAATGCTTATTGAAGGTAACTAATTTTTACACGACTCGAATTTTCTAAATGTAGGCCTACTATTTTATCATTGATTCCAAAGTAACAATTCTCGTATGGCCGAATGGTCTAATGCGTTAGTCTAGTAGTCGGAATATTGTCAGTTCACTCCGCGTGAAGACACTTTTTTGTTAACAATTTTTTTTATATTTTATTTTTTATTATTATATATATAATTCTATTTTTTAAATATCAAATATAGTTATAAAATTTTAATATTTAACAAATTATATTTATATATAATATCATACTGTCGCGATTTACCTGCTAAACTTTTAATTTTATGTTTTATTTTTTTTCATGAGTTTTTATTTATTTATTTTTTAGATAACGACTATCTGTACTTATATATTATTTTAATAATAAAATAACAAGATATCGGCAAACATACTGTCGTGAGTTCGAACTTGCTAAAATTTTTAATTTAAATAATAATATCAACATATGCTTATATACCGGTATTTCATATCGTTTTTTTAAACTGCCTGCAATATATAAAATATGGGTAATTTTATTTACATGTTTCTATTAAGATAGATATACTGCCAATTATTTTCTAAGATGCCGTGACATAGCATGCCATCAAAGTATTACGTAAAAATGTACACCATATCCTATACCCAATGATACTGTCTGTCGGGAGAGAGCCGAGTAATTGTATTCTTTTACGTCAAAATCAAGATTTTTTCCACTAATATCGAAAAGTTCAGGAATGATAGGGGAAAAAGGATAACGATTCCATAGCTGACCTACCATCATATACCATTTTTTTAATTATAAAATACATTAAAAATGGTATATATTGTGTCAATTAGTTAACTTTTCTGTTAATTGTAATACGTGGAAGTTAACATTATAATAATAATAATAATTATTATTATTATTACTAATTATTATAATTATTATTATATTTATTATTATTTATTATTATTATTATATATTATGTTCAATTATCAAAATTGTTTAAGTAGGTAAACAATGAAAATAATATGTTTTGAAAGATAATAATAATAGTAGTAGTAATAATAATAATAAATAATTTATAATAAATTTATACAGTTTAGGTGTAATTTTCGGTTTTACTGAATGCAGAAAATCATAGTAAAAAATACAAGTTTTCATGGACTTAGCCACTCAGAACAATATAAGTTCGCTCCGACAGTGCCATTTTCCAAAGTTGTCACGACAGGTACGGTGAGGTACCCCCTTGTGATAGAGAAAAATAAAGTAACCAAAACGGATAACATAAACCAAACGTTTTTATTTTATTTAAAAAAAATCAAATGATATGATGTTTACGTTCTGCGATATTTCTTTTTAAATAATGACGAGCAACAAAATTATGGTTTTGCACAAAGCTATATGCGCCGTCACAGAAAAGATCGTCTCTACGCCATTTTGGCAAACTGCCACGGCATGTGCCCCTATTGAGAGTCAAAAGATTAGAAAATCTGCTGTGTTTTCTTTTAAGATCTCGTATAAAATATCGAGCTTAGATACTATTCTAACGACCACCAGAACGCGTTTTTCTAATGTTGGCCTCAAAATGTAATTATCCGGCATAATGTGATGTAGTACCAGTCAGAAATCGACATTTTTAAAGTTTTTCTGAGAAATCGCAACTTTGGATACAATTATCTCTGAATACAGAGCAAAAATTTAAAAAAAGCGTTTTGATGGTCGGAAGATAATTTATCCAAGATTTGAAATATATTTAAAACACCTAAATTTGTCCCATGAGTTTTCTAATCTTTTTGCACTACTGAGACCATCCCTCTCTGAAGCGGTAAACAAATATGACGGACATCGGTTACCACCGATGTACATTTCGCTACACTACGCATGCTTGATATCGATAACTTTTCCTAATGGGACGAAGAAGGGTTCTTACAGCCGTGATTAGTCATCTATAATAACCAATTACTCAATATTATGGGACAAAAATAATATTTCTCGTCAAATCTGCAATTGGCATGACCAATGTTATATATATCACTATGTTGTTTTATAGTTATGTGTTATTTCATTCCCTTTCAACATTTTCAACATAAAATTTCTTAAAAAATCAACATGCACACTTTTTGAGGTGTTAAGGTAGTCTTACAATAGATTAATGTCTTGTTTATTACAAATCCTCATGCAATGTATTTCCATAGCTTATTTGGTAACATATATTTTGGTCCTTTGGGTAGCTTTTTAACATCTTCAAAATAATTTTGGTTTCATTATTTTGGTCCAAGCACTACTGATGAGGAATTGTATTCGAAACGGCCGTCTAGTGCTGTAAAATTAAAACTGGTATAATATGTAATTAGTATTAATTTACAGAACTAGACGCTCGTTTCGGAATGCAATTTTTTAAAGATGTTGAAAAGCTATCCGAAGGACCAAAATATAAATTTTATCAAATTTAGCGACGAAATTACTTTGCATGAGGAAAAAGAGTATATTGTAATCTAAATAGCTTCACGATACCGAAACATGAAACCAAGATTATATTATAATTATTATTATTATTATTATTATAGGCCAGTTTTCAAAGTTTCAATTATTTCCGATTTTTGGATTGTGATAACCCAACATTGAATGGTATGCTTTTTTGTTTTTCGTTTCTACCCACAATATTAACGTATAAGATCAGAACAAACTTATTTTAACTTTTTCTATCATTTTATTTATGTGTTTTATTTAAACATTATTTTTTTAACTCACCAAAAACGTCCATCCACTTTGTTGCCTTGATAATAATCTGCGTTTATGGTTTTGTTCCCTGAATTTAGAATATAATTTTGTGTTTGTCAGCACTAACGTCAAAGTGATGGAATATCATGTATATATAGTAGGCCAACACAGCTTCAGGGTACCTCTTCGTAATAACGTACTTTCAGATCCGATTCAAAATCTTGATCTAAGGGCATATATTTGATGCTACTGTTGTATTTGTGAATTTGAGAAATTAAATTAGATATGAATTTTGAGATGTTTATTGTGAACGCGATTCTTGTATCGCCAGGACGTGAAAGGTCCAAGATTTGATACTTGGAAATAGACAATAATTACCACCAAAATACTAGAACTCATTTAAGATCAGAGTTGCCAATAGATTACTGAAAATATATGTCCGAAATATTTATCTATCCATACGTTTTATAGTTTATGATTACTATATAATTAATTTTTTCATACAAAAAACGTATAAACAGGAATAAAGTTATTATTAAAGTACTCTTAGGATGAAATATTTGATTTTTGGAGACAATAACAACTTATTTGATAAACCTGTTTTTGCTATATTTTCGTAGTACGAAAAATTACAGATCTTAGACCTGGAATTGGCTAAAAAAACGTGTTCTATCGTATAATTACATGGCTAAATAATAATAATACCTTGATTTTAATCAAGAACTTAAAAGATAGTACAAATTATAAATAAATAAATAAATAAATAAATAAATAAATAAATAAATAAATAAATAAATAAATAAATAAATAATAAATAAATAAATAAATAAATAATAAATAAATAAATAATTTATAAAATAATTTAAAAGAAATGTAAAGATGTAAAGATATTTAGAATGTTATAATTTTTTTTACTAAATGTGTACATAAATATTGACACCTGCAAAAAAAGACATATAACCTAACACAAAATACAACAGATTGACATCTTTCACTCACACCTTTACACAGGATATAATGCATGCATATTTATAAATTTTACTATTTGGATTTTGCATTGAAGTTAAAATTAATTTTATGTAACTTGTAATTAATGCTTTTTATATGTAATGAAAAATATCATGAAACATATTTTGTTTATTCGAACTAATAAAGTAATAGGCTTGCAAGTCACATAATATATCTTATAACAAAACCTTATTTTATGCTTTTTTTGACCTGTTCAAAATAGTCTTAATTACAGGCAGTAAGGAAGGCTTTATTGCAAAAATTGTAAAAAATAATTACTAGCACACCTATACATATCCAATTTACATTCAATTACAGTATTACACATATACAAACACATCATATATATATGTACAACCATTATACTTGCCCATCATTCACACATACACACACACACACACACCCACACACACATACATATATATACATGCGCGCGTGTGGGTGCATATATATGTCATTACATATACATCATATATACATGTACAACCATAATACATGCCCATCATCCACATATACATATATATAACCCTTGGTATACACAAATTTACACACCTTATGTATACATGTAACCCTCCTATATACACGTACACATACTCACACCCACCTATATACATTATACAAGTGTGCATAATGCAAATTAATAAATGAAAACATACACACAAAATGTTATTAAATGTTAATGAAAACTAAAATCAGTAACATTTTAAATCAAATAATGTTCTTTTTATTATTTTTTGTAATAAATAGATAAAATTAATAATTAATTAAATAATTAATTAATTAAAAAAAAAATTGTGTTGTAATAGTATCAGTAATAGTATATACTTAGAGCAAACAAAAGTATAGATCAATATTTATGTATTTATTTATTTATTTATTTATTTATCCGCATTTATTTATTTATTTATTTATTTATTTATTATTTATTTATTATTTATTTATTTATTTATTTATCTAATTATTTATTTATTTATTCATTATTATATTTTTATTTATTAGTATTATGTTTATTTTTTTATGTTTTTTTGGCTTATCCAATACTTAAAATAAATATATATAAAAACATGAGAAGTTACTACTGATGAATCTGGGTAATAAATCCAGTTCACTCTACAAGCTTAAGTAATAAGATAGCTTGGATAGCACCTTCTTCGTCACTTCCAGATTTGACCCCTTTTACTACCAAAGGGAGATAACACCGTGTTTCTACAGTTTTAGAACTTTTTACCCTGTACAAAAGACAGGAATGATAAAAAATTATTATTTGTGGCTAAATCTACTCTTTATTATATAATCTTTCAGAAAATAGTACAAAAAAATCGGTTTTGGCTGACCGGTGACCTTAAAAAGCCAATGGCTATCTTAGACACTTTGTTACTGAATAATTCACATATGAAACTATTATATTTTTAAAATACAAAAAAAAAAAAAAAAAAAAAAAAAAAAACCACAATTCGTCCCTTCACTCAAATGTCAACTAGTGACTGCCTATAAATAAAGTTATAGAAATCAAGAAAATCTGTACAAAGAGAGATAACACTTGCAGATTAAAACAACATTATTTGATTGCATATTGTTTTGGTAAAGTTAACCAACAATGGATCGTTGACATTTGTAATGCTTTTGACGTATGTTTTCAAGAAAAAAACATTTTGTGACGTTTGGATATTATGATTCAAAAATTGATTAGAAAAAGTTTTCACACAGATTTCTAAATGAATTAAAAGCTGATTTGGCCATTAGCTTTCTAAATGTTCTATTTTTGTTTCAAATACCACGAGAAGAGTGAAGGATATGAAAGTAAAAAAATCATTTAGACAATTAAATTTATTTTTCGTTGTCGATGGAGTTAATGTTTGTATAAAAATATTATTACACTTTAAGTAAGGCAGTGTGCTCCGAATGGTAAGCACTTAATGATTAGCTTGCATAACCCACCACGGTATGTAATCATAACTTGGAATGTGGAACATGGAACTAAAGGACGTAAAATTTATTCAGAGTAAATTTTGATAAGTATGATTATACTTGCGTCAAAAATCATTTGAAGCAGCTTGTTTCACTGCGTGAATTTCCGTAGTGTCAACAAGCTCTATATAATATAGAAATGGTGAAACAAAGCAGGAGATGCAAGTTTATTGATGCATAGAAAAGGATAGGTGACCATAGAAATTTTGGTCATTAGTGTTTTGTATTGTCAATTGCATCGGCTGTTGATAAGTTTAGATTTTAGATTAAAATTAATGTCTTTCTTCCATTTATAGATACTTGGTATAAAAGAATGTAGAGGCAACGCAATACATTTTTTCGCTTTATAAAAAGAAGATTTTTGTCTGTAGCGTCTGATCCTAATTCCCCAATGGAAGTTCAATAAATTTACAAGTCTTCAATTATTTTTTAATTTGCATTGGGAATGTGATCTGGACATGTATTGGTATGATTGTGCTTGATTAATGTTATTGTGTGTATTTATTTTTATTAAATGCTCGGTATTGCAGTTGCTATGCTACCAATGCTATATCTGTTATGCATTTATGCCGCAATTATATTCTAATAAGTTGTTAAACAATATCTCAGTTATTACGTCTACCATTTTGGTGAAGTTTTATTAATGAGAGTGTATGCACAATATTTGCCAAAAAAAAGTTTAAGATACTTCATTGCTGAATTATTCAAAATATGAAACTTCATTTTATTTTGAAAATAGAATCATAATAAATATTTCATTCACTCAAATGTCATATCAATTTTGCCTTCAAAATCAGATTATTAAAACACAGAATAGACGTATAAAGGGATGTAACACTTACAGTTGTTGTCAAACCCACTTTATCTGATTGTATTTTGTTTTCTTAAAGCTGAACCAACAATGGAACTAATGAAAATCCATACATGTGATTTGTAGTTTGTATGCATAAACTTTATTCACCTTAAATCGTTATACGCATTTCAATGAAGGTGCTTCGATGGTTGATATAAAATTTTGTTTCCTGCATGCTCATTAAATATATGACTGTTACTATAAATATCAGAACTAAGAAATAGAAAATATCACTTCATCTTTCTACCAAGTTTGTATTCATCTAAAAAAGTACGTTACATGCCGTATCTACTGGGTACGAAGTGTTAGTGTAATAGGTAACTATGAAATGTTTAATATATGTTAATAATACTGTAATAAACGAATGATGTCCAGGATATTATGCCTTTTGTTCTAACCCACATCCTGCGCAATACGGACATATATAATATTGCAAGATTCGACCAGCCAATTATTCAGAAAAGTCGAAAACTGAAAGATTTAGTCACCAACACAAATCTAATAAGGAATAGACGACAACCACTACAACCGAAACAAATGCTTACTAAAGCCCGATTCATACTGCATGAAGATACTAGAAATTTTATAGTCAATAAATGCAATGACAGCAGGTGTAGTACTTAACCATTAAACTGTCTAGAAATGAGTTTATATTGCTATAACTTCCATTGCCGTGCAAAACAAACCGAAGAACGATAGCACTATAAACTTCAATTCTGGACAGTTCAATGGTTATATTTACATTTCGCAGTTTTTGAAAATTTTTGTTTCTGTCGTGTACGACATGCAATTCCAATTCCTGGAACAACCTATCAATGACGTCACGAGCATAGGTGTCAGCATGAAATGAGTGACGTCACATTAGCAAATTTAATTATAGTCCTTTAACTTCATTTGGTCTAAAACAGAGTTTAATACAATCAAACACCATGAATGTAAATATTTGTAATTATTTACACACCGGTCCTGAAATAATACAAAAAAAAAAAAAAAAAAAAAAAAAAAAAAAACAAAACGGAGGCAAAATATTTGCGAATGCAGATATGACATGTAAAAGCAGAAACCTGATTTACTGCATTAAATGCTTAAACTGCAGTGGTCGCAAGATTAAGATTATATAATGTCATATCAACCAGAGGGTTTAAAAGGTTTTTTGCACGAAGCGCTTTTAATGCATTGATAGGGGCGTACTATAAAAACGCTGTTATTTTAGAAGCAAGCCCCTGTGAATCAACTTTTATGGGGAGTGTGAAGCACCAACACATATCAGGATGATAGAAATTGGAATATTTCATTATTTGTTAGAAAAAGAAGACTTAATTGAGAAATAGAAACGTGGTCAACTTACTATTACTACTATGGTCACTCTTAGGTTTTACACCAAAAGGTAGTTCCTATCTGGTTACCTGTTTTTTTTTAGAAACGGACACAAATAAAGACATAATAACAGCCCCAACAATTTATCATACAGTACAGTAATGAAAAGAGAAACTTTTCATGTCTTTCTAATTATAAACAAAAACATAATAAAATTAGAATAACGTCAATAAAGGGACGAAACGCATAACTACCTTGTTTTGGTAAAGTACCGACGAACAATTCAAGCGATATTACTCTACAAGAAGGATCGAAAAACATCTTTACTGTAAACAATATAACGGCTTCTTCAAACTTCTTCTCCGGAGTCTCGACTAAGCGGCATCTTTGAAAAAGCGGCACATGACTTACCGACAAAATTCGGTTTGTTAAAAAACCGTCAACGCACAAGCATAATTTCGCTTCACAGTGATTAGATGTCCATAACGATGCTATCAATCAGTACCTTGTATTCAAAAATAAAACAAAAAGGAAAAAAAACAATAAAAAACACAGGATCAGTCACAGTTCTATATTAACCTTGACCAACGGAAGATAAAGCTATTTTGATATTAAATCCAGTTCAACTCAACAAAGCGGCGATATGGCGTAAGTATATTAAGAGGTATAGTTTTAGTATTTTAGAAAGTTATAACATTTTGTTACATATGATTTTTTCAAATGGTGCTTGTTTAGTTTAGGCCTTGGCGGTTTAGTTTTGAAAATACAATAAAATATTGAAATGAAAGAATCTTTATTTGCATATAAAGTACAATTATCAAAGCAATCGTAAACAAAGTGAAACTTGTTACCTATAACCTGCAATGGTGTGGTGATTGTGGACTGATTAAATAATACTGAATTAGTTTGATTTATTTTATTGTTATGTTTGTAAAACAAATCCTTAAAGATCCTTAAATCTTCCTTAAAGGTCACCGGTCACCAAATTTATCAATTTTGTATTTTGCATTCCAATGGGTAAAATAGTCAATATTGATGTGTCTGACGGTTTCCCACGCCTTACATTTACCTGTAATACACTAAAACCTTACCTTAACGAACTGCTAATACTCGGTAGTTTCCGACACCGCTCGTAACTTTCAAAAACCTAATTGATGACGTGCATAGTGTTAAGCTGCTGAGGAAAGACACATTACCTATATATGTATCCATATATTACATGTGGGTTTATGTGGAGTTTTTAAGGGCTTTAAAGTTTGATTTCAAGTCAAAATGATATAT
Organism: Anadara kagoshimensis; assembly: GCA_021292105.1. Classification (NCBI taxonomy): domain Eukaryota; kingdom Metazoa; phylum Mollusca; class Bivalvia; order Arcoida; family Arcidae; genus Anadara; species Anadara kagoshimensis. The sequence goes on from CM037873.1 coordinate 12,896,901, forward strand.
TTTGTGAAGTTTTGATATAATAAAATCACAATGACCGATGAACATGTTTTTCCACAAATTTCAGAACAAATTAAAGCCAGATTTACACAAGTCCTTCATGTAGCTTTTTAATTCACTCAGATTAAACATTACGGGATAAGTCAGGGAAAATAAGAGTGGTAAAACCATTTAAGACCATTTAAATCATTATGAATTAATTCAGTCAAATATGTAGATTTGAAACCATTTTAATTTTCAAAATTAATTTAATTCTGTTATTCAACCAGTTCACCAAATCACACGTTCAAACAGAGACGTATGTCTTGTTCTAATTAACTAATCTAATTTAAGTTTCAGAATCCATCAAAAATGACAAATAACAATTACCGGGTATATCATAAAGATATACGCACGTGTCAATTAATGTTGCATATTGTAAGGGAAACTCTGTTAATTACAGGTGATAGATGTCTACTTCTAAGCAGGATGTTTCCCAATGTAGGATATTGATAATCTCTTAATTACTGGTATGTAAGGGTGTAAATCACACTTTGAACGATGTTAATTTATTGTGAATAAATGAAAAAAAGTTTCACTCATGTTTTGAGTCCTTAATTAGTCGAGCATAATCCCATTGGTATCATATTTTGATAAAGTTCTTTTCATCCCATTAAAATTAAAGCGTAATAAACTTATTATATGAATTTTAAAAAAAAAATTAAATTTTATCATGGGAACAGTTATGATGATAGTGATATATTATTACATTATTATATATTATTATATAATATCACATAACCCTCCTGTTTATGGATGGAATAAAGCAGTGTCATATTTTTCGTATTACACAGGTACTCATGTAATATCACTTGATTGTGACGTAATCAGTTATCACGCTTCTGTTTTACGTAGTGGTCGTGCCTAATGACGTCATATGAAAACTGTGTCAGTCTGTTGGTTTTTTTTTAGACTTTTGAAGACTTTCCGATTCTTTGAAAAATAATTTTGATGCATTCGGAAAAATATCATGATTTCAACTTAAATACTGAGTATGTCTTTTTTTTCTAGGTGATTAATTTACTATTACTATAACTAAATAGAACTATATTCTTACTTGCGCAGTTAATTTGGAGGTGATTTGTCTGACCTAGATAGAAATCGTTCGTTTCTATATGGCATCAAATAATAAGTAGATGTCATTATGCCTCGGTATTTTGAGTTATGTGATATATAGAATCTTAGACTCGTGAGGGTTTAATATGAAATTTATTAAACTCGTTCAATAATTAAATATGCCACTCGCAAAGGCTCGTGGCATATTTAATTATTAAACTCGTTTAATAAATTTCATATTAAACCCTCACTCGTCTAAGATCCTCTATTTATTATATTATTATATTATTACTTACTGCAAATAAGGAATAGGAATCTATTGAATTGAAATTATTTTCATATTTATGAATACTGGGGTGAAATATTTTATTTTAGAGATAATAATAAGAAATTATTTTTTAAACCTGTATTTTAATATTTTCGTTGTACAACAAACTAAAGGTCTTGGACCCAGATTCTACCCGAAAACGAGTTTTTTTATTAATCAGATGGATAAAACTTTTTGAGGGTCTTGATAAGCCTAGGCTTGCAATATCCCTGAGTCAACAATTTATTTGGAAGCAATCTTCTTCGTTGTACAAAGTCCCCATAGTGGGAACAAACTCTACCATAGCGTATTAGTTGGGAAACAAATACACCATAAGCAGGAGAAGCAGGTATATTGCTGCATAAAAAAATTGACAATAGAAAAATTGAAGTCATCACGTTTGTCATAAAGTTTCAAATGTAGCCTCTCCTGTGCGTCATAATTCAGGTATAAGTCTAAATATGAAGCAGAACTTGAAGAATCAGTCGTGTCTTTTATCTATTATGCCCTGATTCTGTCATTCGTATCTCTATTTTGAAAGGTGATACATCTGACATTTTGGTAGAGTTTTATTATCACAATGTATGCAAATGAGGCTTAAAGCAAATGGCAATCTAAGTCACTTTATTGCTGAATAATTTGGAATATGAATCAATAACAAACATACTAATCCGTGTCCGAATCATAATTCATAATCCAGGGAAGTGAGATGGGTGCTCCGGAACGAAAGCTTCTTTTTTAAATACAATAAACACAACTCGTCGTTTCACTCAAATGTCAATGTAATAAGATTATATTTATTTCTTTAAAGCATGTTTTCTACATTGGATTTTTCAAATGATTCTTTGCGCATATAAAACGCCAATATCTTAGACCAATGGCGTCAAAATGTTTTAGAAAAAAATATATATTAACATCGAAAAAATATGGATACACTAGACAGTAGTTATCAAAATATAATTACATAGTCTTTTTTCAGTTGAAAGAAAGTATCTGATAATCGAATAATTCTTGACGTCAAAGCCGAGACCATTTTCTCCAGAATCGGACTTGATGCGACAAAATATAAAACCTCAGTTTAGGGTGTGGAAATGTACATAATGAACCCTGTTACCGTGATTGTTAGAGTGATCGTTTGAATATGTGAGAGATATTACTGCAATCAAAACAGCTTTTTTTATGTAAACCTGACAGCGTTAAACTAAAGTAGAAGTGATCGCATGGAAGGTCAAAATTAGTCAAATTCAAATTTTAAAATTCAAAATTCTACTGACGTTAAGTTAAAAAAGTTACCCTAAAAGAAACCGAGTTTAGGATTTAGACAAAACATAATGATGTTGTTGGCTGTACTGAGAAAATAAAACAAATCATATATAAAAAAGAAACATATAAATCCATGTTCAAATCACAATCAAAACCAAATCAATAAAAACATTAAAATTGAAAAATTAAATTTAACACGTGAAATTCCAACAGGGAAGTAAGCCAGGTGCTCCGAAAAGGTTAGCAGAAAAATTAAGAAAGTAAATAAATTGGGACAATGAGATCTCAAATATAATAATATAATTGACAAAACATTATAATACACCTGATGCTATACATTCTGCATGGTTGAATTCTGTGCTTATTAAATTACAGTATGCGTGATAGCTATGCATATATCTATTAAATTATATAAAAATATTTGACATATTAGATTACAGTGTGTTTATAAGTTATGCAGTGGTATATAAGTATAATAAACCTAACAAAATAATTGAAAAATTCGTAATATTAATATCAATAACAAACATACATACTAATCCGTGTCCAAATCACAATCTAGAAGCGAAGTAAAACAGTTCGAACTAACAAGCCAGGTAAGACACGTGAATTCTCTACCAGAGAAGTGAGGCGGTTGCTACTTTATTTTAAATACAATAAACACAATTCGTCCCTTCACTCAAATGCCAAGATAACATTTATTTCATTAAAAACATATTTTCTACATTGGATTTTTCTAATGACTGTTTGCGCTTATAATACGCAAATCTAAGACCAATGGTGTCAAAATCTTTAAGAAAAAAATATAAGAATTAAGAATAAGTTCCCACTCATTAAATATAGAGAAATTAAGATATCCAAAACCGAAAATCCCAAGAGAACAGAGACTTCGCAAATTTTGTTCTTGTATCGAAACTGAATACATTTTATCCTACTTTGTCCAAAATATTATATTAATAGACATGCACTTTTAACTTCATTTAATATAAAAATAGATAAAATAGATGTCATCTGAACTACTTCTTAAAAAACTAATTTTTAGAATTTTAAATCCTACTACCTCATCAGAATGCCAAGCATTGTTTAAATATTTTACAACTTCTATGAAAGTGAGAGACCAATAAGATTTGTAAACTATGGGCTTAGCATATTTTTCTCTTGATATTTATTATAGATGTAATCTAACAACTGTAATGTCGAATAAAGTTAATGCTCTATGGTTGTATATGCATAAAGTATTGAAACCAATTCATAATATTACTATGTACATTATATATGTTCTATTATATGTATGATAAACTGTAATCCAGAATACCAATAAAGATTATTATTATTATTATTATTATTGTTATTATATATTAACATCTAAAAAATATTAATACACTAGAGAGTAGTTATCAATGGCATACGTGGAAATAATCTCTATGTAAATCAATATTCATACGATATACAGACTTCACATCAGCAAACATTGCAATTACTACAAATCTAAGAGGTCCGTCACCCCATCGATATATGTACTGGTAGTTTTTTTCTTCCACAGTATCAATAAATTTCTTAACATCAGGTCTATGCATGAAATCAACAGATGTTATTTCAATGTTGTTTAAAAACGCTGGTACCGTGAATGTTTGTGTTGTCTTTAGTTGTTGGAACAGTGCTTTATGTTTGGGTGTTATTCCATTCCTTTCAACGTATTTCATGACATAATTTTTAAGCCCTACTATAAAATCACAACGATCGTTAACAACTTTCAACCAAGAATAAACTATGGAGTCATCTGCAGGAAAGGTATAATTTGTTCCACGTAGACACGAATCTGTATCGAAGCGGTAAACGTATTTGAATTTTCTAACTTCTGGTTCCAGCCATACATTTCTAAACCAAAATCGCATCATATGCACATATCCCCACGTTGAACGTTTTACATAGATTAAATTGTCAGAATTGCTATCAAAACCTTTAGGAAAAGAAAACTCTGTTTTCAAAAATTGAAATCTATGATGTGAAATTTTTCTTATTTCGGCTTGTGTTTTAGCGTCTGGTGGGTCTTCTTCAGAGAAGAAAATAAAATTCATAGTCTTAAAGAATTCAAAGAAGGCAATAATTTTGTTTTAACCCTGTTTACATCATCACTGAATTTCCAATTTATTAAAACAACTATAGTGGTATCATTGATAAACTGATCACGTTTTTTACATTCTTCTATTTTGGATAATGTCCCTTCATTATTACAGTTTTTTCTCATTTTGCTCCCTTCTCTACGAAACACTGATGTATCGCTTTTTGAATTTCTGGAACCAATAAGAACATCATGATAGGAAATGTACGCAACAAGTACACACATTAGCATTAGAAGTGATAATAGTTTGCTGAAATAAGACTTAAACATAGTGTATGCTTATATCACAACTATGCTATGATGAATCTAAATAGAGAAACTTTCTCAAATTCCTAACAAGGGATTCCTGGCGCGTACCCTGAAAAATAAAAAATAATAAGTGTCATTAAGTGTCATCAAGTGTATTTTTATTTTTTTTTTAAAAACCACTTATGTTGTTTTATCTTTTCTATTTTGAGTGTTTGAAGTCATAGACAATTATATTGACTTCTTACCCTTCAACGAAATTGATGATATAGCGCTTGATAAGCTTTGTACATGGGCCATTGATCGTGAATCTACCGGTGCACTTCAACAGATGCGACGTTTAACGGTAAAAGGGAATTAAGTCGTAACTCTTTGAAGTCTAGTTATGGTAAACGAATATGGCGGCATGAGACAACGTACACACGTCACAGATAATATGAAATCGAAGTTAAAATAGCAATGTTATGTTTTGAAGGGTGACAGAAACGTCAGTGTTTTTGCATATTAAAGGTTCAGACAATATAAGTATAAAGCTATGGGTTGTCTTATATGTTAATACGCAATAGTGTGGACTGTCCCCAGTATTACAATCTTTCCATCACTAAGTTTTCCTTAACTTTCAAAGGTTGAAATATAATAACCAGAATTATATGAAAGTTGATGAATATATTTTACAATTTTCTTATAATATTTTTACCTTATTTGTCAGTTTAAAAGTTTTTACTTTGATTCTGGATTTTCATTTGGACATGGAGTACGTTTGTTTTTAATATAACATATATCTCAATTTCATCTGAAGTATCAATTAGTTACACAGTACAGGTTTTTAAAAGAACATTTCTAATCCAATCTAATCCAAAATTCACTTATAGAAAGAACTAAGAATGCAAAAACAAAAATACCGTTTAGCTTTAAAATTGATCAGTGACTTTGTCAGTCTTCAATTTTCAGAGATCATGAATAAAAGATCTGATAAAAATAATAATCAGACTTAAGAGTAATAGATTTGTTGTATATTAATTATTTAGTCAAGAATTAAAAACTTCAGAAAACAGCGAACAAAGACTTTAAGGGCCGTGAGGGCAGATGTTCTATTCCTAAAAACAACAATTGACTTGAAGTAATGCAGAGAGATAGAGAGAGAGAGAGAGAGAGAGAGAGAGAGAGAGAGAGAGAGAGAGAGAGAGAGAGAGTTAAAAAAGTAATTGCATAGTTTTGCATAGTATCTCATAATCGAATAATTCTTAACGTGAAACCCGAGACAATTTTTCCAGAATCGGGATTGATGCGACAAAATATAGAACTTTAGCCTAGGGTGTAGAAATGTACATAATGGACCCTGTTACCGTGATTTTTTTTATATGTCAGAGATATTATGGCAATCAAAAAAGCTCATACTTAAGTTTACTTGACATCGTTAAACTGAAGTAGAAGTGAATTCATAGTAGGTCAAAATTAGTTAAATTCAAATTTGAAAATTAAAATTCTACTGACATTAAATTAAAAATAGTCAAGGATCTCTACAAGAAACCCATTTTTGGATTTAGACTAAAACAGTGAAACAAATCATTAATATAAACAAGGAACATACAAACTTTATGTTCAAATCACAATTAAAACCAAAGAAAAACTTGAAAACTGAAAAATTAAATCAAACACGTGAAGTTCCAACAAGGAAGTTAGCCGGGTGCTCCGAAAAGGTAAGCACCACTTCTATGGCTATTTACATCCGTGATTTTAAAAGCAAAATTAAGAAAGAAAAAAGCATGGTAGAATGAGATCTGAAATATAATAGTATAATTGACAAAAAACATTATAATACACCTGTTGCTATACATTTTGCATGGGTGAATAATGAGCTTTTCAAATAAACCAATCTGATGTTTTCGGATAAAAATCAATATAAGTTGTTATCTCATTATATGCCATCAAAAATATTTGTTCCCTCGATCGTTTATTAGAAATTTTCCTACAGCAGTTAAAACATGAATTAAGAAATGGAACTTGATGTAATCACTCGGAACGCCAAGTCGGCAATTTCCACAAATTGTGTTTCGGCTTTACAAATTTTGTATCCTTCCGCCGTATGGAAATTTGGGATTACTTTTTGACAAGTGTTTGGGGGCGAAAAGACATCCGTTTTTAGCCTATATTGGGACATAATAAAGAAAAGTTTATCGATGAAACTTTTGAATTATATGCCGAATAAACAACAGTTTGAGATTTAATTTTCAATTTGGCGATAAGATACTGTTATTTACACATTTTTCGGATTTCTTGATGACAATCAACTTCTTGCAATTGCCCCGAAATTTTCGACAATCTTAAAAACTTGGACGAATTTTGTGTACACAAAATTACCACTTTATATTGTGTAGAATGTAACATTACACAATTAGAATTAAATTCAATTAAGAATGGTTTCTGAGCACGACCTGTTAATATCTTAAAAACCCGAAAGACTGGGTAGTACATTTGGTTGTCAATAAAAACAAATATGGGTGCCCCCGTGATGATCGATGCTTCAATATCAAGTTTCAAATGACGTTGCAACTAATTTTAATAACACTCACGTGATAACGATTTCAAATTTTTTCATAAAAATACACATAATCAAATCCACTGTATGTTGATGAATCATTCGACGAAATAAACGACTAATTTACGTATTCCATTGGTCAGTGTCAAAGAGACATTTACGAAAATGAGAGTTATCTCTCTTGTCTTGCATAGAACGTTCTGTCTTTAGAAGTCTTTGCCTTGCCTAACTGAAGCCCCACCAATTTGTTTAAAATCTTTATTCCAGTTCAATGCCTGGTCCTCACTTAAGCACCATACTCTCTCTCTCAGCACCATACTCTCTCTCTCTCTCTCTCTCTCTGAGATGACAAAAAATTCACATTATCACACATGGGATTGATTTTATGCATTGTGAACAAGGACAAGGCCATATACTGTATACATACTGGCCCGTCAAGATATATACTGTATACATACTGGCCCGTCAAGATATATACTGCATACATACATCCCCCTCAAGATATATACTGTATACATACAGGCCCGTCAAGATATATACTGTATACATACTGGCTCCTCAAAGCTTAACTGTATATATACTGACCTGTCAAAGGTAGACAGTATACATACTGGCCCTTCAAGATGTGTGCATATAGGCAGGTCAATAGCTTTATCCAAGTGCATAATTTTGTTAAAATTATTTGCATCTTTATTATTGGTCCATAATTTTACTGTCACACAATATGTAGGCCTATTCTTCATGGTATTTATATACAATGTTTTTTGTATAAAATACATATATGCTGGTATATTTTGTGCCACATTACAGCCTGTCCAGTTAGAGTAGCTCTTTGGGAGAGGATTTGTTCTGTAAATGGGTTATGGGTTTGAACACAAAGACCTGAGAAATGGTAATGGTTATTATTGCCTGGTACTATGCCTTTAGATATGAATATTCTGTAAAAGTGATGGTTTTAAGACTGCTGACTCCAGTTTAACATTCATTCTTTGTTTGAGATTTTCCTCAACTTGAATTTAGCAAATTTGAAAGCTGAATACTTTTTTCTGTATTCAAGATGTTCATAAATCTTAGAGACATTTTGAAGACCATTTTTTAGGATTTGTTTACATTTATATTCAAATTTTGTTGAAACTGTATTTTCAGTTGCATGCAATTGTTTCAAAAGTTGTCAGATTTCAATTAAGGAAAATCTAAGTTTAGGAATGACTGTAAAACTGGAACCAAATATGTTTATAAACACTATACATTTAAAGAATGCTCACTTTAAATAAAAATAATTGATAAACATGTCCATTTAATGGAATTTACTAATGTTCAGTACCAGTAATCTGACTGATTATTAATTTGTTGATTTTGGAAGCAGCAAGTTACTTTTTAGGTATTTGTGTTTAGCATACCTCAGGTGCTGATTGTTTATAAAAACAAACTTTTAGTGAATATGGATGAGGATTTTATATACCACCCTCTAGTTGCAATGTTTTGTTATGTGACACTACTGGTGTGAAACCTAATCTTCTTATTGAGTTTTAGCTTGGTTCTTGCTATTTTGCACAATTTGTTCTACTTACACTTTGGACAGTGAAACTGCCTTGTAAAACATATACTAAATTGGCATTTATTTTTTTTCCAAAGATAATGCCTCATTCAGCAAAAAGTTTTTATTCAAATGTAGGTTTCATATGGTTGTTTATAATTTCTTAACAACACTAAGTACTAAAGCTTAGAACAACTGAAAACCATATCTGTTGCACATTTCTAAATTTTATTAGGCATATAAGCCTATGGTGTGTGTGTGTGTGTGTGTGTTTTGTGTGTGTGTGTGTGTGTGTGTGTGTGTTGACATGTAATGACACTGTTTTTTAAAAGATATGGGGAGATGTGCCTATCTTCAGAAAGGCACAGGCTGAGTGATTATATTTTAAACCATATAATGATAAATTTGAAGGCAAAAGTTACAGAAAACATGACAAGCCATTTTGGCATCCTAGTCCTAGGCCTATAACTCTCACACGCTTAATAAACGATTGCGCTTGTTTTCAAGTGTACCAGCAATTCACTGATACTAAATATACACCGTAAGGGGTCAACCAACACAATATTTGTGCACGAGATTGGCCTGTGAAATTCAGATTTGTGAAATGAACGATCAAAGCGGCATACGGCCAAATTTAATATGGAGACTGAAAGTAGGTCCTAAAATTCGGCATAAATCTTGAGAAATCTGACGAAATAGATGCTAATAATCGCCAAAACTTACTTTATTTCAGCCGCTAATACCATTCTGCGTCTTCTGTGTGTCAAACTATATATAGAACATAGTTAGGAAGCAGTACTAGCAATTCACTGATACTTAATATACACCGTAAGGGGTCAACCAACACAATATTTGTGCACGAGATTGGCCTGTGAAATTCAGATTTGTGAAATGAACGATCGAAGCGGCATACGGCCAAATTTAATATGGAGACTGAAAGTAGGTCCTAAAATTCGGCATAAATCTTGAGAAATCTGACGAAATAGATGCTAATAATCGCCAAAACTTACTTTATTTCAGCCGCAAATACCATTCTGCGTTCTCTGTGTATCCAAACTATATATAGAACATAGTTAGGAGCAGTACTAACAAACTTTCTAGGTCAAATAAGACGGAAAATAGACCGACCCCATCCAAGATTCCGGATTGACGGCGGCGATTTTTCGCGTTTAAAACTTGGACGTTTTTTGTGTACAGGAAATTATTTGATGTATTATATATGGAATTGTACCTTGTAAAAAGGTCTTTCATTTGGTATAAATATTGTTTCTGAGCGCGAGCTGTGTGAGAAATGGAAAGGAATCTTGTGACGGATAACATTTTGAGTTTTAGCCTGTGGTTCACGTTTCACTATAAATTACGAAATTAAACTGTAACCGCAATTATAAAAAATAGATTTTGTCGGTTTTCAAATATTCTGAATTTTTTATTTTGCATCCCAATCTATGGTAATCTGTAATACATTCAACACAGTTCCTCATTTTGTGCCGTTCAAAGGTTCGCCATTTTTTGACAAATTTTACATCACATTTGCATGTTCACAAATTTAATGAATCACTACGCCGACGGGGTTGGCGTTCCGACTGAATGTCTGAAAATTATAAGGAAACCATTATGCTTGTTATTCAAAACAACTTACCAATCACATTGCTCTGTACTTATGAGTTAACTAAACAATTAACCGTGTGTCCACATTAACCAAAACGTGTTATGACTGTCACAGTAATATTACCAAACATTCGTCAAAATCAAATTGATATCCCACAAATTATATTCTAGAAACATTTGATCAATCAAAATGCAACATGCTAATTAGTTATGCAGATATTTGTCACACTTTCTTAAACGAAAATTATTTGTCCAATTAGATTACAGTATGCTTCATAGCTATGTATATATTACATTAATATAAAACACTTGACTAATTGGATTATAGTGGGTTAATTAGTTATGCAGTGGTATATTAATATAAGAAACTTAACTAAGTCAATAACCTGATTTATCTTGACAGATATTTGATTAATATAACTACTGACAAATCAAATTGCTGTATGATTATTAGCTGATCAATATAACAGGTGAATCACCTAAAAGTCGTCGGCTCGCCCCCGGCAGTATGTTTGCAGACATTGTTAACTAGTTGATTGGGGATAGCCCCGAAAATTTGCCTCAAACTTCAATATGTCCAGTATATACACAAAGTCGTTGCACTGGATGAAATTAAATACTTTTTTTAATTGTAATATTTCCTTACACAGAGTAATGCTGTAGAAGTACAAAAATTATTTATAAAACCGAGACACACATATTTTATCATTTTCCTAACTGTATCTGTGGTTATTCATTTTTTGCATCTTGTTACCATTCCCTTATTTACATTGCGCAGAAAGTCTTTCAATAAAATATTCTTTTAATTATATTACATATACATATAATCAAAAACAGACATACTAATCCATGTCCGAATCAAAATCCGGAAGCAATGTAAAAACTTTGGAACTGACAAGTTGGGTTAGAGCACATGAACTTTTACCAGGAAAGTGAGGCCGGGTGCTCCGAAAGGGTAAGTACCTCCTGTTTAGCTAACTACACCCGCCACGTGTGTAATCAAAATTGTGTGAAAGGAACGCGGTACTATGAGACTTCAAATATATCCAGGGCAATTCTGGACACAGAGACATCAAATTTATCAACAATACTGTGGTGACGGCCTATAGCACTTACAATCGTCTACACTGATGTATTTTAAGTCTATGTATAAACCATTTTGATCTGATTTCTAGGCTGTTCTTGATTTAGCAGCAGAAAAATACTTAATACTTAAAGGTTTTGAAAATGACTTAATTTTAGGCACATAGTACCAAGTTATCCTTTTTTATTAGAACAGACAAAGTAGAATTCCACTGAATTGAAATTGTTATATTTTTATGGTACATCCTAACACATTTCCTTAATCACTTAAAAGTTTATGTTGAATGACTTTTGACACTAATTTCTCTTTTGCTCTTGCTCGTCTTCTCCCTATATTTATGGACCGGCTGGACATGTAATAATTGGTGATCTCAATATAATTGAGAACACCAAATTAAGAACTTTACTTTCAAAAGGTCCTAAATATAGAGAAGCTCAACCTTTTACTTGGGGACAGAATTTCCGACTTGTCATGGATTCCGTTGAAGAGTACGCCAGACGTTGGGCTAAATTAGAAGTTGTTGAGCTTGATACCTTATCCGACTGGATAAAGGTTGTGAGATCTTTCGTTAAAACTATGATTGCCAAACTTAAAGGTCACCGGTCACCAAAAAAACTGAATTTCTTTTAGTATTATTTTCCCAAAGATTACATCATACAAAGTCGATTTAGCTACAAATAACATTTTTTAATCATTTCTATCCTTTTCTACAGCGTAAATTAAAGTCCTGAAACTGTTGAAAAACTGTGTTATCTCCCTTTGGTAGTAAAAGGGCACAAAACCGGAAGTGACGGAGAAGGTGTTATCCCAGCTATTAAGTAAATGAAGCTTGTATAGTGAACTGCATTTATTACTCAGATTTATCGGAAATGACTTCTATTGTTTTTACATATTTATTTATTTTTTAGCATTGGGTATTTCAGTTGACTTCAGCAGAAAAGAATTAATAAAAAATAAACATAATAATAAGAAATAAAAAAGGAAAAAAAACTATATTTGTGTTTGCTCTAAGTATGATATACTATTTACTAATACTTTTACAAAACATAATTTTACATTTCTTTTGATAATTATTTATTTATTTATTTATTTATTTATTTTAATTATTTATATCCATTTATCACAACAAATAATAAAAGAACCCCAATTTTCGTTTTTTATTTGAAATATTGTTCATACTAATTTTCATTAATATTTAATATCATTTTAATCTTTACATATCTCTGAGTTATTTATTTATTTATTTATTTATTTATTTATTTATTTATTTATTTATTTATTTATTTATTTATTTATCACAACAAATAATTAAAGAACCCAAATTTCCGTTTTTATTTAAAGTAGTGTTCACATTAATTTTCATTAATATTTAATATCATTTTAATTATCTTTACATATCTCTTTGAGTTATTATTTATTTATTTATTTATTTATTTATTTATTTATATCTATTTATCACAACAAATAATAAAAGAACCGAAATTTCCGTTTTTTATTTAAAATATTGTTCACTTTAATTTTAACTAATATTTAATATTATTTTAATTATCTTTACATATTTTTGATTTATTAATTTATTAATTAAGTTATTTATTTATTTATTTTTATCTATTTATCCTAAGGAATAATAAAAAGAACCCAATTTTTTGTTTTCTATTTTAAAAAAAATCTTTTCTCTCTAGTACAGCCATATTATGACCTCAAATTGATTTTAATTTATATTTGTTTTAGAAAGTGTCCCATTTTTAATTTCTTTCAAGTTAGATTAAAATCAATGATTTATTATTATTATTATTATTGTTATTATTATTATTATTTACCCTTGTAATTAATCAAAAGAACACGTTTTCGGATAGAATCTAGATCCAAGACCTGCAGTTTTTTGTACAACGAAAATATCAAAATACAGGTTTAAAAAATAACTTCTTATTGTCTCTCAATTAAAATATTTCATCCCAGGATTACTTAAATATAAAAGTAATTTCAATTCAATAGCTTCTTATTCCTTATTTGCAGTAAGTTTAATATAATAATAAATAATAATAATAATAATAATAATAATGGAAATTGAAGTTTACGTCAGTGGCTAATTTAAAAAAAAAATATTTGTTGATATTTTCCGATGGAGGACTGATCAGAATTCTAATTCTCATTTATTTTCACTGTTTTCATGATTAAATAAAAAAAATAATAAAAAAATCATATAATAACTTTATTACGCTTTAATTTTAATGGGATGAAAGAACTTTGTCAAAATGTGATACCAGTGAGATTATGCTCAACTAACTAAGGACTCAAAACTCGAGTGTAACTTTCTTTCATTTATTCACAATAAATTTATATCATTCAAGGCGTGATTTACACCCCTCAGATACCAGTAATTAAGAGATTATCAATATGCTACAGTCCATCGGGAAACATCCTGTTTAGAAGTAGACATCTACCACCTGTAATCAACAATTTACCTTACAATATGCAACATTAATTAACACGTGTGATTATCTTTATGATATACCTAGTAAATGCTATTTGTCATTTTTGATGGATTCTTAAAAATTGAATAAATTAAAGTTAAATAAGATTGGTTAATTTGAACAGGGCATACAAGACTTTGTTTTAACGTGTGAACTGAATGAATTACAGAATTAAATGAATTTTGAAAATTAAAATTGTTTAAAATCTATTTATTTGACTGAATTGATTTATAATAAATTGAATTGTCTTAAATGATTATACCACTCACATTTCCCTGACTTATCTCGTAATATTTAATCTGAATACATTCAAAACAATTAGAAAGCTGCATGAAGGACTTGTGTAAATCTGGCTTTAATTTGTTCTGAAATTTGTGGAAAAAACATGTTTATCGGCCATTGTGATTTTATTATCTTCAAACGTCACAAAATATAGCATTTTGACTTGAAATCAAACTTTAAAACCCGTCAAAACGCCACACAAACCCACATGTAATATATGGATACATATATAGGTGATGTGTCTTTCCTCAGCAGCTTAACACCATGTACGTCATTAATTAGGTCGCCGGAAAGTTACGAGCGGTGTCGGAAACTACCGAGCATTAGCAGTTCGTTCAGGTAAGGTTTTAGTGTATTACAGGTAAATCTAAGACGTGGGAAACCGTCAGACACATCAATATTGACTATTCTACCCATTGGAATGCAAAATACAAAATTGATAAATTTGGTGACCGGTGACCTTTAAAGGGGATATGAATACTAAATCGTCTTCAGTACTCAAGGGTCCAGAAAACAAGGCAATTCTTACAGACATACACAACAAATATGTTGTTGTTACAGCTGATAAGGCTTCTAACAACATTATTCTCGATTGTAAGAGATTCTACCTTGAATGTCTTATTTAGGAGCTTGGTTTAGATAGTATATCAAACAACCCTGCATATTCTAGAACTAATTTTACCAAAGATGAAGTTCTTTCCAACCATAGGGGAGTCTTTCGATATCAATCTTAAAGAGGAAGATATTGATCTTTCTTACTTG
The DNA here is from genome assembly GCA_021292105.1 of Anadara kagoshimensis. Classification (NCBI taxonomy): domain Eukaryota; kingdom Metazoa; phylum Mollusca; class Bivalvia; order Arcoida; family Arcidae; genus Anadara; species Anadara kagoshimensis. Next base: position 12,912,217 of record CM037873.1, read on the forward strand.
TATTGGATTCCTAAACTCCATAAAATCCATACAACGAAAGATATATAGCAGGCTCATCTAAATGTACTACTAAATCATTATCGCTAACTCTAACACAAATTTTGACAATCGTCAGAGATGGTCTTCAGTCTTATTCAGAAAAAGTATATTCTACATTTGGAATCAACCAAATGTGGCTTCTCAAAACTTCTAAAGAATTACTTGAACATCTCGCTTCAAATACTTTATCTCACGTAAAAAGTATAAAAAACATTTGATTTTTCTACACTATACACCACAACCCCTCATTCTAAATTGAAAGAACGTCTTAAAGAAATTATTCACTTTTCTTTCTTCTACAAAAACGGTAAGCCAAGATACAAAGATCTGGTGCTGAACAGGGATTCTGGTTATTTTGTCAAGCATAATACAAAAATATACTGAAGATACCATCAACAAAATGTTGGAGTTTTTGATAGATAACATATTTGTTGTGTTTGGTAAAATAGTTGTTCAGCAAACAATCGGTATACCAATGGGTACAAACTGTGCACAGTTGCTTGCTGATTAGTTTCTTTATTATTACGAAGCAGAATTTATGCAGAACCTTTTTAAATCTGGAGAGAAAACTGTCGCCAAATCATTAAACTCAACATACAGATACATAGACGACGTTCTGTCACTTAACAATCCTAAATTTGGAGACTATGTAAATGTCATCTATTCTAGTGAGCTTGAAATAAAAGACACGACTGAATCCTCAAGTTCTGCTTCATATTTAGACTTATACCTGAATTATGACGCACAAGAAAGGCTACATTTGAAACTTTGTGACAAACGTGATGACTTCAATTTTTCTATTGTCTACTTTCCTTTTTTATGCAGCAATATACCTGCTTCTCCTGCTTATGGTGTATTTGTTTCCCAATTAATACGCTATGGTAGAGCGTGTTCCCACTACTGGGACTTTGTGCAACGAAGTAGGCTGATTGCAAATAAATTGTTCACTCAGGGATATTGCAAGCCTAGGCTTATCAATGCCCTCAAAAAGTTTTATGGCCGTCATCACAGTATTGTTGATAAGTTTGATGTCTCTGTGTCCAGGATTGCCTTAGATCTATTTGACGTTTCATAGTTCCATGTTCCTTTCCCACAATTTTGATTAAACACGTGACGGGTGTAGTTAGCTAAACAGGAAGTGTTTATCCTTTCGGAGCACCCGGCCTCACTTCCCTGGTGGAAATTCACGTGTCTAACCTAACTTGTCAGTTCCAAAGTTTTTACTTTGCTCCTGGATTGTGATTCGGAAATGGATAAGTATGTTGTTTTTTTTGAGTAGCTCACTTGAGCTTTATGATTGTTAACCGTTTGTCGTCCGTCGTTCCTTAACAATTAACATTTCAATTATCTTTTCAAAAAATACTAGCGCAATTTGTCTAAATTTACTTACAATAATACCTTGGTGAATGGCTTTCATATTTGTACAAAGTTACGCCTTATTTGTACTCATAAAGCAAAAATAGTGAATACTGTACAAATCTTTCTTTCTGAAGATACAAGAGATATAGCATACGCAGGAGAGTTAGTTTCAGATTTGCACAAATCATAGATGTATGACTGAAAGTATGAAAACGGTTCTTCAGGGGTAATTGCTAAATTACTATATTTGTCAATATATCTCAAAAACTATCAACTTTCAATATAAGCATATACAGCTCAATCCACAAAATAACGTCACCCTCTATTATCCATAAAAACATTACCCCAATACAATAATAGTAATAACAAAAAATGCGTTTCAATCAGAAGTGATTTAAAGGGAAACTGCAGTCTAGCTAATTTGGCCAAAATATAATAATTTATGATAAATTATTATAATATAAAATACAATACATTGACATCTTTCACTCACACATTGACACTGCATATAATGCATGCATACTTCATAAATTTTAACAATTTGGATTTTGCAAAGAAGTTAAAATAAATTTTATGTAACTCTAAAGTAATATACTTGCAAGTTACATAATATATCTTTTAACAAACCCTTATTCTATGGTTTTTCTGACCTTTTCAAAATAGCCTTAATTACAGGCAATAAGGCTTTATGGGAAAAATTGTAAAAACATTTACTAGCACACCTATACATATCCAATATACATTCAGGTGCAGTACTACACATATACAAACACATCATATATACATGTACAGTCATTATACTTGCCCATCATCCACACATACATACACACACCCAACACACCCAAACACACACACACACACACACACACACACACACACACACACATATATATATATATATATATATATACATGCGCGCGTGTGTGTGTGTGCGTATATATGTTATTACATATACATTATATATACATGTACAACCATAATACATCCTCATCATCCACATATACATATATGTAACCCTTGGTATACACAAATTTAAAAAGTTAAAACTAATGATTCAATTAATGGATCAATTAATGGATGAATGAATGAATGAATGAATGAATGAATGAATGAATGAATGAATGAATGAATGAATTAATTAATGAATGAATTAATGAATGAATAAATGAATGAATGAATGAATGAATGAATGAATGAATGAATGAATGAATGAATGAATGAATGAATGAATGAATGAATTTATTAATTAATTTTAAAAAACATTGTAAAATTGTTTTGCAATAGTATCAGTAATAGTATATACTTAGCGCAAACAAAAGTATAGTTCTTTATTTATGAATTTATTTATTTATTTATCCGGATTTATTTATTTATTTATTCATTTATTTATTTATTTTTTATAATTATATTTTTATTTTTTAGTATTATGTTTATTTTTTATGTTTTTTTCTGCTGAACATTTTACGCTGTACAAAAGACAGACACGATAAAAAACATAGCACTGTCGTGCTGTTGTACAGCGTAGTTGGGAAATTTGCGTTGTGGTAAGACAGAATATAACCGGCCAAATATTCGGGGGGGGGGGTCGATCTATGCATAGTCCGACGGATGGTTTTTTTTGGAAAAAGAAACAATGTACCAAACCATGTATTGCTGAATTAAATAGTAGAAAATTATAATTTCATAAATATATGAAAAAGACAATCGGTAATTAAAATGTAAAAATGTACCCGATCATTTTGTCATTTCGGATAGAGAGATAGTAGAGTTTTGCAGATCCTATCATCGCTATGAGGGGGTACATTCTAGCGGTTGTTTGTAACTGGAGCATTTGCTGTTAATCTGGGTTTTAATTAACTGCTGATTATCACTCACAATATTCCCGTTTCATGTTAATGGTGAAGTACAGTTGTTTTACCAGTTCCAAATTTTTACTACCGAATAATCTAAAAATTCAATCCCGTTCAATTAAAGGAATCGCAAAATAACTTTCTCAATTTGCTTCTACTTGAATGTATGGGCATTAATTAAACTTCAACCGCTTCCTAAATGTATGTGCAAGACAGGTCGTCAGATTGTTGGTGACCTAGTTTAACGATATAAACAAATCGTGATCACGGAAATGCTTTTTTCAAGAAAACATACTACCACGTGTTTTTGAGGACAGGTGTCGATATCTTAGAATCAGCAAACATTTGTGTTATTACAACACATAAATTTTATTTCCTCTGCTTGTGGATGACGTCTGCAGCAGCGCTTATATGAAACCCTGTTCGGAACTGGTAAAAAGACTGTATTTAAAATTTGTACACAACACTGTACGAATTATCTCCCTTTCACGAAAGTAAAATCCAATCGATAAACAGTTTTAAAATATGACACAATTGCCTCAACATCAAAATACGTTATCATAACCTTCGAAATAAATTTAAATTTCCGTAGGTTTCACGAAGAATTAATTAAACAACCTGTCGTTGCTGTTCATTTCATAAAAAGTTATGATTTTACATCGTAGGACGCAAACTTCTCGAACTACTTTTTATTGTAAACATGAGATCAGTTCGCCAAATTGCAGAAATTATTAGATGCATCCCGTCGCAATATTTTACAAGATTCCGAAATGTATTCCGAAAATTTATTCCAAATGTGCATATGTAACCAAATGCATTACCCGTCTCAGAATACATATCTCACGATAAAATAGATATACTTCTTTCACGCTCATTTACCAGGCGCACTATTTCCAGGTGTACTCATATCTTATAATTTCATAACAAAGAAGCTCGATATCTTAGAAGAAAGTGATAGCAATGTACACACACTATCGTGAACGCTATACAATTAGTATTTGTGGCTAAATCGACTCTTTATTATATAATCTTCCAAAAATAGTACTAAAAATCGGTTTTTCGTGACCGGTGACCTTTAAAAGCCAATGGCTATCTTTGACACTTTGTTGCTAAATAATTTACAATATGAAACTATTATATTTTTTAAATACAATAAACACAATGCGTCCCTTCACTCAAATGTCATTTCATGACTGCCTACAAATAAAGTTATAAGAATGCAGAAAAGATATACAAAGAGAGATAACACTTGCAAATTAAAACAACATTATTTGATTGCATATTGTTTTGGTAAAGTTAATCAACAATGGATCGTTGACAATTCTTTTGACGTTTGTTTTCAAGAAAAAATAATATAATTTGTGACTTTTGGATATTATGATTGTATAAAAAAGTTTTAACACAGATTTCTAAATGAATTAAAAGCCGATTTGGCCATTAGCTTTCTAAATGTTCTATTTTTTCATATAAATACCACGAGAAAAGTGGACAAAAAATCATTTAGACAATTCAATTTATTTTTTGTTGCCGATGGAGTAAATGTTTGTATAAAAACATTATTACAATTTAAGTAAGGCAATGTGCTCCGAATGGTAAACACTTAATGATTAGCTTGCATAACCAACCACGGTATGTAATCATAACTTGGAATGTGGAACATGGAACATGGAACTATGGGACGTCAAATTTATCCAGGGTAAATTTTTATGAGTATGATCATATTTGCGTCAAAAAATCATTTGTAGCAGCTTGTTTCACTGTATGAATTTCCGTAGTGTCAACAAGCTCTATATAATATACAATATTAAATAATATAATTAAATAATTAAAACTGGTATAATATGTAATTTAAACCCCTGAGCCGATATCTCTGCTGGTGGCTGGTGCCCCGAGGATATCACCAACTCAGTAGGCAATAATTTCGTATTATTGTCAGAAATATACTATAATTGTCTAAATTTCCTGCAAGTTAAAATTTGAAATTTCTCAAAAACTAAGGTATACTCCCTCATGCAGAGTATTTCCTTAGCTTAATTTGGTAAAATATATATTTGGTTTTTTGGATAGCTTTTCAACATCTTTAAAATAATTTTGGTTTCATAACTTTGATCCAAGCACTACTGATGAGGAATTGTATTCCGAAACGGCCGTCTAGTGTTGTAAAATTAAAACTGGTATAATATGTAATTTACAACTGCAGATTCATTTTCGTTAAATATTTATTTTAATAACTTTATAAAATTCATGTATTTATATAAGAGACTACGTATTTATCTATTTTGTATTCAATGATATTGCATTTTTATCATATTTTTTATTAATTTACAAATAAAATTCGTGATTCATTTTCAGTAAATATTTTCTAATTTTAATTACTTTATAGACTATTCATGTATTTATTTATTTATTTTATATATTATTTATATCAGAGACTAAGTATTTAACTATTTTTGTGATCTCGTGTTACCGCATTTTTAGCATTAATGATTAATTTTCAGTAAATATTTATTTATTTATTTATTTATTTATTTATTTATTTAACTACTTTAAAACTATTTATGTATTTTTAACACATTATTTATATTAGAGATTGGGCATTTATATATCATTATTCTATAATTTAATTAAAATAAAAATTTATCCATGGTCATCAAAATATAGTATTATCTACTTTTTGATACGGATCTGATTTAGTGTAAAATGTTCTAATATAATATGATTGGAAATGAGATACAATTTCTAGATCACTATTTGTCAAGCCACTCATATTATCTTGGAATATTACACATGTAAGAAAGTGGTCTTTAAAATATACATGTATATTACTGATGGTTTCATCACCAATGACGTTTAAACATTAAAAGTTTACCTGGGCACCTCATTGATAAACCCTCCAGTTAGTTTATTACCTGATATAGCCTTGGAATGAAAAGTTATGGTTCTTGAAATTGTTAGAACATATTCTTGATAATGTTTAAACATTTAATGCAGTAAATCAGGTTTCTACTTTTACATGTCATATCTGCATTCGCAAATATTTTGCCTCCGTTATCTATTATCATTTCAGGACCGTTGTGTAAATAATTACAAGTACCACATCTGCTGTCATTGCATTTTTGGACTTTAAAAAATTCTAGTCTCTTTATGAAGTATAAATCGGGTTTTAGTAAGCATTTGTTTCAGTTTTGGTGGTTGTCGTCTATTCCTAATTAGATTTGTGTTTGTGACTAAATCTTTCAGTTTCCGACTTTCCTGAATAATTGGCAGGTTTGATCTTGCAATGTTATATATGTCCGTATTGCGCAGGTTATGGGTTAGAACGAAAGGCATAATATCCTGGACATCTTTCGTTTATGACATTATTATTAACATTTCATAGTTACCTATTACACTAACACTTCTTACCCAGTGGATACGGCATGCAACGTACTTTTTTAGATAAATACAAACTTGGTAGAAAGATGAAGTGATATTTACTATTTATTAATTCTGATATTTATAGTAACAGTCAAATAAGGAAACAATTTTTTATATCTACCTTCGAAGCACCTTCATTGAAATTCGTATAACGATTTAAAGTGGATAAAATTTATGCATACAAATTAAAAATCACATGTATGTATTCATTTAATTCTACTGTTGGTTCAGCTTTAAGAAAACAAAATACATTCAGATAAAGTGGGTTTAACAACAACTGAAAGCGTTACCCCCTTTATACGTCTATTCTGTGTTTTTATAATCTGATTTTGAAGGCAAAAACTATATGGCATTGAAGTGAATGAAATATTTATTATGATTCTATTTTCAAAATAAAATGAAGTTTCATATTTTGACAAATGCAGCAATGAAGTATCTTAAACTTGTTTTTGGCAATCATTGTCATACATTCTCATTGATAAAACTCCGCCAAAATGGTGGACGTAAAAACTGAGATATTGTTTAACAACTTATTAGAATATAATGGCGGCATAAATGCATAACAGTTATAGCATTAGTAGCATAGCAACAGCAATACCGAGCCACAAAAAAATTAATACACACTATAACATTAATCAAACACAAACATACCAATACATGTCCAGATCACAATCCCAATGCAAATTTAAAAAAAAATTGAAATCTTGTAAATGTATTCAACAGTAGTTAGGAAAATGCCGGTTCTGGCGCACTTCCGGTCGATTTCCCCGTTACTTTAATATGGGGAGTCTTGTCCCACTGACGCCGTCCCACCCCGATGCGTGGGACGGAGATAGGTTGGCAGGTCAAGGGTGTTTATGTTGTAGTTAATCACCCGTAACATGATAAGATCCTTCCCTAGTGTAAGGGAGACCGAAACCAGGTGCATGGGACGGAGATAGTATAGACAGGTGAAGGGTGTTTATATTTGTAGTTAATCACCCATAACAAGTCCTTTCCCTAGTATGGTTTGCAAGGTGCATTTTGTTTATACGTGTATTTATAGTTAATCGCCCTCGACATAATAAGGTCTAATTTTAGCAGACGACAAAGTGTGGTAAAGTCAAGTACATTGTGTGTTTTAAATAAAGACAAAGACTACCGGTTTTATCTACAACTATTTATTTACAAATTAAAAACGTTTATAAATAACCCATATATACAGCCCTAACATCGAGTGCCGCCCAGTACTGGTTGATCTGTCTCTATTATGTACAACAAGTACTGAAGATCTTAACATGAGTGCACGGAAGTATTCGTTACGGTACATGCTCACATGTGGCCTATTCTAGAACATTCTTTAAACACGTCTATACATGAATTTAACATTGCAAGTGGTTGTGCAATAAAGGGGATTCCCCTAAAAAATTTCCTAGCGTTACCTATTTACCGTAAATTTTCAAATATATAACGTTTTCTTTTATTGTTATATTGTTTTGAATAATAAAAAAAGTTATGATCGTTTTTGTAACAACATGCAACATTTTCACCGTTTATCCTATATACAGCCAAAGGCGAAAATCTTAAAAGCTGTGTAGACTGACATAAGCGCCCCTAGTGGTTGCCCAAACATATTGTCAGTAATGCTCCAGTGGCCACAAGACCAACTCCCTCCTTTGAAGGTCACCGGTCACCAAAAACCGAATTTTGTTTAGTACTTCTTTCCGGAAGATTACATCATAATAAGTCGATTTAGCCACAAATAACATTTTTTAATCATTTCTGTCCTTTTCTACTGCGTAAATTAAAGTCCTGAAACTGTTGAAAAACTGTGTTATCTCTCTTTGGTAGTAAAAGGGCATAAAACCGGAAGTGACGCAGAAGGTGTTATCCCAGCTATTTAGTAAATGAAGCTTGTATAGTGACCTGCATTTATTACCCAGATTTGTCGGAAATAGCCTCTAGTGTTTTTATATATTTATTGATTTTTTAGCATCAGGTATTTCAGTTTCCTTCAGCAGAAAAAAAAAAATAAAAAATTAACATAATAATAAGAAATAAATAAAGAAAAAACTATATTTGTGTTTGCTCTAAGTATGATATAGTATTTACTAATACTTTTACAAAACATAATTTTACATTTCTTTTGAAATTTATTTATTTATTTATTTATTTATTTATTCATTTATGTTTAATATCAATTAATGTTAATGTTATGTTTAATTATCTTTAAATATCTCTTTGAGTTATTTATTTATTTATTTATTTATTTGTTTATTTATGTATTTGTTTATTTATTTATTTATCACAACAATTAATAAAAAGAACCAAAATTTCCGTTTTTTATTTAAAATATTGTTCACTTTAATTTTTTTTAATATTTGATACCATTTTAATTATTTTTTAATATCTCTGATTAATTAATTAATTAATTAATTAAGTTATTTATTTATTTATTTATTTATCATAAGGAATAATAAAAAGAACTATTTTTTTAAAATCTTTTTTCTCTCTACTACAGCTATATTATGACCTCAAATTGATTTTAATTCATATTTTTTTTTAAAATTGTCTAATTTTTAATTCCTTTTTAGATTAAAATTAAAGATTTATTATTTTTTTTATTTACCTATGTAATGAATAAAAACACGTTTTCAGGTAGAATCTGGGTCCAAGACCTATCAAAATAAAGGTTTAAAACATAATTTCTTATTGTCTCTCAAATAAAATATTTCACCCAAGTATTACTTAGATATGAACAATTTCAATTCAATAGCTTCCTATTCCTTATTTGCAGTAAGTTTAATAATAATAATAATTTTAATGGGATGAAAAGAACGTCATCAAAATGTGATACCCGACTAACTAAGGACTCAAAACTCGAGTGAAACATTCTTTCATTTATCCATGATAAATTAATATCGTTCAAAGTGTGATTTACATCCCCTCACATACCAGTAATTAAGGGATTATCAATATGCTACATTGGGAAACATTCTGATTAGGAGAAGACATCTACCACCTGTAATTAACAGAGTTGACCTTACAATATGCAACGTACGTATATCTTTATGATATACCCGGTAAATGTTATTTGTCATTTTTTGATGGATTCTAAAAATCGAATAAATTAAAGTTAAATTAGATAAGTTAATTTGAACAAGACATACGTTTCTGTTTGAACGTGTGAATCGGTGAACTGATTGAATAACGGAATTAAATTAATTTTGAAAATTATAATTGTTTAAAATCTATATATTTGACTGAATTCATTCATAATAATTTGAATTGTCTTCAATGATTTTACCGCTCTTATTTCCCTGACTTATCTCGTAATGTTTAATCTGAATACATTCAAAACAATTAAAAAGCTGCATGAAGGACTGGTGTAAATCTGGCTTTAATTTGTTCTGAATTTTGTGAAAAAACATGTTCATCGGTCGTTGTAATTTTATTATCACAGGATGAAATCACATCTTTAAGCTTTGCATAAAGATGGTCTTTATGCCATCTTTATGCAAGCGTAAAGATGCATTATGTCCAAAGTCCTTTATGCCACCTTTAAACCACCTTTATGCATGAAAATATTTTATACAGGTAACTGTATATTTTCATTTTTATGGTTTAATCTCACTTTGCGATACATTTAAAAAAAGCATAGTCTCATTTAGCATATATTTTAAAGTCGCCAAATTTTACCTGAGATCTAGACCTGTACACCTGAAAACAGTCTATTTCCTAAATATGCATTTCATAACAATAAAAAAATTATAAATAAATAAATTTACTAGTTTGTTTATGTTCCTATTTATTTATTTATTTATCCATGTATTGATTTTATTTGTTTATTTATTTATTTTTTATTTATTTTCATGTATTGATTTTATTTCTTCATTTATTTATTTAATTTTTCTTGCATGTCAGAATCACAATAAATTATTTATTCCGGCGAAAAACAGAAGCTGATTATTATTATTATTATTATTATTAAACCTGACAGTCATCGGGAGTTCCTCGGTAACGAAATAACGTCTCTGGGTTAAGAATTATTGACTGTTATTATTAGCGACATTTACTACAGAATATTACGTTATATATCATCTTTGAAATATAGCTGGTCCACAGCTTCTGGGGACCCTTCTGAGATAATAATTATTAGTCCACCTTGATAAAAAGTTTGGTTATTAGACATTCTTTAGATTGAGACCCGTACCTTTAATCAACAGGAAGTGTTCTTACAATTAACAAAATTGATTGACAGGTGTTCAGATAGCAGGATTTCATGACACCTGAAAATATACTACTCCAATCGTTTGATGTTGTCTTGGATTTAGAAGTGATTGTGAAAAGAAAATATTATGTATACGGGAGTATGAATAGACTGAATTCTATTTTTTTTAAAAATAACTATAATAAAATTTTACCACCGGTCATTAAATTTTCGATCATTCATTCATCATTTTACCGATTATTTATTAGTGTCAAATATAAATAAAATAAATAAATAAATAAATAAATAAATAATTTATTTATTTATTTATTTATTTATTTATTTATTTATTTATTTATTTATTTATTTATTTATATCAAATTTATAGTTTTCGTTTGTTTCTTGGTCACATATTCAATCAAAGATGCATTTAAATACAATTTCTTCATGATCGGGGAAAAATTGCCTTTGAAATACATTGTATGGAAATATTGGCTCTTGTCGGACTGAAAATTTTCAAAATCATATTTATTTATTTATTTATTTATTTATTTATTTATTTATTTATTTAATATACACTATTATATGTCACTGGTCGAAAAAAGAAAATTGTTTTCGGCAAATATTTTTATGTAGTTGGCAATAGTCTATAAATGTAAAATTACAAAAATAATTAAAAATAAAATATAATAAAATCAAATAAAAATCTGAATAAGAATTCAATATTGGCTCTTAACAAGACACAGTACAGGTAAATCACTTGTATCACTTGTTTTGTAATCAAGACATTTGTTAATTCTGTACAGGACAGAAATAACAAATTATAGAACTGACTGCTAAGCATCGTTGATTGATTCTAAAACTGCTGGACTAATTGTATTGTGCTGCTTTTGATGATTTAAAGAAAATGGAGATTTCAACAGCAGAATTGCCTCGCGCTGCTTTTTGAAAGCAAGTGTGCTAGTTTCTTTTGTTTTGTGATCTTTAATTAATGTTCTAGTTACTCTGTTTCCTCTATTATCATAGAACTCCCTAAGAGAGAGAGAGAGAGAGAGAGAGAGAGAGAGAAGAGAGAGAGAGAGAGAGAAAGCGAGAGAGAGAAAGAGCAGGATTGATACTTGGGATGATTTGTGGCCTACTCAAATTAAATATACACTGATTGCATTCAAACGCATTATTTAATTCAAGATTTAATTCAACTAATTTAATAACCATGTTTCTTTGACATAGGCCTCATGATCAGATACCTATTGGTCTAAAGCATGCGTTGACGGATCTTTCAATGCTTATATTTGAATCTCAATCAGCTGCCAATCAGACTAATCCTAGTGTGAATGTTTGCTTGCCGAAAAAAGTTGTTAACTTGATTAAACTATCCCAGAACTGGCCGTGTCAACATAACTGACAAAATCTTGACCTCGTAAATTTTCTGTCGGTCATAGCGTCTCTGCTAAGGTTTACATCAAACTGCATGGGACAGACTCTAGTGTCAATTCGCTCGGGTTTTACATTTTCGACCATTCTAGAACTCACGAATAAGTGAAGGCATGGGCCTTTTAATCTCCAGAAACGTATTAAATGGTGTTTGCCGAACAAAATAAGTTATTTTCAAGGCTTAGAATTTCGTCAGGTCTAAGAGAGAGAGAGGTTACAGTGCTGTAAATATTCATAAACTTTATTATCAAATTATCAAGTCACATCTTAGAATATCGCCAGGTCTGAGAGAGAGAGAGAGAGAGGGGGGGTTTCGGTTTACAGTGTCGTAAACTTGTTTTAATTATTAAAATATTGAAATGGTATATGACGACTTTACTGCTATTTTTGTATGATTGATCGATTGATTTAATAGGTATAAAGTCCCAGTCAAGAATATTTTACTTACATCATTAAGTCACCAGCTTCATGGGAAAGACGCATAATTGACTTGACACGGGAACTTGGTTTTTGAGGTCTCGTCTTAAAGACCCGTGTCTTTCATTTCTAAATGTCGGCTTTGAAAAAAGTACAGTCATTACTCATCTCTTAGTAAGAACCGTCCCGGGATCGAAATGATAATAACAATTATCTAAACCGAAGAAATAAATCACACAAAATGCATTTTTTGTTGGAGTTTAAATATCAGGTTGTCTAAATATCATTATACCTGCCTGATCTATTTTAATCTTTTGCATATCGCAAAAATATTAATCGTAGACATTCTTAGTTAAATGCACACACACACACACACACACACACACACACGCGTACACACACATACACACACACAAACACATGTACACACACACACACACACACACACTCCCCTCTCTCTCTCTCTCTCTCTCTCTCTCTCTCTCTCTCTCTCTCTCTCTCTCTCTCTCTCAACAAGGTCAACAAGATGGCAATTCAAAAGGTCAACAAATCGACAATTTTTTAATAAAATCTCTTTTGTGTGTGTGTGTGTTTTTTGCTGTTTTTTTAGTGTACTATCAAACTGCCTGGTGCACGTTTATTCCTGTTGGTTGTTATCGGTCTCCCGACTGCTCGAAGAAAGTTGTAGAATTCGAAATCAAAGATGTTTTATGGATATTTTTTTTTTCAAATTGGGTTGTGTTTTTTGAAAGCAGTTTGTAATAAAAAAACTTCAAACCGTGTTGAGCTGAACTATCTTTTGATGCGATTTGCTACAAAGTTATCTCTAACTTAAGTAATGGGTGAATTTGAGACCAAGTAAAATGCAAGAATGTATTTTCATTGTAGGCATATGAAATTTCTGTGTTAATCCACAAACGATTTTCGACAAAAGGTATTTTCGGAAGCAGGAGAGCATACACTACCATTTATTTAAGAAATTTAAGCTAATCTCTCTCTCTCTCTCTCTCTCTCTCTCTCTCTCTCTCTCTCTCTCTCTCTCATAAATTATTCATTAGACATGCAATAATAAAAATTTCAAAATATTTTGAAACAAGAGAGTCAATCATCGTTAAGTGTTAATGTTTAGAATGAATGAATGAATGAATGAATGAATGAATTTATTTATTTATTTATTTATTTATTTATTTATTTATTTATTTATTTATTTATTTACATAATTATTAATCTCAATCAAATGAAATTATGGAAGTATTAATTTAATAATAAAAAAACTGGTGTGAGTACTTTAGAGAAATATAGGTAATTAATCTGTTAATGAGGTTAACACCATGCAGGTACATTTTCCACGTAGAATATACTACCGTCTGGTGCAATTGGTTGGAATTTGCTTCTGTCATCAACCAGTTACCTTATATGTTGATAAGGTATGCAGATTATCATTATAAAAACATTTTCTCTCTCTCATCACCATCACTTGTGTAATACTATTTTCTGATTTTCTTTAACATAAGTTTCATTTTACAATTAGTCACTCATAGAATTTAATGCACATTCAACAAATAAAGTGAATTAAAGCTCTCAGACACCGTACTTTAATTAATGACTTATTAATTTAAGACTAAAAAACCCAGAATATTACATTTTCATTTTGAAAAATTTAAGTCATTAATAAATAAATAAATAAATAAATAAATAAATAAATAAATAAATAAACTAATTAATTAATTAATTAAGTAAAAAAAAAATTAAATGGATTTAAGATAGTGTCTCCTTTCTATTTGTAACAGATAATAATAATAATAATTATTATTATAAGTATTACTATATATTATTATTATTATTATTATTATTATTATTATAAATAAGATATTTAACAAATGAAGTAAAATGACATATATGCATATATTTTTAAATTATTATCTAAAACATGAAAGTTTTAGAGCTGGTCATGTGATCACATGTCCTTATTATTATAGCTAACTTATATATAAATTATAAACCATTGAATCATCTCCTCCGTGGCCTAATGGATAAGGATGAAGAGTCAGATAAGAATGTATAGTCTGAGAACCTAGGGGTCGCGAGTTCCAGTCCCGCTGAGGACAAATTAGGTAAGAAGGTCAAAGTAATATTCATATGAAGACAAGCATATAATAAAATGAATTGAAGGGGAAAAATGCAAATAGATAAATAATAATAAAATAATAATTAAATATAATATAAAATAAAAAATAAAATAAAACATAAAATTCAATACATCAATAGCTGAATAAAAATTATTAACAATAAATTAAATTTTTTAGTGAAATATTGCAAGAATAATTTTGATTTTTTTAAAAATTATCTTTAACTTCATATTTATAAAATTTGAAAATTTTACTCCGAATTATATATTTAATCATCAAAAAAAAAAAAAAACCAAACTGAATCTGAATTTAACATATAGATGCATAAAGATGGCGTAAAGATGGCATAAAGAACTTTGGACATTATGCATCTTTATGCATATGCATAAAGATGGCATAAAGATTGGATAAAGATGGCATAAAGACTGCATAAAGACATCTTTATGCCACCATTATGCCATCTTTACACCATCTTTATGCATGCATAAAGATGCGATTTCGTGCTGTGTAATTCAAACTTTACAAAATATATCATTTTGATTTGAAATCAAACTTTAAAAGCCTTCAAAACACCACATAAACCCACATGTAATATATGGATACATATATAGGTAATGTGTCTTTCCTCAGCAGCTTAACACCATGTACGTCATCAATAAGGTCGCCGGAAAGTTACGAGCGGTGTCGGAAACTACCGAGTAGTCGTTTAGGTAAGGTTTTAGTGTATTACAGGTAAATGTAAGGCGTGGGAAACCGTCAGACTCATCAATATTGATTATTCTACCCATAGGAATGCAAAATACAAAATTGATAAATTTTGTAACCGGTGACCTTTAAGGCACTTTAAGGAATCCTTAAAGATGTATTAAGATAATATAATGTCATATCAACCACAGCGTTTAAAATGTTTTTGCACAAAGCGCTTTTAATGCATTGATAGGGACGTACTATAAAACATTGCTGTTATTTTAGAAGCAAGCCCCTGTGAATCAACTTTTATGGGGAGTGTAAAGCACCAACACACATCGGGATGATAAAAATTAGAATATTTCATAATTTGTAAGAAAAACAAGACTTAATTGAGAAATAGAAACGTGGTCAACTTACTATTACTACTAAGGTCACTCTTAATTTTTACACTAAAAGGTAGTTCCTATCTGGTAACCCGTTATTTTTATGGAAACGGACACAAATAAAGACATAATAACAACCCCGACAATTTATCATACAGTACAGTAATGAAAAGAGAAAATTTTCATGTCTTTCTAATTATAAACAAAAACATAATAATATTAGAATAATGTCAATAAAGTGACGAAACGCATAATTACCTTGTTTTGGTAAAGTACCAATGAACAATTCAAGCGATGTTACTCTACAAGAAGGATAAAAAACATCTTTACTGTAAGCAATATGGCTGCTTCTTCAAGCTATTTCTCCAGAGTCTTGAAAAAGCGGCACCTGACTTACCGACGCAATTCGGTTTGTTAAAAAAAACCGTCAACGCGCAAGCAGAACGAGGCTGTATTTATATTAGCAACCTATGCAAATTACATAAGTAAGAAGTTTTTAATATGCCGGTTGCACGCTTTGTTGGTTTGGTGTTGCAAATTGAAAACGAAGACCAGGTTACAGGTAAATGTTATGCAACATTTACCTGTTGATATCGTGGGATAATAATCAGATACAGGTGAGTAATCAACTTCATTTTAAGATACACTGATTATCAGGTTCTTACTGTAGTAGTACATAAACTGTCAACAGGTAAATACACGGTGATATCTTTGATGATCTGTTTAGTCATTACATAACACTTCTATATGCAAATTCAAAGCGTGTTTTGTTAAATGGACACCTATATAATGTGTTTAATGAGTCTCTCTCTCTCTCTCTCTCTCTCTCTCTCTCTCTCTCTCTCTCTCTCTCTCTCTCTCACACACATACAAACACAAACACAAAGACAAACTTTAAAAAAAACACAAATCCTTCTCAGTTAGTTTTATGTATGAATTAACAGTGCCTTGTCATGTAAATCATATTTTACAAATTTTCTTAAAATTTCAATGTAATGTATTTTTGGAATAAAGCTCGAAATAGAAATGAATTTTTTTCCAATTATGTTAAACACACACACACTCATTTATTTTAAGCATATTGTAATATTCAATTTTTTGTTAAAACTTCATTTCTCAAAACTTTTTGTAAATGCTATTTTTTTTTACAACAAATGATAATTACAACGTATAATAATAATAATGATAATAATATGTTTTAATTCTGAATTTTGGATTACTAGTATTAAAAATTGACCAAAGACATGCAAAATGTAAGGAGGATGTGCACTATAGGCCATTTTTGGCCCCATACCAGAATATATTGATTTTTCTGTAGAATTTAGTCCAAGATTTGTTCCTTGTAAAAACATAAACCTTTAAGTGTTCTGATGTACTGTCGCTTAGCAACGGTGCATGGCAACTGACCCTTTGCAAATCTTAAATATAGACATTTCACATTATGATTTTAACATATTGTGGCAGATTTCATCACATTCTAATGTTTTTGTGTGAATAATCTTTCTACATTACTACATATATCAATAAAAGTAAATATTAAGTTCGAGAACATAAAATATAACATTATTTGTCACCATGGCAACGAAATGTCCATAGCAACGGATGGCTAAATATACTTTTATAGATATAAAAATGGGTACATGTGTGCCCTTAGCAATGGATGGTTAACATAATGTATATCGTCATAAAATAAAACATTATTTGTTACCATGGAAACTAATTGTCCTTACACAAGATGAAAAACTGTCTATAGACCAGCTTATAGGTGGCTTATAGGGGGCTTATAGAGGGCTTATAGAAGGCTATAAGCCACCTATAAGCCATCTATAAGCCGCTTATAGATGACCTATAAGCCATCTATAAGCCGGCTTATAGATGGCTTATTTGCACTCAAAATATAAGCCATATAAGCCATCTATAAACCACCTATAAGCCTTCTTTCAGTAGAAGTAAATTTTAAGGATCTTTAATTTGGTTTTAAGATCTTTAAGGGTTAATACAGAAAAAAAATTCAATATATATTATTTTTAACTTTAAAATAATATAAATATATTAAAAATAATTATTATTTTCCTAATTAACATTTTAATTAAAAAATATTTATTTTATTGCTATGAATTATTTTATTTCATTAATTTTATTACTTTTTAATTTAATAATAAAATTATTAAATTATAATTAAAAATTTTATTCAGTTAATTTTTTATGCTTCTTATTTTGTTTGTTTATCTTTTTATTCATATATTTATTTTATTTGATGTTATTTTTCCTGAAATTACGTATAATTACTATCACTCTACTTACACAATTTTGCCCCAGCGGGACTTGAACTCGCGATCCTTGGTTCTCCTGACTACAGTCTGATTCTCAATCTACATCCTTATCCATTAGGCCACGGAGGACATGAACTCATTACACTTATTTTAAATGTATATCAGTACCGATATCTTAGATGTGATCACGTGACTAGCTCTAAAACTTTTAGATAAATAATAAATATATCTGATTTTAGTCAATTTTTTTTACATATTTATTATTTATTATATATTATTATTATTATTATTATTATTATTTTTTATAGTTTGTCTTTTATTAGAAGAATATTTTTAGGGTTACTGACCCAAGATACGAAAGGAAGACAGGAAGTCAAATCTCACCTGTAATATACTTATTTATCTGGCTGGCAGAGATAAATTATGAAGATCAATCATCGATCAGATGTAGAATCTTAATTAAGGCACATTTCGTTTTTGGTTAATATATATATTATTTAAATATTCAATAATGCTTGAGATCAAAACTGTAGCTGTGTAGTTTTTTAAATAGTAAATTTTATTAAAAATTGTCCATTATAATATAGTTTTTTATTGTAATACTGGTACTTGTTTTCTTTATTGATGGATACACGGATAATCTTCAAAAGAAACTTAAATATAGTACAAGTTAAAAGATAGAAAAAACAAGTTTGAATGTTATTTTGTAATAATCTATCCTTATATCATAGAAAATAAAAAAAAAACCCGAAGGTTTGAGATTTCACATGAAATTGTTTTATGAGAGAAAGAAGAAGTGATGTATTTTTAAACCGCATGAGAGAAAGTTATATAAATAATTTCATGATGTAACAAATTATAAAATTCTTAACGAGAGAGAGATAGAGGGACTGGAGAGAGAGAGTATTACACATAAATGTGTTCCTTTATGCCAATAAATACTATAATTATACTATGTACCTGCGGAAATACCTTATACTGTTTGATATGTTTCTAGAGAACACTTTTTTCAACATACCGAACAACAGATTGTATTTATAACTTAAGTCTGGGATATTTGAAATCTGATTAATTTGGTTAATTTTCAAGATATTCATAAATTTGAGGTGTCATTCTGAAGATCTCTCTAAGCATATTACATCTATATTCTTATTTTGTTGATAATTTTATTACCCAGGTACTTCAACCCACCTTATTACCCCAAATCCGTGTATATAAAACGCATATGGTTTGACACTTAGTTTATGTGATATTCTATTTTATTTTATTTTTTTATAAATATTTGAAAATACGGTATATATTCTATTATCATAAATAAAAATCTTTTTAATCGACGTTATGCATATACTTATTGCAGTGGCGGATCCAGCGGGGGGGGGGGGGGGACACAAGGGGCCCGTGCCCCCCCCAGTTGCCCCGACTTCAATTTTTATGAAATAATATAATTCACAAGTAGCACATGACATATTCTTCCGATTATCGGCTTTACGAAACAAATCAGTTTCAAATAATCAGTGTTTTTTTCTAGTGACAAAATTCTTGTCTGCTGCACCTTTAATGCGCATTATATATTGATAAAACTGACTAACTAGTTATTTTAAAACTAATACAAAATGTAATATAATAAAAGATGGATTTCATACAGTTAATTTTAAACAAGTGTGGAAAAGGGGGTGTGGTAGTAGGAGACCTACCCCTTCGGTATATGTAGCAGGCAGGTCAGTTGGTAGAGTGCTTGTTCCTTAAGTCAAGGAGGTCAAGGGTTTGGTCTCTGGTCAGGTCTGACCAAAAAATTTGCTCGGCATTAAAAAATGAATGCGGCTTTTTCAGACAAACATCAAAAACCGAGACCCTTTGTCACGGTAGGCGTGGCACGATAAAGAACCCTCACTGCATAATGCCATCACCGCAAAGCACGGGTAAATATTTCTGCACCTACACCTATAGCTGGTGGCGTCTTGATATAAGTGAAATATTGTTGACTTTGAAGTTAAATCCCATTAACCAATGATCAATCAAACTCAGGACCGGGATTCAAACAGAAAGACTTTCCTCTATCAACTCAACTGGATCACCCAGACCACGTTCATCCATTTATCGACTAAATTAAATCAAAACACTGGTATCCCTCAAAGGATCGACGTTTCGATATACAATTTCCAAAGGTCGAACGAACTTCTTTAATATAAGTCTGGATCTGCGGTGCACAACTACACCTCGACAAATAAAAAGACCGACGATACAAGTTACCGACGGCGATAAATTTCGACAGTACAGTTGATAGTCATATATCGATAAAGATACTAGTATTATGATCTCACCGACACTTAAGCCACCTGCGTCAATAGTAAAATTTTTTTAAAAAGCTAGACTGGTTTAAATCTACTTTGAATGCGAGGTAAAAAGGACGCTCGACAGTGTTCAAGATGCAGGAAATTCCACTATTTGTACTGAAAAAAGCGATTTTTTTTCTGGGGGAGCATGACGCCAGACCCCTCTAGAAGGTCGCGCTATTGGCGCATACTTGTGCCCCCACCCCATTTACCAAGACTCTGGATCCGCACCTGCATAGTATGAAATTCTTTGATACAAATTATAGTACCCTGGATAGTGGGGCAACGATGCTTTACGCCTAATTCATTTTTTTTGTCAGTTTATAAAAAAAATGTGTAGTCTTTGTATCTAGACATCAAGTTCAACAAGGGTGGAGGAAACGGAAGTACACTGAGAATAGAACCAACATTCCACGAACGAATTTTCTCGCACTAGGACTTGCCCGAACAAAAAACGAACCAAGCTGGTAAGATCCAGATTCTAGGATTGTGGAGAAAACAGGAGTACACGGAGAAAACAACAATTTTTCGGCAAGCAAAGACATTATCAATTATCCGTTCGGTAAATTAGGAAGGTTATCTCGCACTCCTGTATAGTCAGTAAACCGTCCAATGGATGCAAGGTGCTACATATAATCTTCGGCCGTAACTTGTACTAATCGATAAAATTTATAACAATAATTTACTTTAAATAAATGCCGATCGAAATAAAAGTTGGGTTTTTGTTTTGTTTTTTTAATCACAACATCAATCATATAACTTTATTGCTTCTAAGTTTGTTGCGGTTCAAGTGCTCAGTTTGTAGACTGCTCGCCTAAATTAGAGGTCGTTTGTATAAACCCCGACCGGATCTGACCCAAGACTTGAAAGTGGGTAATAATTGTTCTTTCGCCAAACACTCGGCATTGCGAAATGAAAGTCACAGCTCTGTTGGATGGGAACTAAAAATAAACGAGGTCCCGTCTCACGGTAGCTTGGCTGTATAGCAGCCATCAGCGCAACGCACAGGCAAAATTTATGCACATTCGCCTGTAGCTGGCGATGTCTCAATATAAATATTCTTAATATTATATATGAAATATTCTTGACTGGTACGTTTAACATCATTATTCAACTCAACTCATTTAAAGTTGGTTAATTATTCATTTCATTTGTGAGAAAATATTTGTATGCAGGTAGTTTCTGGTCATGTAATTAAAAGATATTATGCTTTTGAAATTTGTCTTGTTTCTGCAATGGAAACAGATGTAAATTGATAGTAGTGAAATCCATTTGCACCATTTTAGTGTCATTTTTGCGCCAGGATATCACTCTTTCATTAAAGTTTTTTAAACAGAAACCCTCAGTCCTTTTGCGCGAATATGGTACCTAACTGCTATCATATCATGCGGCATGAAAATAAAATTATTGTTTTTGAGCGGCCGATCACGAAGTTGTAAAATGCATTAATACATTTTCGTAATAAACATCGTTTAAAAAATTTATAATGATCATAAACATCTTCTACGATTATAAAATCATGCAGGTTTATAGAATCAGGGAACACAAATTATTTTACTGGATCCAGAAATCTTAACATGGAGACGATAGTTCAAAGATCTACCAGTTTTATCAGATGAATTTGTGATTTTTATTTATTTATTTATTTATTTATTTATTTAGTTATTTATTTTTTTTTTAATTAAATACTCAGATTATTAGGTTAATATTTCTCTCTCTTTCTCTCTCTCTTTCTCTCTCTCTCTTTCTCTTTCTCTCTCATATTTTAGATATTTATTAAAGTTTTAATAATAAATATTTATTTATTCATTTATTTACACATGAATGACAATTTGTAAAAATAACTTAATACTCTCTAACATTACTATTCATTAAGATGACATCATTAAGATTCCGGTCCATCCAAATTAATTAAAGTTAATTAGATTAACATCATACAGGTAATTTTTTCACGTGGAATATGCTATCGTCTGGTTAAATGAGTTTGAATTTGCTTCTGTTATCAATTTGTTAGGTAAGGTGTTGATGAGGTGTGCCGATGGTCATTAATTAGTGACCGGGATGTGTATATTTCCTATGGACATGAATATGTAACTGATGAATAGTCGAAACTATCACGTTTATAAGAAGCTGTAAAAATAGTCAATTTGGAGCTTGAAAAAATATGTTGAGCAGGTTAGAGTTTATAAATAAGTTGAAAACTAACAATGATGAAATTTTATTGCCGGTAAATATATGCTAAAGTGCATATTTGTCATTTATACACATTGGATAAAAATAAATAAATAATAAATAAATAAATAAATTGAAAACTAACAATCATAAAAAATTTTACTTTAAATTTGAAAGTGCGTATTTTCTCATATGATTTTTCTCATATATACAAACTGAATAAATAAATAAATAAATAAATAAATAAATAAATAAATAAATAAATAAATAAATAAATAAATAAATAAATTGAAAACTAACAATGATGAAATTTTATTGCCGATAAATATATGTTAAAGTGCCTTTATGTCATATATACAAACCGAATAAATAAATGAATACATAAATAAATAAATAAATAAATAAATAAATAAATAAATAAATAAATAAATAAATAAATAAATAAGTAAATAAATAAATAAATAAATGAATTGATGACTAACAATCATAAAAATTTTACTGCCGGTCATTATATTTTAAAGTGTGCATTTTCTCCTATGATTTTTTGTCATATAATTTTTTGTCATATATACAAACTGAATAAATAAAAAAATAAATAAGTAAATAAATACAAATAAGTAAGACTTCCATAATGTAAGTACACGGTGGTGTTTTATTTAGAAATAGAAACAGGCATGGCTTATAGGTGGCTTATATTTTGAGTGCCAATAAGCCAGGCTTATAGATGGCTTAAAGGTGGTTTATAGATGGAGGTCCTATAAGCCACCTATAAACCACCTATAAGCTCCTATAAGCCAATCTATAAGCTCCTATAAGCATGGCTTATAGGTGGCTTATAGATGGTATTTCATCCTGTGATAGCAACGGATTGCTAAATATACACATGTACATATGGAGTGGATGTAATTGTTCGCATGGGAACGGATGATTGAAACTAAAAATTGCGTTTGAGCAGGGGTCAATCGCGGGATAAGTCAGCCCAATAAACATTGGAATAGAACTGATAGTGTTAGCACTAGCAATGATAGGTGTATTTAAATGAAGATAAAGGTGTAATAACTTCTGGAAATTGTTATTTTTATATAATTATGATGTTTCCATATGCACATTCATAACAAGAATTGTTAATGTTTTACTATTTAAGGTACTGCAACTTTCAAGAAAATTTCACTGGGCCATGAAAAAGTAGGTCACAATGACCTTCTTTGTGTTGAAACACATACAGCATTGAAATTGTACGTTCGACCACGTTTCATCAAAATTGTCATATTAAACTTTATATTATCAAAGAAAATCACTGACTAAAAACTAGGTCACAATGATCTTTTCTGTGTTGCAATATGTAAAGCATATAAAGTCGTAGATATGAACCAAGTTTGATCAAATCGAAGAAAATCACCAGACCATAAAAACAAGTCACAATGACCAACTTTTAGCGCAACATGTACAGCATCTAAGATTTAAACTTGCACAAGTCCCTATATTCAATTATTAATTTCAGTATCTCGCCCCTTCAAAACTATTACAGAGATCAACTCACAAAAGTCAATTTACTATCAAAACCCAGGAATATGGGGACTTGTCAAGTCTGCATTACAACCGACCAGTAAATCGATTTTGGTTTAAAACAATTATCTTATAAAGAGATTAAAGAAAACCAGAAAAGGGTCATAGAGGCATATTTACAAAATAAAGATGTATTTTTTTTGTTCACCAACTGGAAGTGGAAAATCACTTGCATTTGAAATTGCACCATTTGTTTTTTAATATTTACATAAAGAAAATCCTGAAAGACAGGTTTTTCTTGTAATATCACCGCTGACTTCATTAATAAAATACCAGACATCATCACTACAGAACAAAGGGATTACAGCTATTTATCTAGGAGATGCTATTGGAAAATCAAATTTGGAAGACAATTTAATATATGATAATGTGAAGAATGGAAGAAGTACAGTAGTACTAGCCAGTCCAGAATCGTTATTAGAACATCAGAGAACTTTATTAATGATCCTTTCATATATGTCTTTGGTCAATTTTTAATACTAGTAATCCAAAATTCAGAATTAAAAAAATATTATTATGATTATTATTATTATACGTTGTAATTATTATTTGTTGTAAAAAAACAGCATTTAGTCAAGTAGGCATTATATGAACCTAGAAATGTTCATTCCTATGAAGTGTTTTTGCTGTTTCGTTTTTCTTATGGGTTCTTGAACAACACTAGCTTAGTTGCCCTTAGGACACATTTGGGCAACTTGCACAATATACATAAATCCAAAATGGCCGCCAAACGTCAAATTGAAATACAACTGCGATATAAAATATCTTCCAATAGGTTGTAATATATCCTTTTAGATGTTTTCAGGCATGAGAAACCCATTTCTGGTGTTAATTTTTACATACGGAACACTTAACTCACACAATAAGCTATAAACACAAAATGACGCTATCTTGAAACATTGATTTTGTACAAAAACAAAATTATAATAGATTGGCATACATTTTGCAGGGGTATTTTGCAGAGGCAACTCAATTCTGGCATTAGTTTACATTAAATACGATCATGTCTATAATGACCGACCATATGTGTCAAATAACTATTCAACCTTGTGTAAAATTTAAACACTCCCTTTCTCCAGAACAGTTACAAAATTATGTACAGGATTATTTTTTAGGCAAGCATGTACTTGTGTGTTGCACTTATGATTTTGTGCCTTACATTGACATAACATGACAAAGACGTTCTTAGGGCGTCGGGTATCCTTTCGCTATAACATGTAATGAGAATTGATCTTTGAATTTCAATCCGAAATCGGTTATCATCTCATACTGCTGAGGAGGGAGGATATTGACTGTCGGTACCCTTTCACAACATTAACTAATGATGCGACAACAGAAAATGGTGTTTGATACAAAGTTAAAACTATAAGGCTTTGGTGTTCTTTATGAAGAGCCTGAGAAAACGTCAGTTTTCCCTGCTGGCTGCAATACAGAACAACAAAGAATGGTTCAGATCCCATAAAGTTATTTGTGATCTTTGTTAACCAAGAACATCAGCTAAATGAGGAGAATACGAGTTTGTAATTATGATGCTGTATCACAACCACTAAGAACATGCATACATAACAGCTCAAGATATCTCGAACGATGATCATGTCCCTAAGACATAAGCACGCCTGGTAGTTCAAGACATCTCGAACCAAGACCATGACACTGAAGATGCATGCCTGGCAGTTCAAGACATCTCAACCCAAGACCATGACACTGATAGAATGCATGCCTGGCAGTTCAAGACATCTCAACCAAGACCATGACACTGAGAGATGCATGCCTGGCAGTTCAAGACATATCAACCAAGACCATGACACTAATAGAATGCATGCCTGGCAGTTCAAGACATCTCAACCCAAGACCATGACACTGATAGAATGAACGCCTGTCAGTTCAAGATATCTCGAACCAAGACCATGACACTGAGAGCATGCATGCCTGGCAGTTCAAGACATCTCAAATCATGGCCGTTGTTAGTTGCATAGATGTTCAAAAACGTCTATCCTATTACTCCATCTGTACATCACATTGTTTCCATGCTTGTACACCCAATACACCAGGGAAACAAAAACATCTGTGTCGTCAATCAGCACACAAATGATATCATGACCTGTCTGTGCAGCCTGGAGAAATACGATACCATAGTTATGCCGGATTCATCATGGCCGAATTCACAATCGTATACATATTGCTGTGGTGTTGCCTCTGTCCTGGTTTCTTAGAATATATGCGATGGTATTTGTCGAAAAACAAGATTTTCTTTGAAGTGTATGGGTACCAATATGACCTTTTTTGGATTGATGCAATGAAATCGGATGGGTTATCGCCATGTGATCAAGAGGTGTGGTAGAAAAACTGTGAATCATTGTGATTGTGAGTTTTGGGTGAACGAACTCCAAAGCGATTTGACTAGAGCTGACTTCGTTCCTTTTTCAATGACAACTATTTTCAACCAATGTCAAAAAGGAACAGAACCCATTTCAAATGCAAGCAGAAGCTATGCTCAAACTAACTGCCCTTGCTGTCCAAACAACGATAACCAAGGAAACATGTTTCCAAGATCAATAACTGACTTTGTTTTTGCATCTTAACAGCGTCGCTTTGAAATGTATTGCCTTTATCATCTTTATAGAGCGAATAATGGCAATATAAAACTCATCAGGTAGACTGGATTGTACTCTTATTCTATCTTCACATCTATTGCAACTTAATCCACCACATTGACATATATGAAGCAATTGTGTGAACAATTGCCTTATGATCTGTTTTTATTTAGAGGGAGTTGGAATAAGCAATACATTTAGGTCATATATATCCAATAAACATCGAGGATTGAACTCTTTGAGTTATGGTCCGTATCACACTCAGAATATATTCATTCCAATCAATCAGCGATCTAGAGGCACCAATTTTCCCACTAAAAGGATCAGGCTAGAGAGTCATGCCTTTTTCAAATTTGATAGCAGTTTCTACTCCAAACTGGTTAACCAAGACAGCATCCTAATAATCACTATGGTGTCGACATGCAATATCCACGACAGGACAGGCATGTGTTTATAGCAGACACTGAGAAAGTTTACCAGCATTTTGTGCATGTCAAGCATCCAATAAAATTATTTGTTGGGTTTTTAATCAGGATACTAATAGTTTTGGTGATAGACAGTGCAAGGGTATTATTTTCTGCAGTCCAGTATAATTTATATATGAAACAACAGTTTCAGGTCTAGATGGCAAGATGTTGCTTAATAGTAACTTAGGTAAGTTGAGACACCAGAAGTAAGCCGAATCTTCACTGTGCACTACCTTTTCACTTTACCACATGGATGAACATGGAAGTCATAACGTGTGTCTCATAGCGGCCATTTGGAGTGGAAATAGTTAATCAAAATATCAAAACTATCATAAAACCATAAAAAGAGTTCTACTGTTCAACTCCAACCAAACAATTTTGTGGAAATCACTGCTGCCAAAGATTATGTTTTTAATTTCTTATTAAAAGGAGTTCGAGCGTCATTTATGACTTTTTAATCAAAACGTATCAAGATGCATGGGTAAGTTACACAACATTGAATGTGATATGCTGAGTTAATCTAATTATAATAAACCCTTTTCTGGTCAAAATTGTTAAATATACTTTCAAAATATCCAAAATGTTAAAAACAATAGCAGAAATGAGTTCCACATCCCAAAAAACATATAAACAGTATATTGCAAGCTATTGTAGAACAATTCTTACAAAAGATAGATTTTCAATATGGCGTCAGGCAGCCATCTTGGATATATGCAAATTATTCAATTTGCCCAATGTTGCCTCCAGGGCAACTAACCTAATTTTACTCTAGGGACCCTATAGAATACAAAACAGCAAAAAAACTTCATAGGAAAAACATTTCTAGGTTCAAGTATTGAGTATATGGGAGTGTCAACTCGACTAATTTACAAAAAGTTTTGAGAAATTAAGTTTTAACAAAAAATTGAATATTACAATATCCTTTTCGGATATTTAGGCATTTAAGATTTATGCAAAATGGTTACCATGATAAAATAAAATTTTAATGCTTTTTTAAACATAATTTGTTTTAGAAAAAACCAAATATTCAAACATGTAATAATTCTAATGCAGTAATTTTATAAATATTACATGCTACATGTATTTTGTACAAAACTTCACTATTTACACATGAATTCATGTCAGTTAAGTGGTTATACTATGTGCGGTTGCCATGGAAACGTATTGTGCATTTTTGACCAAAACAATATATTTTTAGATATTCCATATTTCAGAGTATATATCTACTTATTTTGAAGATTTTTCGAGATTGGGCCATTTTGCCCTTTCGTGAACCTACTCCTTATACACGCAGGAAATATATTACAATAGCTAAACAACATTGACCTGTGTGCTTGACCTTTCATTAGGAATATTCATAAAAGAGGGTCCATGCAATACATGGGTAGTGTTAGGATTTAAGTTGATACAAACACAGTAGACATGCCTTCTCTATGAAGTAATAATCACTGATGATGTAGTAGACGAAATGGACACCTGGGTTTTCTACACATAAACGAACTGATCTACAATAAATATTTAAATTAAAGGTCAAGCGGACAGGTCAATGTTGCTTACCTATATATAGATATTGATTATTTCTGTGAATAAATAAATAAATGCAGTTAATTTTTTATATTACAGGAAGTGGAGATGCCGGAACTCTTTACCATGATGCGGAGGTACACGACTTTGCTTTATCAGCCTTTGCCTGGGCCAATGAAAAGTCTACACCAAAGCATAAATTTATTGCCTTTTTTCACAACCTGCTAGCCCCGGGAGTCAAACGGGTCACTGCATACATTAGTAATGGATACGTGAGAATGACCAATGACAAAGGAGCTGACCAATCAATCTGTGATGAATACTTATTTGCCCTGGACACATCTCATGATCCATCGTGGACGAAAAATCATAATGTTTATATTGGGGTTAACAGAGTTGTACACTGGTTTGCGGAGCGATTTGGTTATGGCGTCTGCTATGTTAAAATGTCTTAGATGTGTCCTTGGTGTTAAATAATTCACAAATCGAAGTTTTATATATCTTGTAATAACACACCAATAAAATAAAATATTTCAAAACTAATTTAGCCTCTTATTTGTCTATCATTTAGTGTAACGTATTTATTTTCGCGGTATAATATTTTCGCTTATTTCGCGAACGTTTGTTTTGAGTGAATCTTCATACCAAGCGTAAAATTATATTGTGTATTTTGTTTTATAGTGCATATATCAAAAACCTGAAAATTTACCTGCTAGGATAGATTTAAATTTCCTACACCGCGAAAATAAATACACACGAAATTAAATACGTTTACAATATTGCTATGTGTTCTAACATACACCGGAAATTTTATTTGGGGATGAATCGCCATGTCTGCCTGTCTGTCTTCTTTCTTCGGCCACTCATCTGTCTGTCCGTGTAAAATCATTTCCGCTTCATAATGCCAACGTCTAGATTATTGTATAAGATATACCTCATAAAAATAAATACACAAAATAACATCAGTGAAAATAAACACCTCCGACAACGGGAGGGGATATGTTGCTCTCAGGAAAGCGCAAGTTGCAACTGATATAAAACAGAGGAATAAGAAAATGTGCATAGGTACATATCTGAATGTACTGTTCATTTTACTTCCTAATGTCGACAAAAATGATATATTTTATTTATCATACCTGGTCACGATTCATATCAGTTACTAGGTACCCCAGAACTAAGATTTCTCCATTTGACAGAAGTAGTGATTGATTTGTTTGGTTGTATTTTTACCTTTTTTTCACCTTACATTTGTGCAGACGAGCCGGTGTGTTTCTACGAACGCATACTTGCATGGATTTTCTTACACAATGTCAGGTGGAATATGTGTCGGATATAAGAATCATATTAGTGATTATATTGTAGTATTGAATACAGAGTGTAAATATGTGTTATGGTTTATAGTAAAGCGTGAAAACTCTGAAATGACCTACTTTGTGGCATAGTTTATGTTCCACCTGAGGGTACAAAATATACTTCTACGGATGCTTTTTTCGATATAGAATCCGAATATTTATCATTTCAAGTAAGTACAAATATATATGTCTAAATAGTGACTTTAATAGTCGTACTAGTAATTTTAATGATTTTTTTGATATTGAAATAAGTGATAGCGAATATCCTGATATTAATTTTTCTACAGACACTGAGTTAGCTAGTCTGAATTTCCAAAGAAATAGACTTAACCAAGACACAAAAAAGAATAATTATGGTAATTATTTATTAGATTTATGTAAATGTAATAATTTATTTATATTAAATGGACGAATTGGTAAAGATAAATATAATGGTGAATACACATCTAACAAGTCAACTGTCATTGACTATTTTATTGGTAATATTAATTTTTTAAGTTGTGTCAAAGACTTTGAATTTTGTATTAAAGTTTTGTCACCTTTTTTCTGATGTACACTGTCCAGTTATTTGTAATTTACGTTTTAATACTACCCGTGATTGTAATATACAGCAACCTACATAGTTAATGACAATGTTAGGGTCAAATATTGGGACTCTAAAAAAGTGTAGAATATTGTAACAATATTGATATTAACAAACTGAATACTATTTTTAATCAGTTATGTACATTTTGTGGTTGCAATGTTGACAAAAGTAATGTAAATCATATTTTTGATTGTGTGACTGATCTGCTTGTTGATGCAGCTAAACAAACGTTTGGAGTTTATAATTCTAAAACAATATCTAAGCCAATCTCTTCAAAAGATTGGTACAATAGTGAATGTCTATCTGCTAGAAAACAATACCGTAGAACACAACGTTTATACAAAAAGTACAGGTCAGATATTTTTAAATTAGAAATGCGTAATGCTGAAAATAATTACAAACTAACCATGGATAAAAGTATTAAACAGCATAGAATAACCCTTTAAAATAAACTCAAATCCTTAAGAACTACAGACCCCAAAGCATACTGGAAAATTATAAATAATGATAGATGTGTAAATAAATGTAATGTATCTTTTATTTTATTGTATTTTTTTTGATTATTTTAAAAGTGTAAATACAGATGTGAACGATGAATGTATAATAGATGATAATGTAAATAGTACTGGTGTTAATGATGATATATTAAATAACCCTATATCAATTGATGAAATAATTACTTGTGTAAAAAAATTAAAGAATAATAAGTCATGTGGTATAGATCAAGTGTTTAATGAATATATTACTGCAAGTATTGATTGTATGATACTTATTATCACAAATTGTTTAATTTAGTGTTTGACACAGGAATTGTGCCCTGATGCCTGGTTAGAAGGCAATATTATTCCTATTTATAAAAATAAGGGCAGTAATTCAGAACCTACTAACTATAGACCAATAACATTATTAAGTTGTTTAGGGAAACTTTTTACTTCTGTATAAATACTAGGCTTTTACTGTTTGCAGATGAGTATGAAATATTTTGTGAAAATCAGTCTGGATTAAGAAGGACTATTCAACACTAGATAATATTTTTGTTTTAAATACATTATTTTATTTGATAGAATTAAGTAAAAAGAAATTGTACTGTGTTTGTGTTGATTTTAAAGCACCATCTGATTAAGTGTGGAGAAATGGTCTATGGTACAAACTCTTTAATAACAATATTACAGGTAAAAGTTTTAATATTATTGTCAATTTATATAATGGCACAAAATCCAGAGTAAGTGTGAATGGATGTAACTCAGATTTTTTTATATGTACATCAGGGGTTCGACAGGGAGAAAATATGTCTCCTTTTTTATTTTTTTTTTTCAATTTAAACATAGACTATATAACAACGACAATAACACCTTGCATTTAAACATTCACCCACACATTTGTCGGGTGTGTCAATCCCTCATTGACACCCCGTACATTCACACATTTTGACAAACACACAAACATATAAAGACAAAACATAGAAAAATGAAAAAAAGCTCAGTGACATGTCTACCAATAATTGGCCTTGCCTAATTATAAACTGTATCTTGATTCACAAAATTTCTAGTGCATAAAAATTTGAATATCTACCTACAATCAGGTTTGCCACCGTGATTCCTAATAGTCACATGTTTTAATGACCTAGATAAAATGTTGATATCTGACGACTTAGTTGTCTGTAAGTTGTATATAGGACTATTAATGATACGTATAGCCCCCGTAAGTATAAAATTTATATACACATATATATTTTCTAATAGACCGAGTAAAATAACGGTTTTGCATGTTTTACTTGATAGTCGAGTAGGCATTTTTCGAACCTAGAAATGTTCATTCCTATGAAGTTTTTTCGCTGTTTTGTTTTCCTTATGGGTCCTTGAACAAAACTAACTTAGTTGCCCTTCGGGCAAATTTGGGCAACTTGCACAATATACATAAATCCAAAATGGCCGCCAAACGTCAAATTGAAATACATACTGCGATATAAAATATCTTCCAATAGGTTGTAATATATCCTTTAAGATGTTTTCAGGCATGAGAAACCCATTTCTGGTGTTAATTTTTACATACGGAACACTTAACTAGCACAATAAGCTATAAATACAAGATGACCGACGGACGCCATCTTGAAATATTGATTTTGTACAAAAACAAATTTATGATAGATTGTCATATATCTTTGCAGGGGTATTTAGGCAGGGGCAACTCAATTCTGGCATTAGTTTTACATTAAATACCATCATGTCTATAATGACCGACCATATGTGTCAAATAACTATTCACCTTTGTGTAAAGATTTAAACACTCCCTTTCTCCAGAACAGTTACACAATTATGTACAGGATTATTTTTTAGGCAAGCATGTCCTTGTGTGTTGCAATTATGATTTTGTGCCTTACATTGACATAACATGACAAAGAGGTTCTTGGGGCACCGGGTATCCTTTCGCTATAACATGTAATGAGAATTGATCTTTGAATTTCAATCCGAAATCGGTTATCATCTCATACTGCTCAGGAGTATCTTGACTGTCGGTACCCTTTCACAACATTAACTAAAGGTGAGACAACAGAAAATAGTGTTTGATACAAAGTTAAAACTATGACTTTAATGTTCTTTATGAAGAGCCTGAGGAAACGACACAGTTTTCCCTGCTGGCTGGCAATACAGAACAACAAAGAATGGTTCAGATCCCATAAAGTTACTTGTGATCTTTGTTAACCAAGAACATCAGCTAAATGAGGAGAATAAGAGTTTGTAATTATGATGCTGTATCACAACCACTAAGAACATGCATACATAACAGCTCAAGATATCTCGAACGAAGATCATGTCCCTAAGAGCATGCACGTCTGGTAGTTCAAGACATCTCGAATCAAGACAATGACACTAACAGCATGCATGCCTGGCAGTTAAAGACATCTCAAACCAAGACCATGGCACTTAGAGCATGCATGCCTGTCAGTTCAAGATATCTCAAACCAAGACCATGGCACTTAGAGCATGCATGCCTGTCAGTTCAATATATCTCAAACCAAGACCATGGCACTTAGAGCATGCATGCCTGTCAGTTCAAGATATCTCAAACCAAGCCCATGACACTGAGAGCATGCATGCCTGTCAGTTCAAGACATCTCAAACCAAGACCATGGCACTTAGAGCATGCATGCCTGGTAGTTGAAGACATCTCGAACCAAGACCATGACACTTACAGTGTGTATGTCTGGCAGTTCAAGACATCTCAAACCAAGACCATGACACTAACAGCATGCATGCCTGGCAGTTCAAGACATCTCGAACCAAGACCATGACACTAACAGCATGCATGCCTGGCAGTTTAAGACATCTCAAACCAAGACCGTGGCACTTACAGCATGCATGCCTGGCAGTTAAAGACATCTCGAATCAAGACCATAGTTAGTTTCATTGATGTTCAAAACTTCTATCCTATTACTCCATCTGTACATCACATTTTTTTCATGCTTATACACCCAATACACTAGGAAAACAAAAATATCTGTGTCGTCAATCAGCACACAAATGATATCATGACCTGTTTGTGCAGCCTGGAGAACATACGATACCATAGTTACGACGGATTCATCATGGCCGAATCCACAATCGTATACATATTGCTGTGGTGTTTCCTCTGTCCTGGTTTCTAAGAATATATGAGATGGTATTTGTCGAAAAACGAGATTTTCTTTAAAGTGCCTGGTAACCAATATGACCTTTTTTGGATTGATGCAATGGAATCTGATGGGTGATCAAGAAATGTGGTAGAAAAACTGAATCATTGTGATTGTGAGTTTTGGGTGAACGAACTCCACAAAGGGATTTGACTAGAGCTGACTTCATGCCTGTTTCAATGACAACTATTTTCAACCAAAGGAACAGAACTGATTTCAAATGCAAGCAGAAGCTGTGCTCAAACTGCCCTTGCTGTCCAAACAACGATAACCAAAGAAACATGTTTCCAAGATCAGTAACTGGCTTTGTTTTTGCATCTTGACAGCGTCGCTTTGAAACGAATCATCTTTATAGAGCTAATGATGGCATTTTAAAACTCATCAGGTAGACTGGATTGTACTCTTATTCCATCTTCACATCCATTGCAACTGAATCTACCACATTGACACATTTGAAACAATTTTGAGAGCAATTGCCTTAATGACCTGTTTTTATTTAGAGGGAGTTTGAATAAGCAATGCGCAATTCGGTCATATATATCCAATAAACATCGAGGATTGAACTCTTTGAGTTATGGTCCGTATCACACTCAGAATATATTCATTCCAATCGATCAGAGAAGCAACAATCTACCCACTAAAAAGATCAGGCTAGAGAGTCATGCCTTTAAAGGCTAATTTTTTTCTCCAAACTGGTTAACCAAGACAGCATCCTAATAATCACTATGGTGCCGACATGCAAGATCCTCGACAGGACACGCATGTGTTTATAGCAGACACTGAGAAAGTTTACCAGCATATTGTACATGTCCAGCATCCAATAAAATTATTTGTTGGGTTTGTTAATCAGGATACAAATAGTTTTTGTGGTAGACAGTGCAGATGTATTATTTTCTGCAGTCCAGTATATGTGAAACAGCAGTTTCAGGTCTAGATGTCGAGATGTTGCTTAATGGTAACTTAGGTAAGTTGAGACACCAGAAGTAAGCCAAATCTTCACTGTCCACTACCTTTTCACTCATACCACAAGGATGAACATGGAAGTCTGAATTCATAACGTGTGTCTCATAGCGGCCATTTGGAGTGGAAATAGTTAATAAACATATCAAAACTATCATAAAACCAAAAAATTGAGTTCCACTGTTCAACTCCAACTAAACAATTTGTGGAAGGTTGTGCATTATCACGGACAGATTTTGCTGCAGATTTCCGAAACCATAATACTTCATTACATGACGCAATGTTTGTGTAAAAATCGAATCAATTCACTGCTGCCAAAGATTATGTTTGTAATTTCTTATTAAAAGGAGTTGTTCGAGCCTCATTTATGACCTTTTAATCAAAACGTATCAAGATGCATGGTTAAGTTACACAGCATTGAATGTGATATGCTGAGTTACATCTAATTATTAAAAAAACCTTGTCTGGTGAAAATTGTAAAATATACTTTCAAAATGTCCCAAATGTTAAAAACAACAACGGAAATGAGTTCCTCATCCCTAAAAACATATAAAACGGCATATTACAAGCTATTGTAGAACAATTCTTACAAAAGATAGATTTTCAATGGATATTTTCTTGGATATATGCAAATTATTCAATTTGCCCAATGTTGCCTCCAGGGCAACTAACCTAGTTTTACTCTAGGGACCCTATAGAATACAAAACAGCAAAAAAACTTCATAGGAAAAAACATTTCTAGGTTCAATTATTGAGTGTATGGGAGTGTCAACTCGACTATGAGGCGAGAAGTTTGTATCTGTTCTTAGGTAGACTTTTAGAATCACAGTGGCAATTATACCCAACCCAGGTTTATATTATGTTCTATTTCTCCATTGTAAGTAGGTGTAGACGATTTCAAAATATCGTGACAGTGCAAATATGAAATACGATCGAGACATTAGAATTTTTGCCCGAGAAGAGGTAAATCGTAGATGTAAAATACATTCAAAGGATAATTTACACTGTGTGATATACTAGACATTGCCTACACCATGACTGCCTTGCAGCTTAAAAACCTTAAATAATTATTTTACATAAAAGTATTAATTAGATCATGTCATTATATGTAACACATATGTTTTCCTTTGTAACGTTCAAACATTTAATCAAACATACATATGTGCACGAATGTACATGTATACGCCCATATATACATGTATGTGTCTGTGCCATACATACATGTATGCACGCATACACATGCACACATGGCTGCGCGTGTATGTATGTGTGTATGCGCGTACAACTTCCATTAAAAAGATTAATTTATTGTAGGTTTAGCTACTTTACACAGCAGTGTGTATATATTTACGATTATATAAACCGTTGGTAAATAATTACAAAGGTATCAATAAGAACATGATAGCATTTACACGTATGGAGTTGCTATTAGAAGGTATGGGGTATAAAAATTCAAGTGATTTAAGACAAAATCATAATTACGCACTTCTTCAAGATAGAAAAAGTAGCTCAACCTACACCGTTTAGATACATTAATTCGGAATGAAAGTATCGAATATGATTTTACTATGCATTTTAAATCCTCCAAGTTTCAATATTTTAGAAATTAATGCACGTAATGTGTATGGTTTTAAACCGTATTTTTGAATTCTATTATACAATAATATATTGTGCCACTAAGATATGTTGGAAACGAAAACAAACATATTTGACAATGTACACCATTTTTGGGTAGTACAGATGTATACTACTCGTGTACGTTGTAGGCCGTTCAATATCTGACTAGTCCATTGAAATATTAGGGATAATCAATATTAATACAGGCGACTGATTAAACCAACGCGTTTCTATACCCCCTACCATTATATTTGTGAACGACCTATATTGCACTATACTGGGTAGTAGACATTGAACGGGTATAAATATACTATATATAGGCCATATATCGGGTATACCCCGGTGACATAGGAAAAAACGTCTATATTGTTACTAAATATAGTCTTTGTTTATAAACACAAGCACATATTATTTCTATAAGTCCTTAAGTGCGTCGTTTGCTGCGCTTAATATGTGGGTAAATCGTAGTGGTCCCAATTTATCACCAGCATTAATATTCTGGATACTACAACAAGCACATTCACATAGTCATTTTCGTTTAGATGCCTTAATAGTTTAGTTTCCCCCCAAATTCTCCATCGTCGTAAAAAACTTGGTGCAGTTTTCCATCTTTATCTTTGAATCTGTATGCATAAATATTATGGGTAGCACTAATAGTATGGGGACTGCTTATAATTTGTCGCATGCCTCACGAGTTTCGTTATATGTTTTGACATTTGTGGCTCGGCCGATGAATTCGTTGCCTTTTTCGTTAATCGGGGTACTTTCTGAGAATGAACTAAATTCAAATTTACTTTCCCTTGGAGCCAAAACTTCACTAGCTTTCGGTATTGGAACCTTTTCCTTGTACACACTTCCATTCGATGTAAAAATTAATTTATTTCCTATCACTTTAGTCGCGATCTTTTCTTTCTCGTATTGTTTCTTGATTTCAAACAATTGTTTTCTCTTTTCTCTGACTTTATCGGGAAAGTGAGGTGATATTC
Organism: Anadara kagoshimensis; assembly: GCA_021292105.1. Lineage (NCBI taxonomy): Eukaryota > Metazoa > Mollusca > Bivalvia > Arcoida > Arcidae > Anadara > Anadara kagoshimensis. Next base: position 12,950,224 of record CM037873.1, read on the forward strand.
GGACCGGTTCTATCTCGCTCTTTATTTCTTTAGCTCTCTCTAACACTAGCTCTTTCTGACTATAGTCATGAAATTTAGCCACTATTGGGCGTGGATTATTCTTGCTTTTCTGTCCAAATCTATGGATCTTAATATCTTGATCTTTAATGCCTAGCTTATTTGTGATAAATTGTTTAAATTTATTTTTCAGATTTTCACTTTCTGTTTCTTGGAAGCCATTTATGATCAGGTTTTCCCTCATACCCCTACCTACTAAGTCTGTAATTTGGTTTTGTTGGGAAATAACCTTTTGTTCGAGTTTCACTATATAACCTCTCATAACTGCCATTTCAGACATGATTATTTTATTTTGTTCCTGTAGTTGGGCTATTGCACTACCCGTGTATTCGCTCTCGTCTGCCATACATTGCAGCCGGTGTTCTATGCCGCCCTTGGGGTCATGGATATCATGGTAGAGAGCATCCAGCCTGCTAGAATTGTTATCGATTTTATTGTTTATGTTAAGAACTGTGTGCTGTATGCCTGCAATAGCATCTAATATTTTATCAGTATTAGCGGCGTCTGACTTTGACATTTTGAACTTTTCTTTGTTCTCTTTCTTTTGTACATTTTTTTCTGTACTCACCGGTTCGATCGTTTGTGTCCCACTTGTAACCCTTTTACGTTTGTTATCTCTCTCTCTTCGTTCATATTATTTAAGGCACATATACTTTTTCCACCATATACAATAAATCAGTCTCCTCAAAATCGATTTACATAACTACTATGGCCAAAAATTGAACAAGAACGGAGAGCTTACTGAAAAGCGTCCATTACGCTGGGCAGTTCCTTTTTTGTTTGCATTGTATTTAAATGATTGGAACAATATTTTCTTAATAAAAATACATTAGGTCTGAAGCCTATATCAGATGATTTAGAAACCGAATTAAATGTATTTCTTAAATTATTTTTACTATTATATGCAGATGACACAGTACTTATGTCTGATTTACAATATCAACTAGACTGTTTTTCTCAATTTTGCGAGAAATGGAAGTTAACTGTTAATATTGATAAAACTAAGGTTGTTGTTTTTTCAAAGGGTAGATTACCAAAACATTTATTTTTTACATTTAATAATATGACATTAGAAATTGTAAAAGAATATAAATATTTGGGTATATTTTTTTAGAAGTGGTTCTTTTTTAACTGCAAAGAAATATCTAGCTGACAGAGCTACTAAAGCTATGTATACAGTTTTAAAAAAGGCAAGGCTTTTAAATCTCTCAGTGGAGTGTCAATTAGATTTGTTTGACAAGATTGATATGCCAATTTTACTTTATGGATGTGAAGTATGGGGGTCTAGTAATTTAGATGTTATAGAGAGGGTTCATTTAAAATTCTGTAAGTATTACATGTTAAAAAATTAACACCTAATTTTATTGTTTATAGGGAATTAGAAAGATATCCACTTAGTGAGAATTGGTAGCTGTTGGTCAAGAATAATTTATTGTAAAGAATCAAAGTATACAACAATATTATACAAATTTCTATTGAATAAATTTCTGAATGGTTTTAATTCAAATTGGATGTCAAACGTGCAAGCAATTTTTTATGAGTGTGGTTTAAAAATTATATATGGTTGTCTCAAACATATTGCAATAGAAGGTGTTAAACAGATATTATGCGACCAGTTTTTACAAAAATGGAATAACGATTGTAATAACACTTCTAGAGGTATATCATATAAATTATTTTTAAATTCTGACTTTATTGTACCATATTACTTAAGATCTAATTTATCTTTATGTAACAAAAGTATTTTAACAAAGTATAGATGTTCAAATCACAAATTACCAATAGAAATGGGCCGCTGGCAAAATGTTCCTAGAAATGAAAGACTGTAATATGTGTGGTAAAGAACTTGGAGATGAATATCATTATATAATGAAATGCAATTCTTTGTCTTTGGAACGAAATCTTTATATTCCTTTTCATTATAAAAATAAACCGAATACTCTTAAGTTTTATAATCTTTTTTCTTCTAACAAATTGTCTATGTTAAATAACTTTTGTAAATTTATCAAGGTTATTAATAAGAGGATCAGTCCTCCGGGTTAGTGAGTTAGTTATTATTTATAATTTCCTCCATGTGCACAATATTGTATATGTTTTATGTTTACTATTATATACATGTTCTCTGTATTGATAAAATTCAGTATGAGAAATAAAGAAACTTGAAACATAAAACAACACCTCATTAGAAATGGGGATTAAGGGGCCTTTCAAAGGTACTTTACCTGTAGTTTTACCTATAATTTACCCGAATTGTAAGGTACAAATAAAAAATTATGACAATTTTTGAAATCAAGTTTCTATGATGTTGTTAAGATACTGTTAAGGTATAAAATATATCATAATACTATACAATTAGCAAATTATCTTATGTAACATAACCTTTACAAAAATTTTTTTAAAAGAATTATTTAAAATTTACGAGAAATTGTGTATTTTGGACTAAAATTAACAGTTTAATGGAGTTATAAATTGTCAAATAAATGGTGAAAATACTATTTCAAATTCCCTGTATCGTATCATAAGAAAAACACATACCAAATATAATTTAAATATCTCAACCAATAAGCGAACAAAATGTGGGAAATAAACAATCGTGGAATGAAAAAATAGGGTAATACGGCACGCCCCAGCATATTTCATTTGTTTTCATCTCATTTCATACCCCCTGTATTTATTCAAAGACAATATTTTCATTGTTTTATTAAAATAAAAAATGATTTAAAAATCAAAATTTAAATATGCTAAATTCAATATTCAAGACTTTCTCTCTAATTAACCTAATAAATAAATAAATAAATAAATGAATAAATAAATAAATAAATAAATAAATGAATTTTAATATATCTATTTCACTTTTTAATACACTGGATAATTTGTTAATATTGATATGATACTGAATAAACTTTCACAAGATGAAAAACTGTTGCTGACCTATAAGCTGGCTTATAGGGGGCTTATAGAGGGCTTATAGAGGCTATAAGCCACCTATAAGCCATCTATAAGCCGGCTTATAGATGGCTTATTAGCACGCAAAATATAAGCCATCTATAAACCACCTATAAGCCTTCTATCAGTAGAAGTAAATTTTAAGGATCTTTAATTTGGTTTTAAGATCTTTAAGGGTTTGTTTCAACAAACAAATACAGAAAACAAATTTCAATATATATTATTTTTAACTTTAAAATAATATAAATCTATTAAAAATAATTATTACTTTCCTAATTAATTTTTTATTTTAAAATATTTATTTTATTTCATTAATTTTATTTCTTTTTAATTTAATAATAAAATTATTTAATTGTAATTAAAAATATTAATAGAATAAAAGTTTTTAATTACAATTAAATAATTTTATTATTAAATTAAAAAGAAATAAAATTAATGAAATAAAATAAATATTTTTTAAATAAAAAATTAATTAGGAAAGTAATAATTATTTTTATGCTTTTTCTTTTGTTTGTTTATCTTCTTATTCATATATTTATTTTATTTGATGTTATTTTTCGTGAAATTACATATAATTACTATCATTCTACTTACTCAATTTTGCCCCCAGCGGGACTTAAACTCGCGATCCTTGGTTCTCCTGACTACAGTCTGTTTCTCAATCTACATCCTTATCCATTAGGCCACGGAGGACACGAACTCAAATCACGTATTTTAAATGTATATCAGTACCCAGTTATCTAAGATGTGATCACGTGACTAGCTCTTAAACTTTCAGATTTTTTGAACTATAAATAATAAATATATCTGATTTTGATCAATTTTTTTACATATTTATTATTTATTTATGCATTATTATTATCATTATAGTTTGTCTTTCATTAGAAGAATAATTTTTAGGTTACTTACCCAAGATATCAAAGGAAGACAGGAAGTCAAATCTCACCTGCAATATACTTATGTATCTGGCTGGCAGAAATAAATTATGAAGATCAATCATCGATCAGATGTAGAATCTTAATTAAGGCACATTTCTTTTTTGGTTAATATATATATTATTTATATATTCAATAATGCTTGAGATCAAAACTGTAGCTATATAGTTTTAAGTAAATTTTATTAAAAATTGTCCATTATAATATAGTTTTTTATTGTAATATCGGTACTATAAAATATAGAACACCTTAAAAGATAGAAAAACAAGTTTCAATGTTATTTTGTAATAATCTATCCTTATATCATAGAAAAAAACCCGAATTACTGACGCTGATGTAATGGTTTGAGATTTCACATGAAATTGTTTTATGAGAGAAAGAAGAAGTGAAGTATTTTTAAACCGCATGAGAGAAAGTTATATAAATAATTTCATTATGTAACAAATTATAAAATTCTTAACGAGAGATAAAGAGAGAGAGAAAAAAGAGATAGAGAGAGAGAGACTGGGGAGAGAGAGTGTTGCACATTAATGTGTTGCTTTATGCCAATAAATACTATAATTATATATGTACCTGCGGAAATACCTTCTACTGTTTGATATGTTTCTAGAGGACACTTTTTTCAACATACCGAACAACAGGATGTATTTATAACTTAAGCTTGGCATATTTGAAATCCGATTAATTTGGTTAATTTTCAAGATATTCATAAATTTGAGGTGTCATTCTGAAAATCTCTCTAAGCATATTACATCTATATTCTTATTTTGTCGATATTTCTTATTTGTAATTACTTAGCACCCCGGTACTTGAGCCCACCTTACCCAAAATCAGTGTATAGAAAACGCATATGGTATGACACTTAGTTTATGTGATATTTTATTCTATTTTATTTTTTTATAAATATTTGAAAATACGGTATATATTCTATTATCATAAATAAAAATCTTTTAATCGACGTTATACATATACTGATCGCATAGTTCAGTGGCGGATCCAGCGGGGGGCACAGGGGGCCCGTGCCCCCCCCCCAGTTGCCCCGACTTTTGCCCTCTCTCCCACAGCTAATTGTTAATCAATCAGCGTAATGACCAGTTAATTAGTGGTACTGATTAATTAATTCGTATACAAAGGTAGGAAATTGCAATCAGGTGATGATGTATTTTACCAGTTCGCTGAAGCATGAAAGAATCCAGGTAGTATTGACCAGTCTTAGGTGATGATGTTATTTACCTGATCGCTAAGGCGTGAAAGAAACCAGTTAGAATCAGTAGATAACATTAATTAGTCATTCTTATTAAGAGACTTCTATGAAGAGTTATTCCATTAATCATTCGTGAATTCATCTAATTTACCTTTTTAAACCAAGGGACATGGCCAAGAGAGAGAGAGAGAGAAAGGGGGAGAAAACTAATTTTTAGCACACAAAATTATCTTTTTTGTATATTTTTACAGCACGATGTTCTATCTCCATATAAAAGTACAAAGTTTTGTACATTTTTATTTTTAATTGGTTTTAATGGGGGAAAAATCTGTTTCATTTGACTTTTTATTCTATTCGCCCGAATATCGGCTTTACGAAACATATCAGTCTGAAATAATCAGTGTTTTTTTTCTAGTGACAAGATTCTTGTGTGTTGCACCTTTAATGCGCATTATATAATGATGAAACTGACTAACAAGTCATTTTAAAACTAATACAAAAAGGATGTAATATAATAAAAGATGGATATCATACAATTTATTTTAAACAAGTGTGGAAAAGGGGGTGTGGTAGTATGAGACCTACCCCTTAGGTATATGTAGCAGGCAGATCAGTTGGTAGAGTGCTTGTTCCTTAAGTCAAGGAAGTCGAGGGTTTGGTCTCTGGTCAGGTCTGACCCAAAAATTCGCTCGGCATTAAAAAAATGAATGCGGGTCTTTCGGACAAACATTAAAAACCGAGGCCCTTTGTCATGGTAGGCGTGGCACGATAAAGAACCCTTACTGCATAATGCCATCACCGCAAAGCACAGGTAAATATTTCTGCACCTACACCTATAGCTGGTGGCGTCTCGATATAAGTGAAATATTGTTGACAGAGAAGTTAAACCCCATTAACCAATGATCAATCAAACTCAGGACCGGGATTCAAACAGAAAGACTTTCCTTTATTAACTCAACTGGATTACCCAGTCCATGTTCATCCATTTATCGACTAAATTAAATCAAAACACTGGTATCCCTCCAAAGGATCGACGTATCGATCTACAAATTCCAAAGGTCGAACGAACTCCTTTAATATAACGAAAAAATGTCGGCCTGGATCTGTGATGCACAACTACACCTCGACAAATAATAAGACCGACAATACAAGTTACCGACGGCGACAAATTTCGACAGTACAGTTGATAGACATATATCTACAAAGATACTAGTATTATGAATCACCGACACATAGCCACCTGCGTCAATATTACAATTTTTGAAAAAAGCTAGACTGGTTTAGGTCTACTTTGAATGCGAGGTAAAAAGACGCTCGACAGTGTTCAAGATGCAGGAAATTGCACCATTTGTACTGAAAAAGCGATTTTTTCTGGGGGAGCATGCAAGTTCAACAAAGGTGGAGGAAACGGAAGAACACTGAAACAAAAACATTCGGCAAACGAATTTTCTCACACTAGGACTTGCCTGAACAAAATACGAACCAAGCTGGTGAAATCCAGATTCTAGGATTGTGGAGAAAACAGGTGTACACGGAGAAAACAACCATTTTTCGACAAGCAAACACATTATAATTTTACGTTCGGTAAATTAGGAGGGTTATCTTGCACTCCTGTATAGTCAGTAAACCGTCCACTGGGTGCACGGTGCAACATATAATCTTCGGCCGTAACTTGTACTAATCGTTAAAATTTATAACAATAATTTACTTTAAATAAATGCCGATCGAAATAAAAGTTGGGTTTTTGTTTTTTGTTTTTTTATCACAACATCAATCATATAACTTTATAGCTTCTAAGTTGCTCAGTTTGTAGACTGCTCGCCTAAATGGAAGGTCGTTGGTATGAATCCCGACCGGATCTGACCCAAGACTTGAAAGTGGGTAATGATTGTTCTTTCGCCAAAGACTCGGCATTACGAAATTAAAGTCACAGTTCTTTCGGATAGGAACTAAAAATAAACGAGGTCCCGTCTCACGGTAGCTTGGCTGTATAGCAGCCATCAGCGCAACGCACAGGCAAAATTTATGCACATTCGCCTGTAGCTGGCGATGTCTCAATATAAGTGAAATATTCTTGACTGGTACGTTTAACATCATTATTCAACTCAACTCATTCTAAGTTGGTTAATTATTCATTTGTGAGGAAATATTTGTATACAGGTAGTTTTGGTCATGTAACTAAAAGATATTATGCTTTTTAAATTTGTCTTGTTTCTGCAATGGAAACAAATGTAAATTGGTAGTAGTGAAATCATTTGCACATTTTAATGTCATTTTTGCGCCAGAATATCACTCTTTCATTAAACTTTTTAAACAGAAACCCTCAGTCCTTTTGCGCGAATATGGTACCTAACTGTCCCATTTTATTGAGAGTGCGATGGAGATATGAATATTAATTTTGTCTTGCCTCGTTCTTGATCCTAGATAAAATATTCAAATAATATAAAATCACTCCACATAAAAATGAGACATAATTATAATACTATATTAAATATCGCTGACGGGACCGACTACAACATGCTAGAAATAAAATTATTGTTTTTGAGCGGCCGATCACGAAGTTGTAAAATGCATTAATACATTTTCATATTAAACACCGTTTAAAAAATATATAATGACCATGGACATCTTCTACGATTATAAAATCATGCAGGTTTATATTATCAGGGAACACAAATTATTTTACTGCATCCAGAAATCTTAACATGGAGACGATAGTTCAAAGATCTACCAGTTTTTCAGATGAATTTGTGATTTTTGTTATTATTTATTTATTTATTTATTTATTTATTTATTTATTTATTTATTTATTTATTTATATAAATACTCAGATTATTAGGTTAATATCTCTATCTCTCTCTCTTTCTCTCTCTCTCTCTCTCTCTCTCTCTCTCTCTTTCATATTTAAGATATTTATTAAAGTTTTAATAATAAATATTTATTTATTCATTTATTTACACATGAATGACAATTGGTAAAACGTACTAATACTCATTGACATCATTAAGATTCCGGTCCATCCAAATTAATTAAAGTTAATTAGATTAACATCATACAGGTAATTTTTCACGTGGAATATGCTGTCGTCTGATTAAATGAGTTTGAATTTGCTTCTGTTAACAATTTGTTAGTAAGGTGTTGGTAAGGTGTACCGATGGTCATTAATTAGTGATCGGGATATGTTTATTTCCTATGGACATAAATATGTAACTGATAAATTGTCGAAACTATCACTTTTTGAAATTAAAAAAGATAAATAAATATGTTTATAAGAAGCTGTAAAAATGTGTTGAGCAGGTTAGAGATTATAATAAATAAATAAATAAATAAATAAATAAATAAATAAATAAATAAATTGAAAACTAACAATGAGGAAATTTTATTGCCAGTAAATATATGTTAAAGTGCCTTTTTGTCATATATACAAACTGAATAAATCAATAAATAAATAAATAAATAAATAAATAAATAAATAAATAAATAATAAATAAATTGAAAACTTACAATCATAAAAATTTTACTGACGGTCATTATATTTTAAAGTGCGCATTTTCTCCTATGATTTTTGTCATATATACAAACTGAATAAATATATAATAAATAAATAAATAAATAAATAAATAAAAATAAATAAATAAATAAATAAATAAATATAAATATGACTTCCATAATGTAAGTACACGGCGATGGTTTTATTTAGAAATAGAAACAGTCTATAAGCCACCTATTAGCTTATATTTTGAGTGCCAATAAGCCAGGCTTATAGATGGCTTATAGGTGGCTTATAGATGGAGGTCCTATAAACCACATATAAGCTCCTATAAGCCAATCTATAAGCTCCTATAAGCATGGCTTATAGGTGGCTTATAGATGGCATTTCATCCTGTGTTTATTATTTATATTACTTATGGCGTTTTTTGTTTGATTTTTTAAAGGAATATTTCATTCTATTATAACAATTCAAAATTTTCTATGTTATGTTTTGATTAATTAAATGTTTACAGGTAACCAACTTGAAATTTTACTTCCCAAAGAAGACCTCTTAATCCCTAAGCTAATTACTGGTCTGTTTTAATCAAGTTGGCATTCCAGGAATACACTAACGAGCCCAGTTCCGAAAAGAGGTCAAATTTCGTATCTCTTCTATAACCCACTGCGACCTACGGAGCTAGAAGATAGGCGCTGTTTTGAAGCTTGGTTCAAAGCGTGTACCTGTTTTGTTTTTTTTGCAGGGAACTAGACAATGCTTCATCAATGAAGAACAATCATATGAGGTCAAATTTGGTGGTGGTGATGGGGGTGATGTTATGAGGTAATATTATATGTGTACCTCCTACATTAAGGAAGTTTGCATACATTTCATAATGGTATATAATTATTACAAAAATAAAAAAAAGTGCGGAAGTAAAATATAAGTTAAAAAATAACCCCAAATGATATATATCAAAATGTCATAGAATTGCATATTTCACTTAAGGCAACACTGCAAACCCTTAACACCAGTTATAAACAAAATGTCTGTACTGTTTAAACTGTTGTAAGGTTGAATTTGGATGTTTACCTGGTTATGAACGGCTATCGATAGGGGCTTGTCTGGTGTGATCTTGTAGAGAAATCTAGGTGAAACGTCAGGAAAAAACACCGTAAAGATTTGTCGCATTTTAGCAGAAACATTTAGGCTGGAAAAATTCTTAAACGGTAATGAGTTCATTAACATTTAATGAAATTGGAATTAAAGCCTCCGAATGAAGAATGCACTTGATTTGAGAGCATTATGGAAATTGCAATTCAACATTCTTTATGCTAATTTTTTTCAACAGTGAATGGATTTAAATTGATGTAAAAGACGATCGTTTCAATTATTTTGAAAATTTAAGAATTCGTATTCTTCTGGAATAAAAATAAAAACAAACAAACCGATTTATGTGCAAATTAAACTTTCAAAACTGGCAGACCAAGTTAATTATTCGGGGATATGTGAGTCTGGGTGCTCGGAAAGGGTAAGCACTTCATGTTAAGCTACCTACACACATCAAGTAAAAAAAATCAAAATTGAGAATGAAGGGAACATGAAACTAGGGATATCAAATTTATCCAGGGTAATTTTGCAGATCATCATAATATCAACAAGTTTGTGATGGCCATAAAACTTTTTTGAGGGGATTGATAAGTTAAGGTAGCATTATCGCTGAGTTACCCTGAATTAAAGAAGCGGAAAAGGAAATGATTGTATTTGACTGGAAACTGAATTGACAATCAAACTAATCCTCTAATATATCCAAGATTATTGATCCTGGATCGAAGCTCACCACTTAGTCGAACATTTTTGGAGTGTCAAAAGACTAAGATTTGGAATGTATTTCTTTTTAAAATATAAGCATTTATAAACATTGTTTGATTAAGCTCAAAGTATATAAAGAAATAGTAAATACCCACAAAAAACATACCAATCGTTGTCCAAGTAGAGCAATTCTGAGAATTATTACCTTATAAAATCCATGACGTTATAAAAATATTTTTATTAAGACATTTTTGTTATTATTATTATTATTAGTTGTTGTTGTTCTTGTTGACGATCCTTTTCCATTGGTCAAGTGTTATCAAGAGAAACATTCGGATATACTTAATTATGTATTTTACTATGCAAAAACCAGACAAATCAATCACTACTTCTGTCAAACAGAAAATATCAAACCTTTGGGCTACACAGAAATCACTACTTCTGTCAAACAAAAAAATATCAACCCGTTGGGCTACACAGAAATCACTACTTCTGCCAAACAAAAAATATCAACCCTTTGGGCTACACACCAATCACTACTTTTGTCAAACAGAAAAATGTCAACCATCTGGGCCACACAGTAAGTGATTTTTACAAATCGTGACCAGGTGTGCTAAAATAGATAACATTTAAGACATTGGCATAAGGAAGTTAGATCAGCAGTACTTCCACATCGCAGCTCATACCCTTTTTATAAAAATAAAACCTTAGCTTTCATGGGAGCCACACATATCTGTTTCTGTTTTTAAGAGGACTTTAACCATCTCCTATCCTTCCCTAGCCTCACTTCGCCGATGGAAATCTAGGTGATTTCGATTATAATTATGATTTGAACAAAGACTAGTTAGTTTCTTTCGACTATTTATTTTGTCATATTTATATAGATTTTTCTTTTGATATTATAGGGAAAGAAAACATAGCACAAGAAAACAATGAAAGCTCTAAGGCGTCATGTCTATGTTTAAAACATAATTTAGAATTTTGAAAATTAAAATATTCAGAAAATGATCATTTGTTATGTATTTATTATAAGTGTCAATTTATAAGTTATTGTAATTTCTGAATAAAATATATAATACGGAAATATAACATTGAAATGCAAACCTGTAGGTGACATTAATACTTTAACATGTTTGTGGATAACTGGTTTTCAAACAGTCAAAATTCAGTCTGATCATCATATCCTATTTAGTCATTCAAGCAGGATATCATAATGTGGGATATTACTACAGTAAATTACTAAACTAAAACATATTGAAAATACGGTAAAACCTTGTTATAATGCCCCTCGATAACTTTGCCATCTCACTTATCACAACAGTATGATGAAGTACAAAAATCTGTTTCCTCAATTTATCAACAAACCTAGACCCAGTTGTTCGAAGCCTGATTAGTTTAATCAATGATTAACAAAAATTTAAAAAGACAATAAAAATAAAAATGAAATTATGAAATTGATAGTTTTATAATGATATGGTTAAGTTTGATGGATTTCAATTAACCTTCAACATTTTCAACTTTAATTTTACAACAGATATGAAATTATGCGGGATTCTAGTTTTGACTAATCAATTGGTTAAACTAATCAACCTTTGTGCAACTGGGTCCTGTTATAACACAAAAATCTGAGTTTTACTGTATATAACAAAAAATAATCTACTGATTAAGGTAACTTTTCGTGCTGGATAGAAAGTTTAAAGCTTAAGGTAATAATTTTACTACCCAGGTCATTGGATTTTGTACAGGGTTGCCTACAGAAAAACCTCTTCATTTCCCTAATTACATCCATTAAAACTAAATAATGAACACTAGTTCAAGCATTGCATAAAAAGAACAGTTAATATGAACACATTCACTACAGTGATACTATGTGTATAATACAACAGACACCAACAGTTTCAATCAAGTTTTGTTTTATATAAATATATGTCGGCATCCAAATATTTTATTTCCCCTAACAAATATTAACATTAAGGTTTACCATTCACACAAACCTGCAATGTCTTAGCTAATAGGCAGTAATGCACTTACATTTTTGCATGTAATTTTATCAATAACATTACAATACTCTAGTTTTCCAGAAATCTAAAATTGTTTATAGTTAAATTTTGTAAATTTGTGAAAATATACCGGTAGTCTTTTTAAAATACCAGTCTTATTCCCAAATTTACTAAAATATGTTACTGTTTGAAAGAATTTGTTAGAATCATGTTATTTGTGTCAAGGCAGGCATCACAGATTTAATTACTTTAGAGGTAGTAACTGCGTGGTGTTATTATTATGAATAATAATATAGTAACTTTAGTTTGCATCAAGCTACACAAAGCTAAAAGCACAATGATAAAGATTATTATGATTCCCAACCACCAAAGGTGGGGAATTATATTGTTTTCGTTCTGTTTCTTCTTATTATGATTTCCCACCACCGAAGATGGGGAATCATATTGTTCTTGTTCTGTTTCTTCTTCTTATTATATTATTATTATTTTTATTATTATTATTATTCCGTTAGGACCATATGCTGAAGCATATCTCGGGAACGGCTTGATGGATTTAGATGAAATTTGGTACCAATAATCTATTGTCTGTGTAGATAATCAAGACGTGTCCATTTTCGTTATCTTGAAGGTGGGTGGGTGGGTGTAAATTGCTTAATTGAATACGTAGCTAAATACCCGGGGGAACTAATTCTGAATGGACATAAGCTGGTCACGACACTTTAATCATACCAAGCAAATGCTTTCACCTGTGTGTTAATCCGATTAGTGACCATCAAAAACATGGCGATTTTTAAAACCACAGCTTGTCACGTCACACGCCTGTTATTAAAACCTTACACAATGAGCTGAATGGTGTATACAATTTGCCTTGATAGATCGAAGAAGGTTAAGCGTGTCGAGATAGCTTCGGGGTATTCTGTTAATCACTGACTGTGGAAGTAGAAGACTGCTTACTTTTTAAGTTAACACCAATGAAATTTCTCCTTTTACTGACTGACACTTTTCTAATGACCGGTATGTCGTTTTTTCCTTTAACCGGACTTTATACAGTGTGTTGAAATATATTGGAAAATTGACGCTATGGTGATGCATAAGATGAGAATTATATATAAAAATTTGAAATGAAATTTAGAACATTTTTTGAAAAACTATTTTGTTCCCTTAGTCGTGATCAGGATATATGAGGCACCAATATTTATTTTTCCGGAAATCATACTCGTAAAATTAAGGCAAAAATTGTAAATAAAATTAAGTTATTATAACTACTATTTTGTATATTATAGGATAATTATTTTGTTGTAAACATTTCAATTTAATGTACCATTTCCATGAACATTGCCAAAATATTCTACTATTTTGTATATACACTCATAATATATATATATATATATATATATATATATATATATATATATATTACCTGGATCTACCTGCCCATAATTAAAAGGTCTTACATTCACACCTAAGACAACGATCTTAATCAACTCATTCCTTACGACCAGTCGTTAATTACTGTGTTTATTCAGTGACACTCGCCGATCCGTCACTGGCTTCAATGTGTTATCACCTGTTAATTACTGGTGACAAAAATACCGGTGAACTTTGAAAACTTGTGGCCAGAAAAATCGCAAAGCGCCGTTTTGTTTTGTTTTGTTTTTTTTTGTCGCCAGTTCAAGAAAAAAATCGCAATTGGCGATGCGCAAACCCTCCCATACGTGTTCATTCATTGTAACACGCGGCGACGCCGAATCAGAGGCCTGAGAGGGGTTCTACGAGTTTTCTTATTCAATGAAATTCATTGAAAACGTCACTTCCTATGCCGAGAAGACCTTCCAATGTACGATTTTTCTCAACCGAAAACTTTAATTTAAATCTACTTTAACTTTCAAAGAAATCTAAAAAAGTAATCAAGGTATGAATTTTTTACTTTACCAGTTCGGCGCTGTACAAATGTACTTCAAACACAACTGCCTTTAGAATGCAACCGTTCATCAAAGCAAGATATACACAACATTAAAAACGCATGTGACGCGAAAATCACAAAACTTACCTGTTGATTAATAACTAAACAACAACATCTCTTGTTCATTTATTGTTTTATTCAATCTTGTTGAAGGGCCGTAACTTTGATGTAAGACTTCCTGCACATTCAGGTACCCGACTCGACTAGTGTATTACGTCAAATGTTGTATGTGTAAAAAAATATCCTTTTTGGTGACACAGTAATGAAATTGACAACAAAATCTTACAACTGGCGATTTGCTTGGTGACAGACTTTTCCAACCCAGCGCTAACCCTGCTAGGGTCTTTTCACCAGATATATGCCATAAATAATTTATGGATGGTGGGGAATCATACGTAACTGGTATCTCAGTTACAATCTCTAGTTATTATTATTTTTATTTTTATTATTATTATTATTCCGTCAGGACCATATGCTGAAGTATATCTCGGGAACGGCTTGATGGATTTAGATGAAATTTGGTACCAATAATCTGTTGTCTGTGTAGATAATCAAGACGTGTTCATTTTCGTTATATTGAAGGTGGGTGGGTGGGTGTACATTGCTTAATTGAATACGTAGTAAAATACCCGGAGAGAGTAATTCTGAATGGACATAAGCTGGTTACGACACTTTAATCATACCAAGCAAATGTTTTCACCTATGAGTTAATCCGATTAGTGACCATCAAAAACTTCGCGATTTTTAAAACCACAGCTTGTCACGTCACACGCCTGTTATTAAAACCTTACACAATGAGCTGAATGGTGTATACAATTTGCCTTGATAGATCGAAGAAGGTTAAGCGTGTCGAGATAGCTTCGGGGTATTCTGTTAATCACTGACTGTGGAAGTAGAAGACTGCTTACTTTTTAAGTTAACACCGATGAAATTTCTCCTTTACTGACTGACACTTTCCTAATGACCGGTATGTCGTTTTTACCCATTAACCGGACTTTATATAGTGTGTTGAAATATATTGGAAAATTGATGCTATGGTGATGCATAAGATAAGAATAATATTAAAATTTGAAATGAAATTTAGAACATTTTTTGAAAAACTATTTTGTTCTCTTAGTCGTGATCACGATCTATGAGGCACCAATATTTATTTTTCCCAAAATCATACTCGTAAAATTAAGGCAAAAATTGTAAATAAAATTAAGTTATTATAACTACTATTTTGTATATTATAGGATAATTATTTTGTTGTAAACATTTCAATTTAATGTACCATTTCCATGAACATTGCCAAAATATTGTACTAAATTGTATATACACTCATAATATATATATATATATATATATATATATATATATATATATATATATATATGCGGAAAATGAGGAATATTCTTGACCGAACTAAATTTTCTTAACTAGGGTTACAAAAATTCATATATTTTGACTGAGTGGATATATCGTTATGATCATGAACCTCAAACATATAGGAATAACTTATATAAGTCGCGAAATTAAAATACGATGTGTATTGCGCATTGAATCACGGTTATTAATCAATAAACTTTTTTAAAAAAAATTAAATAAACATCACAAAGGGTAACTTTTATTACATTTTATTTTGGATTTTACAATAATTCCGAGTCCATTGGTGTTTATACTGTCTGACGACATCGGGAGGGCACCTGGGTATATCCTCATGCAATGTCGACACGCTCCTATATTACCTGGATCTACCTGCCCATAATTAAAAGGTCTTACATTCACACCTAAGACAACGATCTTAATCAACTCATTCCTTAAGACCAGTCGTTAATTACTGTGTTTATTCAGTGACACTCGCCGATCCGTCACTGGCTTCAATGTGTTATCACCTGTTAATTACTGGTGACCAAGATACCGGTGAACTTTGAAAACTTGTGGCCAGAAAAATCGCAAAGCGCCGTTTTTTTGTCGCCAGTTAAAGAAAAAAAATCGCAATTGGCAACGTTGGCAATGCCCAGCGCAAACCCTCCCATACGTGTTCATTCATTGTAACACGCGGCGACGCCGAATCAGAGGCCTGAGAGGGGTTCTACGAGTTTTCTTATTCAATGAAATTCATTGAAAACGTCACTTCCTATGCCGAGAAGGCCTTCCAATGTACGATTTTTCTCAACCGAAAACTTTAATTTAAATCTACTTTAACTTTCAAAGAAATCTAAAAAAGTAATTAAGGTATGATTTTTTTTAGTTTACCAGGTCGGCGCTGTACAAATGTACTTCAAACACAACTGCCTTTAGAATGTAACCGTTCATCAAGGCAATACATACACAACATTAAAAACGCATGTGACGCGAAAATCACAAAATTTACCTGTTGATTAATAACTAAACAACAACATCTCTTGTTCATTTATTGTTTTATTTAATATTGTAATTCATATATGAAGGGCCGTAACTTTGATGTAAGACTACCTGCACATTCAGATACCCGACTCGACTAGTGTATTACGTCAAATGTTGTATGTGTCAAAAAATATCCTTTTTGGTGACACAGTAATGAAATTGGCAACAAAATTTTACAACTGGCGATTTGCTTAGCGACAGACTTTTCCAACCCAGCGCTAACCCTGCTAGGGTCTTTTCACCAGATATATGCCATAAATTATTTATGGATGGTGGGTAATCATACGTAACTGGTATCCCAGTTACAATCTCTAGTTATGATTATGATTATCATAAATGATTATGATTATAATTATTATTATTATTAAATGTGATGTGTATTTGAATGATAATTTTATCACGAACCGTTTGAAAATCTAATAGATATTAGTTATAAATTTATTTTTCGTCATTCTGTTTTGTTTATTTGAGTATAATTAAATCCGTTCAATAGACAATTATTTAAATGTAATTGTTAATTTTAACTAAGTTATACTCAATATATGTTGTTTCCTTCAATTTTAGTGTATCAAGTCAAAATGGCTGGTAATAATCATGTTGTATATCATTTAGGTTTAAATGTTTTATTGCATTGATTACTTTTGAAACTTTTATATAATAGATATTATTATTATTAGTTAAATAAATAAGAAATATAATAAATAAAAATGTGCATATTTTTCCTATTTAAATAAATTTCTGAACTTTTGTTATTTTAAAGTCTCATACTCTATTAGTTAAATAAATAAGAAATATGATAAAATGGGAAGTAAAAATGTGCACTTTTCATTACTTCCTATTTTTTTAACTTGATTTAATTTTTTAATATTTTAGATAGAAAAGGGCACAGTGTTGTATTAGATCCAGTAGGCTAGTATTTGACCATGGTAGTCTATACATATCCATAATATATAAGTCTATCCTATTGGCCCTTATCCACTGACTGAAATATTGATACAAATATTGTACCACCTAAATTTCAAATAAAAAGGGGAATGGATTTTTTTAAAGGTACCACAAAGATTTTTTTAGCTGAATTTTCATCACGATGTGAATTTTATCATGAAAACCAGACATTTTCACTTTTCCATATCTTTAATAAGAAAAAACCTATTTATAAAATCAGTGCTGTGCACTGACTTACTAATGAGTTTAATAGGGAAATTAAGTAAAATGTCACCATATTTTAAATCAAAAAGTGGAATGGTTTTTTTCAAGATAATTTAATCATTTTTATATTTATATATTCGTGACAGTATGTATTTTTCACTGAGAACCATGGGCCGGTTTTTTGAAGCTATCCTAAGACTAAAATTTGTCCTAACCTGGTCCTAAGACATTTTGTTCGTCCTAAGGCGGTTTGTCGAAGGTGTCGCAATTTGAGACAAGTCTTAAATGGGTCATTCTCAAAAAATGCAGAAATTCATGTCACCAGCAATAAACATGCAGATATGTTTTAAATTTTATCAATTTAAAGGCTAAAATAGTTTGTAATGGTTCGGAACTGTAAAATGTTCTCAAAATATTTGATAAATAGTTATACTTTATAAAATTGTGTAATGATTTGAGGTGTGATTCTGTTACTTTGTTACTGTCTTTCGACACAAGGTTTTTGTTTGTCATCAAAATACTTTATTTAATTGTTGATTTATAAATCAAATTTGGGTTTTGGCCATTAGATAATCACATATACTGACTAAATATGACGAATTATTCAGTTTAATATGTCAACGAATGATATTTTTCTTGGATAAATAGTGTGTAAAATGTTGCACAGTCCTTGGTGTTACCAAACACTTAAAGTGCATATATACGAGTTACTGCTCTTTGCATATAAAAGATGGTATATGCTCCCTAGTCTGCAGACATCATGTATTCAGCATCTGGACAAAAATCAAACATCAGTAAAAACATAATTAGTAAAAATTGATAAAGATTAGTTTACATTTAACAGTAGATTTATTTTAAGTCTGTGGTGTTACCGTTGTGTATGCAATACCAAGAAAGAAATAAGAAAAATACACCTTTCTAAAGTTTTGGCAACGTTCAAAGTTCAGATGTAGCATGTGTTTATGCTGAAGGAGGCATTGTTTTTTAAACCATGCGTTAATATCTGAAAATATGTCCATTGTGTAACTGTCCTTGGTATTACTGTAGAAATTGGTTATTCCAGAGACAAATTTAATGTTACCACAGACATTAAAACTAATTAAGTGGATTTTTTTTGTAATTTTGTCAAAAATATTGAAAACAAATGTTTAAAAGACATTGGCACACCTTTAGTTGTACAATTATGGTGAAAGAAAATATTAGATGACCGGATATCATACTGTTATTCTATTCTGGTTACACCAATGACTGGATACGGTAACACCAGGGACTTTTATTTTGTATATTGTTCCTATACCTAGTAGAAATAAGCAAACAATAACTATGTATATTTTGAGCAATAGCAACTGACCTATCCTTTAGTTATAATTCGTTGAACTACAGAAATAATTATCTATTTACGTATGATGAGAATTTTTAGATACACCAAAGACAAAAATGTAACACCAGGGACTTTATAATAATTATACTTTTAATAATATATGCATTGTCAGAAATACGTAAATTTCCTTTATTTTGACTGATCTTTTGAATGTAAATAAGGTTCTTGGGTTGTTCTTTTGCTGTAAAAGTAACATATGGTTTGTATATTCCTGAATTTTGAAATGTTAGTTACACCAGTGACACAATTAGTAACACCATGGACTACTGGTATATATTTTGAATTGTTTTATGTAATACATACAATCTGAGTTATATCACGGTGGCTATCACATATTCCAGATTCATATATGGGTCTTCGCTTACCATGAACAATTGATTTTGCGCTATGTTATCAGAGATATCATATTGAAAATAAAGTAACACCAGAGACAAACAAGTAACGCCACCGAGTTGTTCACAGACAAGATATAATAAGAAAGAGAAAGAATGTCAAAGATTTACGACAGAGTAAAACAGATCCTTGGGGTGGACCTAAAAAGCAAAAACAAATAAAACCACAGTAAGTACGCAGACAGTAGGACACACAGTAGATGTTGAGACATAGACACGTCGTTGCGAAGGGGCATTCAATATTTAAGACAGATGCACTAAAAAATAGACCTACTACAGAATTTGATACAAAATTATGAGAATTTGTACAGACCGATGACTCCACAACAGATACGGTGAAATGTGGCTACACGAGACCAAAGGACATATTTAGACAGACCAAACAAAAGTTGAACAGACTGACCTTTTAGTAGACTCTATGTCAGATATAGCAGGCGACACTATAACAGACTCAGTGACAGATAAAGCTGCAGATAAACAGATAGATTAACCTTTAGCACAACTCAGATATAGTTCCAGATAGACAGACGACAGATGACCCTATAGCAGACACCAGTGACAGATGTAGTTACAGATAGACAGATGACCCTGTAGCAGACTCAGTGTCAGATATAGCTACAGATAGACAGACAGATGACCCTATAATCAAAGTCAGTGACAGATATCGCTTACAGATAGACAGGCAGATGACCATATAAAACTAAGTGACAGATATAGTTACGGATAGACAACATATTTCTCTATAAAAACTCAGTGACAGATATAGCTACCCGAACAGATATATTTTCCATAGCAGACTCATTGACATATATAGCTACAGATAGACAGATTTTCTATATAAGACTCATTGACAGATATAGCTACTGCAAAACAGACAGATGAAAGCAGACTCATGTGCCAGATATAGAAACTGAGAAACATAGATGACCCTAAAGCAGACACATTGACAGATATAGCTACCGAGAAGCAGACATAACCCAACAGCAGGTTTTGATGACTGATATAGCTGCTGATACTTTCGTTAAAATCCTACTGTGATTGTTGATGTTTGCTACATTTTGAAATTTCACAGTCAAGATTCTTTCAAATAATACCGAGTCGGTCAGTTTCTGGGGGAAACCAGAGTGCCTGGAAAAACCATTGACATCCGGCATGAGAACTGACAAATTTGATCACACTAGGGTCTGTCCGAGTTGGATTCAAATCTGTGAGATAAGAAGCACTGTGATCTATGAGCGTGCACTTTAAGTGTACTTTAGCATTTTATATTTGGTAGATCTGTCATATACCACTTTTTTAATTTAATCATAAAATACACTCAAAAAGTGGTATATGACAGTATCATATACCACTTTTTGAATGTATTTTATGATTAAAAAAGTGGTATACGACAGATCAACTGTCTTTGATGTTGTCTGTGGTGTTACCAACATATAAAATGACACCAAATGGTACAAATTTTACAAGGAAATGTTATATTTCAATCGTTTATTTATTTATTTTAATTTACTAGGTAAATCGCAAGTTTTAAGATTAAATAAAAGACCATCAAATCAAAATACTACAATATTGTCCCTAGTGTTACAAAGGTGTCTCCGGTGTTAACAAAACAATTGGTAAACATTGGATATCTTGAGGAATGTAAATTTTTCTATTTAAATAACTGTTCAAACTCCATTTTTGAGAGATAGAATATAATGTAAGATGTATTGTCTTACTTTTGTTCCCCAACACGCATTGAAATTTCAGTATTTTAAATGGCTGTCTTTGGTGTTATTCTTTTTGTCATTGGTATAACTTCTAAATGTCTGTGGTGTTGCCATGGTCTATTCATTCATTAATTTGCACAATGTAAATAAATTTTGTTAACTTATAATTAATTATAAATTACGTATTAATTACTTTTCTATGAACCAGTAAAGAACGCGTGCCACAAAAGGCAGTAACTTATTATAAAATTCCGTTCTTGCATTTTTTTTAGTTTATCATTTCGAGATTTTAAGATTGTTATTTAAGTGTTAAAATTAAAAATAGAGTCTCAAATTTTAAATGATAGCTATCATCTATCATATCATTTAAAATTTGAGACTATTTTTCATTTTAACACTTAAATAACAATCTTAAACTAGTCAGCTAGTTTGTTATTCATGTATAGAAATAGGTTTTATATTTAAAATCTACTTAAATATAGATATTTTCAAAAACATAAATGATGGTTACTCCAGAGGACATTATGAAGCACAATTTTAAATTCAATTTGATATTCTGTCAAAAAGAACCAATGTCTGGTGTGCATATTTCTCAGAATGAAATTTTATGTTTCAAATATTGATTTCCAACCAATGAAATGACGGATTCAATTATTTTTTTATCGTTATTTTGGTTTGTGAAATTTCTACTTTTTTTGAAAATGACCCAAATATGATCTTAAACTTAGGACAGGTATAAAGGTGTCCTAAGACCATCTTAGGGTAATCCTAGTTTTAGGATTTTCTAAATAAATCAAGATGGCAGCTGTTTATTCACATGAAATCAAAACATACGTCGAAATCTAGTTTTTAGAGACAGAGACAATACATTAGATTTTTTTAATTTAGGGAATCTAAAAGTACATAAATCACATTAGATATACATTTACTCTCTCTCTCTCTCTCTCTCTCTCTCTCTCTCTCTCTCTCTCTCTCTCTCTCTCTCTCTCAATTTAAAGCTCCCCTTAGGGATAACTGAAAGAAAATACACAAATATTTTTTTTTATAAAACTCACTATATTTTGAAAAATGCATGTAATTAAAGTTAAACGTTTATAATATGATTAAAAACTCATGCTAAATTTCCTGAAAATGTTATTGTGTGTTAATGTATCATACGATAAATCGAATGACTCTCTATGCACGGGAAACCACTGCGGTAGCTCAATTGATAGTGCTCGCTCCGTAAGTGAGAGGTCGTGGGTTCGAACCCCGGCCGGGTCTGACCCAAGACTTTAAAGTGGGTAGTGACTGTTCTTTCGCCAAGCACTCGGCATTACGAAATGAAAGTCACGGTTCTTTCGGATAGGAACTTAAAATAAACGCGGTCCCGTGCCTTGGTAGGCTTGGCACGATAAAGAACCCTGGGGCCGGTTTTTCGAAGCTATCCTAAGACTAAAATTTGTCCTAACCTGGACCTATGACATTATTTTCGTCCAAAGTCGGTTTGTCGAAGGTGTCGCAATTTGAGACAAGTCCTAAATATGATCCTAAACTTAGGACAGGTATATAGGTGTCCTAAGACCATCTTAGGGTAATCCTAGTTTTAGGATATTCTAAATAAATCAAGATGGCAGCTGTTTATTTACATGAAATCAAAACATACGTCGAAATCGAGTTTTTAGAGACAGAGACAATACATTAGATTTTTTTAATTTAGGGAATCTAAAAGTACATAAATCACATTAGATATACATTTACTCTCTCTCTCTCTCTCTCTCTCTCTCTCTCTCTCTCAATTTAAAGCTCCCCTTAGGGATAACTGAAAGAAAATACACAAATATTTTTTTTTATAAAACTTACTATATTTTGAAAAATGCATGTAATTAAAGTTAAACGTTTATAATATGATTAAAAACTCATGCTAAATTTCCTGAAAATGTTATTGTGTGTTAATGTATCATACGATAAATCGAATAAATCTCTATGCACGGGAAACCACTGCGGTAGCTCAATTGATAGAGTGCTCGCTCCGTAAGTGAGAGGTCGTGGGTTCGAACCCCGGCCGGGTCTGACCCAAGACTTTAAAGTGGGTAGTGACTGTTTTTTCGCCAAGCACTCGGCATTACGAAATGAAAGTCACGGTTCTTTCGGATAGGAACTTAAAATAAACGCGGTCCCGTGCCTTGGTAGGCATGGCATGTTACGCCACATAGCGGTGTTGCCGCATAAACGTGTTCCAACACGTCTATGTGGGGAATTTCAACGCATAAAGAGAAAGCTTTTATGCGGCAAAAAGGCTACATTCCACCGCATAAAGAAAACAATTACTATCATCACCTGCATTTACATCTCCATCATTATTACCACCTTCACAAAAAGCACCACCACCACCTCATTATATTATTTTTATTTCTATTTTATTATTATTATTATTAAAACAAAAGTCGAAATTCTGCCAAAATTACAATTTAACGATCATCAACATTACAGTCATAATCGCCACCGCCGTCGGCACGACGACGGTAACATCACCGTCGCGCTCTCATCGTCCCTGTCCCCTGTCCTCGTATTATTATTACCATTATCAACAACACCAACAACATAAATTCTCAATTGTCACCGTCGTCGTCATAGTTTATATCACCACCACCGTTTTTGTCGAGATATCAGCTCTTTTTAAATTTCATACCAACTCGTTAAAATTAGCCATCGTTATGCGTCAAAAAGGCAGCCTTGTGCCACATATAAGCAACACATCTTTATGCGTTGAACGCCGCCGCATAAACGTGGCGGACCTCTTTATGCGTTGGAATTCCCCGCATAGACGTGTTGGGCGCGTTTATGCGGCAACACCGCTATGTGGCGTAACAATGGCACGATAAAGAACCCTGGGGCCGGTTTTTCGAAGCTATCCTAAGACTAAAATTTGTCCTAACCTGAACCTATGACATTATTTTCGTCCAAAGTCGGTTTGTCGAAGGTGTCGCAATTTGAGACAAGTCCTAAATATGATCCTAAACTTAGGACAGGTATATAGGTGTCCTAAGACCATCTTAGGGTAATCCTAGTTTTAGGATATTCTAAATAAATCAAGATGGCAGCTGTTTATTTACATGAAATCAAAACATACGTCGAAATCGAGTTTTTAGAGACAGAGACAATTCATTAGATTTTTATTTTTTATTTTTTTTTATTTTTATTTTTATTTTTTTTAATTCTTTTTTTATTTTACATCAGAGTCGGAATCATTTAGGGAATCTAAAAGTACATAAATCACATTAGAAATACATTTACTCTGTTCTCTCTCTCTCTCTCTCTCTCTCTCTCTCCTCTCTCTCTCCCAATTTAAAGCCCCTCCCCCTTAGGGATAACTGAAAGAAAATACACAAATAATTTTTTTTATAAAACTCACTATATTTTGAAAAAATGCATGTAATCAAAATTAAACGTTTATAATATGATTAAAAACTCATGCTAGATTTCCTGAAAATGTTATTGTGCGTTAATGTATCATACGATATTTACTTCTTAAGTTATATCACATATCTTAATATTTATTTGTCATATATTTATAATATTAATTTAGATTTTTTACTACTTTAATTCTGCGTTAAAAAGTCATATTTGTACTGAAAACATGTATAAATCTGAACTTAGGATAAAACATAGGATATCTTAGATACGACCGAGCTGAGACGCCTTCGAAAAACCGGTTATGATTATCCTAACATTATTCTAGCCTAGTCCTAAAATTTATCCTAGGACATATCTTAAGACAAAATTTAGGATAGCTTCGTAAAACAGGCCCCTGCAGTATAATGCCATCAGCGCAACGCACAGGCAAAATTTCTGCACCTTTGCTGGCGACGTCTCGATATAAGTGAAATATCCTTGACTGGGACATTAAACACCATTATTCAATTCAACTCTAATGCACGGGGTTTATTACATGGCACGTTTCAAAACTTAAACGCACCCTATAATCGAGTGAATTATCTTCAGATATATAATAATTTTATAATAATTTTGTATATTTTAAGAACTAGCGTTATTCCGTGAAATTTTCAAATAATCGAAATTAATTTGATTCTTCGACTGTTCTTTGGTGTGACGATGTATCGGAGGAATTAACATTTTAACATCTATTATCCCATTTTTTTCTTTTTGAATTGTTTAATTTGTTATAGTGTTTGAAACTTTGAAAAAAACACCAACTTATGCTTGCCGATCTCGCTCAATAAAATCTCTACCTACATATCGCTGAAATTTGGGTTTCTCTTTCTGCCCATTATAACTTTTTATACTTTGACTTGCTCAAATGTCCTTATGTATGTTATTGCATGATTTTACCCTATGACCCCATAGAAATAATGGACTTCTACATGAAGCATTGTTTTAATGTATATATCGTTTACTACCTGTGAGTAGTAAATATATACACGAACGCATTTACTTTTAACAGAAAAGTCTTACGAGACACAATACAAATTTAAAAACAAATCATTCACAGTGATTTCACATATAATTAAAGTTTCTCTTGAATATATTTCTTAATTAATATCACATATCTTAATATTTATTTGTCATATATTTATAATATTAATATAGATTTTTTACTACTTTAATTCTGCGTTAAAAAGTGATATGTGTACTGACAACATTATAAATCTGAACTTGGGATAAAAAATAGGATATCCTAGATAAGACTGAGCTGAGACGCCTTCGAAAAACCGGTTATGATTATCCTAACATTATCCCAGCCTAGTCCTAAAATTTATCCTAGGACATATCTTAAGATAAAATTAAGGATAGCTTCGTGTAAAAAAAAAAAAAAAAAAAAAAAAAAAAAAAAAAAAAAAAAAAAGTTTTATACAACCGCCGTCTTATATTGGTATATGGATTCGTGGTTTACAACGTTGGACATCGGGGTACAACGGTTATACATTGTGTGGCAGTGTTGGGATTTGTAGTCTTTATATATAGTTGTTGTTCTATTATTACTTCTTATATATATCACATATTACTCCTAGGTAACATTAAACACATTACTACTTTTCTATTGGCCTTAATACCCTATTGTCTCGTTTTCACTTTCCCGGTCTTTCCTTTGTTTTAAAATCTACTACCGGGCACCTGACAAACAATAGATCTGGACATTACTTTGTTGACAGAAACAGACAGAATTAATCTAATGAATGTCTGATCATCTATCCAGTGTTTAATTGATACATAGTTTCACTTGCAAGCTTAATACCACATACTGGGCTTATTGTGAAAGCATATGTATAATAAGAATAAACGCTGCGGCAAGAATTCATATTCATCACGTACCCCGCTACATTAGTTTCGTTTCCTTTTATTTTCAATTTCTCGCGTTCGGGAGGGGGTTGGTTTCGCGGTAGTTTGAGGTTTTATTTGGGACAGTGCCGGCAGTGTACAGAATCGATATTTATATTTTTTTGTCCATGTTTTTTTATGTAGGGCAGTTTAATAATTTTTCAGTATTAGGATTGTCACATGCATATTTTTCAGGCCAGTCATGTAGGGTTGACTTTGCTTGACATTTATTTGTAAATGTTCCGCCTTTTTATACACGTGATTTACACGTGTGTCATCCATTAATAACGTAAATATAGTACTCGTTTTCATAGTCCTAGGCCATTACATGTGGTAATTGACTCGTGTTTTTGGGCTGAGCTATATAAGCTGTTAATTGAGCTTAGATTTTCATCATTATTTACCCTTCATATTTTTCATTGGGTTCCATTGTTACATTTCCTGAGCAAATAGTTATGCTTTTGATTGTTATGAATACTTCTGTTCAGCATTGTAATTGACTTGATGAACATATTTTCATATTAACTTTCAAGGCATTAGTTTTTGCTGATAGTGCTTATTGTTGCTAGGTACTCAATGTAATTTGTGTTTGTTGGTGTTTTACATCACACCATTTAATTTTCATTGCAATACATATTATCTTGCCCTTATGTGTATTTATGTCCTTTAAAAAAATAATAATATTAAATTTCTGTCTTTTGATCTACTTACTGTTGGTATGGAAGCCGAACGCTGACAACCCCCGTTAAATTTGATTTACTTATTTTATTTTATTTACGCGAACATTCAGTTGTCTTGTACTGCTTCCACGCCGTTTACAGTGGTATCTTATACATTATAGTCTTGCACCTTTTTCACTTGTTTTAACTTCAGTCATGATTTTCCCTATTCACTTTTCAGTCAAGATTTTTCCCTTCATACAGTACACTTCTTAAGGGATTGACTTACTCACGAGCCGTGCTCGATTCCTCTTGAGGTTTTGTGTTTAATACGCTTAACTTCAGAGGAATAAACGCTACATTCGTAAAACAGGCCCCAGACATTTTCAGAAAATAATATTGTTATTAGTGAAATTCTAATTAGAAAATCGGGTATCGCAGAGGTGACTTAATATAGGTGATGAAACCATCGTCCTAAACGCATCAATGGTTCACTGACGGTCGGATAGACCTCGATCGCAGAGGTGACTTAATATAGGTGATGAAACCATCGTCCTAAACGCATCAATGGTTCACTGACGGTCGGATAGACCTCGATCGCAGAGGTGACTTAATATAGGTGATGAAACCATCGTCCTAAACGCATCAATGGTTCACTGACGGTCGGATAGACCTCGATTTCTGTACATGTGCGAATTTCAATTGACAGCATTAAATTCTCCTTTACAAAACAGTTTTTACTGCAGAAATGGAAAAAAAATAAAATTAAGTTCACAGTTCAATGAGCAGTGTTCAGTCTGGTGGTTTTTTACAAAACAAATTTTATTCACCTTTAAGTAACACACTGTTCACATACGTCGGTAAATGCACATAAATTTCTCTCATCACCACTATTTGACTCCCTGCCAAGGGAGGAGCTAGTATTACATGTCGTCAGTTAAAGAATGATACGATTTTCAAAAATCTCATTTACACCTGTATGTGTTATTTAAGCATTTATTATTTATTATTAAATAACAGTGTTATTTATAACCACTGTGCTATCAAATCGTGGACAGACTATAATATAATATATGTATGAACATGTAGATATATTCAATATATTATATTTACTAGTATAATGCAAAAGTTAAATTTTGAAAGCGCCCCCGTGTTCACATTCACGGTCATAGTCAGCGTATACAGGTATAGCTTGTCAAGTTTGACCTTGCCCCTTGACCTTCAATTTGAATATTTATCAGGAACGATCGGTTATAAATATAAATGTGGCCAACGACAGCAGACAGATCTAGATGTGCTAAATAACCGTATGAGAAGTAAATACTACGATGGCAATCAATTCAATTCATGTTTTATTTACGCCTCACATTTTAAACATATTTTAAAACATCGAGTACACATCATAAAGTAATAAAAAGCCACTCTATACAGAGATGTTTAACACATCTAAATAGTACAACATATTTACATAAAAACAGTTTTGTACAGTAAAACAGAATACAATCATTGATATAAAATATCCTTTTTTTTGTCTAAAATTAAAGCAAATGAACGAAAATGGTATGTTTTTAGGACGCTTATATGTGAATATGTTTGCGTAGACGTTTATTACATATCCCTGCATCAGGTACAGGATTCAGTTTCATAAAAAACAGAAATTGTGGTCAAATTAGAATTTAATTTTAACAATTGTATAGTCTATATATAGTAGATATAGTGATCACAGGTAATCTGATTACAATTCATACCTCATAAGGTGAAACATTACCTGTATACTGTATATAATATATTAATAACGTTTGATATTGATAGACTGCAAAATGAATGATTCGTTTAATCCACAATTTACTGAATTAACACCAATGAATTTAAGTTTCACCAGTCAATTGGAAAGTGATGTTAACTGTGATGTGGCTGTGAATCAACCAAATGATTGTAATTAACCTAGTCTTCCATTGTACCAAATCAGCAATTTGCTGATATATTAGACACTGAGTTGCACAATCTCCCTAGAGCCGAATATGTTGAAAAACTGCAAACGCTTACTAATGGTTCAGAGTGCCAAATAACGTGGTATAGAACTGTCCTAAATATTTGAGCACAAGACCTACCGAAATGTCCCAAGGGCCAGCTAGTTAACAGAAAAAAAAACACAACTAAAAGTTCAAGTAATATGAAATATGCAAATGACTGCTACATATTACAAATGTTCATCCTTGGAGATAATTCCGAAATCAATGATATATTCAGCCGTTCGAAAGTACATTCCGAATCCCGAGAGATTGATAGTGATAAAATACCTAAACTTTCTGTCAGTGATTTATATAGTAAATTCCACTTACTATCTGATAGAGTTACCGATCTTGAAGAAACACTGAAGTTAAAAGATGAAAATATGACAAAGTTAGTGGAACAAAGCGAGACATTGTCAAGTCAGAATGCAAAGCTTCGGGGTGATTTCGAATGTCATTGTGCAGAGATGTTACCGAAAATTCAAAAACTCGAATCGCATATGAAACGTGTTGAACTTTGCCTAAAAGCTGTTGGAGAGTTTGACTATGACTTACATTGCGTTCACATGTTGAAACTTGATGACGAACAAAAACGTATAGCATCAGTTATCAAAAATATGCAAACTACCGTGCGCGATATTAGATCTGCTAGCAAAAAATCATATTCTGAAGTTACTCGTGCTAAACCTACGCAATCTACTGGTATAGATCCTATCGACAACGGTAGTTCGTATAACGCTTCTCCAGTATCAGTGACGGAAACTGCAAATACACCAATTGCAAAAGGGCTTCCGAATGTTAAGCGCAACTTAAACCTAACTTCCTTCCCCGGTTCTGAATCGCTCGAGCACAATGATGCATATAATAACTCGAAAAATAATGATCATGTAGACACGATTGATCGGTGTATTTCAGACATACGTAAAAGCTCCGATACAAGTAGGACATTATCGTACGGAAATAACGGCAATCTTGAAATACAAGTGAATCAATCGTGTTCGCGTCATATTAGCTACAGGTTACGTGAGGATGTTACTGACACTCATCCGATACTCAGCTCAAGAGACACCGTGACACATTCAAATACCGGTACTGATGGAATGACTAGGTGATAGTGCTTATGACAAAAGTGATATGCAAAGTAGCAAAAAATCGTCTCGCTATGTTCTTTCCGCGTCCGCTACATACAACCAGAATGTTGGTGATTACTTCGGCGGAGTAGACAATTCAAAAAAGATAAAAAAAGACGTGTTTTTCGGTGTGAGTCGCAAAAAGGTTGCGCGATTTTATATTGCTAACAATGACTCGCGATCATCGGAAAAGGGTATTACTGATTATATGATAAACAAGGGTGTTACCGTTACATACTTACAGTTATTTAAGAATCGTCGAAGGTGTCGTCTTACAGGAAAAATAAATGTTGCCGAGAAATTCGCCCCTTATTTGGAGTCTGCAGACTTTTGGCCGAATGAAATTTTTTGTCGAAGGTGGATGACTGCGCGCGAATGAAGCAAAGAGCTTAAAAAATAAAGAAGATTACTGACTTTTATTATAGTAATTTTTTTCAAAGTTCTTTTTCATCCTAATAATGTATATGTTCATAAACAGACTATTATTAACAGTTATGGTTTTTAGAATAATGTCATGGAATATAAGGGGCGCTATGTCATCGTCTCTTTGTTTAGCAGAACTAATTAAAAGTTCTAATTGTGATGTTATACTTTTGCAGGAACACAAGTTAAAGGAACACTCTAAGTTATTTTTGGACACAATTGATTATCAATATTTATCATTTACAATTATAGATCCAAGTGCATCGCCTAATGCTGGATGCGGCAAAGGTGGTGTAACAATTTTGTATAAAAAGTCTTTACGATTTCATGTCCGTGAAATTGCTGGGACGTTAACAAATAGAATATTAGGTATAGAACTTAGAAGTTCTCCAGGTGAGTGTCTTTATCTTTTCTCTGTTTATATGCCAGCTGAAAGTGACTTACAAAATTACAAAGAGACTCTTAATATGGTAAATGATTTGTATGGACACTACAGCCAGTTTGGCCATGTGTTTCTAGGTGGGGACTTTAACGCAAGTTGTAGAACATGTGATGAAGGTAAAGCAAATCATTACAAATCCATAGTATTTAAGGAATTTATTAACAATAATAATCTTGTTGTTGTTAACAATAACATTGATACTAATAGTTATACATTTGTTAAAAATCAAACAATGTTAGATTACATATTATATAATGAGGTAGTTGCAATTTATACACATGCCGAAGCCCTCGTTGAAGGTCAGTAAGCATAACATCGGACCATCTGCCTGTAATTGTACAAGTAGAGCCATATCAAACGTCACACAGACTACTTAATTCAACAGCAGTGTCACCGGCTTGGAACAAAGCCATGGATGATTGCTTGCAATATTACGGATATCTTTTAGACAAAAGATTATCGAACTTTACTCATTGTGTGCAAACATTGATGTATTAAACGATCGTTTGGTACAAATCCTGATTGATACAGCAAATGAAGTAATCCCGAAATCAACATATAATCCTCATACAAAGCCGTATTGGACTCAAGAAGTGAAAAGAGCTCACAACTACAAAAGGTCTAAACGTCGTATTTGGGTACTAGATGGTAAACCACGAGGCAAACAATTCCAGTCTTATGTTGAATACAAAGCAGCAAAGCGGGATTTCCGAAATATATTAGATCAAGAAGCGCAAGCTTATTATAATAATGCCATATATGAAATTAATAATGCTGCAGAGTGCGATATTCGAGTATTTTGGCGGCTTATACGTAAATTAAAGCCGAGAACATCTAGACTGTATCCTGAAATAATATATATAGAAAACACATACAATGATCCAGATGGTGTGGCCCGAGCATTTGCTGAATACTATCATGACCTGTATAACCCGGGAAATAAGAGCAGTTATGATTCAAATTTTGAAACTATAGTTAATGAACAATATAAAAGTATCATTGAATCTCTTACTAAATGTAACGAGGTCTTACCAGGAGGCAATATTCAACAATCAGAAGTAACAATAGCAGTAAATGAACTAAAGACAAAGAAAGCTCCTGGACACGATAAGATTCAGTCAGAACATGTAAAAAACGGTGGTCAACAATTTGTAAGTGTAATAACAGACCTTTTCAATCGTATTGTTTCTGAAGGAAGGGTACCATCAAGCTGGAAACGTGGGATTATAGTACCACTTTTCAAAGGAGGAACCAAGAAAAAAACTTCTCCGGAAAATTACAGGCCGATCGCGCTTCTACCAACCTTTGAAAAAATATTCGAAAAGGTTTTAATGTCGCGTCAAAAACGATGTAACTTTTATAAAACATTTCCCTGTAATCAACAATAAGGGTTTCAGTCCGGTCTAAGTTGCCTAACTACCTCCTTCAATTTGCAAGAGTGTATTCTCGCTAACACAGAACTCCATAGCAAAGTCTACGCTGCATTTTTAGATAGTAAAAAAGCCTTCGACACTGTGTGGCGCAAAGGCCTTATGTATAAGCTGTTTAATCTTGGTGTCAAAGGTAAATTATTAAAACTTATAGATGATTTACACGTGGATAATACTAGTGCAGTGGTGGTTAATTCAGTCCAGTCTGACTGGTTTGATGTCTCCCAAGGCGTCAAGTAAGGTGGTATACTTTCGACATTTTTGTATCTAGTATACATAAATGATCTTATTATTGAATTAAATGACTCTAATCTAGGTGTGAAAATTCACGACACAAACTGTGGTAACCCCAGCTTTGCTGATGATCTAACATGCATCAGCTCAAGTCCCAAAGGTTTACAGGGTATGCTAAACTTGGCTTATAACTATGCAAACAAATGGCGATATGTATATAATGTTGAAAAATCAGCTGTGTTGGTGTATGGTCTGACAGAGAGATCCTATAATAATCTTAACTATACCTGGTATATGGGCAATAATACTGTGTCTATCTACAAAGACTATACTCATTTAGGAATTGAACAAAATGTGTTTTTCAAAAGTATTCAAAGGACCCAGGGTCAATGTGAAAAAGGACGCAAAGCATATTTCGCAATATCAGGAGTGGGAAAGAGTGAAATCAGTCCAAAAGTGCTGGCTGATTTATATAAAAAAGTTGTTACACCCACGGTGCTATACGGAGCTGAACTTTGGAGCTCTTTAAACCCCTGTGATATAAAGACTTTACATACTTTCCAACATTTCATCGCCAAAAATATCCAAGATTTTCTACAGCGCACACGTTCAGACATGTATGAGAGCATGCTTGGACTTTCAAGACTAATTTCTGAAGTAGAAAAACGTAAATTTTACTTTCTTCAAAAGCTATGTACGTTAAGTTTTAGAACCTTAACAAAACAAGTCTTCATCCCGCCGCTTATACTCCTTCTGTGAAAACCACAAAGGGAACCAAAAAGGATATATACGAGATATTTTCGAAATTCTACATAAGTATTCTCTCATGGACTATATAGTTGACTTTATCAATCACCATACATTTCCCGACAGGCGAACTTGGAAGATAATTGTTAATAGCACAATAAGAGATCGCGAGAAACTGGAATGGACGTCGAGGGTATCTGAAGATAATGATTTTACAAGATTTAATAAATTACACTCAGACATTGCTACAGCTTCAGTTTGGAATTTTCCTACTAACAGTGCAGAATTAGCATTATCGCGACACACAGCTAAATTATGGGTATTGCCAAATCATAAAGTTGAACAGTTTTGAACAGTTTGTAATAATGTTTTCACAGATATGTATGTACATCTAATATGTCATTGTTCGTGTATAAATGACATTCGTCAGTTGTTTTTCGACGCAGTATTAAACAAATTTGGAGTATATTTACAAGCAGAACTTCTTAATGCCACTGACGAAGAATTCTTTTGTTACCTGCTAGGCGTACCATTGGCTGCAACCCAAAACGGCGAAATACAACATAACTTTACAAAAAGCGCCTATAATTTCTTAAGAATTGCTTCTGCGGTCTATAATAGGTGCATAAGACATGTTTAATCGCTCTGTCAGACCATACATACACAATATCATAATAAAATTATATGTATTGATATGTTTATACTTATGTTACTTTGTGCACTTTAAATTGTATTAACTTAAATCACTAAGTTGTACATATGTTAATCATGTAAATATATTGTGTTTTCATTATCTTTTTTAAAGAGGAAATAAAGAATGAATGAATAAATGGTCATTAGATAAAAATTCAAAACCATCGCAGACTTTGCTACATTTTAAAAAGAGTTCTCCCCTAGTATCGTCATATAGAGGACAGGTCAACATTACATGTGCTTTGTTCTCAACAATACTATCACAATAAAAACAAAATCTCTCGGAAGCAGTAACATTTTCATATCTCCCTGTTTCAATGCACAGGGGAGCAACACCGCACCTAAATTTAGCAAATGCACTACGATGTTTGCGAAACATAATAAGCTTACAATATGCTTCAGCTTCAAAATCATTCTTAAACAGACTATATGTTCTTAATTTGTTACCACTTTTACCATTTTTACCACACTGTTGATTAACTTGCTGTGACCATTTAACCCCTTAACCCCCGCTATTTTTTGTGGCTTTTTACAAAACCAGTACCTGATTTTCAACGCAATTTTTCGGGCATTTAGACTAAAAGTTGTAAATACCAACCCATATATTTAGTATCCCTATATACCATACTTCACTTATAGGTGCATAAAATCTAATTATCAGTTACCATGGCAACGTAACCATCGATTTTACCAAGAAAATGGGTAATATTTTGCACATTTTTGCATTTGTTTCAATAAATTGCTCATATCCTAATTTTTACACATTAGAAAAATATTTATTCAAATCCATATTAAATTTAAATATTACGCAAAGATCATGTGTAAAAATTATATCCAAATTTATAGGTTTTCTCAAAAAATAAAAGCAGCAAATTTTGTGTATTTTCAGTCAAATACTGAAAACAAACACTATATATATGTGCTAAATTTATATTTGAACAACCAAATGGATCGCAGTTTCGACTCCATTTTTTTAAATTATCGATGGAGATACATGTATTAGAAGGTAAAACCATAAATATATTTTACCTTATTATACTAACTAAATAAGAATAAAAATATTTTCGATAAATATCGGTTACCATGGCAACAGAAACCGGAAATCCTTAAAAAAACACAAAAAGCGGGAATTTCTGTTAAAAACTTAAAACATTTCGCCTATTTATATATACCAGCAAATGAAAAATATGCAGAATTTTGATAAATAAAATCAGTTTCAATCATCTAATTAAAATTTATACGACGAATAGTCTTTAAATTGTTAAAATATAACAAATTTCACTCAAAATAGGCATGCTTAATTCTCAACAAAAACATACATATTCTGTTAGTTTTAATGTTGATCTAGAACATACATAAAGGGTTCCGACTTTCAACAATTTAAAACGGAATGGTCAGCAATATATATTGAAAATACTTATATGATAGTTTTTCACTTGTTTTAAATTTTGTCATAAATTTAATTAAATATCCGTTACCATGGCAACGAAAACTTCGAAAATCTGAGAAATATAAGTGAAAAATAGTATAAATTTGCTATTCTTACATTTTTCTAGATGGTAGAATATAGGTTCTGTCGAATATTATTAGTATGATATTTATAATGAGGGAACTGGTTTTTAAAATTGTCTCATTTTCGCTAGAATTAGGGCTTAAATTTGAATGATTAATTGATTGATCTGCTAGGTTCCTTACCATGGCATGGTCATCCTCTTTTCCCCGAAAACCTGTGGTTTGAGTTCTAAGTTCTTGAGGAAAATAAAGTCACTATTGTATTTCTAAGTCGTGGTCAGACCCAGTCAGTGTTCGGACCCCAACTTTCCATACACAACACTAGTACTCTACCCACTAAGCTACAGTAGTAGTGAAAACTTGAGTGTGAACCGTGTACTTTTGTAATATTCAAAAATAAAATGCGCCCATAAAAATAACAGAAATATTTGCAGTTGATAATGAAATAAAAAAGTTATGATGAACACAGAATACATAAAACACATTGCTACAGCTGGTTTTGTCCGATTTCCTACTTGGGAAAAAGTTTAGATCGCTATTTGAAAATTCTATTTTAATGCCACTCTACTAGTAATTGAAATTACCGAATGCTTGACGAAATAACGGTAGCAGCCTATTTCCAGACTAATGAGTTGAGTTGAGTTGAGTGATGGTGTTTAACGTCCCAGTCAAGAATATTTCACTTATATCGAGACCTCGCCAGCTATAGACAAAGGTGCAGAAATTTTGCCTGTGCGTTGCGTTGAAGGCATTGTATAGCAGGGTTCTTTAGCGTGACAAGCCCACCGTGATACGGGCCCTCATTTTTTAAGTTCCCATCCAAAAGAACCGTGACTTTCATTTCGTAATGGTGAGTGCTTTGCCAAAAACCCCGTCACTACCATCTTTTTAGTCTTGGGTCAGACCCGGCTGGGGATCAAACCCACGACCTCCCACGGAGCAAGCACTCTACCAACTGAGCTACCGCAGTGGTTAAATTTTTAGACTAGGTCGGGTAATAGAGAATGCTTTTTACCATTTGTATTAGACGATAAATTGACGGTGCATTTGGAGCACAAGTGACACAGTGATCTTTCAAGCGAGAATCATCTATCGCGCCTGACATATACAGCACATTGCAAGTCGTCACCCGAAGTTTGAATTGCAACTGAGACAGATCCTAGTTTGCCAGGTCACTGGCCATAAATCGGTTGTTTGTGAGAACACTTTTTTCTCCAGTATCCACAATCTTACTGCTCTGATAATATTAAAAATCAAGACTGAAACATATGTCGAAAATACCCGTTACAGTTTCAAAGGGAACTTAGGAAATATTTGAAAAGTGTTTGATTCCATCGGGACTGGAGATCATTGGAAAAAACGCAAGACAGATTCAATACTGACAATGTTTTTTGTTTGATTGCCAATGATTTATTGATAGTTATTGTTAATAAGAGCGGACGGCCGATACCATCAAGCGAAAGTACAAGTCACCACCACCAAGCCTTACAAATTCTATCAAGCTATAAAACGTAATGACTATACAGGGAATTTTTATTCTTCTAACGCACCATAAGGAAATAGAACTATAGAACTCTTTATCAACAAACAGCCGTGGTCTTTAAAATTCAGGCATTTTAGATGTTAATCCTTGTGTTCTGAGTTTACAGTACATGACAGTAGACAGTATTCAGTCAGCTGATTGTGATCAATATTAGACAAAACGACACTGAAAACTTATTTGCATTTTATACGCTAAAACTGGTACTATACCCTCAAAATATATGTGATCTTTGTAACAGATTGTCATTACACACTTCTATACTACAGGTTGGAAATCATCGTTTTACTCATTTGTTTCATATTGTCTCACTTATATCGATGCATCACCTGCTATATTTCTCTACTTTCAAAGCATTTATGGAAGATTTTTTTCCTTACTGTGGAATAAGACTTCATTATTTGTGTCCCAATCTAAAGAATAGTGCTATTTCGGAAATTCTAGCTCTGCATTTTTACTTACCGTAGCAGCATGAGAGAGAGAGAGAGAGAGAGAGAGAGAGAGAGAGAGAGAGAGAGAGAGAGAGATTATATCAAGGTGGTTATTTCTTTCTGGTATGGTGGAGAAAACCGAAGCACATAGCCCTGGTAACCACTTTGTGAACTAGCGAACTTTCTCATGCAGTTCTGTGTGAGTGCAGTTCTATTCAAGATACCGGTACTTCCACATGAAGCGGATGGAACAATTTAATAAGCTTCAATCTTCCAAGAAGGATTTTTAAAAATATATATTACAATACTGGATATGTTGTGGAATTTCAAAAGCACATGTTTTATTTTATTGACAGCAAAACGCGTACCATCATCATCATGAATAAGTGTAATACAATGCAATCTTTGCCAAAAAAAAAAAAAAAAACAAGAAGTCAAAACGAATCTAATGCATACTGTCTTTGTAACTGAATTTCTTTAGAAACCCATCATTTTTTGTAATTTTTATATTATGAATAATTGATTATTATTTTTATTTCTCCGTTAGCTTTAGCCGGAAGTATTGATCAATAACTTATTTTGTTTTGAACTGAATCGTTCGTAGAATTGTACCTCACAGATATTGTTTTTTTTTAACTTTTTAATATTGCACTACACGTTTTTCCCGGTTGAAGGTAACAACGTCAAAGTGAAACGTTATGAAAACAAAAAGTGGTAATTGTTCAGTGTGATAAATTTTATACTATTTATGTCTTTATAACTGATTTCTTGACATAAAACAAACAACCTTTTCCTGCTTTTCATAAAAATCTGAATTTTAACGAAATTGATCAACTATTTCAAAAGTTTAAACGAGTTACTTTTTCTCTAGAAAAAACGGAAGAAAAATAACTCAAAATTTTAATCACATAAAAATGAAACCGTTCCACAAATTTCAAATAAAAAATTCGAACTGAAATATTCTTTCTATCAAAAAATTCGAAGAACATTATTTGTAGGTTATGTTCTGTAGTTTCCTATGATACCAAGTTTATTAAGATCCGTCAATATTTACGATATTTACATCAAAATATGTACAACACACTGCCTGAAAATTCGGTTGGCGCTCATGCATTGCGGGTAAAATATTATTTAAAACCTTTTCTTTACATAATAAAATATAAGTATCAAGGTAGTGATTAAAACCAATATAATTGGATTCCGTTGAAGTGTACGCCAAACGTTGGTCTAAATTAGAAGATGTTGAGCTTGATACCTTATCCGACTGGATAAAGGTTGTGAGATCTTTCGTTAAAACTAGGATTGCCAAACTTAAAGGTTCTATGAGTACTAAACCGTCTTCAGTACTCAAGGATCCAGAAATCAAGGCAATTCTAACAGACATACACAACAAATATGTTGTTGTCCCAGCTGATAAGGCTTCCAACAACAATATTCTCGTTTGTAAGAGATTCTACCTTGAATGTCTTATTAAGGAGCTTGGTTTAGATGGCATATCAAATA
The DNA here is from genome assembly GCA_021292105.1 of Anadara kagoshimensis. Taxonomy (NCBI): domain Eukaryota; kingdom Metazoa; phylum Mollusca; class Bivalvia; order Arcoida; family Arcidae; genus Anadara; species Anadara kagoshimensis. The sequence continues at coordinate 12,989,704 of CM037873.1, forward strand.
ACCCTGCATATACTAGAACTGATTTTACCAAAGATGAAGTTCTTTCCAACCATAGGGGAGTTCTCGAGTCTTTCGGTATCAATCTTAAAGAGGAAGATCTTGATCTTCCTTACTTGTATTGAATTCCTAAACTCCATAAAAATATATACAAGGGAAGATATATAGCAAGCTCATCTAAATGTACTACTAAATCATTATCGGTAACTCTAACACAAATTTTGACAATCGTCAAAGATGGTCATTAGTCTTATTCAGAAAAAGTATATTCTACATCTGGAATCAACCAAATGAGGATTCTCAAAAATTCTAAAGAATTACTTGAACATCTTGCTTCTAATACTTTATCTCACGTAAAAAGTATAAAAACATTTGATTTTCTACACTATACACCACAATCCTTCATTCTAAATTGAAAGAACGTCTTAAAGAAATTATTCACTTGTCTTTCATCTACAAAAACGGTAAGCCAAGATACAAATATCTGGTGCTGAACAGGGATTCTGGTTATTTTGTCAAGCACCATACGGATTCCAAACAAAAATATACTGAAGATACCATCAACAAAATGTTGGAGTTTTTGATAGATAATATATTTGTTGTGTTTGGTAATATAGTTTTTCAGCAAACAATCGGTATACCAATGGGTACAAACTGTGCACCATTGCTTGCTGATTTGTTTCTTTATTCTTATGAAGTATAATTTATGCAGAACCTTGTTAAATCTGGAGAGAAAACTGTCGCCAAATCATTCAACTCAACATACAGATATATAGATGACGTTCTGTCTCTTAACAATCCTAAATTTAGAGACTAAGTAAATGTCATCTATCCTAGTGAGCTTGAAATAAAAGACACGACTGATTCTTCATGTTCTGCTTCATATTTAGACTTATACCTGAATTATGACGCACAGGAAAGGCTACATTTGAAACTTTATAACAAACGTGATGACTTCAATTTTTCTATTGTCAACTTTCCTTTTTTATCCAGCAATATACCTGCTTCTCCTGCTTATGGTGTATTTTTTTCCCAATGAATACGCTATGGTAGAGCTTGTTCCCACTACGGGGACTTTGTACAACGAAGTAGGCTGCTTGCAAATAAATTGTTGACTCAGGGATATTGCAAGCCAAGGCTTATCAAGGCCCTCAAAAAGTTTTATGGCCGTCATCACAGTATTGTTGATAAGTTTGTTGTCTCAGTGTCCAGGATTGCCTTGGATATATTTGACGTCTCATAGTTCCATGTTCCTTTCACACAATTTTGATTACACACGTGGCGGGTGTAGCTAGCTAAACAGAAGGTGCTTACCCTTCCGGAGCACCCGGCCTCACTTCCCTGGTGGAAGTTCACGTGTCTAACCTAACTTGCCGGTTAAAAAGTTTTTACTTTGCTTCTGAATTATGATTCGGAAATGGATTAGTATGTTTGTTTTTGATTACGTATAACAAAGTTCCAGTTTTTAACTGAACAACAGGACTGGCACATTCCATCCGCCCATCTGAAAACTTTTTTTATTTGTACGATCTTCACTAAGATAAACAATTCAACACTAATAGGATAAAACTACCTTCCATTGTCTCTGTGTAAGTGGTGTCCAACCCATATCACCCTGGACCGCAGTGTTTAGGCCATATGTAAATCATTGGTACCCCACACTGCTGCTCCATAGTCGATTATAGACTATACCAGTGCGTCATATAACGTTGTCTCAACATTTATCTAACATTTGATAAATGTGTGTTTTTGTGGGCAGATAACTTGAAACATAACGTGAAAAATTGGAATAGTTTTGTTAATAATAAGTTTATCTCTCTAGGCGTTACAAATTACTGTGAGATGGACGTTAAACATTTAATTAAATTAGTTTTCAAATGTAACATGGATTTATATATAGCAGACTGGTTAGATGATTTAAATCCAAATTGTGCTAAACGTGGCCCCGGGGGTAATAAATTAAGAAGTGTTGGTTTTAATTATGGTTTTAAATTTGACCTTTTAAGCGATTCCGACAAATTATGTATGATTTTAGCCCACGGTGATATGTATTAAAGTGCTGCCAAGTTCTGCAGAAGTGTTTTATTACGTCGCAATCATTTTTTATATTCATAAGCAGTTGTTTTACTATGCACATGTATATGACATGTTTTTAAAAAGGGTTTTTTGTTCTATAGTATTCATAATTTTAAAGTCTCTTATAACTCTTTTAAGAGTGGCATATTTATATATTTTATGTGTGCTAATAATGTTTTATATGTTGTATATATTATGATGAGACTAATAAAATTTATTATTATTATTATTATTTGATATTTTGATATGGGGAAAGGTAAATTTTTTGTTGGATAAATGACATCAAAGGAAAATGGAAACAATAGGTTGACTTGGGTACTGTGAACATGGAAATTCATACCTTTACGTACCTTTTTGAAGATTAAATATACCTAGCTGTAGTTTCACAATAATTCTTTTATTAAGATTTTCCTTAATTTAAATCTGGCAAAATTAATACATTAGTGATTTTGGTAAACATTAAAATACCCTGGAGTTTAATTTGTGATTTTGAAGATCACATAAAGCTTTATCAAAAATGTTTATTCTAAGTTTCAACGATTGCCAAAATTCACTAAATATAAGTTTAGAGAAATCTTAGTAATAGAAAGATTGTGAAACTGGGTCCCTAGTAAAATAAAAACTTAAATGAAATTTTATTTTGAATTTTTAATTTATTTATCTATTATTGTTTTTGAGAATTTTAAAAAATAATCCAACTTACTTATTTTGGAAAAAATATCAAAAATATAATAGGAAAAAAATTGAAAAAAATGAAAAAATTATCCAAATTATGCTCCATTTCAGAACAAAAAAATCATATTTGAAAATATGTAAAATATTCTCTTATTTTGGAAAAAAACATTGCAAGAATGAAACCTTATTGGAAAAAATATGCTCCGTTTTGGAAAAAAGATATCCCAAGAGGTAGAAACGGTAGACCCCTCCGTATATACTGGCAAAGTTTAGTAGTCATAAAAAACGAGAAGAAGTTAGAAAGAAAGCACCAGATGTACTGAGAGGGAAAGATAACTTTAGTGTATTTGAACAATTCCCCAAAGAAATTCAAGAAAGACGCAAGAAATTAATCCCGAAATTTAAAGAGGCTAAACGAAACAAACAAAATGCAAAAGTAATTGTTGATAAACTTTTTATTGATGGCAAATTATTTAATCCTGAACGGAGGGGTAATCATCGAAACACAGAAATGGAATTTGGGGGGGGGTTGGGTTGACAGGAGATATGATTCACGAAGGGGGAGCTGATGGCAATGAACACAGATAGGGATGCGCCGGAGGGCATGTATCTAGTGGATTTTCATCTATTTCGTGTATCAGTCTGAATGGTGTGTTCCCCGAACGCCTACTCGCATAAAACACCACCTCATTAGAAATGGGGATTAAGGGCCTTTCAAAGGGTGTCTTCCCACTTAGCCAACATTTTAAATTTCCTATTCCCACTCAGCCAACATGGTTAAATAAACATTTAAAATTTCACCTGGAAAGATTTTGCTATAGTCTTTTTCACCAAAATTGTTTTGTGGTGCTGAATATTTTAAGTAAAATATCATTCTAGAACTAGTTCAAAATTAAGTATTTTATTATAAAGTTAATGTTAACAATGCAAATAAATAAATAATAAATAAATAAATAAATAAATAAATAAATAAATAAATAAATAAATAAATAAATAAATAAATATTTGAAATAAATAAATAAATAAATATTTGAAATAAATAAATATTTAAAAAAAAAATAAATGTATGTGGTGCTGAATATTTTTAGTAAAGGTTTAGACATTTATTGTTTAAGATTTGCAATATTTTTTTCGCTTTGTTTAAAATATCTTTAACAATATCTTTCTTTACTGAACACTGAACAAAATATTATACACAATGAATAAATAAACTTACAAACATATCCATGGATAAAAATATTATACATGTATGTATTAAACCTTTAATTCATTTAAATGTAAATATTACCAGTTTTAAAGCAACAATTTAAAATAATTTTCCCCATTAATTGAAATATGCAAGTTTGCCAGTTTCAATACGATAACACTTAAAAAGTAATACAACTGAGGCATTTCTCAAAACGATTAAAATTATATAATCTTTTTATTATTATTCTTATTTAAATATTATTATAGCTTTGTTGTGAATATTTTTCTCTAAAAACTTGAATTCATGTACCTAAAGCTTTATAACTTCTTAACAGAGAGACAGAGATATATTGAAGCTAGTCTAATACTGTTCGATGAATTATTTGATAATCCACTTTTCCACTTTTAAAGATCTCAAACATGAAACTTCATAGACATGATCAAATCCTCTAATGTACTTTTGAAATAAATATCATACAATGCAACATAAAAATCTATTTAAGACTTTTTTTGCCACATTATGGTGAAAAAATGGTAAATTAATATCATCTCCTTGTACACAAAATCAAGTTTGATTTAAAAAAAAAACTATATATGTGTGAATTTCTAACAAGTAATTTTATTGATATAGTTTGTAACTCTTTTTGTAAAATAATTCCACAACTAATTTAAGAAATTATTTTTATTCAGATTTTGAACTTTTGTTATTGATTTTCTGAAACAGACTTTACCCTCACCTGTAATTAATACCTATTGTCTTTGCTAATCCTATAACGAACGCCAATTCCCACTTAGCCAACATTTGAAATCTTACCTATAGGTACAAAATTTCAAAATGTTGGCTAAGTGGGAATGAACCTTTCAAAGGTGCTTTACCTATAATTTTACCAATAATTTACCTGAATTTTAAGGTAAATATTAAAACTTATGATAATTTTTTAAATAAAGTTTCTATGATGCTTTACCTATAATTTTACCAATAATTTACCTGAATTTTAAGGTAAATATTAAAACTTATGACAAGTTTTTAAATGAAGTTTCTATGATGTTGTTAAGATACTCCCAAAGTATTAATTTTAACATGCATTATTTTATTGTAAATTATAATGTTGATTAGTTATGTTTAAATTGAAATTAGTGTAAAACCATGAAGTACAACGTGCATTATAATTTGACTGTAAAGTCAAATCTTCATCTTATTCCAAGAAAATTATTTAAGAGAAATTAGTTAAATAATACTTTTAAATAAGCAAATTATCTTACTTAAAATAACTTTGAAGGAAGTTTGTTTAAAAGAATTATGTAAAATTGACGAGAAATTGTGTATTTTGGGCTAAAATTAACACTTTCGGAAAAATGGAGTACAAATTGTCAAATAAATGGTTAAAATAAATTCCAACTTTCATGTTTATTCAGAAGAAGCATTGAATTTTTAATTTTGTAACTTGTGTTTTGAATGCAAACTGTTTCGCAACTCAAAATGTTTACTCCAATTAACCATTTCATGAAATTTTATCATCCCAAGAACCATAACTCTCAAGAAAGTAAGTCAATTAAAACAAAACCCAAACTTACCCTGTATCGCATCCTAAGGAAAACACATACCAAATATAATTTCAATATCTCAATCAATAAGCAAAAAATGTGGAAATTTAACTACATGTATTATGGAATGAAAAAATAGGGTAAAACAGTATTCCCCAGCATATTTTATTTTGTATCCATTTTAGTTCATACTCTCTGTATCTATTCAAAGACAATATTTTATTGTTTTATCAAAATACAAAAATGCTTTAAAAATCAAAATTTGAATATGCTAAATTCAATATTCAATGTTTTCTCTATAATTAACCAAATAAATAAATAAATAAATAAATAAATAAATAAATAAATAAGTAAATAAATAAATAAATTTTAATACATCTATTTCACTTTTTAATACACTTGATAATTTGTGCATAGTATGATGTTGATTGTTTAAAATATGATACTGAATAAACTTTATTATTTATGTTACTTATAGAGTTTTTGGTTCATTTTTATAAATAAAGTATATTCCATTTAATATAACAATTGATTTTTTTCTATTTTATGTTATTAATTAATAAAATATTTATAGGTAACCAACTTGAAATTTAACTCCCCCAAGAAAGCCTCTTAATCCCTAAATTAATAACTTGTTTGTTTTAATCGAGTAGGCGTTCAGGGAATAAACCGTCTGAATGTATGTGGACTTCGTAGTGGTGTCTTCCCACTTAGCCAACATTTTAAAATTTCCTATTCCCACTCAGCCAACATGGTTAAATAAACATTTAAAATTTCACCTGGAAAGATTTTGCTATAGTCTTTTTCACCAAAATTGTTTTGTGGTGCTGAATATTTTAAGTAAAATATCATTCTAGAACTAGTTCAAAATTAAATATTTTATTATAAAGTTAATGTTAACAGTGCAAATAAATAAATAAATAAATAAATAAATAAATAAATAAATAAATAAATAAATAAATAAATAAATATTTGAAATAAATAAATATTTAAAAAAAATAAATGTATGTGGTGCTGAATATTTTTTGTAAAGGTTTAGACATTTATTTTTTAAGATTTGCAATATTTTTTTCGCTTTGTTTAAAAAATCTTTAACAATATCTTTCTTTACTGAACACTGAACAAAATATTACACACAATGAATAAATAAACTTACAACCATATCCATGGATAAAAATATTATACATGTATGTATTAAACCTTTAATTCATTTAAATGTAAATATTACCAGTTTTAAGCAACAATTTAAAATAATTTTCCCCATTAATTGAAATATGCAAGTTTGCCAGTTTCAATACGATAACACTTAAAAAGTAATACAACTGAGGCATTTCTCAAAAACGATTAAAATTATATAATCTTTTTATTATTATTCTTATTTAAATATTATTATAGCTTTGTTGTGAATATTTTTCTCTAAAAACTTGAATTCATGTACCTAAAGCTTTATAACTTCTTAACAGAGAGACAGAGATATATTGAAGCTAGTCTAATACTGTTCGATGAATTATTTGATAGTCCACTTTTCCACTTTTAAAGATCTCAAACATGAAACTTCATAGACATGATCAAATCCTCTAATGTACTTTTGAAATAAATATCATACAATGCAACATAAAAATCTATTTAAGACTTTTTTTTTTGCCACATTATGGTGAAAAAATGGTAAATTAATATCATCTCCTTGTACACAAAATCAAGTTTGATTTAAAAAAAAACTATATATGTGTGAATTTCTAACAAGTAATTTTATTGATATAGTTTGTAACTCTTTTTGTAAAATAATTCCACAACTAATTTAAGAAATTAAAAGAAAACTTTTGTTATTGATTTTCTGAAACAGACTTTACCCTCACCTGCAATTAATACCTATTGTCTTTGCTTATCCTATAACGAACGCCAATTCCCACTTAGCCAACATTTGAAATCTTACCTATAAGTACAAAATTTCAAAATGTTGGCTAAGTGGGAATGAACCTTCGTAGTCGCCTTATTGTTCCAGAATTTCAAGAACTTATTTGGAAGTACGATTTGATATTTTTAACTGAAACTAAAGCTAGTGATGGTGATATATTTGATCTTCCACATGGATACAAAATTAAAATGAAAAATAGATCGAAGTGTGTTTTTAAATCTGGTGGCATAGCAGTGATACACAAAAACAAAGTACCCCGAATTACATGGTCTATGGTGAGCTTGGTAGATTTCCACTTAAATTAAGATCTCAATTAATTGTTTATTAATATTATATAAATACCATGTATTATTATCTTTATATTTATATTATTGTTATTATGTTATTGTATTCTACCGCTATCATTGTAAAATATTTCGTTTTGTGCTACAAGCTACATATAGCTTTTTGCAATAAAGATTATATTATATACTTAATATTCATATAAACTTTAGAATGTATAATTTTTGATGTAGTATTGTTCAGGGTGACAAATTATCTTCAAACTTGTATAAATTAATGGTTTAATTGTATATCCGTGGTGATTTAAAATCAAAATGGTTAGATCATATCAAAGACATGTTATGGAACGCTGGTTTAGGATTTCTTTGGTATAATCAGTTTTATCTTGACCTGTCTTCATACAAACTTATTTTTAAAAAATGTACTTCAAGATATGGTATAGTAATAGTAATGGTAACTCCTCAAGATGTAATTTTTATTTTTATTTTAAAAATATATTTAAACTTGAAGAATATTTGTTAAAGCTAGAATATAATACAGCAATAACTTTTTGTAAATTCCGTACCTCAAACCACGAGTTCCCAATAGAAACAGGAAGATGGAATAATATAACAAAAGATGATAGAATATGCCCTTGTTGCTCAGAAACTGTTGGAGATGAATTTCATTATTTATTTATGTGTAAAACATTTACTCAGTTAAGGTTAAAATATGTACCAAATTATTATTTTAAATATCCCTCATATGAAAAAATGTATGGATTATTTAATATTGTTAACAAGAAAGTGTTGTCTCATGTAATCACCTTTATATCTTTTCTGCAACAACAGTTTAAGTAATTTAATTGCTTTATATGTGATGTATATTGTAAAATAATAATAATAATAATTGTTATTATTATTATTATTATACAATGTATGAATTATTTTATATTACTAACAAGAAAGTTTTGCATCATGTGACAAATTTTATATCCTATCTGCAATAACAGTGTGTGTAATTTATTTACTTTATATTTATAATATACTGCAGGTATCATAGTATATAATGCATTAAAAATATTATATTGTGTGTTATATGTATATAATAATATATATTTAATCTATCTTACCAGATCGCTTTTGCATATATGTAACATGCTCTCATGTTCCACTCTCAAAGTGACTGAGGTTATTTATTTTGAAAAAAATGAAATGAAATGAACGAACATAACTTTATTAAGTATATATTTTATTTTTCCATTCGGTTAGAGCATCAAATAGGTGTCACATTTTTAACAGTAACATCATTTTTTAAAACCACTTTTACTTTGTAATATTTTAAATATGCGCATGAAATTCAAATACTTAAGCAATATAATCAATTTCTCAATCAATCAAACCTCTTATCACTCCATGATGGCAAATATATGAAAGAATAAATAAATAAATACAGTGCATCTTCCGAAAACCGGCCCTTCCAAAAAACCGATCACCTCTGTATACCGAGCACGCGGGGCCGGTCCTGAATTTATCCTTCTTCCATAAACCAGCTCTTCTGAATTCCGAATACCGGCCTTTTTTAAGTGCCGAATTTACGTTACATCTCAATAATTTACCTCCAAAAACCGACCGTCGGGTGTCGCAATGCATCGTTGAACCGTAACGGAAAGTGATTTTCTCTTGTCGGTTACATAAATCATATTTATTTGTCAAAATATTACGTTATCAAAATTTAGTTAGGTAGGGAAAAAATTTAATTACTAAAAAGTAACATGTTTATTTCTTATTTATAGTTATTTTTAATTCTCAATTAAGAATAAATATTATTATTCTTTAAATATAACTTATAAATATAAAATTTACATATTTATTCCATATAAGTTAAAATATAAGTTAAAATTTTGGCTATTTTAAACTTTCAGTAAAAATATGACATGTTATTACATACTTTTTAATTAAAGGAACTTTTATTCTGGTAAGGGAAACTAACTGATCACACTACAGGTAAATACTATCTTTTAATCAATGGTGTGTAAACCTAATGTTGGAAGAGTGTGAAAAGCGATTTTTGAAATGTTGGATAAACGTGAATGAACCATATAATTACATATTATACCAGTTTTATATTTACAGCACTAGACGGCCGTTTCGGAATACAATTCCTCATCAGTAGTGCTTGGACCAAAATTATGAAACCAAAATTATTTTGAAGATGTTGAAAAGCTACCCAAAAGACCAAAATATATTTTACTAAATTAGGCTAAGGAAATACTTTGCACGAGGGAGTATACATTAGTTTTTAAGAAATTTCAAATTTTAACTTGCAGGAAATTTAGACAATTATAGTATATTTCTGACAATAATACGAAATTATTGCCTACTGAGTTTGTGATATCCTCGGGGCACCAGCCACCAGCAGAGATATCGGCTCAGGGGTTTAAATTACATATTGTACCTGCTTCAACATTCAAGATTCTTTATTACACTCTGTACCACGTAGGTGGTATTAGAGGTTAAATTATACAATATATATCTATATACAATGGCGGTACACATATAACAAAATTATAATAAAATGTACTTGACTCTAACGCATCGCATCGGTATTAAAGTTTGTCGTCTGCTATAGGTAAATCTATAGATTTACGGATGATTAACTACAAATAAACAAAATGTACCTGTAAACCACACTAAGGAAAAGATTAGTTGGTTGGTTAAATGTTGCTTAACGTCGCATCAGCAATTTTTCAGCTATTCTCGACGAGAACTAATTAATCTCTATGGATTAATCTATGAACAATTTTGTGTATGCATGTGAAGTGCGAGTATGTTGTATGGTCTGCCTTGTACTAGCGCGCACTCAGGGGGGCTTTACTCACAGAGTCAGTACGCCGCAGACAAGCGTACCACTCCCCCAGTCCATTATACTGATACCAGGTGAATCAGTAAAGGCCAACGGTAAGGAGAATTCACTTTCCCACATGTGGTCCGAGCGGAACTCGAACTCATAGCGGTGAGAGACCCTGGATTTGAAGACTGACGTCTTATCCATTAGGCCACCGCGCGCTCTAGGGAAAAGACTTGTCATGTTATGAATATAAACACCCATGACCTGCAAACCTCAAGCACCGGGGTGGGACGTCTTCGGTGGGACAAGACTCCCCATATTAAAGTAACGGGGAAATCGACCGGAAGTGGCCCAGAACCCCTACTGATATAAACAGGAAAAAAAAAAGAAATAAAATTGATATTTAAGTATAATATTTAAACCCTCTTTTAGAAATTTGCATAAATTTAACAGTTCAACTTTATTTGTACTAGTCATTAACATTTGTAATTTTAGAATATTTGGTCTGTTATAATATTTTTTCTTTATATATTTTTTCTATTATTTTCAAAAAAGCTACATTCCAATAAAAATGATACTCATCACCAATTCTGTTTAGATTACATAGATTACATGTTCTGTAGCTTCTTTCAACATTTGCCCATCTTCCCTTTTCAATTGGAAGAAAATGATTACATGTGCGAAATCTAGCAAAAATTTGTCTTAAATTAAAAGGTAAAATTTCTAAATATTTCTCTATGCCAAAATCTACTTTATATATTCTATAAATAACAGCCTTGCTTGAATTTTGAATTTGGGAATACCATGTTTGTAAAATTGATCTTTAAGTTTAAGTTTCACAGCTTTACACAACCAATTTTTGTTGATATTCAACGCTTGACAATTCCAAATATTACTAAACCCAGTATTATTTAACAATTTTTTTATTTCAGATATCCATGCTATATTTTTACCGTTGTTATTCATAAACAAAAGTTCTATCAATATAATTTGACAATTTATCTTCACAAAAAATCAATTGATACCAAAAAGACAACATTCATTTGAAAATATGTATATAAATTGGATGTCTACCTAGCTCACCATAAACCATATAATTTGGCGTAGTCTTTTTCATGTTTAAAATTCTTTTACAAAAATTAAGGTGAAGTGTCTCAAAAAGTTCTATATTCTCAAACCCCCATACTTCACAACCATATAACATAATTGGTAAAACTAAGTGATCGAATAATCCTAACTGACATTCTATCGATAATTGTAAATTATTAATTTTTTTATAAACTCCAAATAGTGCCTTATTTGCTTGATCTAATAATCTTTTTCTAGCTTTATAATATTTGTTGTTTGAGCTAAATAAAATACCAAGATAACAATAAATATCTGTATATTCTAATAAAACTTTATCAAACATTATTTTAGGCAAAATCTTTGGTTTTCTTCTACAAAATAGCATAACTTTAGTCTTTGAAATATTAACTTCTAACTTCCAAAATTTACAATACTCAATAAAAACATTAACATCATGTTGCAATTCACTGGCACTCTCGGCAAAAATGACTGTATTATCAGCATAAAGAAGTATCAAAATTCTTAGAAATATATAAAGATATTCATTACCTATTTGAGAAATACTCTTAAGACCTTTACACCCTTTTGACAATAAGAAGTCTTCTAAATCATTAATAAAAATTGAAAATAAGAAAGGGGAGAGATTTTCCCCTTGTCTAACACCAATTGCACAAGAAAAATACTCTGACATTTTGTTACCTTCAATAACACAAGATTTTATCATATCATACATATTTTTGATTATATCAAAAATTTTCCATTCATATTATACTTCCTTAACTTAAACCATAATCCATTTCTCAATACCTTATCGAAAGCTTTTTAAAATCTACAAAAACACAAAAGAGTTTCTTTCTAGAGGCAAATAAAGTTTCAATAATCCCATATAACACAAATATATTATCAGCAGTTAAGTAAGACTGGCGAAAACCTGCTTGTACCCTTGTAAGTATATTTTCATTTTCTACGTAATTTTTAAGGCGGTTGTTTATAATAGAAGTAAACAATTTTCCAAAACAGCCTAAAATCGTAATGCCTCTATAATTATCAGGACTTTTTGGATCTCCCTTATTCTTATAAATTGGCTTGATAGAGCCTATTACCCATTCCTCCGGGATTATACCGGTATCTAATATAAAATTAAAAAAAGTAAATATGCAGGTAACATCTTACTGAGAGTAGATTTTACATATTCGTTTAACACACCATCGGTACCAGAAGATTTACCATTTTTTAACTTTTTGACATTGTCAATAATCTCTTTTTCTGTAATTTCACCATTAATATCTGCAATGTCAACATCACACATTTCATCCATATCTAGCTCGTCTCTGCGAGAGTCATCATTATCAAAAAAAATTTAAACTCTTAAAATATTCATAAAATTCCCCCAAATCAATCTTTTCATTTTGCTTTTTATTAACATTTCTATTTAAAACCTTCCAGTAATCCTTTGGATTAGTGGTACGTATACTTTTTAATTTAAGTTCTAAATTTCTTTTATAAATACCATAATGTTTAGACAGTGTTCTTTTGTAAGATTTACGGGCTACATTCATTTTTCTTAGCATTTTAAGTTTTAACATTTACAAAATATTTTTTTAGCTTTAAAATATTGTTTTCTTTTCTGAGTACACTCATTCCCAAACCAAGGCAAATTTTTCTTTCTCTTGCGATTATTTCTTTTAAACCCAAACGCTGCCCTAGCAGAATTAGTAAAAACATTACATATCTTCTGAACAACATTATTTACAAATAATTTTGTCTGTTGTATTATTAATTAACTGATAATCATTTACAATATCTACAATATCCTCATCAAAAACATTATTTACAAAAAATTCAGATTTATCTGAACACCATTTTATAGGAGTTGTGACACACTCTGTGTTATTTACAACACTTTCTGTTATAAACCATTTTAACCATAACGAAATTTGACAGTGTATATCTGAGTATATCTTATTCAAATAAAGTACTGCAAAATCATCCATAATATTAAAAAGTTCAGGGGCGCAGATTGCGTAATCGATCAGACTAACACATTTCGATGTAACCCTCCCTATGTTTTTATCCTGTCCCACCCTACCGTTCACAATAAACAAATTATAACCCTTACTCAGTTCTATGAGCGTATAGCCGTATCTATTTGGTTGTCCAATGTCACTTGAGTGTCTGTCTAGGCAAACGCTAACGTTCTTTAATATTTTAGGACCATTCAGGTGAAATCTAATATTATCATCGTCATTATCAAAAATTTCCATTACAGTATCATCAATATGGACAAAGTCAGTCAGTTTATTGCTAAAAACGTCATATGGAACCCCGCCAATACTTTTACATTTAGCTATTAGCAAACCAAGTGCTCTACCAGCTGATTGAGCTACAAGTTTTGCAGTGACATTATTACGGTTATTACAAGACCTAAATAATTGTATCTATAGCTTATATCTAACACATGTTCACCACAAGTAAAAACTTTGAAGCTGGCCGTGTGGTTAAGGTTTATTGTCTCATAATCTATATTCCGAACGTTCAGGGTTCGGAGCATACGCCAGCGCCGTATTTTAACAGTACGTGTACTGTTCACTTTTTATGCACTTTGTATTTTATAAATGGACAATTGTGCATTTATTTGGGTTTTTTTTTAATTGAATTTATTTTTTATTATATGTTTTCTTAACATGTATGCACTACTACCAGTATTACAAACGATGTTTCTAGCATCATTCGGCCATTTAGATATTTAATTGCGTATTCTGTCGGACATGTTTCTAATCATTAGAATTTTATACAAAACTGAAAAAGAAAGAATGATGCACGAATTTTTCACGCGTGAAAGAATCACAAGAAAATCAAGTAAATTTTAAAAAATATATACATGTATACCGTGAATTAAAAAAAAGACTAAGTATATATATCGTACTTTTGAAAAAAAGCAAACGTCTTATTTTTAATCAAGTACTTCATAATCGATCATTCCTAATGAATATTTAAATTAAAGGTCAAACGGCAAGGTCAAAATTGACGAGCTATAGGTATACGCTATGACCATAAATGTGAACTAAACAGGAGACGCTTTCAAAATTTAACTTTGTATTATACCAGTCAATATAATATATTACGTGTAAAGGAAATATCATTGTGTGTGAAGGAAATATCATTGTGTGTGAACGAAATATCATTGTGTGTGAACAAAAATATCATTGTGTGTGAACAAAAATATTATTGTGTGTGAACAAAAATATCATTGTGTGTGAACGAAATATCATTGTGTGTGAACGAAATACAATTGCACGGGAATGAAATACTTTGCGTGTGAACGAAATATCATTGTGTGTGAAGGAAATATCATTGCGTTTGAGCGAAATGTTATTGTGTGTGAACAAAAACATCATTGTGTGTGAACGAAATATCATTGTGTGTGAAGGAAATATCATTGTGTGTGAAGGAAATATCATTGCGTGTGAACAAAAATATCATTGTGTGTGAAGGTAATATCATTGTGTGTGAAGGTAATATCATTGTGTGTGAACAAAAATATCATTGTGTGTGAACGAAATATCATTGTGTGTGAAGGAAATATCATTGTGTGTGAAGGAAATATCATTGCGTGTGAACAAAAATATCATTGTGTGTGAAGGAAATATCATTGTGTGTGAACGAAATATCATTGTGTGTGAAGGTAATATCATTGTGTGTGAAGGTAATATCATTGTGTGTGAACAAAAATATCATTGTGTGTGAACAAAAATATCATTGTGTGTGAAGGAAATATCATTGTGTGTGAAGGAAATATCATTGTGTGTGAAGGAAATATCATTGTGTGTGAACGAAATATCATTGTGTGTGAACAAAAATATCATTGTGTGTGAAGGTAATATCATTGTGTGTAAACGAAATACCATTGTGTGTGAAGGAAATACCATTGTGTGTAAACGAAATGTCATTGTGTGTAAACGAAATATCATTGTGTGTGAACGAAATATCATTGTGTGTGAAGGAAATATCATTGTGTGTGAACAAAAATATCATTGTGTGTGAAGGAAATATCATTGTGTGTGAACGAAAATATCATTGTGTGTGAAGGTAATATCATTGTGTGTAAACGAAATACCATTGTGTGTGAAGGAAATACCATTGTGTGTAAACGAAATGTCATTGTGTGTAAACGAAATATCATTGTGTGTGAACGAAATATCATTGTGTGTGAACGAAATATCATTGTGTGTGAACAAAAATATCATTGTGTGTGAACAAAAATATCATTGTGTGTGAAGGAAATATCATTGTGTGTGAAGGAAATATCATTGCGTGTGAACAAAATGTCATCGTGTGTGAACGCAATACCATTGCACAGAAATGAAATCATTGTTTGTGAAAGAAATACCATTGCACGGGAATAAAATACTTTGCGTGTGAACGAAATATTATTGTGTGTGAAGGAAATATTGCGTGTGAACAGAAATATCATTGTGTGTGAACGAAATACCATTGCACGGGAATGAAATATAACTGTGTGTGAACGAAATACCATTAAGTGGGAACGTAATATCAATGCGTTGGAACGCATTATTATTGCTTGAGAACGAAAGACTATTGCGTGGGAACAAAAAAGCATGGCATGTGAACGCAATACTTTTGCGTGGGAACGAAATATCATTGCGTACGAACGCAATGCTTTTGCGTGGGAACGAAATGCCATTGTGTGGGAACGCAAACATATATTTATTATGTCTCTTCGCAGGCTCCGTACTATCATCTGTTGAGAAGGGACTATATTGTTGTTTTAGAAGAATAATAAACAATGTTGAAATTATACATGTATGATTATTTTGATTCGGATCCGAGATTCCAAAAATTAAATGTTGTTGTTGCTGCAAAAGATGGAACTTCTTGTGCCAATAATAGGTCTAGTATAGAACCACATCAATTATGTTATAGTGGACACAGGTGCGCTTATTGTATACATACATGTACACTGGTTATTGTTGATAGAAGTGGGTTTCTTGGTCATCAAAATGAAATTCAAAGTTGCCGTTACTACCAAAATTGGACCTAATTCTGAACTTTAATTTCCTGCGTTATGTTTGATTGAAGCGGCTAAGATTTTTCCACATACGTATCCTGTGGTTATCCCTTACTAAAGAGACCAAATAAATAGAAAACCTCAAAATATGATACAGTGCAGACCTATATTGGACACTTAGCTTTTCGGGTAATGAGTTAGTGTCAAGAACATCTCGACCACCTGTTGTTGACAGTTTTCGGCAGTTGCTATCTATCTCATGTCGTCAGCTTTTCGGTAAATAGCTTCCTTCTACATCTCGACCACGCGGTAGCCAACTCTTTTTCGTTAGCTAAATATTAAACTTTTAATAGGTCCATACTGTAGAGATATCAAAGAAGTGAGAATCTACAAGGATTGATGAATGCCGAGACGTAAAATATAGTCTGCTGTTGATATTTTTCAGCACTTTCTTTTTGGCGTAAACGCCTCTTTCGTTTGTAAATAAAGACGATACTTATAAAACTAATCTAATTGTATTTTTAAAGTTACCATTTTAAGAGGAAAATTAATGCTTTAAAAGTTTACGTAGGGTTGTGAATTACAGAGGTAATATACGAAAAGACGGAGCTTTTGTATTATTTTTTAAGTTGTGATATAACCCCTCATTTAGTTCACATTCACGGTCATAGTAAGCGTATATAGGTATGTTGGAGATGTCTAATAAAACTCCAAACTTTTGACAAGCACAGAATATAAAAAAACAAAATTGTTCCTAGGTTGCACTATGGGTCAAAGGTCTGTTGTATCGTTGTAACCGTCATAGTTATTTAACACCTATGTCTCCCAAACATGCACTTAAACAATTAAATTAAGTCTGTATATGCACAGAACAATGCACCAACAATCCAGCATGTATTTTAAATTTCGTGTAAATTCGCTATAGCAACAAGACACGAAGACATTCTTGAAAGTTTAATCTATCAGTGAATCAATAATTCGAATTTGCACAGTCACTCAACGACGCCAAAATAGAAATAACCGAAAAACTTGCATTGCCATCATTCGCGAAAATTAACCGATCCGAAATATCTCCTATTCACATTGTCTTATAACGATTAACTTACCCCATCCATCATTAGTTGGCGAATCGCCAATGTTAAACACGTGACCACCAGTTCCGGTCGGATTTAAATAAAAATCTAGCCTGAGCATGCGCCTTCCACATAATGGCGACTTGACACAGTCGTAACAACATTTAGGTACTGGATCAAAGCGCACTGATATGGAAAGTGTTTTGCTGCAGTTTCTATAACAAATAAAAATAAGATGAATAAACAGTTTTTTTCTACCCAACCATAGATTGATTGTTTGAATGAATGGGGTTCTACCTTTAGTCAAGAATATTCCAATTATACCAACCCAGACGTCACAAGCTATAGGTAAAGTGGCAAAAATGTTAACATTTACATTGCGCTCAAAGCAATGTGCATGGAGTTCTTTATCGCGACACGCCTGCAGAAACACGGGACGTCCATCCGAAGGCCCCCCCCACCAACCAAGATCAGATTGTCATCTTCGCTTTATATTTCTAAAATAAAACATGACGTCTATCTTCACTTTCATCTTTTTTAAATGGTCAAAGACTTACAGTTTAATAGAAGCTGTAAAGTGAAGCTGGTTGTAGTATCTGACTTATACAATCTCTGAACTTCTATAAGCGCATTGTAATTTTTATTCTATATTCGCAGTCGAATATGTTTCTGCGAAAATATAACCACCCCGAAAAATATCTTTTTAAATAAGTAAAGCATTCTTAAAACAAACAAACAAAATACTCAAATACTTTGGGCATTGTCAAAGCGTGAAAGTTTGACATCCGCGAATAAATCATATGAAATTAGAGTTGAGTTGAGTTATGTTGTTTAACGTTTCAGTCAAGAATATTTCACTTATATCAAGACGTCGCCAGCTATAGGCGAGGTTGCAGAAATTTTGCATGTGCGTTGCGCTGATGGCATTATACAGCGGGATTCTTTAGCGTGCCAAGCCCACCGTGACACGGGACCTCGTTTATTTTAAGTTCCTATCCGAAAGAACCGTGGCTCTCATTTCGTAATGCCGAGAGCTTGGCGACAGAACAGTCACTACCCACTTGTAAGTCTTGGGTCAGACCCGGCCGGGGATCGAACCTACAACCTCCCACTTACTGTATGCAATTAGAGACAGTCTGAACAACATCATAAAACACCAAAATAACAATATCATGATAATATACTGTACCTATTTGGATAGTCCGGATTCTCCTCCATATACCAATCCCAGTAGCATGAGGGATCGTGCTTAATAAAGTCGTCTTTGAACAAGTTAGGAGATGTAACGACATTTCCGGTTGTCAAAACAAACCAAACGCTATCCCTGACGCAGCACTCCGGCTTACAAAATGGCTGATATGATAACAATAACTGGGCATAGGTCGGCTTCAAATTATAAGGAATTTCTGTAAATTAAGGAAAAGATGTAAGTTTGATGCATTTGAGAAGTCAAAGTGACAAAGTTGAATTTTAGTCATCAAATTGATGGAATAAACTTATCTCAGTTTAATTTTGAAATCCTGAATATTTTCTATGACAAACGTGACAACTTAATTTTTCCATTGGCAACACTCCTTTCTATGCAGTAATATACTTTTTACTCCAGCTATAGCTAGTTTGTTTCACAATGGATACGTTACGATACAATCTGTTTTCACCAAAGAAAGTTTATACAACAAATTAATCTGCTTATATATAAATTGTCGGGTCCGGAATATCGAAATTCTAGGTTCATCAATGCCCTCCAAAGTATTATGGCCGTCCTCACAATATTGTTGATAATTATGATGTCTCTGTATCCAAAATTATCCTGGATATATTGACGCCCTATAGTTCCATGTTCCTTGCATTCTTAATGTTGATTGCACTTGGCGGATGTAGCTAGCTAAACAGGAAGTGTTTACTCTTCCAAACACCCATCGTGTACTCTTCCAAACACACATCGTTTACTCTTCCAAACACCCATTGTTTACTTTCCCGATTGATAATTACGTCTTTAACTACATTTATAATTTTCAATTTTCGAGTTACTTTGTTTTTTTGGCTTGTTATCTTCACATTGAATGGTTTGTTTTTAATATTTTTGTAAAATAAAAAAACTGGTATATGAAACCCCTATTTCACAAATAGATCTTATAAATATGCAAATCATAGCAAAATATCGTTTGACTATATTTTAGATAAAAGACAGATGATTAACTAGTACCTATTATGTTGAAAAAAACTAAACTAAGTGACAGAAAGTGTATATTGAAATATTAAAAAATAAGACCTACACATATACACAACAATTTAAGAAAACTATGAAACAATGAAAAATATATGTAGTTAAGCCATCACTTGCCAAAAATACATTTCCCTCCTCTTTTTTACAACGATATGAAACAGTGAAAGATAAGCAATCACTTGCCTAAATTTATTTTGCCTCTCTTTTTTCAACAATAGGAAACAATAAAAAATAAATGCAGATAAGCCATCACTTGCTGTAAACGTTCCCGATCCGGGTTTTGTATATTCCGGATCATTTTTCTATTTTATTTTATAATGTTGAATTGACTTCCGAATTCTTAGTTTTGTAGACCACGAGGCGTTGGTTGCGGGAAAATCTGTCGATCTATGTTTGACACCTTTAAAGGTTCACAACAATGTAAGTTTGGGTTTTAAACTTTTATTATAGTAATCCCAAGCATGATTATACTGTCTTATACACCAGCCCTGTATTTTTATACTTTTAGTTTATATTTCACCATGCACCCATGAAAGATATATAAGTGAAATAATTATCTTGGTTAAGATAGCTCTGATCTCTAATTACTGTCAATATATGTTACCGGTATAAATTGCGATCCAGGTGATTTATTACAGTATGTCGGAATGGCATTACTTTATGTTGCATCAGCAATTTTTAGTATTTTGATTCAAGTGTGTCCAATACTCAGTAATTGAGTGGTTGGTTTTTTGTGGTTAAAACTGTTAACATGTTGTGAGTGTTTGTGAGTATGTAAGAATGTTGTGAGTTTTGTGAGCATTGTGTGAGTAATATTGTTTTTTCTCACTTTTGGTGATTTTGTTGTTTTTTATATTGTAGTCATTTACCCTTTAATGTTTGTCGCAATAAATGATGAAACAGCTTCGACAGTTGGTATTTTTAACTTCAAACAAGGGTAGCAGTCAGGCTGCATAGTAAATGAATTGTTATGGTGATCTTAGAGGGACGTCTGGGACATGTCAAGCATCGGTCTGGGACTCTTCAAGCACACGTCTGGGACACATCTATTAGTGAACACGTCAAGAACACAGAACATAACCACAGAACACAAGTGTGACATGGAGACATTAACATTACACAGAAGTTTCGGTATCTAAATGATTTGTGTTTACATAAGACATATGAACTTGCAAATATGAACAATGTTAAAGAGTAGTATATTCCATCATAGAAACCAGAGTTATAGAACTGAGTATATATTGTGTTAATATTTTATTAAGTCTTCTTTATTTTACATATTCTGTATTCATGTTATTAATGATTTATGTCAATATTGTTGTTAAAATTGAAATGTAAATGGCTAGTCAAACAAGGTTGAAAGTGGTGATGTTAGTGAGGTTCATGATGTAAGACGTGAGAGACAATTAACAGAAAAGGGTCATGCATTGTATGAAACAAATTTTAAGAGGTATTCTAAACATGTTGATTTTGTATGGGCTAAAATAGAGGAAATTCCAGATGAAATTGTACGCTGTGATGGTAATATCAAATTGTTAAGGGAATTGTATGGTCAGGTAGATGTTCTTGATGACGATTTCACAAAAGCTTCAGATAATCTAAAAGTCTTCTTAGATAACACAAACACCCCAGAAAGTAGAGCCCAATTAGATCTTACCATATCAGAATATGCTAGGGGTAGGGAAATCATAGAAAAACTCAGGTTTCAAATTAAGGAAGCGAGACTTAATGCGGTGGATAAAAAGACTGACACTCTTTCTAACAAATCTTATTACACTAGTCTGTGGCCAGCTCTAACACCAGTTCAATTTTGACTAGAAAGCGCATGAAAGCAGAAGCGCAGTTAACGAGGCCGAAATTTGTAACACAGGAAGTTGAACTTCAAAAGAAAAAAGCTGAATTAGATGCAAATTTACAACTTTTACAACAAAAACGTGAAGTAGCCATGCAGAAGCAGAGGTTAAAGCACTTGAGAAAGATGGTAGTAGGTGTCAATCCCCAGTTTCCTTGGTTGATGAAACTTATAGACAACAGCGGACTCAGGAATATGTTGAACAGCAACGCTCTATTAATGCATCTGTTTCTAACAAAGATGAGACTGATAATGTGGTAAATAATGTTCAGACAGACCACCCACCCTACTATTGTACTGGTGTTCAGCAAGGTGAACCACTACAACCCTCATCATTTCCTGATTTTGAGACTCAACAACCTCAAACACTTCCGCACTTTACTATGCCTGTAACTTGTGTTCAGCAAGGAGATCCACCTACTCAACCTTACTTACCTTCATACAAAGTAGATACTCAACAGAGTGACACTCTTTCTACCTTAACTCAGTTTTTATTGAAAAAAGATCTATTGCTTTCTAGATTCACACACTTTAATGATAAAGCTGAAACATTTGCCTCTTGGAAAGCAAGTTTTATTAATATAACTAGAGAACTAGCTGTAAGCCCATTTGAAGAGATGGATCTACTCATTAAGTGGCTCGGTCCACAGTCCTCGAAATTTGCACTCAGTATACGCACGTCAAACATGTCAAATCCCGAAAGAGGTGTCCAAAAAATCTGGGAACGTCTTGATGAAAGGTATGGCTGTCCAGAATTAGTTGAATCTGCTCTGAAAAGCAAACTTCGTGACTTTCCTAAACTGACATTAAAAGATAATAAGAAGTTGTATGAGTTAGCTGACATTTTAGGTGAAATTGAATCTATTAAGGACAATCCTAGATATTCTACACTACTGTCTTACTTGGATTCCTCCTCTGGAATTATCCCTATTGTAAATAAGCTGCCTTATAACATTCAAGAAAAGTGGACGACTCGTGCATCTGAATACAAGAAACGTCACTATGTTTCTTATCCACCCTTTACCTATTTTGTAGATTTTATTAGGGACATTAGTAGGATAAAAATGATCCTGGTTTCCAGTATGATTCTTCTACTGTAAATGACCCTGCAGGGAAACGTTTTAGACAAAGAGATCAACCTGTTATAGCAACGAAAAAGACAGATTTATCTGCAAAGTCATCAATTAGCAATCCCAGTGTTCAGAAGTGTCCTATCCACACTTCAGCAAATCATCATTTGAAAGACTGTAAGGCATTTAGAGAAAGCCTATCTCGGAGCGTAAACGTATGTTAAAGAATCTTAGTATGTGTTATAGGTGTTGTGATAATGACCATATGGCAAGAGACTGTAAAGCAAGTTTGAAATGTTCTTTATGTAGTCGTCAAAATCATGTGACAGCCCTTCATATTGACACAGCTCAATCGCCGACAAACGCCTCAATCCCTGCAACAGGCTCCTTCAGATCATGGCGGGGAGCAAGCTTCTATTCCAAGTGTTAACAACAAGTGCACACAAATTTGTAAGGGAGGATACTCTGGCAAATCTTGCGCGAAGACTATGTTGGTTAATGTCTATCCAGAAGGACATCCAGAAAAATCAGTGAGGTTATATGCCATTATTGATGAACAGTCGAACAAGTCTCTAGCTAGGAGCAAATTTTTTGATTTAATGGACATTAACACAGAACCTGAAGTCTATACCATATCATCTTGTTTAGGTGAAATTTCTACTTATGGAAGGCGTGGAAGGGGTTTTGTTATTGAATCATTTGATAACAACTATTCAGCTAAATTACCGGTACTTATCGAATGTGATGAAATTCCTAATGTTCGCAAGAGATTCCAACACCTGAAGTCGCTGCGAATTATCAATATCTGAAGGATCTTGTTCCGTTTATCCCACCGCTAGATGAGAATGCCTCAATACTTCTTCTCATTGGAAGAGATCTTACTGAAGTTCATCACGTTCTAGATCAGCGAATAGGACCTGATTCTCTGTATGCACAAAAGCTTCATCTGGGATGGGCTTTAATAGGAGAAGCGTGTTTGAACAAAACTCATGTGCCTGATACTGTTAGCGTTAACAAGACCTGTTTGCTGGGCAATGGAAGGTCAACCGTATTGGAGCCTTGTGTGAACGACTTTTACGTCAAGGATTCTACTCTCTCATAACTTATCTGATGGCTCAGATTTGTTTCAGAGAACACCACAAGACAACAAACCAGGTTTGTCGGTCAATGACAGAAAGTTTTTGGATCTCATGGACAGTGAATGTACCAAAGGAGATGATGGTCACTGGGTGGCACCATTACCGTTTTTCAGTCCTCGACAAAGGCTACCTAACAATCGGGCCTCAGCTATGAAACGTACTCGTCTTTTGTGTAAGAATCTCGACAAGGATCAAGTGAAAGCAAAACACTTCTTTCAGTACATGGATGTATATTCAAGAATGGACATGCAGAAATAGCTCCAGCATTAGAAGAAGACGAGGAATGTTGGTATCTACCAATATTTGGAGTGTACCATTCAAAGAAACCTACAAAAATTAGAGTTGTTTTCGATTCATCGGCAAAGTATGAGGGAGTATCGTTAAACGATGTCTTGATAACAGGTCCGGACTTAGTTAACAACCTTGTAGGAGTTCTAATGAGATTTAGAAAAGAAAAGATCGCTATAACTGGTGACATCGAGCAAATGTTTTTTGGTTTCAAGGTTGCTCCTAAACACAGGAATTTTCTTCGATTTATTTGGTACAAGGATAATGATCAGGATCAAGAATTAGTTGAGTACAGGATGTGTTCACATGCCTTTGGAAATGTTTCATCCCCTGCTGTAGCGACATACGGAATGCGAAAATCAGTTGACTATCCAGAGATCAAGGATGATGTTAAGTATTTAGTGAACAGGAACTTTTATGTGGATGATGCACTTACATCTGTGCCTAACATAGACAGTGCTATTGATTTGATGAAACGTACTCAGTCTGCATTACGTGATGGTGGGAATTTGAATTTACACAAGATTGCCTCCAACGTCAAGAGGTCAACAGGCTTTTCCTGTCAGTGATAGATCATCTGATCTCACAAATTCAGATGGGTTTGAGGATATCCCCATACATCGTAGTTTAGGAATTCTGTGGGATTTACAGCGGGATGTATTCACATTTCAAATCAGTCAAGAAGACAAACCCTTTACTAAACGCGGTGTTCTGTCTACATTAAACAGTATATATGACCCTCTAGGCTTTGCTGCTCCAGTTCTTCTACAAGGACGGTTGTTGTTCAGAGAGTTAGTAGAACTGTCAACTGGATGGGACGATCCACTACCAGCTGCTCAGGAGAAGCATTGGGTCACATGGCAAGATTCTCTTCATGAATTGTGTCAATTTGATATTCCGAGAACTGTTGTAAACATGTCTTAAGAGAGCAGTGACAGACGTGAACTCCACATTTTCTGCGATGCATCTGAAAAAGCAGTAGCAGCAGTAGCTTTCTTGCGAGTATTCAAAGAAAATTAAAAGTGACATAGGTTTTGTGTTTGGCAAATCTAAATTGAGTCCTAAACATGGTCATACCATCCCCAGATTGGAACTTTGTTCTGCTGTACTGGCTTCAGACATTGCTGTTGTAGTGAAAGACCAACTTGATTGTCTTATTTATGATTCTTCTATTTCTATACGGATAGCAAAGTGGTGCTTGGGTATATCTTCAATCAGTGCAGAAGATTCTACACTTACGTCAGTAATCGTGTGGACAAAAATCCTCCAGGTATCTCGTCCAGAACAGTGGCGACATATATCCACCAAACACAACCCTGCAGACATAGGCACTCGAGATGTTCTAGCTGAAAATCTCAAAGGGAGTATCTGGTTCAATCCTTCGTCAAGTATTTTTTGTTCAGAACATTTCGACATGTTTTCACTTGTTGATCCTGATGAAGATGTTGAAATCAGACCCAATGTTATTTCGTTGAAATCTGAACTTATTGAAGATACTAGATTAGGATGTTTTCGATTTGAGAAATTCTCTACATGGAAAAGTTTGATTTCTGGTATTTCACTCCTCAGACATATGGCAAAAGAAAAAACTGTTCATGTTTCCGATCATTGTTATTCCGTAGATTCTTTACATCAAGCTGAAGTATAAGTCATCAAAGAAACACAATATAAAGCCTTTTCGAAAGAACTTGACTGTCTAGCAAAGCATCAGAATATCCCTGGGAAGAGTACAATATCTCAACTGAATCCTTATATTGATGAGGAAGGTCTATTGAGAGGCCTGCAAAGATCAAGTTTACCTACACTGGAGAAACACCCTGTCATAATTTCAAAGTCTTCTTATATCGCAGTACTTTTGATAAAACATTATCATCAAAAGATACACCATCAAGGTAGACATTTAACAGAGGGCTCTGTTCGTGCTGCGGGCTTTTGGATCATAGGAGGCAAACGGCTCATATCGTCAGTTCTACATAATTGTGTAACATGTCGAAAACTGCGGGGAAAATGTGAGACCCAAATCATGGCTAGTCTTTCTGTTGATCGTCTTAAGCCTACACCTCCATTCACTTACATAGGCATTGATGCATTTGGACATTGGGAGGTCGTAACCCGCAAAACTAGAGGAGGCTCTGCTAATAGTAAACGTTGGGCTATTATTTTTACTTGTCTTACTTCTCGTGCGATCCATATAGAGGTGATAGAAGAGATGTCAACATCGTCTTTTATCAATGCACTCAGGAGGTTTGTTTCCATAAGAGGCAAAGTCAAAAAGATTATATCAGACAGGGGAAGTAATTTTGTGGGATCTACCGAGAGTTTAAATGTAAAGGTCATCAACGTTGAAGATAAATCCATCAAAAACTTTTTACTCAACGAAGGAATAGTCTGGATCTTCAACTCTCCACATAGTTCGCACTTCGGGGGAGTGTGGGAACGCCTTATTGGGGTCGTGCGACGTATCCTTGATGCAATTATCTTAGAAACTAGTCATAAACAGATGACACATGAAGTTCTAGTGACTTTCATGGCAGAAATAAGCGCAATTGTTAATGCCAGGCCTATAGCGCCCGTATCATTAGATCCAGAAAATCCTATGATTTTAAGTCCGTCAACTCTTTTAACTCAAAAACAATTTACCGACGTTGCACCTTTTGAAAATTGGATGTCAAACAAATGTACAAATCTCAATGGAAACATGTTTAAGTGCTGGCTGACCGATTCTGGAAAAGATGGAGATTTGAATATTTACAACTGCTACAATCACGCCACAAGTGGAAAGCTGACAATCCCAATATAAAAGAGGGAGACGTAATCCTTATGAAGGACAAGGAAGCACATCGAAATAACTGGCCGATTGGAATTGTACAAAATGCGATACACAGTGAGGATGGTAAAGTCCGAAAAGTTGAGTTAAAAGTGATCATAAATGGACAGCCTACAACATACATTAGACCGATAGCTGAAATTGTTTATTTATTTTCTCTACCTGAAAATAATGAGGACAAGTGACTGTTGTCAGGCGGGGTGTAACGTTCCCGACCCGGGTTTTGTATATTCCGGATCATTTTTCTATTTTTATTTTATAATGTTGAATTGACTTCCGAATTCTGAGTTTTGTAGACCACGAGGCACGTTGGTTGCGGGAAAATCTGTCAATCTATGTTTGACACCTTTAAAGGTTCACAACAATGTAAGTTTGAGTTTTAAACTTTTATTATAGTAATCCCAAGCATGATTATACTGTCTTATATACACCAGCCCTGTATTTTTATACTTTTAGTTTATATTTCATCATGCACCCATAAAAGATATATAAGTGAAATAATTATCTTGGTTAAGATAGCTCTGATCTCTAATTACTGTCAATATATGTTACCGGTATATAATTGCGATCCAGGTGATTTATTCACAGTATGTCGGAATGGCATTACTTTATGTTGCATCAGCAATTTTAAGTATTTTGATTCAAGTGTGTCCAATACTCAGTAATTGAGTGGTTGGTTTTTTGTGGTTAAAACTGTTAACATGTTGTGAGTGTTTGTGAGTATGTAAGAATGTTGTGAGTTTTGTGAGCATTGTGTGAGTAATATTGTTTTTTCTCACTTTTGGTGATTTTGTCTTGTTTTTTATATTGTAGTCATTTACCCTTTAATGTTTGTCGCAATAATTGAAGAAACAGCTTCGACAGTTGGTATTTTTAACTTCAAACAAGGGTAGCAGTCAGGCTCCATACATGCCAAAAATATATTTTGCCTCTCTTTTTTACAACGATATAAAATAGTGAAAATATATGCAGATAAGTCATCATTTGCCAAAAACATATTTTGTATTTATACCTATTAGCAAAGTCAAATTTTTTAGGAGATATCGTTTGTTTCATTCAACGAACGATATGAAACAATGAAGAATATATGCAGATATGCAATCACTTGCCAAAAATATTTGTTTTGTTGCTCCTCTTTTTTTACAACAAATAAAGATAAAACTAACTACACATTATTCCTGGTTTTATAGACACTCGGTATACCTACCATATTCCAGTCTGGCGGTCAACACGGTTACTATTAGATGGCAACACACTACAAGTATATTTAACTTTGACATCGTCCTACAAAAATTAAATATGAATCATATTTTTTCATACAAAACATGCAAAAATATTATATTAACTTATTAACAACATATATTATTGCCGAGATACATAAAAATTTGCCACGAATAACTTAAAAAATTGGATTGGGCTAATATAAGGTAAATTTTGATAAACTTGACCAATATATTAAATTAAGCCAGTTTTACTGCATGTTAAGATTCATAAGAATTTGGCAAATAATAAAATTGCTGACCACATTTTCCTTGAAAAAATTCTATAGGGAAAGGTACAGAGAAAAAATCATTCCTGATTACAAAGATTGTTTTTTTTATGCAGAGAAGTTGCTTGGCCACAACAGAGCTTAAATCATTGAGTATTTATGACCAATATTTGAGAAAACTTAAGTAATTTTGAATATGGCTAAAACTAATGGGTAAGATCTTATGCGGAAAGGGTCAATCAAAAATAACTTTAAAAAGTATAAAGAAATTATTCAAAACTTGGAAGAGACGAAATATCCATAATTTTGAAAGATTATTTTTGAATGTTAAAAACAAAAGTTTTGGCAATTTCGTTACTGTCGGATAGAAAACTATGTCTTGATATAGTATTCTATCTGATAGTAACGTTAACAAAATTACCAAAACTTTTGTTTTTAACATTCAAAAATAATCTCTTAATAATTTGTGTAAATTTTAAAATACAATTTTAAAATTTCTGTGTAATCTAGAGACTTACCTGTATTGTGTATTGTAAGCTTTAATGTTGCCGGCAACACCTCATCGGAAATTATTGACTACGTGACAGATGTTTAACAGGTGTGTAATCGTCATATAAAAATCTATTAGATCGATATAACAAAAAACTAATCATTCAGGATAAAATGTAAGAACGTGAAGCTGAAGGAAAGTCAGGAAACCTCCCACCCCACCCCCCAAAAATATAAATAAATCAATTACAATTATAGTAACTAAACAACTTTTGATTGACAAAACGATCCAACCCTCTATCTTCTTCGGTTTGAATGGAAATGATCACCTGTCCGTCATGAAAAAGTAGTCAACATTGGCACACAATGTTCTCTTTCTCACAAATGAAAAGTCTCCCAATTGCATACATACTAGGCAATTACCAAAAGAATAAAACCTTTACAGCAATGTACAAAAGTAATAAGATAGAAAACCTAAGTGGTTAGACGGTCCCTAGTACACTTCCGGGTATATTTCATTTTTTGGGTTTTTATTATGTTGTGCTCTTGGTTGCGTTGGCTGAAATCACAATTCAATTTCCTCCACCGGAAAAAATAAATTTGAAAATTGTCAGAAATGGGTAAACTATAAATAATTAAGCAAGAAGGTACAGAAATATGATATGAAGACCAGATCAATAGAAAAATGTAAACCTGAGAGCTTGGTTTTAAGACTGTTACCTAGTTCGGATTTATGAAACATCTAATACACACACGTGAAAATATTCAATAACATGTGGTTGGACGCGTCCTTTTCTTATAAGAACATGTACAAAAAATAACTCTTCCTCAAGACTATACATTTTGAGATAAATATAATAATATTTTATCCAATTTGTACGAAGTAAATATTTCAACAGATTAAGAACATAGCAATTGTTGTTAATATAGAATGATTTATTAAAACAAAACCAGTGATATAGCACGGTACATGTCTTATGGCTTCAAGGTCAGATCCCGGTTTCACAGCCATTTCTTAACGAAGTTTTTCTTTGACTGAAATATTAAAACCTTGATAAGTTTTTTCTTACATACTTAACAGTTATGAAATGCTACTCGGCATTTTGTTACCCTGTCATTCAAAAGGTGTAGTGTGCTGAGTGTAAATTATAAATTATTCAAATTTCAAATTTCAAATTTAAAACCGTTTAAAATTAAAAATGACAAATTTGATCTGACGCAAAATAAATAAAAAAAGAAACTATGTCCTATTATGAATTGCACTAGACTGTATATAAAGTACAGTACAGACCTGTCCAAAGTTTAAAACTACGCTGACGCAAAGATGTCTAAGCTCGGGTACCGAATGACCAAGATACGGGGGTTGACAGTGACCGAAAAGTGACATAGAGATGGGTAGTAGCTGTCCAATAGCTGTCAACACACATGTATATTATAGCCAACGCGTAACTGAGATGAGCTGCAGATTTGGCACTAATACATTATCCGAGTAAAATGTAAAATTACACACGGTCTGTCCAAAGTTTAATGCTAAGCTTATAAATAAGTGCCGAATCGGCCATATGCATCTCGACAATTTTTTTCCATATATCGGCAAATTGGTAGGCGAAAGTCGGCCTCTTTTCGTTAGCTCAATGTAAAACTTTGGGCATGTCTTTACTATATGTATTGTTTAAATATAACAAATACACACAGTACAGACACGTCCAAAGTTTAAAATTAAGCTTATGAATTAGTGCCGAATCGTCCATCTTGACAACTTTTTTTTTATTTATTTATTTATATCATTTCACAACAATTAATCAATTGATCAATTTTTACAGAAATGGACTGCAGATTGTAATAGCTCATCGAAAGGGACTTCATACAACTTATTTACATATTTTAACTTTAAACTCCAAGATTATCTAACTTCAGAAATTTCTCCCCAAAACAAAGTCATTCTAAGTAAATATAGATGTCTTTAAAAGCAAATGACCTTTATATAGAGTTGGTCTTTAAGGGAGGTCAGACTGTACATATTCTCTTTGATTTAATTTGACTGTTGTAAGTCTGCATTATACTGATGTGGAAACTCTGCCAACCCTGTGTAGTGCCGACTGTGCAGCTTCAGTAAAGTACTTGAATCTCTTTGGACCCATTTTTGCTCCAAGAACTCGTGACACAACCACAAGAACACTGTTATAACCTTTATCGCGAAGAAATGATAACACGACACTTCCTGCTTCGTATTCACCGTCGTCGTCCACACCTTCAGGTAAGACCCCTTTATTATCAACAAGCCGGAAAACAGCGACATTATGTATTGCACACGCTACTGATGGGAGTTTTATCATTTGACCTAATGCGTCCCTAACCTCATTGATCGACTGAACACTGGCAGCCCTGGCAGAGATAATGTTACCATTCTCAGATAGTGTGTTTCCCTCAGATATTGCATATGATTTGCTGCTATTTTTTTTATCTAGAACTATAGAAGCTTTTGGACAATAAATTGGTTCCTTATATGTCTGACCATTACTAAGTACGAGTTTATCACCTCTTACTTTTGAGTTTATTCCTTTCAGATTAAACTGTTTCTGTACTTCGTATAGCCTTTTTCTTTTTTGGCGATTTTCATCTGGAAATTGAGGGGAGATGCGGATACCTTGTTCATGTTGTTGTAGTTTATCTTTTCTACTAAGTATCAACTCTTTGTCTGCATAGTCGTGTAGTTTAGGGGTCGATTTACCTACTGATCTTGGACCTATACGAT
Source organism: Anadara kagoshimensis (assembly GCA_021292105.1). Taxonomy (NCBI): domain Eukaryota; kingdom Metazoa; phylum Mollusca; class Bivalvia; order Arcoida; family Arcidae; genus Anadara; species Anadara kagoshimensis. The sequence goes on from CM037873.1 coordinate 13,021,517, forward strand.
GAACCCTGTCTATTTTTACTTTATTGACAATTTCTAAATTTTCTTTGAAAATATTATCGAGAATCTCTTTAAGGTTTTTTTTGTCTTGTTCCTTGAGGCTAGCAACAATAATGTTGTCCCTCATGGCTCTTCGTTGAATGTCAGTTATTGAACGTTGTTGTGTGTCTACCTTTTGTTCCAAATGAACTATATAACTTTTTAAAAGTTCAATATCACTGAATGCCTTATTTGCGTTACCCGATCACTGATTTCTGGAGTTTGGACATTGGTTTCATCACATACCGACTGTAACCGTTGTTCATAAACCTTAATAACTTTGTTAATGTTAAGACATTGGGTATTTAAGATGACATTTTAAGAAATTAATCAAGCTTATGATTTCTGCATTTAGTTTTCAAAAAAAATATTTACTCTTAGTTCCAAAAACGCTTGCAAAAATTTGCTAGATTTAAGTTAAGGAAAATCTTAGTTAAGGAATGATTGCGAAACTGGGGCCAGATGTTTTTAAAATACAAAATATCTAGAATATTTTGAAAAAAGGTGTTACCTTAAGTACCACTGGTAAATTGCGAGTACCATACTTATAGCAGTGGGAGATTTTTTTTATTATCATACCCCTGTTCAACAAAATAGTTTTAAAATCATTAAATATTTGTTGTTATTTGTGTTGTGATGTGTTGTTTTGTGTTTTTGGTTGCTTTTACCCGTGTCGAGTATGACAAAGACTTCAAAATAAGCAGTGACTATTCTTTTGCCAAGTACATGTTCGGAAGACAACTTGAAATCGATGCCCGTGTCGCGATATGTGTTTCAGCTAAAGTTCCCGCCTTGCACTATTCAAATGACACACTACAAGCCAAAATTTATGCAAATTCATCGTTAGCTTGTGACGTCCTGATATAAGTGAAATATTATTGACAGCGACGCAAATCAACCCAATCGATCAATAAATCAACTAATCAATCAATCAATTCAGTTAAGGTAACATTATGACTTAAATCTTTTGAAAACGCATCTGTTACTCTAATTACATAGAAAAAGAAACATAAAACCTCTATATTTGCTGTTTTTTATACATTTGTTTTCCGAGCTGTTATTTTAATTTATACCTAAACTAAGATCATGTTTTCGCGATTGGACGTCACCATAATACTTTTGATAAGTATGACGTCTCTGTATCCAAAATTACCATGACTATATTTGACGTCTCATAGGTCTATGCGGTAGCTCAGTTGGTAGAGTGCTCGCTCCGTAAGTGGGAGGTCGTGGGTTCGATCCCCGGCCGGGTCTGACCCAAGACTTGAAAGTGGGCAGTGACTGTTCTTTCGCCAAGCATTCGGCATTACGAAATGAAAGTCACGGTTCTTTCGGATGAGAACTTAAAATAAACGAGGGTTCCGTGTCACGTTGGGCTTGGCACGATAAAGAACCCTGCTGTATAATGCCATCAGCACAATGCGCCAGCAAAATTTCTGCACCTTCGCCTATAGCTGGCAACGTCTCGATATAAGTTAAATATTCTTGACTGGGACGTTGAACACCATTACTCAACTCAACTCAACCCATAGGTCTATGTTCCTTTTATTCTCAACTCTTATTTCACACACGGCTTGTGGAGCTTTTAAATTGTACCCACCCGGGTCAACGTGCCATTTGTAGTCGCCGCTTCACCATTTGGATACAATGACAAAATTGATATATTTTCAAACCCAGGTTGTAACAATGTAAATCTTTCACAATTGTTGAACAAAACAACACGTGACAACAGAAGCTACGGACGTGGGCGTTGCAACAAGTCCCATATCCGTGATGTTAGTTTTTTGTAATAGTTTACCATTCCTGCAAAAAACTCTCGGATTACACCATATCCGAACTAAACTCTACTTTATACCATTATCCCGTCCTAGTCTGTTACAAGTAGAAGGCATATCTAAAACTACGTATACTATAGATTCTAACACACTAGAATACAAAGTTAACGCTATCATTATGGATATTGCATTTAACAAGTTATTTAAACCTGCTCGGGAAAACGATATTCAGAACGATGGTCAACGCCAATATCTTAAATTACACTATGTTTTATAAATTTTTCTAATATTACTAATAAACAAGTCTCCTAATTTCAAAAATAATTCGCCGCCTTAAACTTTCTACTCCAAAAACTCCATTGCATCCAAAATATTTAATTATAAACGTACCTGCCGTGTTTAAACTTTCATATTTAAGCTCTACCTACCCGTCCCTCTTCGTCTCTGTCTATAATTATTATGGAACAGCTAAACATGTAATAACTGGTATCTCAATATAATACGTCATATCGCGATTACTTTGTTATCGGAACTCTTCTATGTTGGAAATAAGGAAATCGAAAGTTCTGGGGACAAATGGCGTTGCGTCCATCGCAACTGTCAAGTGTCCCACGAGAATTGATTACTGTTGAATACTTAAGAAAGGCAAAACGAGAAAAACTGTGCGAATATGTAGCGGAGCACTCTGTTAGCCATAGCGACAAGAAAAAAGAAGACCTGGTGGACTTGTGCCTGTTAACATCACGGTTGTCGCTACCCACAAAAGACCAGGATGATTATGTTTCTAGAAATATCGGTACGGCTATTTTTCTAATACACATTATAGGTGCTGTGCCTATGTTATCCATCACAATGAGTGGTTGTTTACTCATTTCTCTGTATCCCACTGCCCTTATCACTTGAACTGATTGAAAATCACTGTTTAGGGGGGGGACTTTGTGAGTGACGTAGGCAACCTCATGCACTCCCGGAAACCAAAATTGTGCATTCTGATGCGATGTGAACAGCAAGTTCTCAGCTGTATGGCATAATTTAGTGCCGCTTGAACATGATAATCAATACTGATTATTGACTTTTACCATGTTGAAACATGGTTCTTATTTATGAATTAAAATAATATTAATTAGCCATCAGGCACTGGCTTCGTTCAGTCACCAAACATTACATGCAACAAGGGATTTGTTTTACATGTAGATTGTCCCACCACCACCACACGCCTGCATGCTACAGCACTGCCATTTGTATATATGCATTGTACATGGTTAACAGCCTTACGTACCCTCACTATTGACAGCAGCACAAAGATGGGAAATGACAGGATATAGTTTTCTGCAAAATTCAGTGCATGTTCATCATGTTCATATTTTCTAAATAAGTATCGAAGGATTAGTTTTGCAAATCCACAATTAATGTTGAAATAAACTAACCGTTTAAAGTAATTTAACAACATACTTTTTTGTCTTTTAAACTGCCTGCCAGATATCTTAACATTGTCATTAAGCATATCAAAATGAAATAAATTACTTTTTATTACTTAGGAAGAAAAACAGTAAATGGTATCACATACCCTCCACCGGAGAGTACAGAGATAGTGTGGTCATCAAATTTGTGTCATCTGCCTTCTTTAGATACGTTTGATGTATCACATTATCTCTCTACAAAATGTGGCTGGACTAAGGATAAAATTCAAAAAACGGAAGCAAGATAACGGCTTTCAACTCCATTCCAATGGTCACATCCATGATGTACAAATAGCTGAACTTAGTATGTTATATAAGTATTTTTTAAGCTGATATTTGATCGGTCCATTGTGATTCAGTTATGCTACATACAAACTAACAACCCTATAAATTCATATTTAATCAATAAATATAACAGGACAAATGTCTTATTTTAGTACAAAAAAAACTAACACCAACATCTTCTTTTTTTTTAATTTCAATTTTGTTTTCAGTATTTGTTATGTAATATAAAACATCTCGATACAGAACAATTACACTGACATATAAAGAAGACAAAAAACATATTGAAATACCATGATTTCTGAGACGGTAAGTTTTAGATTTAAATGCAATGTATCATTTATCCAGAATTGAAACTTTTTTCAAATAGATTCAACAGACCTACATTCACAAAAAATATGACCAACACTTAACTTTTTTCCCATTACATAAAGAGTTGCGACTGACTAATGAAATGAATAATTAATTTTTAATTTCTATTTTTTCAGAACAATATCGTATATGTCAGGGCTAAATGCGTTCCAGAAACCAGACAGTCCGGAGATCCATGCAGATTATGGATTCTTTTAGACAGCACAGGGCAGATATATTCAGCAGAATGTAGTTGTGTTGCGTAAGTTTAAATTATTGTTACAAAAGTGTACAACCACTACATAATTTCATGGACAAAAAAATCATAAAAAGATCACCATGTGGGTTGCCACAAAACACATTTTGAAATTTAAAAAAAAAAATAGAAAATAGTAACCCCCCAACACACACAGTATATCCTGCCATAAAGTCCACCTATCTATATCAATCCGTTTGAAGTATTCATTACTATATAATGACCCTCTATATTAAGTCTACCTATCTAATGTGAGTAAAGACCAAAAGAAAGTCTGGAATACTCCTTAACCATTAAGCATTTACAGATGACCCTCTATGCTCAGTCCCCTGGGTTGTCTTTATACACAGGTTAGACTGTATGTATGTTTATATCACATCAAACAAAACACTTAAGGAATTTATTCTTTATTGAATATGTGTTGTTTTGTTGTTACTTTTATTGTTGAAAATTGCTTATCACAAATTGATTATTTAAAAATTTTGCCTTTGATATTTTAAGAGGTGATGGATCTTGTAAACATGTTGTTGCTGCAATTTTTGAACTGTGGTCATTTAGTGTGGAGTTAGAAGACACAAGAACAGAGTCTGTGACAGATGTTGCTGCCTATTGGACAAAACCAAAGCGTGTATGTAGACCAGTGACTGTGGATGATCTTGATATCAGGTATCAAACTCTACATTTTATACCCATCTTTTTCTGTTGTAGTACAAATAGAACTGTTGCATAATGCTTTAATATCTTGGAAAAGTATTAAATTTTGAGGTGTTACATGTATCGGGTTAACATGTAAAATGCATTATTATTAATACTATTTTATGATGATGTCTGTTATGTTTATTAAAATACAGGATAAAAGATATAATTTGAACAAAATAAGATATCTTCAATTTGTTTATTTTTTCTTGTTTGATCAGATTTATTTATCATTGTTTGTTTCAGACAAGACATTTCAGCTGAAGTAAAAGTTGCACCAACAGCAAAGTGTGGATATAAATCACTGCCAGAAAACACAGATTCAAGGAAAATTGAAAAAAGATATTGTTAAACTTTTGAAAGATTCGAAACTGAAAAGTGTAGCCTTATATACATTATCAGATAGTGAATCTGAGAGTGATGTAGATGTTGATGAATATCCTTTGAACATTGGTGATCTTATATTAAATTACGGATATGAGAATGTTAATCAGTCTGTTACTGATGAATACATTAACAATTAATGTAATTAACGCCACTATTGGATAAGCTAATAATTCATTGTGGAAATACCAGCGTACAGGTAGACTTACTGCATCAAAGTTTTATGATGTGTTGCAATACGAGGGAAACAACCAAAATAATAGCATTGTCAGTAGTTGTTTAGGACTATATAAGGATTTAATACTGCTGCAACAAAGTATGGCTTGGATAATGAATCTTTGGCAAGAGCAATATATGTCAAGAACATGTTTTCAAAACACACGTCTTTTAAATGTGAAGAAAAAGGTTTCCATGTATATCATGAATATCCATATTTTGGAGCTAGTCCAGATGGAGTTGTTTTGTGTAAATGTTGTGGTCAAGGTGTACTAGAAATCAAATGTCCATTCACATTGAAACATCTTTATGCTAAAGAAGCCATGAAAAAATTGTCCTCTTTTTATATTGTTAACGGTCTTCCAGTTCTAAAACAAACTGAGGATTCCCCTTATTATATTCAGATGTTGGGACAAATGGCAGTATGTAATGTTTCATATTGTGATTTTGTTCTGTATACACAGAAGGATTTCTATATGGAGCGTATTGAATTTAATGAATCAATGTGGAATTTAGTAGAACTTAAACTAAAATCATTTTATGAATCTTTTATACTCCCTACCATTTTAGGTAGTTCATGATTTGGCAACATATACAAGTTTTGTTGTTAGTCAATACTTAATACTTTTCTATTATTAGGGCAATAATCAATTCCATGTGAAAATGATTAATTGAATGGGGTTTTATGTTCCAAAAAAAGAATATTTTACTTATATTGAGATGTAACCAGCTATAAGTGAAATGTCAGAAATTTTTTCTTTTGCAGTTCAATGTGCAGGGAGGGTTCTTTAACACGATGCAGGGCTTCGGTTATTAAGGCAACTTCAAATTCTAAATGCCTAGTGCATGGCAAAAGAGCAGTCACTACCTATTTTCAAATCTTGATTAGACCCAGTCTGGGTTGGAACCCACAACCTTTCACATATAAAGCGATCACTCTACCAACTGAGCAGCGGTCCATGTGCAGATGAGATTGTGGGTGAAATACTTGGAATTCATAAAAATTGATGGTTCCCTTTTTGTCTTATTAAAGTAAATCATCTTTACAGCTGCTTTGAAATGAAACATGACTTGTATACAATATATCAGGATTGCACAATTCACTGTATCTTTCAATAACATTTTAAAGCAAAAAAGTACACAGGGATTTTACTAGCCGTTTTGGGAAGGGGACTTTTGGATAAAATTGGGAAAAATCAATCTACAAAATCCATACTATGTGGGGGAAAAAGGGGGACTCTGATTTTTACATCTTATAACAGTAATTAACAGTGCAATGTGTGTACCAATTTGCTTCAAACCATTTGTATCTCAGATGCACATTGAATACACACGTACAGGTATATATATATATATTATATATATATATATATATATATATATATATATATATATATATATATATAATGTATGGAAGTCCATCGAATGTTGAATTATAATATTAATATCTGTATCCGAAACTCCTTCATTATTAATTCCTTTATATAACTGTCTGAATCAGTCTCGTAATAAAGTTAAATTTTTAATGCCTCATATTAGACAACAATATGTTACGTTAGTTGCTATATTCATATGACAGATGTCATGGTTGCGGTCTTTTACGTCACAATTATCGTCCACACATCTTTTAGTTTCCGTACTCTACAGCTTAAGGTAGCTGAGTGACATTAAGATTTTAAGCTTTTTTGCACCGTTTTGCTCAAATAAAGATTTATATATTAAAAACAGAATATGCTTTACCTAAATCTATCTGTACTTAGCAAAATCTTGAAATTTGAAATTAGAAAACAAAATAACTGAAACTCAAATAAATGAAATCCAATTGTCGAAATTAAAATTAATTAAATAAAAAAATCTGAAAGAAAATGCAACATTCAAACATGGTATGTATCTGAACATGATAGTGTAGTTAAATAACTCGTTTATTCAGTACAGGTAAATAAATTTGATTGTAAATATGGTATTTGTTATTTCTGCATCAGTGGTGTTAAGATATTTAACTAAAAACACACCTCAAATGATGTAATGTACCCGAATCAGATATAGGAAGTTTCTTTATGGTTAGAGATACGTAGTAGTTTTCTATGTATGATTAGTTTTATTAAGAAATATACTATATATTTAGATATTTCAAAATTGTTAAATTGACTCGTATGTTCTGTAATATTCCATTATGTGATGTTTTTTCAAAGTTTATATACATTCGTGCGTGTGACTTTAGTGTCTTTATATATTATCTACGTTATCATATAAAAAAGAGGCCACGGTGGCCTTATGGATAAGACGTTAGTCTTTATATCCAGGGTCTCTCATCGCTGTGAGTTCGAGTTCCGCTCGGACCACATGTGGGAAAGTAAATATTCTTTGCCGTTGGCCTTTACTGATTCACCTGGTGTCAGTATAATGGACTGGGGAAGTGATACGCTTGTCTGCCGCGCACTGACTCTGTGAAGTAGCACGTTAAAGTCGCCCTGAGTGCGCGCAAGTACAAGGCAGGCAGACCATACAACACACTCGGACTTCACATGCATACACAAAATTGTTCACAGAATAATCCATAGAGATTAATAAAATAGTTCTCGTCGCAAATACCTGAACAATTTCTGATGCGAAGTAAAGCAACGTTCAACCAACCAACCAATCTTCATACAAAAGCTGGACCAGAGAGAGAGAGAGAGAGAGAGAGAGAGAGAGAGAGAGAGAGAGAGCAGGGTTACAAGGTATCATTTGTGACCGGGAAGCAAAATGGAAATACATTAAATTGAGGTGGTGAGAAAGAGAGGTTCAAATAATTCAAAGCAGCAATTCTGCTGATATGGTTGGTTATATGATATGATTTTTTAAATAATTTTTATTTATTGTCATGTGCTACTTTTGAATTATATTATTTCATAAAAATTCAAAACTTTTGTTTTTACATTTCTATTGAAATAATTGAATTTTCGTATTTATTTTACTCAATGTTATTTTTGTCTTAATCATTTGATTTACTAAAAGTAATATTTTATTCTTTTATTGCAATATTTTCATAAAGATTAATTTGATAAGCTTTTTACTCAATAAGTCACAGAGTGACACGTTTCATTTAAGTCTCTTATTCGTCATACTATATGTTCTTTAGGCATTTTCTTTGTTTTTCGGGAAATTGTTATAACACCCGAAGGATAATCTCGGCTCTCTAAAAAGGAAGTCAATTACACTTATATCGAGTTGATTAATTAACGTCATTATTATTTCTCATGACAACCCTCCCGGTTAATATCTAGCGACATTGTTTAAGTCGCGCAATTTGATTGGTAATTTAGATTTTTCCATTAATTTGATTGGTTTAAAGTTATGTTCGAATTTTATGTACACTGAAGTTTAGCACTGCTTCGGCAGTCTAGTCGGAGCCCGGCTAAGTGACTGAAGTTTTTAATTAAAACGGAAAACCGTTTATTTCGTACATATATTTTATATAATTTCGCAACTTTGTGTGCATTTTTGGACATTATACGGAATTACCGTATTTATTGTATTCACCATATAGTTTGTTATATATATTTTATGTTAACAAATATTTACAATACAAGACAGTGAACTTTATCTTGGACTTCTAGTTTTATTTAACTACAACTACAGACTACCAGCTAATTCCCCAAAACAACAAAATACGGACTAAAAGAAAAATATACTATTAACTTTAATTGTTTTTATTTACTGATAATTCAAAAGTAGCACATGACATTATTGACAATTTAAATTTTTGTAAACTAGAAACTGTGAAAACCATATGTTTAAACTTTAGCTTCGTGTGTTCTTAAAAATTACATGCACTATATCTAATGCAGTAGCCCAGTGCTGTACGGTAAAAAATGAATAAAGTTGCTGTTATAGCTGTCAATTTTTTAAAATAAATCTTCATCAAATGATAGTCGTCCTAGTACATTTTTAATTTGTAAATTTTAGAACAAAAATCAATAATCAACATTGGATTTATATCATTTATGTTAACAAAAATGTAGATGTCCTTTTAAACAAAAGCGAAAATGCACATTCAAGTCCGTATCGTTATCGGAACACTTATAGAATAGAAAAAAAATAAATTTGCTTATAATCACAAACACAAATAAAAAGGATATCAAATTTTATTGAGAAATAAAAAATACATTGATTTGAGTATTACTCAATTATGTTTTCGTAACGTTATTTACAAATCAGTAATAAAAATTGACCATCTTCTCCGTAGCCTATTGTATATAACTTTGAAATTAAAAAAAATCAAAAATGAAAACTATTTACTCTGAAGTATTTAGTTGTACACACTTCTTTGAAAGAAATATTAAATGATTTGTTCATATAGAGAAACAAATTAAACTTTCGATGCTTAAAGGACCTTAAAGATGGCTTATGAAAGACTTAAATGTTTTTGTCCTTTACTCTAAGCTTAAATATCTCCTTTAATCAGCCTGTATGTTCAGGCATTGTTCACACACAATGATATTTTTGTTAACATACAACGATATTTCCTTCACACACAATATTTCGTTTTCACGCAATGATATTTCATTCCCGTGCAATTGTATTGCGTTCACACATAATAATATTTCGTTCACACGTAATGATATTTTTGTTCACACGTAATGATATTTCCATCACACATAATGATATTTCGTTCACACACAATGATATTTTTGTTCACACGTAATGATATTTCCATCACACATAATGATATTTCGTTCACACACAATGATATTTTTGTTCACACGTAATGATATTTCCATCACACATAATGATATTTCGTTCACACACAATGATATTTTGTTCACACGTAATGATATTTCCTTCACACACAATATTTCGTTCACACACAATGATATTTCGTTCTCACGTAATGATATTCGTTCACACACAATGATATTTCGTTCACACACAATGATATTTCGTTCACACACAATGATATTTCGTTCACACACAATGATATTTTTGTTCACACGTAATGATATTTCCTTCACACACAATATTTCGTTCACACACAATGATATTTCGTTCTCACGCAATGATATTTCGTTCACACACAATGATATTTCGTTCACACACAATGATATTTTATTCCCGTGCAATGGTATTTCGTTCACACACAATGATATTTCGTTCACACAATGATATTTCGTTCACACACAATGATATTTCGTTCAAACACAATGATATTTCGTTCACACACAATGATATTTTTATTCACACGTAATAATGTTTCCTTCACACACAATGATATTTCGTTCACACACAATGATATTTCGTTCACACAATGATATTTCGTTCACACACAATGATATTTCGTTCAAACACAATGATATTTCGTTCACACACAATGATATTTTTATTCACACGTAATGATGTTTCCTTCACACGTAATGATATTTCGTTCACACACAATGGTATTTCGTTCACACACAATGATATTTCGTTCACACACAATGATATTTCGTTCACACAATGATATTTCGTTCACACACAATGATATTTCGTTCAAACACAATGATATTTCGTTCACACACAATGATATTTTTATTCACACGTAATGATGTTTCCTTCACACACAATGATATTTCGTTCACACACAATGGTATTTCGTTCACACACAATGATATTTCGTTCACACACAATGATATTTCGTTCACACACAATATATTTCGTTCACACACAATGGTATTTCGTTCACACACAATGATATTTCCTTCACTCGTAATATACTATATTGATTGATATAATACAAAGTTAAATTTTGAAAGCGTCCCCTGTTTATTTCACATTTATGGTCATAGCGTATACCTATAGCTCGTCAGGTTTGACCTTGCCGCTTGACCTTTAATTTAAATATTTAAGGAATGATTGTAATTTTTTTTCTATCTATGGGGTCATAGACAAAATTATTTGGTGCACGCGGCATAAAACCGCGAAGCGGTTTATGCATACGCGTGCACCAAATAATTTTGTCTATGACCCCATAGATAGAAAAAAAATTACAATCATTCCTTATAATTAAATTCAAAAATAAGTTCAATATTCAAAACATTTATGTAATCTTTAAATTATACACATGAAACAAAAAACCAGCGCATTAAAACAAAAAATGGCGCATTAATCTAAAAGCGGAACACAGCTGATTGCCAATGGCAACCGCCGGTAACTCTGCACAATATGACGTCAGCTAATATGACGTCAAAAAATTCTGTCTATGGGATCATAAATACAAAAAATTTACAACACTGGATAGCATTCAAATTTAATTATTCATTAGGAATTACGGGTGTCGATTATGAAGTACAGGGTAAACTTGATTAAAAATAAGACGTTTGCTTTTGAACTCTTTTTCTCAAATATACTAAGTCTTTTTTTTAATTCACGGTATACATGTATATATAAAATAAATTGAGAAAAATATATAAAAATACGTGTATCGATAACGTTTAAATAAGAAACAAAACGATTTATGGGTTTATTTTTTGCAACCAAGTTCAAAGTCAACATCCAGGGTTACCGAGCGTGTTAGTGCGTTGTCTACATATAATTGTTAAGCTGGCTACTGGGTCAACGGTTCGAATCTTGCTAAATCTAATTTTTTTTCTTCCAATTTTATTTTAAATTTACTTGATTTTCTTGTTCTTCTTTTACGCGTGAAAAATTCGTGCATCATTCTTTCTTTTTCAGTTTTGTATAAAATTCTAATGATTAGAAACATGTCCGACAGAATTCGCACTTAAATATCTAAATGGCCGAATGATGCTAGAAACATCGTTTGTAATACTGCTAGTAGTGCATACATCTTAAGAAAAATATAATAAAAAAATAAATTCAATTAAATAAAACCCAAAATAAATGCACAATTTTCCATTTATAAAATACAAAGTGCATAAAAAGTGAACAGTACAAGCACTGTAAAAATACGGCGCTAGCGTATGCTCCGAACCCAGAACGTTCGGAATATAGATTATGAGACAATAAACCTTAACCACACGGCCAGCTCCAAAGATTTTACTTGTGGTGAACATGTGTTAGATATAAGCTATAGATACAATTACTTAGGTCTTGTAACAACCGAGTTCTAAGATTTTAATGTCATTGCAAAAATTGTAGCTCAATCAGCTGGTAGAGCACTTGGTTTGCTAATAGCTAAATGTAAAATAATGGTGGGGTTCCATATGACGTTATTAGCAGGTTATATTGGTTCATTCACGTTTATCCAATATTTGAAATTTCACTTTTTACACTTCCAACATTGGGTTTACGCACCATTGATTTAAGATATTATTTACCTGTAGTGTGATCAGTTAGTTTCCCCTACCAGAATGAAACAGTATGTAAGAACATGTCATATTTTACTGTAAGTTTGAAATAGCCAAAATTTTAACTTATATTGAATAAATATGTAAAATTTTAGAAATTCAAGTTTTATTTCCTACCTTAATAAATTTCAATAAAGTTATATTTAAAGAATAATAATATTTATGCTTAATTAAGAATAAAAAATAACTATAAATAAGAAATAAATATGTCACTTTTTAGGTAATTAATTTTTTTCCCTACATAACTAAATTTTGATAACGTAATATTTTGACAAATAAATATGAATTATGTATTTATTAATTCATTCTTTAGATATTTTCCATCATAGAGTGATTAGAGGTTGAATTGATTGAGAAATTGATTATATTGCTTAATTATTTGTATTTCATGGGTATATTTAAAAAATATTACAAAGTAATAGTGGTTTTAAAAATGATGTTACTGTTAAAAATATGACACCTGTTTGATGCTCTAACCGAATGGAAAGATAAAATATATACTTAATAAAGTTATGTTATTGGAATATCTTTTTTCTAAAATGGAGCATGTTTGGGTTTTTTTCAAATACGAATTCATTCTTGCAATTTTTTTTCCAAAATGGAGAATATTTTACATATTTTCCAATATGGTTTTTTTGTTCTGAAATGGAGCATAATTTGGATATTTTTTTCAAATAAAAGTTATTTTAATTTTTTTTTTCCTATTATAATTTTGATATTTTTTCCAAAATAAGTGAGTTGGATTATTTTTTTAAATTCTCAAAAACAATAATAGATAAAAAAATTAAAAATACAAAACAAAATTTTCATTTAAGTTTTAATGTTTACCAAAACCATTAATGTATTAAATTTGTCAGATTTTTCTTCTTTTATTTTGTAAAAATAACAGAATAACAATAAATATATAAGTACAATTAAATGAATTAATAATGATATAAATTACATAATAATAATAATAATAATAATAATAATAATAATAATAATAATAATAATAATAATACATGTGCTTTATTGAATGATAGGCAGATCAGGTTAGGAGTGATTGGGTTATTTAATACCTACAGTTCTCGCAGTGCCTATCATATAATAGAAGCTTGGTCATGAGGTTTGAGTGAATTTTGCAATAATAATAATAATAATAATAATAATAATAATAATAATAATAATAATAGATAATAATAATGATAATACCCAAGGGTAAATGACTTTAATAATAGTAATAATAATAATGATACCTATCATCCAATAAAATCAGGTTGATACAGGGATAATAATTTTGCCAGATTTAAATTAAGGAAAATCTTAATAAAGAAAAATTTACCTTTCCCCATATCAAAATATCAAATGTTAGATAAATGTGAAGACACCGTTATATGACGCACTGGTACAGTCAATAATCGACTATGCAGCAGCAGTGACGGACACCAATGATTTACATATGCCCCAGACACTGCGGTCCAGGGTGATATGGGTTGGACACCACTTACACAGAGACAATGAAAGGTAGTTTTATCCTATTGGTGTAGAATTGTTAATTTTGATGAAGATCGTACAAATAAAAAAGTTTTCAGATAGGCGGATGGAATGTGCAAGCCTGTTATTCAGTTAAAAACTGGAATTTTGTTATACGTAAACAATTATATTGGTTTTAATCACTACCTTGATACTCATATTTTAATTATGTAAAGAAAAGGTTTTAAATAATATTTTACCCGCAATACATGAGGAATTTTTTCTATTTAAATGGTCACAGCAAGTTATCAGCAGTGTGGTAAAAATGTAAAAGTGGTAACAAATTAAGAACATATAGTCTGTTTAAGAATGATTTTAAAGCTGAAGCATATTGTAAGCTTATTATGTCTCGCAAACATCGTAGTGCATTTGCTAAATTTAGGTGCGGTGTTGCTCCCCTGCGCATTGAAACAGGGAGATATGAAAATGTTACTGCTTCCGAGAGATTTTGTTTTTATTGTGATCGTATTGTTAAGAATGAAGAACATGTAATGTTGACCTGTCCTCTATATGACGATATTAGGGAAGAACTCTTTTTTAAAATGTAGCAAAGTCTGCGATGGTTTTGAATTTTTATCTAATGACCAGAAATTGAATGTTTTATTTTCTTATCCTGAACTTGGTTTCAGTGCCAAAACATGTGCTTTAATTTTAGACAAAAGAAAGAATGTTTTATATCAATGATTGTATTCCGTTTTACTGAACAAAACTGTTTTTATGTAAATACGTTATACTATTTAAATGTGTTAAATATCTCTGTATAGAGTGGCTTTTAATTATTAATTTTATGACGTGTACTCATTTTAAAATATGTTTAAAATGTGTAAAAAATGTTAATTGAATTGATTGCCATCGTGGTATCGGTTATTTAATACATCTATAGTCCGATCACATTTTCAGTGATGAAAAAACATGTTTTGAATGGGTGGTGTGATTCAAACTTAAATATGTCACTTGATATAACTTCTGAAGACTTGAAATTTCACATGTGTTATTGGAACATATATTTTCATATTTTGAATATTTTCTTTAAATATTTTCAGCTTTTTCAATTTTTTGCTTTTAATTTATATGAATAAATTTTAATAAACTTTTTCGATAAAAGTTTGTTGAGAAAGTAATACTTGTTCGTTTGCAGTCTTGTTTTAAAGATAAGTTTTTTAAAAAAACTATTTTTCTATCTGCATGGTTAAATTTTTAATATTCACTGGTTTTTGGGTTCTGATTGGCTAATACGTATTCACGCGATACGGGTTTATACTGGTGTTTCTATTCCTAACTAGTATACGTCACGGACTAACCCATTTTACTTGATTATGAATGGAAAGGTAAAACAGCACATACATCAAAATAATAAATAATATTTTTTTTGTTACACGTATTTGGCCATGAACGACAATTTTTTTAATATAATGTTTTAAAACTACAAAACCTTCTAGCTTATCTAACAAAGCCGCGATTTTTGTCACAAAAACATGTAGTTTTTGGCGATAATGCATTTTACTACGTGATACGCATCGTCTGAATTCAGATGCGCGTCTGATTAAAACGGGTTTTATTTTATTTTTAGACTTACTATGAGAAATTTGATCAAATTAACTAAACATATGTTATAAAAATAACAGATCTACATATAGCATTAATAAAATCTGAGGTAAGTAATCCACCATCTTTTTAAAACCACATCGGTTTTCCTCACTGAATAAGTGATCGGATTATAGATCTGTCTGTTGTCGTTGGCGACTTTTATATTTATAATCGATCGTTCCTGATAAATATTTAATGATAAATATCAAATTTAAGGTCAAGCAGCAAGGTCAAACTTGACAAGCTGACTATAGCAGTAAATGTGAACACGGGGGCGATTTCAAAATATAAGTTTGCATTATTCTAATTCTTATTCTTTATTCCTTAAGTCTACACTTATTGGTTGCATGCAAGTTTGTAGAATACAATATATGGCGGTACATTAAATAAATAACAGTGTATTTCGTAGAGTTATAAAATAGGATGGTAAGTACAATGAAAAAAATATATCAATAAACCTTATTTTGTAAAGTATACATAGTAATAACAAACAATAGACTTTTTATATATGGATGTACCATGTGTAACTAGTTGTCCCTTCTATATGTAGCTTTTTTTTAAAAAATAAACCAAAATTACGCAACTGGCGAATATTCTGAACACTAGTAAATAAAATATATTGACTATATCTACATGTTTATACATATATTATATTGTAGTCCCTACACGATTTGATAGCACAGTGGTTATAAACATGGACGGCTTAAAAACACATACAGGTGTAAATGATATGTTTTGAAATTCGTATGATTCTTTAACTTACGATAACTTAATGACGTCATGTAATACTAGCTTTTCCTTGGCAGGGAGTCAAATAGTGATGATGAGAGAAATTAATATGCATTAACCGAAGTATGTGAACAGTGTGTTACTTAAAGGTGAATAAAATGAGTTTCAACAAGAAGAAAAGTTCAATTCTCAGATGTGTTATTTATTTATAGAAAAACATAAAAATGTAGCATAAAAATAATGTTTTACGGTTGAACGGACAAATGATTTAAAATTTGATTTGTAAAAAACCACCAGACTGAACACTGCTCATTTAACTTTGAACTTTATTTTAATTTCCGTTCCATTTTTGCAATAAAAACTGTTTTATAAAGGAGAACTTAAAGCTGTCAATTGAAATTCACAACTACATAAAAAATTTACACTATAGTATAAAGCATTTACATGCAGAAACTGGTTTATAAAAACCATTGCATTTGTCTTCCTCCGATAACTATTTCAATCCGCACTTAAATGACTTAATGCAAGTTTGCCACCACAGATACCAAAAGACAGACCAAACGAGAGAGAGAGAGAGACAGTATGTAATATATAAGCCCATTGTTTTGAAACATTTATATGCTGCAGAAATAAAATTTACATTACAAATCTTACATTTGTGCGTGCGCGTCTCTCTCTCTCTCTCGTGTATATGCGTGCGTGCGTGCGTGCGTCGTTAACACTTATTTTCGACATCTCCTCTGAAACTACAAGACAGATTTCAATGAAACTTGTTGAGAAGTATATTTGGGCCGTTGCAATTTAGATTTGTTCGTGGCGTTGCCATGGCTACCATAGCTAGGTCAAGGTGACCTAGGGGTGCAAAAATCTTAAAAAATCTTCTTCTCCTAAAGCATGATTGGATAAAAAATCTGATGTAATATTTGGCTTCTCTAGGGTCTTAAGCCTATAGTTTGTTCATTTTGTGAAATTCGGACAAAAAATAGGTTACGCGTTTTTGCGTTTAATTTTTAAAAGATCGTAAAATAGCTTCAAATTGTTATAACGTGACTATTTGACCAGATAATGACATGGGGTTTTCAGTTTTGACATCTTCTTGTTAGTATCTTCAAACAGAGGCCAAGGTCAACTGTGAAGGTTATGACTTTTGTATAGGCATGTATATAAGAATGTTGTAGGTATTGATACAACAATCATTTTGATGCAAAGAAAAAGGTCATTGGTTCAAAGGTCAAGGTCACAGATGCTAAACAATACCGAAATAGTTTATTATCTGGAAAACTATAAACTCTTTGTATAGACATATATATTAGAATGTTGTAGGTATTGATACAACAATCATTTTGATGTATAGAAAACGGTCATGGGTTCAAAGGTCAAGGTCACAGATGTGAAACAATACCAAAATGGTTAATTATCTCGAAAACTATAAACTTTTTGTATAGGCATGTATATTAGAATGTTGTAGGTATTGATACAAGATCATTTTGATGTATAGAAAAAGGTCAAGGTCACAGATGCTAAACAATACTGAAATAGTTTATCTGGAAAACTATAAACTGTTTGTATAGACATATCTATTAGAATGTTGTAGGTATTGAAACAACGATCATTTTGATGTATAGAAAAAGGTCATGGGTTCAAAGATCAAGGTGACAGATGTGAAAAAATACTGAAATGGTTAATTATCTCGAAAACTATAAACGCTTTGTATAGGCATGTATATTAGAATGTTGTAGGTATCGATACAACGATCATTTTGATGTATAGAAAAAGATCATGGGTTCAAAGGTCAAGGTCACAGATGCAAAACAATACCGAAATGGTTAATTATCTCGAAAAATATAAACTTTTTGTATAGCAATGTATATTAGAATGTTGTAGGTATCAAAACAACGATCATTTTGATGTATAGAAAAAGATCATGGTTTCAAAGGTCAAGGTCACAGATGCAAAACAATACCAAAATGGTTAATTATCTCGAAAAATATAAACTTTTTGTATACGCATTTATATTAGAATGTTGTAGGTATTGATACAACAATCATTTTGATGTATAGAAAAAGGTCATGGATTCAAAGGTCACAGATGCTTAACAATACCGAAATAGTTTATTATCTGGAAAACTATAAACTGTTTGTATAGACATATATATTAGAATGTTGTAGGTATTGATACAACAATCATTTTGATGTATAGAAAACGGTCATGGGTTCAAAGGTCAAGGTCACAGATGTGAAACAATACCAAAATGGTTAATTATCTCGAAAACTATAAACTTTTTGTATAGGCATGTATATTAGAATGTTGTAGGTATTGATACAAGATCATTTTGATGTATAGAAAAAGGTCAAGGTCACAGATGCTAAACAATACTGAAATAGTTTATCTGGAAAACTATAAACTGTTTGTATAGACATATCTATTAGAATGTTGTAGGTATTGAAACAACGATCATTTTGATGTATAGAAAAAGGTCATGGGTTCAAAGATCAAGGTGACAGATGTGAAAAAATACTGAAATGGTTAATTATCTCGAAAACTATAAACGCTTTGTATAGGCATGTATATTAGAATGTTGTAGGTATCGATACAACGATCATTTTGATGTATAGAAAAAGATCATGGGTTCAAAGGTCAAGGTCACAGATGCAAAACAATACCGAAATGGTTAATTATCTCGAAAAATATAAACTTTTTGTATAGCAATGTATATTAGAATGTTGTAGGTATCAAAACAACGATCATTTTGATGTATAGAAAAAGATCATGGTTTCAAAGGTCAAGGTCACAGATGCAAAACAATACCAAAATGGTTAATTATCTCGAAAAATATAAACTTTTTGTATACGCATTTATATTAGAATGTTGTAGGTATTGATACAACAATCATTTTGATGTATAGAAAAAGGTCATGGATTCAAAGGTCACAGATGCTAAACAATACCGAAATAGTTTATTATCTGGAAAACTATAAACTGTTTGTATAGACATATATATATGAATGTCGTAGGTATTGATACAACGATCATTTTGATGTATAGAAAAAGGTCCTGGGTTCAAAGGTTAAGGTCACAGATGTGTAACAATACTGAAATGGTTAATAATCTCGAAAAATATAAACTTTTTGTATAGGCATTTATATTAAAATGTTGTAGGTATTGATACAACAATCATTTTGATGTATAGAAAAAGGTCATGGGTTCAAAGGTCAAGGTCACAGATGCTAAACAATACCGAAATAGTTTATTATCTGGAAAACTATAAACTGTTTGTATAGACATATATATATATATGAATGTTGTAGGTATTGATACAACGATCATTTTGATGTATAGAAAAAAGTCATGGGTTCAAAGGTTAAGGTCACAGATGTGAAACAATACTGAAATGGTTAATTATCTCGAAAACTATAAACTTTTTGTATAGGCATGTATATTAGAATTTGTAGGTATTGATACAACGATCATTTTGATGTATAGAAAAAGGTCAAGGTCACAGATGCTAAACAATACTGAAATAGTTTATCTGGAAAACTATAAACTGTTTGTATAGACATATCTATTAGAATGTTGTAGGTATTGAAACAACGATCATTTTGATGTATAGAAAAGGTCATGGGTTCAAAGATCAAGGTGACAGATGTGAAAAAATACTGAAATGGTTAATTATCTCGAAAATTATAAACGTTTTGTATAGGCATGTATATTAGAATGTTGTAGGTATCAACACAACGATCATTTTGATGTATAGAAAAAGATCATGGCTTCAAAGGTCAAAGTCATAGATGCAAAACAATACCGAAATGGTTAATTATCTCGAAAACTATAAACTTTTTGTATAGGAATGTATATTAGAATGTTGTAGGTATCAAAACAACGATCATATTGATGTATAGAAAAAGATCATGGGTTCAAAGGTCAAGGTCACAGATGCAAAACAATACCAAAATGGTTAATTATCTCGAAAAATATAAACTTTTTGTATACGCATTTATATTAGAATGTTGTAGGTATTGATACAACAATCATTTTGATGTATAGAAAAAGGTCATGGATTCAAAGGTCACAGATGCTAAACAATACCGAAATAGTTTATTATCTGGAAAACTATAAACTGTTTGTATAGACATATATATATGAATGTTGTAGGTATTGATACAACGATCATTTTGATGTATAGAAAAAGGTCCTAGGTTCAAAGGTTAAGGTCACAGATGTGAAACAATACTAAAATGGTTAATTATCTCGAAAAATATAAACTTTTTGTATAGGCATTTATATTAAAATGTTGTAGGTATTGATACAACAATCATTTTGATGTATAAAAAAGGTCATGGGTTCAAAGGTCAAGGTCACAGATGCTAAACAATACCGAAATAGTTTATTATCTGGAAAACTATAAACTGTTTGTATAGACATATATATATATATATATGAATGTTGTAGGTATTGATACAACGATCATTTTGATGTATAGAAAAAGGTCATGGGTTCAAAGGTTAAGGTCACAGATTTGAAACAATACTGAAATGGTTAATTATCTCGAAAACTATAAACTTTTTGTATAGTAATGTATATTAGAATGTTGTAGGTATCGATACAACGATCATTTTGATGTATAAAAAATGGATTCAAAGGTCAAGGTCGCTGATGTGAAACAATACCAAAATGGTTAATTATCTCGAAAAATATAAACTTTTTGTATAGGCATGTATATTAGAATGTTGTAGGTATTGATACAACAATCATTTTGGTGTATAGAAGAAGGTCATTGGTTCTAAGGCCAAGGTCACAGATACGAAACAATAGCAAAATGGTTAATTATCTCGAAAACTATAAACTTTTTGTATAGGCATGTATATTAGAATGTCGTAGGTATTGATACACCGATCATAATGATGTATAGAAAAAGGTCATGGGTTCAAAGGTCAAGGTCACAGATGCAAAACAATAATGAAATGGTTCATTATCTCAAAAGCTATCAACTTCTTGCATAGCCATTTATATAAGAATGTTGTAGGTACTGATAAAGCGATCATTTTGATGTACAGAAAAAGGTCATGGGTTTAAAGGTTAAGGTCACAGATGCAAAACAATAAAGAAATGGGTTATTATCTCGAAAAATATAAATTTTTTGTATGGACATGTATATTAGAATGTTGTAGGTATTGATACAACAATCATATTGATGTATAGAAAAAGGTCATGGGTTTAAAGGTCAAGACACAGATGCGAAACAATACAGCGGTCATTATGATGTAAAGAAAAAAGTCATTGGAGTTTCAGTATTTATGTTTTCTTTAAATCTATCAGCTAGCCATTATTTATCGTGGGCCTCTTGATTGTAGGTTAGATTAAGATAAATCTTTAAAACGAACAAATACATAAATAAATTTTAATATCATTTATACCATTTGTACAAAACCATCAAAATTTTAACACGTTTAAATCTTGACATAGTTTTACTACAGACCGGTTATCGACGCATTCAGCCTTGACGGGAGCGGACATTATTACAGATTATAGTCGTAAGTTATCGTAAGTGAAAGAATCTCATTTTCATTTTCTTCCTCAGACTCAGCACAAATTATTTCCCCTTCTCTGAATACGAGATCCCATAATGTAGATGGTATTGCCTCAATGAGTTTCGGGTCTTTCAATGTCAGAGGTCCTTTTTCATCTCTTTTGCTTTTTATTGCTGCTGCGCTGGCTTTTCCTATGCCAATCAACGACATTAGTTTGTCCATGCTTGCATTGTTGATATTAACTGGACCACTCATTTTAATTATCGTGAATATAGGCAATTAATTGTCAATATCAGAAAATCTGACAGTTACTTTCAATAATGACAACAGAGTAATTAAATCAATATCAGAAAATATGACACTGATTCTAAGTAATGAAAACAGAGTAATTAAATCAATACCAGAAAATCTGACACCAAACGATAAAAGAATGATATAAAATATGCAAAAAACAAGAAATACAACAATTATTGAAGAAAATAACTGAATACGTTTACAAAATATTTTTAAAGTATTCTTAAGTGTAAACACATTTAGTGCAGTGAGTAAATGTAATCACTACTCAGTTTTGAAACTCCCAATTTGGCGGGAAAATCAAACTATGTTCAAAATCAAAAATACACTTTCCTTCATCAAATATATCAGAAAATCTGACATATAATGCAAAAAAGCGCAATTCTGAAATCGAAAGATATCTCAAAAATAATTCGAGAAAATAAATTTCACACCACACAACAAAAATAAATAAATAAAACGTATACTGAGAGCCAGTTCTGACACCAATATTGTAATCTGTGCAGTATGAAATATAATTGTATAATTAACTGAACTGTGAATCCAGGAGAAATGGCCAATCGTCTAAGTCCCAGCAGGCGAAGAGTGGAACACGTCTTGCTTGATGGAAATGCAGGTAACGAAAGCCAACGGAAGTAGTGCACAATCTAAAAGGTAGCAGGTAACTGAGAAGGGACTAATCCGGTTTTAATATCGAAACAGGTAACTGGTCAATACCTGATCCGGGTCAACAAATCACTACACATTGTCGACGCAGGAAAAGAAACTATACATGTATTGTGATAATACGTTAACAGTGTTTAAGTTGAGGCTTAAACACCATTATTCACATCACCAGGCAAGGTTGCACAACTTGGTATGGGTAACAGTTATAAACATCCTTGTTGATGATATATCAGATTTCTGTTCGGTACTATACGAAATCGAGTATATTTGCCATAACTGAACCGGTTGTGGAAACAATGATGTACCATTGGGGTTCAAATAAAACAGAAACATGCAAATCATTGTTTAAATTACAATTCCAAAGCAAAGTAAACATTTTGAAACTGGAAAACGAGGCAGAGAAGTGAGTCCGGATGCTCAAAAAGGGTAATAATCTAACTCAAATGCTTTCAATAGTTTAAGTTTTCTTGAGTATAGATAGGTCACGCTTA
This sequence comes from Anadara kagoshimensis, assembly GCA_021292105.1. Lineage (NCBI taxonomy): Eukaryota > Metazoa > Mollusca > Bivalvia > Arcoida > Arcidae > Anadara > Anadara kagoshimensis. The sequence goes on from CM037873.1 coordinate 13,045,104, forward strand.
TTTCTGTTATTGTCTGTGTATTGGCAAAACATTAACATAAATCTCTTTATAATTTCTGAAACGGGGTACGGAAACCATATTTTCTGAATAATTATGAGGTGCCTTGTTTATAGTTGAAGCTCGATATTGGATTTAACTCTTCCAGATAACTGTTGACAATTCTGTGCAGGTCAATGTTCAGGTCAATATTCCGGGTAATTTTGTACCTTTGCCTTTGTGATAGATAAATCTACACGTTTCGTTATTATTGCTCTATAATAAATGGATTATTGAACCGATATTGTGAAATATTGTCAAGCTCGCAAGCTCGTGCAAATGTCGAGTCAACTCGGGACAATATTTCACAATAACAGTTCAATAACCCTTTATCATTATGCACCAACAAATTTATATATAAAAATGCCGGTGTTTATGGTATCACCATCATAGTAACCATGCATTGTATGTATATTAAATGCGATCGTGTATTGTGTGCTCATATATGAATATTTGCAATAAAGCATCGAGCAATCAGTTCAAAATTATTTGCCTATATATACCTAATGTTGACAACGAAGATTACAAATACGTAAAACCACGTATGATAAGCTTCAAATAGAAACAACAAAAACTACCAACACCAAAGTCGAGAAATATTTTAACTTTAAAGCAGGAAAAGTGCCACGTGCTTATTATTTAAAAAAATAACATGATAGAAAGCGCAGCTTTTTCACCATAGATTCCGTGTGTACATATTTTTTACATTAATCAAACTACAAAATGTCCATTAATCCAACACCACAATCCGTATACTGATGAGTTCCAAATTGTGTCAAATGCACATGAATTTACCCGCAATATGTCGCCATTTTGAAACACTACAAATTGGTGATGGAATTTGTTAATTTTGTTCACTCAAAAAACATATTGATTTCTATGTCATACATGTACGTCATTTAAGAAATGAAATTGAGTCTTTTATTTTTCTTGAGGTGAAAAAGAGAATGAGAAATCCGCAAATTTAATGAAATAGTTTTTCTATTTTTGTATTTTGTGTGTATTTCATTGTAATTTTCTTTCTTTTGCTTAAAAGCAGCAAACGAATGTGTGTTTTATTCACTGATTAAAAAACATTCGATAAAAAAATAAAATCCAAAGCAGCAACATTTATACGTTAATGCCAACTGAACGCATAATCAAAATAGCAATGTAGGCATTGAAAAGGTTGTACCTATATAATCGAGCTAATGAAATAAATCCGGAACCATGTATACTCATTTTGATAAAACTGAAATTCGGTTCATAATCAATTCATAATTTGATACTTCAGTCCATTCTTCTGCATAACTCCATGCAGTACAGTCAAAGTAAATGTCATTCCTTATATTTACAATCATTTGTAACTTTTTCAAATAAACACAAAATATAACCTGACATTTTAACACTTTTCATAAAAGAAAAACAACTATAACTATCTCGTTAAAGATTGACTGTTCCCACTGTCGGCATCATTGACGTATCGCCTGCCACGCCCACAATGTTCCGACATAGGCTGACATCACGGTACCAAAGCAGAGTCACGGCAACTAATGCCGTACTAGTATCAGTGACGTCATTAAATGGTACAATTTCCTGCTCGCTTGCTCCATTCAACTGCATCGAGTCACGAAGTAGAATCGAGGTCAAACACTGCATTGAAGCAAAAACAATATGATTGTAAATATTCGACATTGCATACTAACTTGCATTATTTATGATTTTACGTTGTGAACCTTTTCCCGGAATTGCTCTTTAAATCTAGTTAAATTTTTACGCATATTGAATGTTTTAATTTAAATATTCTATGTCGAATAAAGTAAAATAATATTTGTCTATTTGTCCGAAATAGTACATCCAATGCATTAGAGTGCTTAATAAGGGGTAACTAAATTTAAATCCGAAACCCATATCATGTTGATAAAAACAATATGCATGTGATCAGAAAGTAAAAGATGCAGCATATATTTACAATCTGATTAACACTCCTTCAATGAAGCTTCAACGACCGATTGTCTTCACCTGTGCATGAAGGCAACGAGTATTCGCGTGACCTTGATGACGTAATGTTGACATTTATGTGTCGGTAATGAAATATAAACCTCTTTCAAGTACTCCAAACAGGTACCACGTGACCTGATATTTTGAAATATTTAATATAAAGCATCATCTTTATAACTTATAAAATGCATTTTAAATCAACATAACATGAAAATGTCTACTTAGTTCAATTTTATGTGTTGTTCATAGTTTCTGTAATATTGTAAAGATGTCAAAACCACAACTTCCAAAGCAGTAAAGACACTTTGAAGCTGCCAGTTAGGCTAAAAACGTAAATTTGTAGTATCTATCGTACGCATATTTATTGATTACTTGCTTTTTTTAAGGCGTGTCTTGTTGAAATACAACTCTTTTGCTGCTTGATGCTTATAAATTATTTATTAGTCAATGTCATACAACTTGTGCATTGACCCCTCTATATGGGGAAAACTGCTGGTAAAAAAACATTATTTTACATTGAATACATTTTGTTTAATTTTAAATATTACAATCTAGTAAATAATAAAACAATTTTAATTGGTTTTCAAGGTTTTCTGTTTCATCTTACACTGTAACTGTGCAATACAGTCTGCTCTAAAGGAACGTGTATATTAATGACGTTAAGAAACTTACAGAGGTTTCACATAGTAGAATACGTCTGCATAGAGGGCAAGTAGGCGCCATATTTACTACCAAGCAATTAACATTTGATTACAAAGTCCATTGGGCGAGATTAAGATGAATACTGATGTTACATTTATGGTAGAGTTCATATGTTAAAGAAACCTCACACTGTTCATTATTTCAAGTGTACTGTATAGACCAATTTCTTCAACATACACAAAGGTGGTAATGCCCCATTATAAGTGAAACAATCATGACTTGGATCCCTCAAATATGAAATTCACTATATACATATTTTATTCATAATTAAACTGCTTTTATGAGATTCAAAATGTAACAAAGAATGTAAAAAGAAAAACAAACTTGATTTACGTACACTAAATATTGATACATTCATGTAAATTATTTGTGTTGGTATTACATGCCACTTAAACTAATCTATAAATAAGTACTGAAAAATGAATAAATTACAAAAAAGTAAAGTATATCATTGTAAATAATATCTATAATAATTAAATTTCACTTCACAATTTATTTATGTAAGAAATTTTTGCTTCATGAAAAATAGCTGTTGAAACGGGTTTTTAATATCTATGTGTAGCACTGTGTTAGGGAGAAAAAACAAAACAAAACTGGCTAAAATACTGCTTATTATCCAGCAGTATGCATCATACATACGATGTTTACATTCATTGTTGACATTGTTGCAGAAAGAGTGTGTGACTTTTCTCCATTTCTTATGCTCTAGAAACTCTTTATCGCCATTTCGGCCCTTTGCAACATTGATGGTGTGGATATAAGCGTCTTTGCACTGAGATAAACGGCGTATGAGGGTCATTAAAAAGTCTTTCATGATAAGATTCAAGGTGAAAGCCAATATATTTTTTCTGTTTAAGTGTCGCACTACGGTATCACGTGACAGTCGTTGAATGTGGTAGTGGTGCAGAAGAATGGATTATATTTTCATTTATAAAATATTACATCACTTAAACTAGACAGAACACGTTTAAAAAATTACACATCTATTGTCGATTATATTATACAGTATTTCGGAGAGATTTAGATTCTGTTAAAATGGTAAGTGTGTTTTGGTTATAAATATTGTTTTTAAAAATACAAAAAAAATTATTTATCAATGTGTCTGCAAATAACGAATCAAAAATACCGAAAGACTGATTAAGGAAGGTTTATTTGACAGGCATATTGCTTACAACAACATTTAGATTTTTAGATAAATAGTTGTATTTTCAGTTGTATATGTTTTATTCTTGGCGGATACTCGTAATCAGTCTTGTTGTACTAAAAGGAAATTTTAGAACCTTGTTTTCTAACACTTTTCCTTTCATAATTTTAAAACATAATTGTTCTCCAGCATACTGGTTTTGTTCTGTGTACCGAAAATTTAGTTATTTTTCAAACACTACCATTCTTTATGTATATGTAAATTCTATACATTGCAAGAAGGGTAATTATTATACATATTCATTTTTATAAAACCTGAAATGCATATCTGAGAACCACCCGTATGGTTATAATCAGTGTATGGGTCTACAAGGTGTGATTTACATATATTCCATGTCTATTAAGGTATATTCAGGTATATTTTTCACTATGTTCTGAAAAAAGACAAAAGTTTTGGTAGATACCTGTTGTCTTATAAAATTCCAAAACTGCAATTCTCAAAGGTTTGGTAGGTGATATGATTTTATCAAAATGAGTACCAATGTTACAATACTTGGTTTTATATAAAAGAAATAAAGACCATCTAAATTCTCTTAAACAATAGTAAATTTTTTTCAAAGTTTTAGCTTTGCTCCTGGATTTTAATTCGGACATGGGTTATTATCTTTGCTTTTTATTTAAGATTTTTTCTGACTGAACGATATTTATTTTAAGTTGCTTCAAATATATTAGAATCCAAAATTAAACACAGCGTAATAAGTAATCAAGCACATATCAAAATAAAACAACAAATTCCGGTCAGTGTCAAACATCTCAATACAATACAACATGATAAAACAAAAACATAACAATCAATGTCTAAACCACAATTTTTTAAAAGTAAAAACTTAGAAAATTGGATAAGTAAGTTGAAGATATGAACTTCCATTAAGGAAACGAAAACAGGTGCTTTGGAAGGATAAACACTTTATGTTTGATTAGTCTCATCAGCTGCGTGTGGAATCAAATTTCAAACAATTAAAATGAAAACTAAATGAAACTTTTAGACTACAAATATTTACATTGTAATTTTCGATACATAGACAAAATACTTGTCATTAAAGTTTTGATGACGACATTAAAACAGCACAATAACATTTAAGGCTAAGTTAGCAATGTCCCATGACAGCAATTGATTCGTTTGTATTAACCCTCGGTAGGGGGAATAAATTCTACCTTACCATAGTAACTGCAAAAAAACCAAAAGCTTGAAAGTTGACAATGAAAAAAAGATGCTGGTATAAACAACGTATATTTTTTTTTCTTAAAGTTGATAACATTTTCAATGAAAGTGTTTGTCGAAAATTCCAAAATTTAAGAAAGAATAATACAATAACACCATAAGTTATTTATGTAAGAACTCTTTCACAATTGTTCTGCATTTATAATATAATAATTACTTGCACAATGCCTTAACAGACCTTATTGTACATTATAACAATATATATATAATTATATATAGATCGAAGTCCATCGAATGTTGAATTATAATATTAATATCTGTATCCCAAACTCCTTCATTGTTAATTCCTTTATATATCTGTCTGAATCAGTCTCGTAATAAAGTTAAATTTTTAATGCCTCATATTAGACAACATTATGTTACGTTAGTTGCTATATTCATATGACAGATATTTTAATCATATTTGATTAATTAAAAAATATATATATGTATTGTTTTAAAGGGACACATTTTTTTAGACTGGTCAGTTTCTTACTTTTTTATCAAATTATCAGTCAGTATCTTTTTGTTTACGTAGTAGACACGTAAATGTTAAAACATATGATTGTAGAAACTTCTCAATGTATCTAAAATCTTTTATGTGTATGCTTTATCAAAGTATTTTACAGTAAGTTATTTGTCTGTTAAAATCACAAGGTAAAATAGCAACTTTGAATAACTTAAACCCCTGTCATGGTTGCGGTCGTTTACGTCACAATTATCTTCCACACATCTTTTAATTTCCGTACTCTACAGCTTAAGGTAGCTGAGTGAAACTAAGATTTTAAGCTTTTTTGCACCGTTTTGCTCAAATAAAGATTTATATCTTAAAAACAGAATATGCTTTACCTAAATTTATCTGTACTTAGCAAAATCTTGAAATTGAAAATCAGAAAAAAAATAACTGAAACTCAAATAAATGAAATCCAATTGTCGAAATTAAAATTAATTAAATAAATAAATCTGAAAAGGAATGCAAAATTCAAACATAGTATGTATCTGAACATGATAGTGTAGTTAAATAACTCGTTTATTCAGTACAGGTAAATAAGTTTGATTGTAAAGTATGGTATTTGTTATTTCTGCATCAGTGGTCCTAAGATATTTAACTAAAACACATCTCAAATGATGTAATGTACCCGGATCAGATATAAGAAGTTTCTTTATGGTTGGTGATACTTAGTAGTTTTCAATGTATGATAAGTTTTATTAAGATATATACTATATATATATATATATATATATATATATATATATATATATATATATATATATATATATATATATATATATATTTCAAAATTGTTAAATTGACTCGTATGTTATGTAATATTCCATTATGTGATGTTTTTTCAAAGTTTATATACATTCGTGCGTGTGACTTTAGTGTCTTTATATATTATCTACGTTATCATACAAAAAAGAGACCACGGTGGCCTAATGCACAGGATGAAATACCATCTATAAGCCACCTATAAGCCATGCTTATAGGAGCTTATAGATTGGCTTATAGGAGCTTATAGGTGGTTTATAGGTGGCTTATAGGACCTCCATCTATAAGCCACCTATAAGCCTGGCTTATTGGCACTCAAAATATAAGCCACCTATAAGCCATGCTTATAGGTGGCTTATAGACTGTTTCTATTTCTAAATAAAACATCGCCGTGTACTTACATTATGGAAGTCTTATTTATATGTATTTATTGATCTATTTATTTATTTATTTATTTATTTATTTATTTTTTCATTTATTCAGTTTGTATATATGACAAAAAATTATATGACAAAAAATCATAGGAGAAAATGCGCACTTTAAAATATAATGACCGGCAGTAAAATTTTTATGATTGTTAGTCATCAATTTATTTATTTATTTATTTATTTATTTATTCAGTTTGTATATACTTTTACATATATTTACCGGCAATAAAATTTCATCATTGTTAGTTTTCAACTTATTTATTTATTTATTTAATTATTTATTTATTTAATTATTTATTTATCTATTTATTTACTTATTTATTTGTTATTATATTTTTATTTGTAACCTCTAACCGGCTCAACATATTTTTCAAGCTCCAAATTGACTATTTTTACAGCCTCTTATAAACGTGATAGTTTCGACTATTCATTAGCTACATATTCATGTCCATAGGTAATAAACACATCCCGGTCACTAATTAATGACCATCGGTACACCTCATCAACACCTTACCTACCGAATTGATAACAGAAGCAAATTCAAACTCATTTAACCAGACGATAGCATATTCCACGTGAAAAAGTTACCTGTATGATGTTAATCTAATTAACTTTGATTAATTTGGATGGACTGGAGTCTAATGATGTCATCTTAGTGAATAGTAATGTTAGGGAGTATTAAGTACTTTTTACAAATTGTCATTCATGTGTAAATAAAAGAATAAATAAATATTTATTATTAAAACTTTAATAAATATCTAAAAATGAGAGAGAGAGAGAGAGAGAGAGAGAGAGAGAGAGAGAGAGAGAGAGATATTAACCTAATAATCTGAGTATCTAAATAAAACAAAACTGGTAGATCTTTGAACTATCGTCTCCATGTTAAGATTTCTGGATCCAGTAAAATAATTTGTGTTCCCTGATACTATAAACCTGCATGATTTTATAATCGTAGAAGATGTTTATGATCATTATAAATTTTTTAAACGATGTTCATTACGAAAATGTATTAATGCATTTTACAACTTCGTGATCGGCCGCTCAAAAACAATAATTTTTTTTTCATGCCGCATGATATGATAGCAATATGATAACAATATGATATTGTAGTCGGCTCGGTCAGCCATATTTAACACAGTATTTTAATTATGTCTCATTTTTATGTGGAGTGATTTTATATTATTTGAATATTTTATCTAGGATCAAATACGAGGAAAAACAAAATTAATATTTATATCCCCATCGCACTCTCAATAAAATGGGACAGTTAGGTACCATATTCGCGCAAAAGGACTGAGGGTTTCTGTATAAAAACCTTTAATGAAAGAGTGATATCCTGGCGCAAAAATGACACTAAAATGGTGCAAATGGATTTCACTACTACCAATTTACATTTGTTTCCATTGCAGAAACAAGGCAAATTTCAAAAGCGCAATATCTTTTAATTACATGACCAGAAACTACCTGCATACAAATATTTCCTCACAAATGAAATGAATAATTAACTTAGAGTGAGTTAAGTTGAATAATGATGTTAAACGTACCAGTCAAGAATATTTCACTTATATTGAGACATCGCCAGCTACAGGCGAATGTGCATAAATTTTGCCTGTGCGTTGCGTTGATGGCTGCTATACAGCCAAGCTACCGTGAGACGGGACCTCGTATTTTTTAGTTCCCGTCCAAAAGAGCTGTGACTTTCATTTCGCAATGCCGAGTGCTTGGCGAAAGAACAATCATTACCCACTTTCAAGTCTCGACATTTATGTAAAGTAAATTATTGTTATAAATTTTAACGATTACTACAAGTTACGACCGAAGATTATATGTTGCACCTTGCACCCAGTGGACGGTTTACTGACTATACAGGAGTGCGAGATAACCCTCCTAATTTACCGAATGGAAAATTTATAATTGTTTGCTTGCCGAAAAATGGTTGTTTTCTCCGTTTACTCCTGTTTTCTTCACAATCCTAGAATCTGGATCTCACCAGCTTAGTTCGTATTTTGTTCGGGCAAGTCCTAGTGCGAGAAAACTCGTTGTCGGATGTTGGTTTTTTTCTCAGTGTACTTCCGTTTCCTCCGCCCTTGTTGAACTTGACGTCTAGATACAAAGACTACACAATTATTTTTACAAACTGACAAAAAAAAAATGAATTAGGCGTAAAGCATCGTTGCCCCACTGTCCAGAGTACTATTTGTATCAAAGAATTTCATACTATGCAGGTGCGGATCCAGAGTCTTGGTGAATGGGGGGGGGGCACAAGTATGCGCCAAAGGCGTGACCTTCTAGGGGGGTCTGGCGTCATGCTCCCCAGAAAGAAATCGCTTTTTTCAGTACAAATAGTGCAATTTCCTGCATCTTGAACACTGTCGAACGTCCTTTTAACCTCGTATTCAAAGTAGATCTAAACAGTCTAGCTTTTTTTAAAAAAAATTACTATTGACGCAGGTGGCTATGAGTGTCGGTGAATTCATAATACTAGTATCTTTATCGATATATGTCTATCAACTGTACTGTCGAAATTTGTCGCCGTCGGTAACTTGTATTGTCGGTCTTTTTATTTGTCGAAGAATTTTTATATTGACAATTTAAATTTTTGTAAACTAGATAGTTAAAACTATATGTTTAAACTTTAGCTTCGTGGGTTCTTAAAAATTACATGCACTATATTTAATGCAGTAGCCCAGTGCTGTATGGTAAAAATGAATAAAGTTGCTGTTATAGCTGTCAATTTTTTAAAATAAATCTTCATCAAATGATAGTCGTCCTAGTACATTTTTGATTTGTAAATTTTAGAACAAAAATCAATAATCAACATTCGATTTATATCATTTATGTTAACAAAAATGTAGATGTCCTTTTAAACAAAAGCGAAAATGCACATTCAAGTCCGTGTCGTTATCGGAACACTTATAGAATAGAAAAAAATAATTTTGCTTATAATCACAGACACAAATTAAAAGAATATCAAATTTTATTGAGAAATAAAAAAATATATTGATTTGAGTATTACTCAATTATGTTTTTTTAACGTTATTTACAAATAAGTAATAAAAATTGACCATCTCCTCCGTAGCCTATTGTATATAATTTTGAAATTGAAAAAAAAAAAATAAAAAATTAAAAAAAAAATTTACTCTGAAGTATTTAGTTGTACACACTTGTTTGAAAGAAATATTAAATGATTTGTTCATACAGAGAAAACAAATTAAACTTTCGATGCTTAAAGGACCTTAAAGATGGCTTATGAAAGACTTAAATTTTTATGTCCTTTACTCTAAGCTTAAATATCACCTTTAATCAGCCTGTATGTGAAACTTAGGTTTAAGGCATGTTTTAGCTATCTTTAAGCAACTTTAAAGCCAGTTAAAAATGACACTTCGTTACTGAAATATGTTTTAGAAAAAGCGGCATACTAAAGAGGGAGTCTTGGCAGACAAACTGAAGACTAGACTTCCAAATCAAATACATACTTTCCTACTAATGTCCACATCACAATCCAAAAAGTAAAACCTAAAACAAAAAACAGGAAGTGAGGCCGATTGCACTGGAACGGCAAGCCTTTCATCTACACTTAGCTATATACAGATACATTCCATCTCTATATATGAATGTCAACTATCCTAGAGAGATTTAAATAAACGATACGCCTGCTTCATCAAGTTCTGCTTCATATTTAGACTTATAACTGAATTATGACGCCCACGAAAGGCTACATTTGAAACTTTATGACAAAAGTGATGACTTTAATTTTCTATTGCCTACTTTCCTTTTCTATGCAGCAATATACCTGCATCTTCTGCTAATAGTGTATTTGTTTCCCAAAATAATACGCTATAGTAGAGCTTGTTCCCACTACGGACACTTTGAACAACAAAGCAGACTGCTAGCAAATAAATTGTTGATTCAGGAATATTGCAAGCCTAGGCTTATCAAAGCCCTTAAAAGTTTTACGGCCGCCATCACAGTATTGTTGATAAGTTTGATGTTTCTGTGTCCAGGATTGCCCTGAATATTACGTCCAAAAGTTCCATGTTCATTTCACACAATTTTGTATACACACGTGGCAGGTGAAGCTAGCTAAACCAGGTGTGCTTATCCTTCCGGAGCATCCGGTCTCATTTTCCTGGTGGAAAATCATGTGTCTAACCTGACTTGTCAGTTATAAAGTTTTACCTTTGATTCTGGGTTGTGATTCCGACATGGATTAGTATGTATGTTTTTGATTGAAGCTTATTTGGGATATTCTTTCAGAAATGTGTTCTATAGTATTTAAACATTCTTTGAATACAATATTTCCATACGTATGATCTTTCAATATCTAAACTTATTTTGTTACATTTAACATAAGGTGGTTATTATTTCATAGTATCAGACTCTCACTTTCCAACTGGTAATTCACAAGTTGTTCTTAATTTATAAGTATACAATTATACTTTGGTTTTCTGTGATTTTGAACATTGATTGTTATGTATGTTGTTGATTGCACTCGTAATTGTAAATTGTACAAAGTTTTAGAACCAGCTAGGTTGTGAGATTCTGTATGAATAGTGCAGTTAGATAGAAGGTAGGTGTGTTTCTATATAATTTGTAAAAACGATAGAAGGGGACAATGGCGAGTTTTAAAAGAGGCTTCTTCCAGTTATTTTTTTTCATACACCAGAATCTTTCAAAGTTTTAGAAAAATGGTAGTAAAAACATTTTTTAAGTCAAAAGGTAGTTTTCTAGAAAGCATTTCATCAATATTGAACAACCACAAGTAGTATAAAATATGAAGGCAATAAACAGATAGATCACTAAATACTATCATTGGTGTTAAATTTTACTTTCATTGATATTATTATATGTAACCGTAAGAAACACAGGTTTCAGATCAGCCTATGATTTTAAATCGCCTAATATAAATACTTAAAGACAAAAATCAGTTGCGTATTTTATTAGAATCCGTGATGATAATGTTTGAAACAAAGCACGCATTTTTAAATAAACACATATACCTGGTTACAGACAAAAACTACGAACGCTGAACTGAACAAATAAACCAAGTACCTAAACAAGCAAGAAAGACAAATGGATATAGGGATCGTTGATTATAAAAACTCGGATGGACACTGTAGTAAATGTTCAAAAGTAATTTCAACTGTTATAAAACTCGGCTTATTTTACCATTAGTGTTGAATAAATAGATTTAGAACAAAAGTTTCTCTTTTTATCCATCTATAATGTGGTTCTAAAACATACATTCTTGTCCAACTAAGATAATACTATTAAAGATACACTTTGATTCATTTTTTCGCTCATTTGTAAGATTGTTTTATTGTTTATGTTTTATTTTTTTTATTGTATTGATTTATTAGTTCTTTTTGAGTGGAATAAATACTGTTTAAGGTCTACACCATGATGAATCAGTGTAATATTATTTACATTTATTATTGTAATTACTATTATTTATTACTTTTTATGTTTCTTTTGCAGATAACAAGCAGGAAATGTCGACCACATGTATTCTGCCTAACAATAATTATTTATACAACTTTATTATTTATAACTATTCCATGGTGTCTCAAAAAATGGAAAAGTGTACAGTAAATAAAATCAGTAATCACAGAATTGCCATTGGTATTCTAGCGGATTGGGAAGATAAACTGAGGGTCCGTACATTATCAACTATGATAAGGTCAATTGACTTCTTCAATACTACAGATATACTACTATTCAGCGAAACAAAACCGGTTCCAAACATCAACCAGGACTTAACACATCACAAAATTCATTATGTTCCAATATATTTCAACTTTCCGCCAGGCTTTAACAGCAGTGCAAAATCACCTTATAGAACAAGAACAAAATGGGGTTATATCCATATGTGTAGGTTTTGGTTCAAGGATATTTGGCAATATCCAATCGTACAAAGATATAAGTATTTAATGAGGTTCGACACAGATTCCTGTATGACTGACAAAACATTCAAACTTAGGCTTGACGACAAATATAAATATTTATATGGCGAGAGCAGGTTTGAATACAAGTTTATCGATGATTTGAATAAAACCATTTTTCAATATATATCCAAACATAACATTATCCCAAAAAATCCGGATTTGTTTAAAATTTATAAGGAAACAAAAGGAGAATTACCAATGTGGTATAACAACGTTGAAATTACTGACACTCGTTTTATGTTATCTTCGGAAGTTCAACAATTCATGAAAATGATTGACCATACCCATGGGCAGTATAAATACAGATGGGGAGATGCGCCACTGCGTTATGCAACAATGGCGCTATTCGCATCACCAGGTGAGGTTGCACCACTTGGTATAGTTGACAGTTATAAACATCCTTGTTGGTGATACATCAGTTTTTGTGCGGTACTATAAGAATTCGAGTGTAATTCTTTTCACATTTGAACAAATTGAATTACTTGTAGAAACCATGATGTATTATTGAAGTGAGGAATACCATGATGAATCAGTGTAATGTTATTTACATTTATTGTTTTTATTATTATTATTATTATTATTATTATTTGATACACTTTTTATGTTTCTATTGCAGACAATAACAGGGGAATGTCGACCAGATTTATCCTGCTTTACAATAATTATTTTCAAATCTACATTATTTATAAATATTCCATGGCGTCTCAAAAAAATTTCCAGAAAATAAATCAGTTACTGTAAAGGGGGAAATATTGGCGTGGGTAAAATTTTCCTTTTTCGCGCTGATTACAATATCGCGAAAATTATACTCTCGCGAAAATTTATGCAATACAGCATTTAAAACAATACTATTATCGTCGACCGTCCTAAAATCGAGAGCGTACTAAGATTCGAGGCCATTTTTGTTTTCAGTTATTTTACGCGAGTATCGTCCCTGCAGTGACGATTTCATGCATTAAAGACAAAAATTAGGTATTTACTGTGAAACTATCAAGAAAAATCAGTTGTCTATTTTGAGCTCTCAAATTCTTGATGCGTTAGCAAAATTGATTCGTTTTGTATTAGTCTCGAATCACGGACGGTCGAGGATACTTTTGATTAATTTTGGTCACATTTCGGATCAAACAAAATTTCGTACTTTCTCGGAAGAGAGTGTAATTAAAGGGACATAACTAAATAACAAAAAAATAACATGATTTTATTTTTATTTCATTTGATAATCAGACTTTATTAAGTGAATAAATAACACTCACTTAATAATTAAATCTAAAAATAAAATATTGAATGCAATTTTAATCTTTTAGATCATATTTAGTGTTATTTACATACGCAAGACTTTTACCAGACAGTTTATTCATAGTCATTGGCGCATGAAATCAAATGCTTACTGTTAGTATTAAGCACATCGTCACACCTACAGACGAGGCTGAAGTGAGCCGACAATAACAGCCGACAATAACTTTCAGCCGACAATAAAGCCAGCCGACAATAAATAGGGTGCGTTCGGAAATCAGACTTTATGTACATAATAGAAATAACGTTATAAATATAAAAAAGTATCTATATTTCTGGAAATTATACGTTATGATCTCTTAACATAAATTATATAGAGTAATAGGTCCTTTATCAGGTATATACAGTCCGGATCCGGCAAAATATGTTAGATGGATCCAACCCGTTACTTCAAATAGTCAAGATACAAGAAAATGTATAGATACGTCTTTTTGAATGTAAATTTCTCGAAATTCTACGTTATGATCTCTTAGCAAATTTGTGTATAGACAGTGTTAAGAGTCCCCTATTAGGTGTATATAGTCCGGTCCTGGCAATAATTGTTAGGGTGATCGAACACGTGACTGCAAATTGTCAGAGGTGAAGATAACACATAAAATGAACAATGAGATACGGCTTTTTGAATGTGAAATTCTGGAAATTCTACGTTATGATCTCTTAGCAAATTGGTGTATAGACAGTGTTAAGGGTACTCTATTAGGTGTATATAGTCCGGTCCTGGCAATAGTTGTTAGGGTAATCGAATCGGAGCTTGCAAATTATCAGAAGTAGAGATAACACATGAAACGAACAATAAAGATACGGCTTTTTCAATGTGAAATTCTCGAAATTCTACGTTATGATCTTTTAGCAAATTTGTGTATAGACAGTGTTAAGAGACCTCTATTAGGTGTATATAGACCGGTCCTGGCAATAATTGTTAGGGGGATCGAATCCGAGCTTCCAAATTATCAGAGGTGAAGATAATACATGATATGAACAATGAAGATACGTCTTTTTGAATGTGAATTTCTCGAAATTCTACGTTATGATCTCTTAGCAAATTTGTGTATAGACAGTGTTAAGAGTCCTTTATTAGGTGTATATAGACCGGTTCTGGCAATAATTGTTAGGGTGATCGAATCCGAGCTTCCAAATTATCAGAGGTGAAGATAATACATGATATGAACAATGAAGATACGTTTTTTTGAATGTGAATTTCTCGAAATTCTACGTTATGATCTCTTAGCAAATTTGTGTATAGACAGTGTTAAGGGTACTCTATTAGGTGTATATAGTCCGGTCCTGGCAATAGTTGTTAGGGGGATCGAATCCTAGCTTCCAAATTATCAGAGGTAGAGATAACACATGAAACAAACAATGAAGATATGGCTTTTTGAATGTGAAATTCTCGAAATTTTACGTTATAATCTGTTAGCAAACTGGTGTATAGACAGTGTTATGGGTACTCTATTAGGTGTTTATAGTCCGGTCCTGGCAATAATTGTTAGGGGTGTCGAATCCGAGGCTGCAAATTATCTGAAGTATTGATAATACATAAAACGAACAATGAAGATACGGCTTTTTGAATGTGAAATTCTCGAAATCCTACGTTATGATCTCTTAGCAAACTGGTGTATAGACAGTGTTAAGAGTACTCTATTAGGTGTATATAGTCCGGTCCTGGCAATAATTGTTAGGGGGATCGAATCCTAGCTTCCAAATTATCAGAGGTAGAGATAACACATGAAACGAACAATGAAGATACGACGTTTTGAATGTGAAATTCTCAAAATTCTACGTTATGATCTCTTAGCAAATTTGAATATAGACAGTGTTAAGGGTACCCTATTAGTGTATATAGTCCGGTCCTGGCAATAATTGTTAGGGGGATCGAACACGTGACTGGAAATTGTCAGAGGTGAAGGTAACACATGAAATGAACAATGAAGATATGGCTTTTTGAATGTGAAATTCTCGAAAATGTACGTTATGATCTCTTAGCAAATTTGTGTATAGACAGTGTTAAGGGTACTCTATTAAGTGTATATAGTCCGGTCCTGGCAATAATTGTTAGGGGGATCGAACACGTGACTGGAAATTGTCAGAGGTGAAGGTAACACATGAAATGAACAATGAAGATATGGCTTTTTGAATGTGAAATTCTCGAAATTGTACGTTATGATCTCTTAGCAAATTTGTGTATAGACAGTGTTAAGGGTACTCTATTAGGTGTATATAGTCCGGTCCTGGCAATAATTGTAAGGGGGATCGAATACTAGCTTCCAAATTATCAGAGGTAGAGATAACACATGAAACGAACAATGAAGATATGGCTTTTTGAATGTGAAATTCTCGAAATTCTACGTTATGATCTCTTAGCAAATTTGTGTATAGACAGTGTTAAGGGTACTCTATTAGGTGTATATAGTCCGGTCCTGGCAATAATTGTTAGGGGGATCGAATCCTAGCTTCCAAATTATCAGAGGTAGAGATAACACATGAAACGAACAATGAATAAACGGCTTTTTGAATGTGAAATTCTCGAAATTCTACGTTATGATCTGTTAGCAAATTTGTGTATTGACAGTGTTAAGGGTACCCTATTAGGTGTATATAGTCCTGTCCTGGCAATAGTTGTTAGGGGGATCGAATCCTAGCTTGCAAATTATCAGAGGTAGAGATAACACATGAAACGAACAATGAATAAACGGCTTTTTGAATGTGAAATTCTCAAAATTCTACGTTATGATCTCTTAGCAAATTTGTGTATAGACAGTGTTAAGGGTACTCTTTTGAGTGTATATAGTCCGGTCCTGGCAATAATTGTTAGGGGGATCGAACCCGTGACTGCAAATTGTCAGAGGTGAAAATAACACATGAAATGAACAATGAAGATACGGCTTTTTGAATGTGAAATTCTCGAAATTGTACGTTATGATCTCTTAGCAAATTGGTGTATAGACAGTGTTAAGGGTACTCTATTAGGTGTATATAGTCCAGTCCTGGCAATAGTTGTTAGGGGGATCGAATCCTAGCTTCCAAATTATCAGAGGTAGAGATAACACATGAAACGAACAATGAAGATACTGCTTTTTGAATGTGAAATTCTCGAAATTCTACGTTATGATCTCTTAGCAAATTTGTGTATAGACAGTGTTAAGGGTACCCTATTAGGTGTATATAGTCCGGTCCTGGCAATAGTTGTTAGGGGGATCGAATCCTAGCTTGCAAATTATCAGAGGTAGAGATAACACATGAAACGAACAATGAATAAACGGCTTTTTGAATGTGAAATTCTCAAAATTCTACGTTATGATCTCTTAGCAAATTTGTGTATAGACAGTGTTAAGGGTACTCTATTAAGTGTATATAGTCCGGTCCTGGCAATAATTGTTAGGGGGATCGAACACGTGACTGGAAATTGTCAGAGGTCAAGGTAACACATGAAATGAACAATGAAGATACGGCTTTTTGAATGTGAAATTCTCGAAATTGTACGTTATGATCTCTTAGCAAATTGGTGTATAGACAGTGTTAAGGGTACTCTATTAGGTGTATATAGTCCGGTCCTGGCAATAGTTGTTAGGGGGATCGAATCGGAGGTTCCAAATTATCAGAAGTAAAGATAACACATGAAACGAACAATGAAGATATGGCTTTTGAATGTGAAATTCTCGAAATCCTACGTTATGATCTCTTAGCAAATTTGGTATAGACAGTGTTAAGAGTCACCTATTAGCTGTATATAGTCCAGTCCTGGCAATAGTTGTTATGGGGATCGAATCCGAGCTTCCAAATTATCAGTGGTAGAGATAACACATGGAACGAACATGAATAAACGGCTTTTTGAATGTGAAATTCTCAAAATTCTACGTTATGATCTCTTAGCAAATTTGTGTATAGACAGTGTTAAGGGTACTCTATTAAGTGTATATAGTCCGGTCCTGGCAATAATTGTTAGGGGGATCGAACACGTGACTGGAAATTGTCAGAGGTGAAGGTAACACATGAAATGAACAATGAAGATATGGCTTTTTGAATGTGAAATTCTCGAAATTGTACGTTATGATCTCTTAGCAATTTTAGATATAGACAGTGTTAAGGGTACTCTATTAGGTGTATATAGTCCGGTCCTGGCAATAATTGTTAGGGGGATCGAATCCTAGCTTCCAAATTATCAGAGGTAGAGATAACACATGAAACGAACAATGAAGATACGACGTTTTGAATGTGAAATTCTCAAAATTCTACGTTATGATCTCTTAGCAAATTTGAATATAGACAGTGTTAAGGGTACCCTATTAGGTGTATATAGTCCGGTCCTGGCAATAATTGTTAGGGGGATCGAACACGTGACTGGAAATTGTCAGAGGTGAAGGTAACACATGAAATGAACAATGAAGATATGGCTTTTTGAATGTGAAATTCTCGAAAATGTACGTTATGATCTCTTAGCAAATTTGAGTATAGACAGTGTTAAGGGTACTCTATTAGGTGTATATAGTCCGGTCCTGGCAATAGTTGTTAGGGGGATCGAATCCTAGCTTCCAAATTATCAGAGGTAGAGATAACACATGAAACAAACAATGAAGATATGGCATTTTGAATGTCAAATTCTCGAAATTCTACGTTATGATCTCTTAGCAAATTGGTGTATAGACAGTGTTAAGGGTACTCTATTAGGTGTATATAGTCCGGTCCTGGCAATAGTTGCTAGGGGGATCGAATCCGAGCATCCAAATTATCAGAGGTAGAGACAACACATGAAACGAACAATGAAGATACGGCTTTTTGAATGTGAAATTCTCGAAATTGTACGTTATGATCTCTTAGCAAATTTGTGTATAGACAGTGTTAAGGGTACTCTATTAGGTGTATATAGTCCGGTCCTGGCAATAATTGTAAGGGGGATCGAATCCTAGCTTCCAAATTATCAGAGGTAGAGACAACACATGAAACGAACAATGAAGATACGGCTTTTTGAATGTGAAATTCTCGAAATTCTACGTTATGATCTCTTAGCAAATTTGTGTATAGACAGTGTTTAGGGTACTCTATTAGGTGTATATAGTCCGGTCCTGGCAATAGTTGTTAGGGGGATCGAATCCTAGCTTCCAAATTATCAGAGGTAGAGATAACACATGAAACAAACAATGAAGATATGGCATTTTGAATGTGAAATTCTCGAAATTGTACGTTATGATCTCTTAGCAAATTTGTGTATAGACAGCGTTAAGGGTACTCTATTAGGTGTATATAGTCCGGTCCTGGCAATAATTGTTAGGGGGATCGAACACGTGACTGGAAATTGTCAGAGGTGAAGGTAACACATGAAATGAACAATGAAGATATGGCTTTTTGAATGTGAAATTCTCGAAATTGTACGTTATGATCTCTTAGCAATTTTAGATATAGACAGTGTTAAGGGTACTCTATTAGGTGTATATAGTCCGGTCCTGGCAATAATTGTTAGGGGGATCGAATCCTAGCTTCCAAATTATCAGAGGTAGAGATAACACATGAAACGAACAATGAAGATACGACGTTTTGAATGTGAAATTCTCAAAATTCTACGTTATGATCTCTTAGCAAATTTGTATATAGACAGTGTTAAGGGTACCCTATTAGGTGTATATAGTCCGGTCCTGGCAATAATTGTTAGGGGGATCGAACACGTGACTGGAAATTGTCAGAGGTGAAGGTAACACATGAAATGAACAATGAAGATATGGCTTTTTGAATGTGAAATTCTCGAAATTGTACGTTATGATCTCTTAGCAAATTTGAGTATAGACAGTGTTAAGGGTACTCTAATAGGTGTATATAGTCCGGTCCTGGCAATAGTTGTTAGGGGGATCGAATCCGAGCATCCAAATTATCAGAGGTAGAGACAACACATGAAACGAACAATGAAGATACGGCTTTTTGAATGTGAAATTCTCGAAATTGTACGTTATGATCTCTTAGCAAATTTGTGTATAGACAGTGTTAAGGGTACTCTATTAGGTGTATATAGTCCGGTCCTGGCAATAATTGTAAGGGGGATCGAATCCTAGCTTCCAAATTATCAGAGGTAGAGACAACACATGAAACGAACAATGAAGATACGGCTTTTTGAATGTGAAATTCTCGAAATTCTACGTTATGATCTCTTAGCAAATTTGTGTATAGACAGTGTTAAGGGTACTCTATTAGGTGTATATAGTCCGGTCCTGGCAATAGTTGTTAGGGGGATCGAATCCTAGCTTCCAAATTATCAGAGGTAGAGATAACACATGAAACAAACAATGAAGATATGGCATTTTGAATGTGAAATTCTCGAAATTGTACGTTATGATCTCTTAGCAAATTTGTGTATAGACAGCGTTAAGGGTACTCTATTAGGTGTATATAGTCCGGTCCTGGCAATAGTTGTTAGGGGGATCGAATCCTAGCTTCCAAATTATCAGAGGTAGAGATAACACATGAAACAAACAATGAAGATATGGCATTTTGAATGTCAAATTCTCGAAATTCTACGTTATGATCTCTTAGCAAATTGGTGTATAGACAGTGTTAAGGGTACTCTATTAGGTGTATATAGTCCGGTCCTGGCAATAGTTGCTAGGGGGATCGAATCCGATCATCCAAATTATCAGAGGTAGAGACAACACATGAAACGAACAATGAAGATACGGCTTTTTGAATGTGAAATTCTCGAAATTGTACGTTATGATCTCTTAGCAAATTTGTGTATAGACAGTGTTAAGGGTACTCTATTAGGTGTATATAGTCCGGTCCTGGCAATAATTGTAAGGGGGATCGAATCCTAGCTTCCAAATTATCAGAGGTAGAGACAACACATGAAACGAACAATGAAGATACGGCTTTTTGAATGTGAAATTCTCGAAATTCTACGTTATGATCTCTTAGCAAATTTGTGTATAGACAGTGTTAAGGGTACTCTATTAGGTGTATATAGTCCGGTCCTGGCAATAGTTGTTAGGGGGATCGAATCCTAGCTTCCAAATTATCAGAGGTAGAGATAACACATGAAACAAACAATGAAGATATGGCATTTTGAATGTGAAATTCTCGAAATTGTACGTTATGATCTCTTAGCAAATTTGTGTATAGACAGTGTTAAGGGTACTCTATTAGGTGTATATAGTCCGGTCCTGGCAATAGTTGTTAGGGGGATCGAATCCTAGCTTGCTAATTATCAGAGGTAGAGATAACACATGAAACGAACAATGAATAAACGGCTTTTTGAATGTAAAATTCTCGAAACTCTACGTTATGATCTCTTAGCAAATTTGTGTATAGACAGTGTTAAGGGTACTCTATTAAGTGTATATAGTCCGGTCCTGGCAATAATTGTTAGGGGGATCGAACACGTGACTGGAAATTGTCAGAGGTGAAGGTAACACATGAAATGAACAATGAAGATACGGCTTTTTGAATGTGAAATTCTCGAAATTCTACGTTATGATCTCTTAGCAAATTGGTGTATAGACAGTGTTAAGGGTACTCTATTAGGTGTATATAGTCCGGTCCTGGCAATAGTTGTTAGGGGGATCGAATCGGAGCTTCCAAATTATCAGAAGTAAAGATAACACATGAAACGAACAATGAAGATATGGCTTTTTGAATGTGAAATTCTCGAAATCCTACGTTATGATCTCTTAGCAAATTTGTGTATAGACAGTGTTAAGAGTCACCTATTAGCTGTATATAGTCCAGTCCTGGCAATAGTTGTTATGGGGATCGAATCCGAACTTCCAAATTATCAGTGGTAGAGATAACACATGGAACGAACATTGAATAAATGGCTTTTTGAATGTGAAATTCTCAAAATTCTACGTTATGATCTCTTAGCAAATTTGTGTATAGACAGTGTTAAGGGTACTCTATTAAGTGTATATAGTCCGGTCCTGGCAATAATTGTTAGGGGGATCGAACACGTGACTGGAAATTGTCAGAGGTGAAGGTAACACATGAAATGAACAATGAAGATATGGCTTTTTGAATGTGAAATTCTCGAAATTGTACGTTATGATCTCTTAGCAATTTTAGATATAGACAGTGTTAAGGGTACTCTATTAGGTGTATATAGTCCGGTCCTGGCAATAATTGTTAGGGGGATCGAATCCTAGCTTCCAAATTATCAGAGGTAGAGATAACACATGAAACGAACAATGAAGATACGACGTTTTGAATGTGAAATTCTCAAAATTCTACGTTATGATCTCTTAGCAAATTTGTATATAGACAGTGTTAAGGGTACCCTATTAGGTGTATATAGTCCGGTCCTGGCAATAATTGTAACGATTGATAATAAGAACTGTTCTCACAACTTTATTACAGACCCACTGGATGTGCGGGGTGAAAAATACAATATACAAAATTGTAACATTCATAAGACAACATGTAAATCTTTACATAATATACCATGCATGTACAATAAAATATAACTGTTAAATAAGTCGTTTACATATTTATGATAAGTACAAGAGCAACAAGATTTACAACAAGTATGTAGAAAACACTAAACGTGGAAAAAACCACACGTAGAACAAGACTTGTAAGAAACTACCAGTGGAACAAGACGTTAGTAAAATGGTTCTCAATATTAGGTGGAAACTATGACAGCACAAGGAGCACCTGACAATGTGCTTCGTGTAAATATGTGAATTATTAGCAATAAACAATATGACAGCTATGGCATGGGTAAGATCTCAATAAAGGGAGTCATTATGAATAAGTTTATATCAATTTGAATGTTCACTTACTCCTTAGATAGGCCAGAATCACAAAAATGCATAACATAACATGAACGGCAACGAGCATGTAATAAACTAAAGTAGAAGAGGAAAACGAACACAACCTATAATCCGGATCAGGTTACAACTGAAATCCGGGCATCACACTCCCCCTCTGATTTCTCCCAGAAATCACTAAAATAAAATAAACATATTAATGGAAGTTAAATGTTCAAATAAAGTGTTAACAAACATTGAAAATATACACTTCACTGAAACGGTATAACGATTTAAATTAATCGACCTCAAGGAGAGGAACGAGTTCTGTAACCGGTCGAATATATTCCATCCTTTTTCCATTTCGAATAACAGCTACTTTCACTTGACGCACTAGTTTATCCTCGCTCACAAATACTTCTTGAATAACACCTGTTGGCCAATAATTACGAGAAGACTCGTCATCCTTCACCAAGACTAAATCACCTATCTTAAAATTTCTCTTGGGAGTCTGCCATTTTTTACGAACTTGTAACCCATGAAGATATTCGCACTTCCACTTCCGCCAGAATTCCTCGGCCAATAGTTGAACATGTTTCCAAGTAGACCTCAGAGCATCCTTTGTACCGAAACACGGTAAGGTATTTACATCACTAGTGGTTTTCATGGTGAGCAACATTGATGGTGTAAGTATAATAGGTGAATCAGGATCACTGGTAACATTGACTAGGGGTCTATTGTTTATAATAGCACAGACTTCAGACATTAGTGTAACTAAGACGTCATGTGTAAGATCCTTCAGTCGGTTTTTCAACAGCATTGCATTCAATATTCGCTTAGCCACACCTATTAGTCTTTCCCAAGCACCTCCCATATGAGGCGAATGGGGCGGATTGAATTTCCATTTCACACGAAATCTCTCGAGAAATTGTACTACGTGTTCATCTTCGACAAAATGTGCATCAATAGGCAACTCGGATGTGGCACCCACAAAATTTGTGCCCCTGTCAGACCTAAACTGAGTCACTGGTCCCCTAATGGCAATAAGACGCCTAAGAGCATTTATGAAGGCAGAGCTTGTGAGCTCCTCAATTATCTCAATGTGGATAGCTCTTGTCACAAGACATGTAAACATAAGGGCCCAACGTTTTTGATTCGCGATACCTCCTCTGGTCTTTCGAAAAACTATAGGCCATGGGCCAAAAGTGTCCACACCGACAAAAGAAAAGGGCGGACTTGGTTCACAACGGTCCTGTGGTAGATCACTCATCTGTTGATTTCCAAGTGGTTTACGTAACTTGCGACAAATAAAACAGTCTCTTATCTCAGAGGCGACAATCCCTTTTAATCCAACGATCCAAAACCCACTCGAGCGAACTGCTCCTTCAGTAAAGTGGCGGCCCTGATGGCACACTTTCTGATGAAAATGTCTGACAATAAGAGTTGAAATATGACTACCCTTGGGTAAAATGATCGGATTACGCATTCCTGAACCAATAACATGATCACTAACTTTATTAAGTCTGCCACCTACACGAAGTAAACCGTCGCTTCCAAGAAGGGGTGATAGTGCTCCTATACTACTACTTTTAGGAATCTCCTTGCCATTCTTAAGGCACTGAATCTCCATGCTGAATGCATCTCTCTGGAATATTGCAATGATCAATTTTTCGCATTCCTTCAGGAAGTCTGGATCATTTGAATGTTCTTTTATGTCATCTTTCCGAAACTTGGAGGCAAGAACTTTAATACGACTTATGACCCGTACCAACTTATTCCAAGATGAAAATCTAGAAAACCTATCAGAGAAGGGTTCATGAAATTGTACAACTTCATTAAACTGTTCAACCTTGTGACATATCACCTCTGGACGAATGTCTTTGTCATTGTCAGGATCGACTAACTTGTACGTCTCATATTTATCAGTATTCTCCACTGGCATATTTGAACAAGTAAGCCAGTCTGAATCCATTAAATCTGATGCACACATAGGCCTGGTTGCAACATCTGCTGGGTTACACTCTGATGCAATGTAATGCCATTGTGTGGGTTGACTAAACAAACGAATACGACTGACTCTGTTGCTGACATAAACAAAAAACCTTCTACTCTCATTTGACAGATACCCTAAAACTACTTGGCTGTCAGTAAAAAACTTAAAGTCTTTATTTGAAATGTCAAGTTCATCCCTAATAGTTTCAGCAATTTGTGTTGCAAGAACAGCAGCACAAAGCTCAAGGCGTGGTATGGTATGTCCATGGACTGGTGCAACCTTTGCCTTGCCTAACAGGAAACTCATGTTACTTGAATTATCCTCACTCAATTTTAAGTATGCCACCGCGGCAATTGCGTCCTTGGATGCATCAGAAAATACAACTACCTTACGTTCACGAGCAGTGCCAAACGATATGTGACTATATGGCCTCGGTATTCGCAATTGTTCCAAATAGCTTAATGAATCTACCCAATTTTTCCATTTATGATACAGCTCATCTGGAAGCGGTTCATCCCAATCATGGTTTGTACTACACATATCACGCAATAGCAATTTGCCTCTGACTATCACAGGTTGTGCGAATCCAATCGGATCATACACACTATTGATGGTTGAAAGTAAACCTCGTCGTGTATATACCTCCCCACTAGCGTTGACCTTGAATGTAAACTCATCAGTTTCAGTGTTCCAAAGAAGTCCTAGACTCCTTTGCATAGGAAGGACTGTGTTCCCTAAATCGAGATCCTTTAAACATTTGGCCAAATCATTTTGATCAAATGAATCGAGAACATCTCTGCTGTTTGATGCGAATTTGTGAAGTCTAACATTTCCACCGTCATGTAAAATTTGCTTTGTACGATGTATTAAATCGATAGCCTGATCTGCAGTTGCGCAGGACACTAAACCGTCGTCTACGTAAAAGTTGTTACAAACCAGATCCTTCACGTCACTATCACCAAATTCCACAATCTTGCGTAGCCCATAACTCGCGACAGAGGGTGATGGGCTGTTTCCAAAAACATGAGTAGACATTTGATAATCTATCAAAGGTTTGTCAAAATCATTATCCACATGCCACAGAAATCGTAAGTAACGTCGTTCCTCTACTGGGACCTTAAAATTATAAAACATTTGTTCAATGTCCATAGTGACTGCAATCCTTTCTCTGCGAAACCTAAGCAATATACCAAGAAGGCTGTTGCAAAGATTAGGACCTTGTAATAATACACTGTTTAATGATACGTTCTGAAATTTAGCAGATGAGTCAAACACAACTCTAACACTATTGGGCTTCTTTGGATGAAACACAGCAAACATTGGCAGGTACCAGCGTTCGTGAGATAGTGGTATTTCTGGCGCTATTTCAGCATGTTTATTACAAATTAAATTGTTCATGAATTCAAACACTTGTTCCTTTTTAATAGGATTGCATCTCAGACTCATATCAAATGACTTAGCACGACAGAGAGCCATTGGCTTATTATCAGGTAGTATGGGTCTATCATCTCGAAATGGTAACGGAGCTTGCCATTGTCCAATTTCAGTACGTTAGAACCCTGCATCCATCTTATTCAAAAAAGCTCGGTCCTCGACAGACAAACCAGGTTTCTCATCTCCTTGAGTACGTTTGAAAATGTTTTCTTCCTTTACACTAAAGGCGTTTTCACATGGCTGTAAAACTGTTGGTCTCCCATGGGATAAAATAGACGTTTTATTCACACAAATTGCCTCTGGTAGATGTGTTTTTTACCAAGGCACACATTACCGATGATAACCCAACCTAAGTGCAATTTTTGACCATACGGCTGACCCTTTTCACCGATTCGCTGATCTAACACATGGTGACACTCAATTAAGTCCCTACCTATCAAAAGTTCAATGTTCACATTATTGTCTATCTCTGGGAGGTATTCAACCACATCATGTAAATGTTTGTAATAACGTGCTACAACAGGTGAAGGAATTTCTTCCCTATTGCTAGGAATATCATTACATTCAATGAGACTGGGCAAGTTAAGTGCTAAGAGATCATAACATAGAATTTCTAGAATTTCACATTCAAAAAGCCGTATCTCATTGTTCATATCATGTATTATCTTCACCTCTGACATATTGCAGTCACGGGTTCGATCCCCCTAACAATTATTGCCAGGACCGGACTATATACACCTAATAGGGTACCCTTAACACTGTCTAAACACAAATTTGCTAAGTTTTCATAACGTAGAATTTCCAGAATTTCACATTCAAAAAGCCGTTTCTTCATTGTTCATTTTACGTATTATCTTCACCTGTGATAACTTGCAGCCCTGGGTTCGACCCCCCTAACAACTATTGCCAGGACCGGACTATATACAGCTAATAGGTGACTCTTAACACTGTCTATACACAAATTTGCTAAGAGATCATAACGTAGAATTTCGAGAATTTCACATTCAAAAAGCCATATCTTCATTGTTCGTTTCATGTATTATCTCTACTTCTGATAATTTGCAAGCTCCGATTCGATCCCCCAAACAACTATTGCCAGGACCGGACTATATACACCTAATAGAATACCCTATAACACTGTCTATACACAAATTTGCTAAGAGATCATAACGTAGAATTTCGAGAATTTCACATTCAAAAAGCCGTATCTTCATTGTTCATGTCATGCGTTATTTTCACCTCTGACAATTTGCAGTCACGGGTTCGATCCCCCTAACAATTATTGCCAGGACCGGACTATATACACCTAATAGAGTACCCTTAACACTGTCTAAACACAAATTTGCTAAGAGATCATAACGTAAAATTTCGAGAATTTCACATTCAAAACGTCGTATCTTCATTGTTCGTTTCATGTGTTATCTCTACCTCTGATAATTTGGAAGCTAGGATTCGATCCCCCTAACAATTATTGCCAGGACCGGACTATATACACCTAATAGAGTACCCTTAACACTGTCTATACACAAATTTGCTAAGAGATCATAACGTAGAATTTCGAGAATTTCACATTCAAAAAGCCATATCTTCATTGTTCGTTTCATGTGTTATCTCTACCTCTGATAATTTGGAAGCTAGGATTCGATCCCCCTTACAATTATTGCCAGGACCGGACTATATACACCTAATAGGGTACCCTTAACACTGTCTATACACAAATTTGCTAAGAGATCATAACGTAGAATTTCGAGAATTTCACATTCAAAAAGCCATATCTTCATTGTTCGTTTGATGTGTTATCTCTACCTCTGATAATTTGCAAGCTAGGATTCGATCCCCCTAACAACTATTGCCAGGACCGGACTATATACACCTAATAGCGTACCCTTAACACTGTCAATACACAAATTTGCTAACAGATCATAACGTAGAATTTCGAGAATTTCACATTCAAAAAGCCGTATCTTCATTGTTCTTTTGATGTATTATCTCTACTTCTGATAAGGATGATTCTCAAAACGCCGAGCTATCCGCCTATAGGATTCAAAATTTAAAAGTATGCTATAAACATGTTTATAATGAAAAAACCTAAAGCTACTATCATTTTGTAAAAGTTTATTTGGTAAAAATCTCAGTAAAATATTGCATCATATGTTTAACACATGAAATCTTTTAGCTTTGTCTCCGTATAACTCTATACAAACGTGGAGTAAGTCAGTGAAAATCAACACGTTTTTTAATAAATACATATAGAGCGCATGCCTCTCCATTAAAGATATTTTGAATACAAAAACTACCTTATTTTATTGTTAGGTATGCAAAGTATGGTTAATGGAGAGATATGCGCTGACAGTGAATTTTGCAAAAATCGGTGTTTAGAGAGTTACCCCAATATAACCTCTTACTATACTGTACTATACTCGTACTTGATATTAATAAACTCTCGTTGTCAACAATTGCATGCGTGGTGTAGTGGATATATGTAGGGACTATTATGTCTTATGTTGTGGGTTCGTATACCTAAAATGACATTTTATTTTTATCTTAATTCATTTTTAATAAAATGTATATTTTACGGCTTTATTTCTTTCTTTTATCTTACTTTGTGTTAGAATTGAAATATTTATTTCTGCAACAAATAACAAAATAAAGAAATAAAGACATGTTTGCTTAATACAAATATAAAATATAACATACAACGATATTACAGTCCAGTTTCAGGCCACGTGTCATTTCCCGTGTGTTTCCTGAACGATGAACACGTACTAGTAAATATATGCCAAAACATTAAACTGTTCAAAGTGCAATCTTCGCACGACAAAATGTTATAAATAAAAAGTCGGGGTGGGTATCATATGTGATAAATGTCACTAGCTGAGCAAGACTAAAGATCATGAGCCTGTGGTTCCTCCAATAGACTTGAAATCTTAATGTTTAGACTTGCTCATTTTGAGTTGTGGCAAATCAAATGCCATTTGCTTATTTTCAAAGAAAAAGTTCCCTTACGAATTTTGCCCTAATTAAGGCAAGAATAGACATTTTGTCAAATAAGGCACGTCATTATAAAAAGGGAAGGAAAAATGATATTCATATGCAACGTATATATTTACACATAGATTTATTTATATTTGGCCTCAAGTAATGACGCCTATAGAGGCTCGAAAAAGGTGTAACCTAGTTTCTTGCGTATTTATTCCTATAGGCGGATAGCTCGGCGTTTTGGGAATCATTCTTTGCAGCCTCGGATTCGATCCCCCTAACAATTATTGCCAGGACCGGACTATATACAGCTGATAGAGTACCCTTAACACTGTCTATACACCAGTTTGCTAAGAGATCATAACGTAGGATTTTGAGAATTTCACATTCAAAAAGCCGTTTCTTCATTGTTCATTTTATATATCTTCACCAGTGATAACTTGCAGCCCTGGGTTCGATGCCCCTAACAATTATTGCCAGGACCGGACTATATACACCTAATAGGGTACCCTTAACACTGTCTAAAGACAAATTTGCTAAGAGATCATAACATAGAATTTCGAGAATTTCACATTCAAAAAGCCGTATCTCATTGTTCATATCATGTATTATCTTCACCTCTGACAAATTGCAGTCACGGGTTCGATCCCCCTAACAATTATTGCCAGGACCGGACTATATACACCTAATAGGGTACCCTTAACACTGTCTAAACACAAATTTGCTAAGATTTCATAACGTAGAATTTCCAGAATTTCACATTCAAAAAGCCGTTTCTTCATTGTTCATTTTACGTATTATCTTCACCTGTGATAACTTGCAGCCCTGGGTTCGACCCCCCTAACAACTATTGCCAGGACCGGACTATATACACCTAATAGGGTACCCTTAACACTGTCTATACACAAATTTGCTAAGAGATCATAACGTAGAATTTCGAGAATTTCACATTCAAAAGCCATATCTTCATTGTTCGTTTCATGTGTTATCTCTACTTCTGATAATTTGCAAGCTCCGATTCCATCCCCCCTAACAACTATTGCCAGGACCGGACTATATACACCTAATAGAGTACCCTTAACACTGTCTATACACAAATTTGCTAAGAGATCATAACGTAGAATTTCGAGAATTTCACATTCAAAAAGCCGTATCTTCATTGTTCATTTCATGTGTTACCTTCACCTCTGACAATTTCCAGTCACGTGTTCGATCCCCCTAACAATTATTGCCAGGACCGGACTATATACACCTAATAGAGTACCCTGAACACTGTCTATACACAAATTGCTAAGAGATCATAAACGTACAATTTCGAGAATTTCTCATTCAAAAAGCCGTTTTTATTGTCGTTTCTTGTATTATCTCTACCTCTGATAATTTGCAGCTCGGGTTCGATCCCTCTAACAATTATTGCCAGGAATGGACTATATACACTAATAGGGTACCCTTAACACTGTCTATACACAAATTTGCTAAGAGATCATCACGTAGAATTTCGAGAATTTCTCATTCAAAAAGCCGTATTTTTATTGTTCGTTTCTTGTATTATCTCTACCTCTGATAATTTGCAGCCTCGGGTTCGATCCCTCTAACAATTATTGCCAGGAATGGACTATATACACCTAATAGAGTACCCTTAACACTGTCTATACACAAATTTACTAAGAGATCATAACGTAGAATTTCGAGAATTTCACATTCAAAAAGCCGTACTTCATTGTTCATTTCATGTATTATCGTCACCTCTGACAATTTGCAGTCACGGGTTCGATCACCCTAACAATTATTGCCATCACCGGACTATATACACCTAATAAGGGACCTTAAACACTGTCTATACACAAATTTGCTAAGAGATCATAACGTAGAATTTTGAGAATTTCACATTCAAAAAGCCGTATTTTTATTGTTCGTTTCATGTATTATCTCTACCTCTGATAATCTGCAGCCCCGGGTTTGATCCCCCTAACAATTATTGCCAGGACCGGACTGTATACACCTAATAGAGTACCCTTAACACTGTCTATACACAAATTTGCTAAGAGATCATAACGTACAATTTCGAGAATTTCAC
The DNA here is from genome assembly GCA_021292105.1 of Anadara kagoshimensis. Lineage (NCBI taxonomy): Eukaryota > Metazoa > Mollusca > Bivalvia > Arcoida > Arcidae > Anadara > Anadara kagoshimensis. Next base: position 13,076,368 of record CM037873.1, read on the forward strand.
ATTCAAAAAGCCATATCTTTCTTTGTTCATTTCATGTGTTACCTTCACCTCTGACAATTTCCAGTCACGTGTTCGATCCCCCTAACAATTATTGCCAGGACCGGACTATATACACTTAATAGAGTACCCTTAACACTGTCTATACACACATTTGCTAAGAGATCATAACGTAGAATTTCGAGAATTTCACATTCAAAAAGCCGTATCTTCATTGTTCATTTCATGTATTATCTTCACCTCTGACAATTTGCAGTCACGGGTTCGATCACCCTAACAATTATTGCCATCACCGGACTATATACACCTAATAAGGGACCCTTAACACTGTCTATACACAAATTTGCTAAGAGATCATAAACGTAGAATTTCGAGAATTTCACATTCAAAAAGCCGTATTTTTATTGTTCGTTTCATGTATTATCTCTACCTCTGATAATCTGCCAGCCCGGGTTCGATCCCCCTAACAATTATTGCCAGGACGGACTATATACACTAATAGAGTACCCTTAACACTGTCTAAACACAAATTTGCTAAGAGATCATAACGTAAAATTTCGAGAATTTCACATTCAAAACGTCGTATCTTCATTGTTCGTTTCATGTGTTATCTCTACCTCTGATAATTTGGAAGCTAGGATTCGATCCCCCTAACAATTATTGCCAGGACCGGACTATATACACCTAATAGAGTACCCTTAACACTGTCTATACACAAATTTGCTAAGAGATCATAACGTAGAATTTCGAGAATTTCACATTCAAAAAGCCATATCTTCATTGTTCGTTTCATGTGTTATCTCTACCTCTGATAATTTGCAAGCTAGGATTCGATCCCCCTAACAACTATTGCCAGGACCGGACTATATACACCTAATAGCGTACCCTTAACACTGTCAATACACAAATTTGCTAACAGATCATAACGTAGAATTTCGAGAATTTCACATTCAAAAAGCCGTATCTTCATTGTTCTTTTGATGTATTATCTCTACTTCTGATAATTTGCAGCCTCGGATTCGATCCCCCTAACAATTATTGCCAGGACCGGACTATATACAGCTGATAGAGTACCCTTAACACTGTCTATACACCAGTTTGCTAAGAGATCATAACGTAGGATTTCGAGAATTTCACATTCAAAAAGCCGTTTCTTCATTGTTCATTTTATATATCTTCACCAGTGATAACTTGCAGCCCTGGGTTCGATGCCCCTAACAATTATTGCCAGGACCGGACTATATACACCTAATAGGGTACCCTTAACACTGTCTAAAGACAAATTTGCTAAGAGATCATAACATAGAATTTCGAGAATTTCACATTCAAAAAGCCGTATCTCATTGTTCATATCATGTATTATCTTCACCTCTGACAAATTGCAGTCACGGGTTCGATCCCCCTAACAATTATTGCCAGGACCGGACTATATACACCTAATAGAGTACCCTTAACACTGTCTAAACACAAATTTGCTTAGATTTCATAACGTAGAATTTCCAGAATTTCACATTCAAAAAGCCGTTTCTTCATTGTTCATTTTACGTATTATCTTCACCTGTGATAACTTGCAGCCCTGGGTTCGACCCCCCTAACAACTATTGCCAGGACCGGACATATACACCTAATAGGGTACCCTTAACACTGTCTATACACAAATTTGCTAAGAGATCATAACGTAGAATTTCGAGAATTTCACATTCAAAAAGCCATATCTTCATTGTTCGTTTCATGTGTTATCTCTACTTCTGATAATTTGCAAGCTCCGATTCGATCCCCCTAACAACTATTGCCAGGACCGGACATATACACCTAATAGAGTACCCTTAATACTGTCTATACACAAATTTGCTAAGAGATCATAACGTAGAATTTCGAGAATTTCACATTCAAAAAGCCGTATCTTCATTGTTCATGTCATGCGTTATTTCACCTCTGACAATTTGCAGTCACGGGTTCGATCCCCCTAAAAATTATTTCCAGGACCGGACTATATACACCTAATAGAGTACCCTTAACACTGTCTAAACACAAATTTGCTAAGAGATCATAACGTAAAATTTCGAGAATTTCACATTCAAAACGTCGTATCTTCATTGTTCGTTTCATGTGTTATCTCTACCTCTGATAATTTGGAAGCTAGGATTCGATCCCCTAACAATTATTGCCAGGACCGGACTATATACACTAATAGAGTACCCTTAACACTGTCTATACACAAATTTGCTAAGAGATCATAACGTAGAATTTCGAGAATTTCACATTCAAAAAGCCATATCTTCATTGTTCATTTCATGTGTTACCTTCACCTCTGACAATTTCCAGTCACGTGTTCGATCCCCCTAACAATTATTGCCAGGACCGGACTATATACACCTAATAGAGTACCCTTAACACTGTCTATACACAAATTTGCTAAGAGATCATAACGTACAATTTCGAGAATTTCTCATTCAAAAAGCCGTTTTTTATTGTTCGTTTCTTGTATTATCTCTACCTCTGATAATTTGCAGCCTCGGGTTCGATCTCTCTAACAATTATTGCCAGGAATGGACTATATACACCTAATAGGGTACCCTTAACACTGTCTATACACAAATTTGCTAAGAGATCATCACGTAGAATTTCGAGAATTTCTCATTCAAAAAGCCGTATTTTTATTGTTCGTTTCTTGTATTATCTCTACCTCTGATAATTTGCAGCCTTGGGTTCGATCCCTCTAACAATTATTGCCAGGAATGGACTATATACACCTAATAGAGTACCCTTAACACTGTCTATACACAAATTTACTAAGAGATCATAACGTAGAATTTCGAGAATTTCACATTCAAAAAGCCGTATCTTCATTGTTCATTTCATATTATCGTCACCTCTGACAATTTGCAGTCACGGGTTCGATCACCCTAACAATTATTGCCATCACCGGACTATATACACCTAATAAGGGACCCTTAACACTGTCTATACACAAATTTGCTAAGAGATCATAACGTAGAATTTCGAGAATTTCACATTCAAAAAGCCGTATTTTTATTGTTCGTTTCATGTATTATCTCTACCTCTGATAATCTGCAGCCCGGGTTTGATCCCCCTAACAATTATTGCCAGGACCGGACTGTATACACCTAATAGAGTACCCTTAACACTGTCTATACACAAATTTGCTAAGAGATCATAACGTACAATTTCGAGAATTTCACATTCAAAAAGCCATATATTCTTTGTTCATTTCATGTGTTACCTTCACCTCTGACAATTTCCAGTCACGGTTCGATCCCCTAACAATTATTGCCAGGACCGGACTATATACACTTAATAGAGTACCCTTAACACTGTCTATACACACATTTGCTAAGAGATCATAACGTAGAATTTCGAGAATTTCACATTCAAAAAGCCGTATCTTCATTGTTCATTTCATGTATTATCTTCACCTCTGACAATTTGCAGTCACGGGTTCGATCACCCTAACAATTATTGCCATCACCGGACTATATACACCTAATAAGGGACCCTTAACACTGTCTATACACAAATTTGCTAAGAGATCATAACGTAGAATTTCGAGAATTTCACATTCAAAAAGCCTTTTTTATTGTTCGTTTCATGTATTATCTCTACCTCTGATAATCTGCAGCCCCGAGTTCGATCCCCCTAACAATTATTGCCAGGACCGGACTATATACACCTAATAGAGTACCCTTAACACTGTCTATACACAATATTTGCTAAGAGATCATAACGTAGAATTTCGAGAATTTCACATTCAAAAAGCCGTATCTTCATTGTTCGTTTCATGTATTATCTCTACCTCTGATAATTTGCAGCCTCGGGTTCGATCCCCCTAACAATTATTGCCAGGACCGGGCTATATACACCTAATAGGGTACCCTTAACACTGTCTATACACAAATTTACTAAGAGATCATAACGTAGAATTTCGAGAATTTCACATTCAAAAAGCCGTATCTTTATTGTTCGTTTCATGTATTATCTCTACCTCTGATAATCTGCAGCCCCGGGTTCGATCCCACTAACAATTATTGCAATCACCGGACTATATACACCTAATACGGTACCCTTAACACTGTCTATACACGAATTTGCTAAGATATCATAACGTAGAATTTCCAGAATTTCACATTCAATAAATCGTTTCTTCATTTTTCATTTTATGTATTATCTTCACAACTGACAATTTGCAACCTCAGATTCGACCCCCCTAACAATTATTGCCAGTACCGGACTATATACACCTGATAGAAAAAAATACATGCACCCATTGGTAATTTATTTTTCTGAATAACAGATCCGAACGCACCCTATTTATTGTCGGCTGGCTTTATTGTCGGCTCAAAGTTATTGTCGGCTGTTATTGTCGGCTCACTTCAGCCTAGTCACCTACAGACCATATTCAAAATCAGTCGTGCATGAAAACAATACCAATACCGACAAGGGTTTAATGTAATATGACCTTTGTTCAAAGTCATGACACATCTTTGAACCATGAAGATTATTCATGTGAAGTTTTATGAAAAGGCGTCCAAAGCAATTATAAGATATGGCCCGGATACGATTTACACGAACAGACGTACAGACAGAAGACATACACGGTAATACCCACATACCCCCTCAAACTAGTTGCAGTGGGGTATAAATATCATCAAGCCAGATGTATCAAATATTTATGAGACATCAAATAAATTCATGCCAAGCCAGAATAGGGGGTTCCCTGATAAATGTTACCATGACGTCTTTCCTCTCTAGTATGGAACTTGTGCAAAACATATAATTGGTCGTGAATATTCTAAATCATATTTACTAGTCTTTCGTATATCTGCAGTATTTTTTTTTTTCGTTATTTCGGATTAGTTATTCTACGATATTTAACTTGTACTTATGATATAGTTATGACGTCGACTGTTGTTTGTTTCACTGACTGAGTGTGACACATTTATTTACTGTGCATAAAGACTATTTTGAACATAGAATATTTTAAATTACATTTTAATAAAAAATTGCTTAGAAAAATTAACAGTGCATATTTATCCAATTATTCAGAGACCTAACAAAAAATTATATTTTTGTCAATGCTGCATGTTTTGGTTAACGTCTGTATATAAAAAATATCACATTTGTGACACAAGATCTGTGTTACAGCTATCCATTTGGGCCTCAAATTACAAATGAATGTAACTTTTACCTGCCTAATTGAATCAAGACAATTCACACCTGGACGACCTACAAATAATCAATGAGGTACCTAATATGTGTATTTTTACTTAACCATTTTGATTTTATTGAAAAAGGTCAAAATTTATGGTATGCACACACTCACATAGACTGATTTAAAAGAAAACATATTTTTTTCCACATAGGTCTCTTTTTTGTGTTGAAATATAATTAAAATGTTAGCATAAAATAGAAATAAAAATTTAATCGTAATATATGTATGTTCAAAATAGCCTTTATGCACAGTAGTTATTTTAATATCATAAAAAGAACTCGAAGATGATTAAGAAATTTTTTCTACATGGCCACCACGTTTGATTTCATTCAAAATTTTCTTACAGAACATCACTTTTCTCTATCGTTCAAACAAAAGCGCTGCTAGGCACAGCGACATACGCTTATTTGCAATTTTGCCATCAAACTGTTACTAAAAATGGCATTTATGGCAAAGTATCAAAGACAATAAATATTTAATTAGCATCACGTGAAAGGTATTCTAGTCCAAAATAAGCACCCTTCTATTCAAAAGTTTGGCAGGGTTGGTTGGTTGAACAAACGTAATGACTTCAATTTTTCTATTGTCAACTTTCCTTTTCTATGTAGCAATATACCTGCTTCTCCTGCTTATGGTGTATTTGTTTCCCAATTACTACGCTATGGTAGAGCTTGTTCCTACTACGGGAACTGTATACAACGGAGCAGACACTTGCAAATAAATTGTTGACTCAGGGATATTGCAAACCTAGGCTTGTCAAGGCCCTCAAAAAGTTTTATGGACGTCATCGCAGTATTGTTAATAAGTTTGATTTCTCTGTGTCCAGGATTACTCTGGATATATTTGACGTCTCATAGTTCCATGTACCTTTCAATCAATTTTGATAACAAACGTGATGGGTGTAGCTAGCTAAACCTTACCCTTACCCTGCCGGAGCACCCGGTCTCAATCCCTGGTGGAAGTTCACGCGTCTAACCTGACTTGTCAGTTCTAAAGTTTTTACTTTGCTTCTGGATTGTGATTCAGACATGGATTAGATTATTCACGAAAAAATAACTTTTTACTCATGTCACTTGCCGGGCTATAAATGACCGATCGTGTGATTTTAGGTAGAACTTGCATACTTTTCTACCGGATGTTCATTTTCGGCACAGTACATGCTTTTTAAATACAATTAGGAATGTCAATTGAAGATTGACCTATTTATATGTAGGATACCTGAAGTACGTTACTTATTCAACATTGCAGCGTTCAACATTGAATAAGTAAACAGTTACTTATTCAACATTAACAAATATTTTCATTTCATTTATAAAACTTCAAATAAAACAAATTTTATCACATTTCACTATTAAATGTCACTACCAAGTATGGATACCCCCAGTGCTTCGGAACACATTGGCTTAAAGCTTCAATATAAGCCCATAACATTATACAGTGTATTTTATATAGACATAAAGTAAAGAGCCTGAGCAAAGTGAAGCTTTCACTGTGCTCGAAATTTCGAAATATCATTTTGTAATACTATGCTCAGGCAATGTCATTACCAAGTATGGTTACCCCAGGTGCCTCGGAACACATTGGCTTAAAGCTTCAATGTAAGCCTATACCATTATACAGTGTATTTTATATAGACGGAAAATAAAGAGCCTGGGCAAAGTGAAGCTTTCACTGTGCTCAAAATTTTGAAATATCATTTTGTACTACTATGCTTAGGCAATGTCACTACCAATTATGGTTACCCCCAGAGCCTCGGAACACATTGGCTTAAAGCTTCAATGTAAGCCTATACCATTATACAGTGTATTTTATATAGACGGAAAATAAAGAGCATGAGCAAAGTAAAGCTTTCACTGTGCTCGGAATTTCGAAATATCATTTTGTACTACTATGCTTAGGCAATGTCACTACCAAGAATGGTTACTCCCAGTGCCTCGGAACACATTGGCTTAAAGCTTCAATATAAGCCCATACCATTATACAGTGCATTTCATATAGATATAAAGTAAAGAGCCTGAGCAAAGTGAAGCTTTCACTGTGCTCGGAATTTCGAAATATCTTTTTGTATTACTATGCTTAGGCAATGTCACTACCAAGTATGGTTACCCAAGGTGCCTCGAAACACATTGGCTTAAAGCTTCAATGTAAGCCTATTCCATTATACAGTGTATTTTATATAGACGGAAAATAAAGTGGCTAAGCAAAGTGAAGCTTTCACTTTGCTCAAAATATCGAAATATCATTTTGTACTACTATGCTTAGGCAATGTCACTACCAAGAATGGTTACTCCCAGTGCCTCGGAACACATTGGCTTAAAGCTTCAATATAAGCCCATACCATTATACAGTGCATTTCATATAGATATAAAGTAAAGAGCCTGAGCAAAGTGAAGCTTTCACTGTGCTCGGAATTTCGAAATATCTTTTTGTATTACTATGCTTAGGCAATGTCACTACCAAGTATGGTTACCCAAGGTGCCTCGGAACACATTGGCTTAAAGCTTCAATGTAAGCCTATTCCATTATACAGTGTATTTTATATAGACGGAAAATAAAAAGTGCCTAAGCAAAGTAAAGCTTTCACTGTGCTCGGAATTTCGAAATATCATTTTTTACTACTATCCTTAGGCGATGTCACTACCAAGTATGGTTATCCCCAGTGCATTGGAACACATTGGTTTCAAGCTTCAATGTAAGCCTATAGAATTATACAGTGTATTTTATATAGACGGAAAATAAAGTGGCTAAACAAAGTGAAGCTTTCTCTGTGGTTAGAATTTCGAAATATAATTTTGTACTACTATACTTAGGCAATGTCACTACCAAGTATGGTTATCCCCAGTGCCTCGGAACACATTGGCTTAAAGCTTCAATGTAAGCCTATACCATTATACAGTGTATTTTATATAGACAGAAAATAAAGAGCCTTGGCAAATTGAAGCTTTCACTGTGCTCGGAATTTCGAAATATCATTTTGTACTACTATGCTTAGGCAATGTCACTACCAAGTATGGTTACCCCAGTGCCTCGGAACACATTGGCTTAAAGCTTCAATATAAGCCTATACCATTATACAGTGTATTTTATATAGCCGATAAATAAAATGCCTGAGCAAAGTAAAGCTTTCACTGTGCTCGGAATTTCGAAATATCATTTTGTACTACTATGCTTAGGCAATGTCACTTCCAAGTATGGTTACCCCAGAGCCTCATAACACATTGGCTTAAAGCTTCAATGTAAGCCTATACCATTATACAGTGTATTTTATATAGACGGAAAATAAAGAGGCTAAACAAAGTAAAGCTTTCACTGTGCTCGAAATTTTGAAATATCATTTTGTACTACTGTGCTTAGGCAATGTCACTACCAAGAATGGTTACCCCCAGTGCTCGGAACACATTGGCTTAAAGCTTCAATATAAGCCCATACCGTTATACAGTGTATTTTATATAGACGGAAAATAAAGTGCCTGAGCAAAGTGAAGCTTTCATTGTGCTCGAAATTTCAAAATATCATTTTGTACTACTGTGCTTAGGCAATGTCACTACCAAGTATGGTTACACCCAGTGCCTCGTAACACATTGGCTTAAAGCTTCAATATAAGCCAATACCATTATACAGTGTATTTTATATAGACGGAAAATAAAGAGCCTGAGCAATGTAAAGCTTTCACTGTGCTCGGAATTTCGAGATATAATTTTGTACTATTATGCTTAGGCAATGTCACTACCAAGTATGGTTACCCCAGGTGCCTCGGAACACATTGGCTTAAAGCTTCAATGTAAGCCTAAACTATTATACAGTGTATTTTATATAGACGAAAAATAAAGAGCCTGGGGAAAGTAAAGCTTTCACTGTGCTCGGAATTTCGAAATATCATGATGTACTACTATGCTTAGGCAATGTCACTACCAAGTATGGTTACCCCAGGTGCCGCGGAACACATTGGCTTAAAGCTTCAATATAAGCCTATACCATCATACAGTGTATTTTATATAGACGGAAAATAAAGTGCCTGAGCAAAGTGAAGCTTTCACTGTGCTCGAAATTTCAAAATATCATTTTGTACTACTGTGCTTAGGCAATGTCACTACCAAGTATGGTTACGCCCAGTGCCTTGTAACACATTGGCTTAAAGCTTCAATTTAAGCCCATACCATTATACAGTGTATTTTATATAGACGGAAAATAAAGAGCCTGAGCAATGTGAAGCTTTCACTGTGCTCGGAATTTCGAAATATCATTTTGTACTATTATGCTTAGGCAATTTCACTACCAAGTATGGTTACACCCAGTGCCTCTGAACACATTGGCTTAAAGCTTCAATATAAGCCCATACCATTATACAGTGCATTTCATATAGACATAAAGTAAAGAGCCTTGGCAAAGTGAAGCTTTCACTGTGCTCCGAATTTCGAAATATAATTTTGTACTACTATGCCTAGGCAATGTCACAACCAAGTATGGTTACTCCCAGTGCCTCGGAACACATTGGCGTAAAGCTTCAATATAAGCCCATACCATTATACAGTGTATTTCATATAGACGGAAAATAAAGTGGCTAAGCAAAGTGAAGCTTTCACTGTGCTCGGAATATCGAAATATCATTTTGTACTATTATGCTTAGGCAATGCCACTATCAAGTATGGTTACTCCCAGTGCCTCGGAACACATTGGCTTAAAGCTTCAATATAAGCCCATACCATTATACAGTGCATTCCATATAGACATAAAGTAAAGAGCCTGGGCAAAGTGAAGCTTTCACTGTGCTCGGAATTTCAAAATATCATTTTGTACTACTATGCTTAGGCAATGTCACTACCAAGTATGGTTACCCCAGGTGCCTCGGAACACATTGGCTTAAAGCTTCAATGTAAGCCTATACCATTATACAGTGTATTTTATATAGAAAATAAAGAGCCTGGGCAAAGTGAAGCTTTCACTGTGCTCGGAATTTAGAAATATAATTTTGTACTACTATGCTTAGGCAAAGTCACTACCAAGTATGGTTACCCCAGGTGCCTCGGAACACATTGGCTTAAAGCTTCAATGTAAGCCTATAACATTATACAGTGTATTTTATATAGACGGAAAATAAAGAGCCTGGGCAATGTGAAGCTTTCACTGTGCTCGGAATTTAGAAATATAATTTTGTACTACTATGCTTAGGCAAAGTCACTACCAAGTATGGTTACCCCAGTGCCTCGGAACACATTGGCTTAAAGCTTCAATGTAAGCCTATACCATTATACAGTGTATTTTATATAGACGGAAAATAAAGTGCCTGAGCAATGTGAAGCTTTCACTGTGCTCGGAATTTCGCAATATCATTTTGTACTACTATGCTTCGGCAATGTCACTACCAAGTATGGTTTCCCCCAGTGCCTCGGAACACATTGGCTTAAAGCTTCAATATAAGCCCATGCCATTGTACAGTGCATTTCATATAGACATAAAGTAAAGAGCCTGGGCAAAGTGAAGCTTTCACTGTGCTCGGAATTTCGAAATATCATTTTGTACTACTATGCTTAGGCAATGTCACTACCAAGTATGGTTATCCCCAGTGCCTCGGAACACATTGGCTTAAAGCTTCAATATAAGCCCATACCATTATATACTGTATTTCATAAAGACGGAAAGTAATTTGCCTGAGCAAAGTGAAGCTTTCACTGTGCTCAAAATTTCGAAATATCATTTTGTATTTCTATGCTTAGGCAATGTCACTACCAAGTATGGTTACCCCCAGTGCCTCGGAACACATTGGCTTAAAGCTTCAATGTAAGCCCATACCATTATACAGTGTATTTTATATAGACGGAAAATAAAGTGCCTGAGCAAAGTGAAGCTTTCACTGTGCTCGGACTTTCGAAATATCATTTTGTACTACTATGCTTAGGCAATGTCACTACCAAGTATGGTTACGTCCAGTGCCTCGGGACACATTGGCTTAAAGCTTCAATATAAGCCTATACCATTATACAGTTTATTTTATATAGACAGAAAGTAAAGAGCCTGAGCAAAGTGAAGCTTTCACTGTGCTCGGAATTTTAAAATATCATTACCAAGTTTGAATGTCTACATAGTTTTTTTTCTCTGAAGTCTATTGAGTTTTACCTTATGATAACGATACTTCAATATTTTAAAGATATAAGATTTATTAAAATTATTCATTAACACTGGAATTATATGTCTAAAAAAGTTCTGATTGTTATGAATATGGTTTGATTTAGACAACAGTATAAAAATAGTAATATCTCACAAATGTCATGCATTGTCATGAATATTCTAACATTTTAATCATTGTAGTAACTTCTATTAGTTTCGGTGATTTTCTTATGCAGACTTTAACAGCCTATTATATGTTTTGGCATTATAATACAACATTAGTGCCAGACATAACGCAAACAGGTGTTAGCTTTGCCATACTTAATATTTAACATGTTAATGATATAACAAGAAAGTTTTTATTCTGTCTATTCATCTTCCTTGGTTAAATCTTCCGGTATTTTAATTTTTAACACACAGTACACAAAGTAGGCAGAGGCAAAACTGTTATATTTCGCTATACAGTAATCAAATCTAAAAAAAATCGCAGTATTAGACATAGTTTGTTGAATGAAAAAAACCATTTAATTAATGTACGCTACGTACCGTTTTTTTTCTAATATTCGTTGAAAATTGTCTTGATATGAAATAAGCTTTGCTGGTTTTATTAAAAAGTGTATGTATTACGTGTAAATATGAAACGACGCAAACTTCTCGTTTTGTTATTTATGTAGGATGATCACAGTTGTAAGTAGGTATGTGAAACATATGTATATTCAGAACACCACATGAACAATGAATTGCAATCATTGTTTGGGTAAACAAATATAATTGCATGTGTGTCGAGAAATAACTTACTATGCTAACATATTTTGTAACTTTCTTGAATACAACTCCATTCTTATTCGTCTTCTGGCCTTTTTTATCAAACTCTATCAATAAAATTAATCAAATGATCAATAATTAGCATTAAAACATACTTCACTATCGTTAGAATCGATAATTGGCATAAAAATCGTTGTTGCTAGAATTTTTACCTATTTACCTAAAATACTTTATCTCTTGTCGATAGCATACTTTTAGAGTAATCGCCATTGCAAAACTGCGAAAAACTGTATATTTTTTTTTAAATCCATTTTGTCACAAGATATCTCAATTGAAACAACATAAATTGCAATAAAAGTTTTCAGTCCCAAAAAACCTACAGCGAAATATTTCCTTCACCATTTTTATTAATTTCGTAATAATACATCAAATAATGACAGATTAAAAAATCTTGTAAGTCTCGGCTTTAGAAGAATTTAAAGTTTTTGACAATAAAATTTTCATTTTGGAGAAAATTCAACAATCTAATCAAAACAGCAGAAATAATGGAACGGAGACATGGTCGGAAATAAGTAAAATTTTCATTTGTTAATTTTTTTTTCTCTTAAATTTAATCCAAATAGGAAAAAAACAAATTAATTTACCAAAAATTCACCGTTTTCTCAAGATGAAACATTTTATATTATACATATATAAATAGTAACATATAGAATTTTTTAAATTTGTATAGTTTCAAGCAACAGCTATCTAATACCCAAAACATTTAATTGAACTCTTACATTCTTTTAAATGCTAAAAACCACAACTGTGGATTAGTAAAAGTTGTCATGGTAATTCTAACTCTGAAGATACAAAACAATCATTTTTTCTTTGTCTTTCTTTAGTAATATTTTACATCGTTAAATAATAGGGATATATCAAAATACCTGTGAAAAGCATAACGATGTCCCTTCAACTAAACATCTTGCATAGGTAAGTATATATATTCCGCAGTTGTGTACATTATTTTGTAGTGTATAATTCTGAAAATCAATCTAATAAATTAGTTATTATATTAAATAGTAACATATAGAATTTTTTAAATTTGTATAGTTTCAAGCAACAGCTATCTAATACCCAAAACATTTAATTGAACTCTTACATTCTTTTAAATGCTAAAAACCACAACTGTGGATTAGTAAAAGTTGTCATGGTAATTCTAACTCTGAAGATACAAAAACAATCATTTTTTCTTTGTCTTTCTTTAGTAATATTTTACATCGTTAAATAATAGGGATATATCAAAATACCTGTGAAAAGCATAACGGTGTCCCTTCAACTAAACATCTTGCATAGGTAAGTATATATATTCCGCAGTTGTGTACATTATTTTGTAGTGTATAATTCTGAAAATCAATCTAATAAATTAGTTATTATATTAAACGAAATGTAATCCCTATGATATGAACTGGCTATTGATGAGAATATTAAAAGAAACCAATAGAACCACTATTAATTTCATTAAATTTTGTCGAATGTTATCAAAACAATTATCAAAACAATTATACTTTATAACATAATGACATGTTTATGTTAAAAAAAAAACAAATACATGTAAATGTATCATTTATAATAATGTGCCGCATATATCCAGACACAATTCTGAAACGATATAATGACTTTCATGACATTTGCATAAATTGTTATCAAAATTTTAATTTCCTCATTCTAAAACCACTCATACAAAAATACGTTTATCAAAATATAGATGGCGTTCCGTCTCTTAACAATCCTAAATTTGGATACCATGTAAATGCCATCTATCCTAGTGAGACACGACTGATTCCTTATGAATTATGACGGACACTAGAGACTGCATTTGAAACTTTATGACAAACGTGATGACTTCAATTTTTCTATTGTCAACTTTTCTATGCAGCAATATACGAGCTTCTCCTGCTTAAATGGTGTATTTGTTTCCAAATATATACGCTATGGAAGAGCCTGTTGCCACTACGGAGACTTTGTACAACAAAGTAGGCTGTTTGCAAACGAATTGTTGACGCATGGATATTGCAAGCCTAATCTTATCAAAGCCTCAAAAACTTTAGTGGCCGTCATCACAGTATTGTTGATAAGTTTGACGTCTCTGTGTGCAGGATTGCCCTGGATATATTTGACGTCCCATAGTTCCATGTTCCTTTCACTGAATTTTGATTACACACGTGGCGGGTGTAGCTAGCTAAACAGGAGGTGCTTACCCTTCCGAAGCACACGGCCTCAGTTCCCTGATGAAAGTTCGCGTGTCTTACCTTACTTGTCAGTTCCAAAATGTTTACTTTGCTTCTGGATTGTGATTCGGACATGGATTAGTGTGTTTGTTTTTGTTTTTTACAAGATGGAGCAATTTGGTAAAATGATATATAATATAATAACTTAATTCACACACACACACACACACACACACACACACACACTAATAAATTTTATCTGTTTATCTGTTTTCTATCCTTGGATACGTCGATGAGAAAAAGTTGTGACTTTAATGTGAATTTCACATTACTCAAGATCGCATATGCATCTCTCATTATTTTTTGGACGAGCAAAAGACAATAAAAATTTAAAAATGACAGGTGTGTACAGTTTTAGACATAAATATTCTTTAGATATTAATTTAGCCGTTGATGGTATATAATTGCAATACGCCAAACTGCGTTTCTGTAAAACGTTTGTGGTTTGATATAAAATTCCATTCCAGAAACATACTTGGTTTGAAGTTTGACATTACAAACGTGATATATATATATATTAATTCGACATCATCGATACCATGTTACACATTACAAAAATAGAGAAAACAAATTTGTACTAACATTAAACATGGAAGTTAAAGGTATGTCAAAACAATTGCAAAACATTGCAGTTGTTTTGAAATGTTTTGTTATGTATGCAAATCAAATGTCAATCTGTGTAAAATCCAAATACTCTTACTGCACATTTTCTTTCTTACTTTCGAGTGTAAGATTAAGATGTCACCAGCACATAAGTGCAACTATCTATTCGGAAATGTCATATTTTGTAAAATATTGTGATAGTTTCTTAAATTCGGGAAATATTATGCAAACGGTAAAATTTCAGCCAATTTTTCATCGGTAAAATCAAAGTCAGTTCAAATATGTTCATATTGCAAACATCACGATTTAATTAAAGAATTAATAGTCGCATTAAAATAACATTAATACATAATCACTACTAAACGGTCAAATATAAAAGTTTGAAATCTTGCTTTAAGTGTGTATATTGTCAAAATTTATTTGTCCTGCACCCAAAAACATTTTACACACATCAGATACAAAATATAAATTTTACGATTATTTCTCAACTCCAATTGCATAAAGCCGTTAAAGCGTTAGACAAAGATTTGTATGCAAACTTAGTTCACAATTAAAGTCGCACATTTACTGTATTACTTTGAAGCCGTGCAAAAAAAGTGAAAAACGATCGAAGTTTTGTAAATCTAATTTTGCTGTTTTAATCATACAACACCAGAACAGCCACTCACTGACGTTCAGAATATATGCATGGACTACGAATGAGTGACATACATTTCTTCTTAGAGTTAGGTACAATAAATCATCACAGATGTAAATGTAAGAAACAAAATAAAAATATCTGTATCCATATAATAATGGATGATGCACTTTTTCAATCTTAACTTTAGAATTACAACCTGCATATGTATTCCGTCTTATGATATACATAAACAGTAACTTAAAAAAGAGACGTCATCCACTAGTGTAGAATCATAAACAATTTGTAACATTATTTAACTGCAGTAGGTGTTCGTATTTTTTTTTAAACAAACGTGAAATACTGTGATAACATGCTTATTTTCTTTAAATATAACTTATATGACATATATTTGAAGAAAACGTAACGATTATTTTTACATAACTGTCCTAAGTGTGAATTTGCTATGTTCAATATACGATTAATCGGGCGGTAACCATTCGGAACACACAACCACTGCTCATCAATTTGAAATAAACATAAAATATATTACATACCTTTCGGCCATGAAATTTATAATCTCTAGTTCATGTCGTTTATAAAAAGTCTGTATACGTTTTCTATTTTTTTTGAATATTTTGTTTGTTCAAGTATTTGCAAATGTTTTTCCATGTTGGATCGTCTTTTGTATTTATCAATTTCAATCTTAAGATATCGTTATCAATTAAGCAATTTGCAATATTTTCAACGGTAAGGTAGTCTTTTTTCTTCATGGTATTTATTTACGTGATCATTCTAATTCAGATTCTAGATTCTGCAAATTAGATAACACAAACTTAAAAATAAGTAAAATAAAAAAAAAGAAAAAAAAAAAAAGAAAAAAAGAATTAACACTAGCATCAACTAACACAGCTTATAAGAACATGACAGTAGGGGTCAATAATGGAAACACCTTAGCACAAAACAACACAAAGCAAATGAAATTGGTTTGTGATCACTGATTATACATAAAATTAAATTCATTTAAACCTCAAATCGAAATGATACATAAAACAATATGAAAAATCTAAATAAATGATAATGGAATCAGATGGAAGTAGAGTGATATAATTTATTTTTTCTGCCTCAGTCAATTTTTTACTTAAATCTAGGTTGCAGTTCCGAGACGATAGGAAAAAGCGAGGTGTCTGGAGAAAAGCATAGACTACTTTTAAGCACTAGAAACAACCCTTCGCTTTGAGGCATCTATAAACCATCATATTGAGTTTTTCGATGTGGGGTTGGGGGAAGGTCTAGTAGTGCTAGAGATCGAAAGAAAATATGTATAAATAATATATCTATTCACACTTAATTTTGTTTTCAATCAGGTTTCATCATGTTAAATCATAACAATTTCATTTCTATCATGAGTTGTGACTCCTTAAATTATATGTGTCACAAATTGTATATACTAAATTTCCATTTTTAACACGTTTACATAATATGAAATCGTACAAATGGTAATTAAAAACCCCTATAACAATTACCATAAGCTATTCTTTTATTCTTCCCCTCTGTGTTAATGACCTTCTTAGCTAACAAAGAATAACACAACATTACTGCTTAGAACGGCGGGAACTTGGTAGTGACGTCACATATCTAGTGCCCATGATCAAAGCATGGCGTTTACGACATTAGCATACATCAAAATACGTATACATTTTCATCTGCCAAAGGATTAATGTTATAAACGCATGTCAAATTCAATCATAAAATGAATTTCACTTTTTAAAGATTTTACTGAATTGAAAACTGATGTCGTAACTTTATGTATTGATTTATGCAACTTTTTTTTTAAAATTTAACTTTATACATTTGTTTAAAATTTCATTTTGAAGAAATGTGTTTCGAAATATTAGTACCTTTTTGGTGAAAAACACGCTTCAATGATCAAAAATTTCATTTTGTGGCGTTCCTGTATCTTATGATATGGTCACCTTCACTTTGCTCAGGCACTTTATTTTCCGTCTATATAAAATGCACTGTATCATGTTATGGGCTTATATTGAAGCTTTAAGCCAATGTGTTCCGAGGCACTGGGGGTAACCATACTTGGTAGTGACATTGCCTAAGCATAGTAATACAAAATGATATTTCGAAATTCCGAGCACAGTGAAAGCTTCACTTTGCTCAGGCACTTTATTTTCCGTCTATATAAAATACACTGTATAATGGTATGGGCTTATATTGAAGCTTTAAGCCAATGTGTTCCGAGGCACTGGGGTTAACCATACTTGGTAGTGACATTGCCTAAGCATAGTAGTACAAAATGATATTTTGAAATTCCGAGCACAGTGAAAGCTTCACTTTGCCCAGACTCTTTATTTTCCGTCTATATAAAATACACCGTATAATGGTATAGGCTTATATTGAAGCCTTAAGCCAATGTGTTCCGAGGCACTGGGGGTAACCATACTTGGTAGTGACATTGCCTAAGCATAGTAGTACTAAATGATATTTCGAAATTCCGAGCACAGTGAAAGCTTTACTTTGCTAAGGCACTTTTTATTTTCCGTTTATATAAAATACATTGTATAATGGTATAGGCTTACATTGAAGCTTTGAGCCAATGTGTTTTGATACACCCGGGGTAACCATACTTGGTAGTGACATTGCCTAAGCATAGTAGTACAAAATGATATTTTAAAATTACGAGCACAGTGAAAGCTTCACTTTGCTCAGGCTCTTTTCTTTATGTCTATATGAAATGCACTGTATAATGGTATGGGCTTATATTGAAGCTTTAAGCCAATGTGTTCCGAGGCACCTGGGAGTAACCATACTTGGTAGTAACATTGCCTAAGCATAGTAGTACAAAATGATATTTCGAAATTCTGAGCACAGTGAAAGCTTCACTTTGCCCAGGCTCTTTACTTTATGTCTATATGAAATGCATTGTATAATGGTATGGGCTTATATTGAAGCTTTAAGCCAATGTGTTCCGAGGCACTGGGGGTAACCATACTTGGTAGTTACATTGCCTAAGCATAGTAGTACAAAATGATATTTTGAAATTCCGAGCCCAGTGAAAGCTTCACTTTGCCCAGGCTCTTTATTTTTTGTCTATATAAAATACACTGTATAATGTTATGGGCTTATATTGAAGCTTTAAGCCAATGTGTTCCGAGGCACTGGGGGTAACCATACTTGGTAGTGACATTGCCTAAGCATAGTAGTACAAAATGATATTTCGAAATTCCGAGCACAGTGAAAGCTTCACTTTGCTCAGGCACTTTATTTTCCGTCTATAAAAAATACACTGTATAATGGTATGGGCTTATATTGAAGCTTTAAGCCAATGTGTTCCGAGGCACTGGGGGTAACCATACTTGGTAGTGACATTGTCTAAGCATAGTAGTACAAAATAATATTTCGAAATTTCGAGCACAGTGAAAGCTTCACTTTGCCCAAGCTCTTTACTTTATGTCTATATGAAATGCACTGTATAATGTTATGGGCTTATATTGAAGCTTTAAGCCAATGTGTTCCGAGGCACTGGGGGTAACCATACTTGGTAGTGACATTGCCTAAGCATAGTAGTACAAAAAGTTATTTTGAAATTCCGAGCACAGTGAAAGCTTTACTTTGCTAAGGCACTTTTTATTTTCCGTCTATATAAAATACACTGTATAATGTTATGGGCTTATATTGAAGCTTTAAGCCAATGTGTTCCGAGGCACTGGGGGTTACCATACTTGCTAGTGACATTGCCTAAGCATAGTAGTACAAAATGATATTTTGAAATTCCGAGCACAGTGAAAGCTTCACTTTGATCAGGCACTTTATTTTCCGCCTTTATAAAATACACTGTATAATGGTATAGGCTTATATTAAAGCTTTACGCCAATGTGTTCCGAGGCACTGGGCGTAACCATACTTGGTAGTGGCATTGCCTAAGCATAGAAGTACAAAATGATATTTTGAAATTCCGAGCACATTGAAAGCTCCACTTTGCTCAGGCACTTTATTTTCCGTCTATATAAAACACACTGTATAATGGTATAGGCCTACATTGAAGCTTTAAGCCAATGTGTTCCGAGGCACTAGGGGTAACCATACTTGGTAGTGACATTGCCTAAGCATAGTAGTACAAAATAATATTTCGAAATTTCGAGCACAGTGAAAGCTTCACTTTGTCCAGGCTCTTTATTTTCTGTCTATATAAAATACACTGTATAATGTTATGGGCTTATATTGAAGCTTTAAGCCAGTGTGTTCCGAGGCACTGGGGGTAACCATACTTGGTAGTGACATTGCCTAAGCATAGTAGTACAAAATGATATTTCGAAATTCCGAGCACAGTGAAAGCTTTACTTTGCTCAGGCACTTTATTTTCCGTCTATATAAAATACACTGTATAATGGTATGGGCTTATATTGAAGCTTTAAGCCAATGTGTTCCGAGGCACTGGGGGTAACCATACTTGGTAGTGACATTGTCTAAGCATAGTAGTACAAAATGATATTTCGAAGTTCCGAGCACAGTGAAAGCTTAACTTCGCTCATGCTCTTTATTTTCCGTCTATATAAAATACACTGTATAATGGTATAGGCTTACATTGAAGCTTTAAGCCAATGTGGTTCGAGGCACCTGGGGTAACCATACTTGGTAGTGACATTGTCTTAGCATAGTAATACAAAATGATATTTCGAAATTCCGAGCACAGTGAAAGCTTCACTTTGCCCAGGGTCTTTACTTTATGTCTATATGAAATGCACTGTATAATGGTATGGGCTTATATTGAAGCTTTAAACGTATGTGTTCCGAGGCACTGGGGGTAATTATACTTGGTAGTGACATTGCCTAAGCATAGTAGTACAAAATGATATTTCGAAATTCCGAGCACAGTGAAAGCTTCACTTTGGCCAGGCTCCTTATTTTCCGTCTATATAAAATACACTGTATAATGTTATGGGCTTATATTGAAGCTTTAAGCCAATGTGTTCCGAGGCACTGGGGGTAACCATACTTGCTAGTGACATTGCCTAAGCATAGTAGTACAAAATGATATTTCGAAATTCCGAGCACAGTGAAAGCTTCACTTTGATCAGGCACTTTATTTTCCGCATTTATAAAATACACTGTATAATGGTATAGGCTTATATTGAAGCTTTAAGCTAATGTGTTCCGAGGCACCTGGGGTAACCATATTTGGTAGTGACATTGCCTAAGCATAGTAGTACAAAATAATATTTCGAAATTTCGAGCACAGTGAAAGCTTCACTTTGCTCAGGCACTTATATAGGCACTCGGCGTCTATATAAAATACACTGTATAATGGTATGGGCTTATATTGAAGCTTTAAGCCAATGTGTTCCGAGGCACTGGGGGTAACCATACTTGGTAGTGACATTGCCTTAGCATAATAGTACAAAATGATATTTCGAAATTCCGAGCACAGTGAAAGCTTTACTTTGCTAAGGCACTTTTTATTTTCCGTCTATATAAATACACTGTATAATGGTATAGGCTTACATTGAAGCTTTAAGCCAATGTGTTCCGAGGCACCTGGGGTAACCATACTTGGTAGTGACATTGCCTAAGCATAGTAGTACAAAATGTTATTTCGAAATTCCGAGCACAGTGAAAGCGTCACTTTGCCCAGGCTCTTTACTTTATGTCTATATGAAATGCACTGTATAATGGTATGGGCTTATATTGAAGCTTTAAGCCAATGTGTTCCGAGGCACTGAGGGTAACCATACTTGGTAGTGACATTGCCTATCCATAGTAGTACAAAATGATATTTTGAAATTCCGAGTACAGTGAAAGCTTCACTTTGCCAGGATTTTTATTTTCCGTCTATATGAAATACACTGTATAATGTTATGGGCTTATATTGAAGCTTTAAGCCAATGTGTTCCGAGGCACTGGGGGTAACCATACTTGGTAGTGACATTGCCTAAATAGTAGTACAAATGATATTTCGAAATTCCGAGCACAGTCAAAGCTTCACTTTGCCCAGGCTCTTTACTTTATGTCTATAAGAAATGCACTGTATAATGTTATGGGCTTATATTGAAGCTTTAAGCCAATGTGTTCCGAGGCACTGGGGGTAACCATACTTGCTAGTGACATTGCCTAAGCATAGTAGTACAAAATGGTATTTCGAAATTTCGAGCACAGTGAAAGCTTCACTTTGATCAGGCACTTTATTTTCCGCCTTTATAAAACACACTGTATAATGGTATAGGCTTATATTAAAGCTTTACGCCAATGTGTTCCGAGGCACTGGACGTAACCATACTTGGTAGTGGCATTGCCTAAGCATAGTAGTACAAAATGATATTTCGAAATTCCGAGCACATTGAAAGCTTCACTTTGCTCAGGCACTTTATTTTCCGTCTATATAAAATACACTGTATAATGGTATAGGCCTACATTGAAGCTTTAAGCCAATGTGTTCCGAGGCACTAGGGGTAACCATACTTGGTAGTGACATTGCCTAAGCATAGTAGTACAAAATAATATTTCGAAATTTCGAGCACAGTGAAAGCTTTACTTTGCTAAGGCACTTTTTATTTTCCGTCTATATAAAATACACTGTATAACGGTATGGGCTTATATTGAAGCTTTAAGCCAATGTGTTCCGAGGCACTGGGGATAAGCATACTTGGTAGTGACATTGCCTAAGCATGGTAGTACAAAATGATATTTCGAAATTCCGAGCACAGTGAAAGCTTCACTTTGCCCAGGCTCTTTACTTTATGTCTATATGAAATGCACTGTATAATGGCATGGGCTTATATTGAAGCTTTAAGCCAATGTGTTCCGAGGCACTGGGGGTAAGCATACTTGGTAGTGACATTGCCTAAGCATAGTAGTACAAAATGATATTTCGAAATTCCGAGCACAGTGAAAGCTTCACTTTGCTCAGGCACTTTATTTTCCGTCTATAAAAAATACACTGTATAATGGTATGGGCTTATATTGAAGCTTTAAGCCAATGTGTTCCGAGGCACTGGGGGTAACCATACTTGGTAGTGACATTGTCTAAGCATAGTAGTACAAATATTTCGAAATTCGAGCACAGTGAAAGCTTCACTTTGCCCAGGCTCTTTACTTTATGTCTATATGAAATGCACTGTATAATGTTATGGGCTTATATTGAAGCTTTAAGCCAATGTGTTCCGAGGCACTGGGGGTAACCATACTTGGTAGTGACATTGCCTAAGCATAGTAGTACAAAAAGTTATTTTGAAATTCCGAGCACAGTGAAAGCTTTACTTTGCTTAGGCACTTTTTATTTTCCGTCTATATAAAATACACTGTATAATGTTATGGGCTTATATTGAAGCTTTAAGCCAATGTGTTCCGAGGCACTGGGGGTAACCATACTTGCTAGTGACATTGCCTAAGCATAGTAGTACAAAATGATATTTCGAAATTCCGAGCACAGTGAAAGCTTCACTTTGATCAGGCACTTTATTTTCCGCCTTTATAAAATACACTGTATAATGGTATAGGCTTATATTAAAGCTTTACGCCAATGTGTTCCGAGGCACTGGGCGTAACCATACTTGGTAGTGGCATTGCCTAAGCATAGTAGTACAAAATGATATTTCGAAATTCCGAGCACATTGAAAGCTCCACTTTGCTCAGGCACTTTATTTTCCGTCTATATAAAACACACTGTATAATGGTATAGGCCTACATTGAAGCTTTAAGCCAATGTGTTCCAAGGCACTAGGGGTAACCATACTTGGTAGTGACATTGCCTAAGCATAGTAGTACAAAATAATATTTCGAAATTTCGAGCACAGTGAAAGCTTCACTTTGTCCAGGCTCTTTATTTTCTGTCTATATAAAATACACTGTATAATGTTATGGGCTTATATTGAAGCTTTAAACCAGTGTGTTCCGAGGCACTGGGGTAACCATACTTGGTAGTGACATTGCCTAAGCATAGTAGTACAAAATGATATTTCGAAATTCCGAGCACAGTGAAAGCTTTACTTTGCTCAGGCACTTTATTTTCCGTCTATATAAAATACACTGTATAATGGTATGGGCTTATATTGAAGCTTTAAGCCAATGTGTTCCGAGGCACTGGGGGTAACCATACTTGGTAGTGACATTGTCTAAGCATAGTAGTACAAAATGATATTTCGAAGTTCCGAGCACAGTGAAAGCTTAACTTCGCTCATGCTCTTTATTTTCCGTCTATATAAAATACACTGTATAATGGTATAGGCTTACATTGAAGCTTTAAGCCAATGTGTTTCGAGGCACCTGGGGTAACCATACTTGGTAGTGACATTGTCTTAGCATAGTAATACAAAATGATATTTCGAAATTCCGAGCACAGTGAAAGCTTCACTTTGCCCAGGGTCTTTACTTTATGTCTATATGAAATGCACTGTATAATGGTATGGGCTTATATTGAAGCTTTAAACGTATGTGTTCCGAGGCACTGGGGGTAATTATACTTGGTAGTGACATTGCCTAAGCATAGTAGTACAAAATGATATTTCGAAATTCCGAGCACAGTGAAAGCTTCACTTTGGCCAGGCTCTTTATTTTCCGTCTATATAAAATACACTGTATAATGTTATGGGCTTATATTGAAGCTTTAAGCCAATGTGTTCCGAGGCACTGGGGGTAACCATACTTGCTAGTGACATTGCCTAAGCATAGTAGTACAAAATGATATTTCGAAATTCCGAGCACAGTGAAAGCTTCACTTTGATCAGGCACTTTATTTTCCGCCTTTATAAAATACACTGTATAATGGTATAGGCTTATATTGAAGCTTTAAGCCAATGTGTTCCGAGGCACCTGGGGTAACCATATTTGGTAGTGACATTGCCTAAGCATAGTAGTACAAAATAATATTTCGAAATTTCGAGCACAGTGAAAGCTTCACTTTGCTCAGGCACTTATATAGGCACTCGGGCGTCTATATAAAATACACTGTATAATGGTATGGGCTTATATTGAAGCTTTAAGCCAATGTGTTCCGAGGCACTGGGGGTAACCATACTTGGTAGTGACATTGCCTTAGCATAGTAGTACAAAATGATATTTCGAAATTCCGAGCACAGTGAAAGCTTTACTTTGCTAAGGCACTTTTTATTTTCCGTCTATATAAAATACACTGTATAATGGTATAGGCTTACATTGAAGCTTTAAGCCAATGTGTTCCGAGGCACCTGGGGTAACCATACTTGGTAGTGACATTGCCTAAGCATAGTAGTACAAAATGTTATTTCGAAATTCCGAGCACAGTGAAAGCGTCACTTTGCCCAGGCTCTTTACTTTATGTCTATATGAAATGCACTGTATAATGGTATGGGCTTATATTGAAGCTTTAAGCCAATGTGTTCCGAGGCACTGGGGGTAACCATACTTGGTAGTGACATTGCCTATCCATAGTAGTACAAAATGATATTTTGAAATTCCGAGTACAGTGAAAGCTTCACTTTGCCCAGGATTTTTATTTTCCGTCTATATGAAATACACTGTATAATGTTATGGGCTTATATTGAAGCTTTAAGCCAATGTGTTCCGAGGCACTGGGGGTAACCATACTTGGTAGTGACATTGCCTAAGCATAGTAGTACAAAATGATATTTCGAAATTCCGAGCACAGTCAAAGCTTCACTTTGCCCAGGCTCTTTACTTTATGTCTATAAGAAATGCACTGTATAATGTTATGGGCTTATATTGAAGCTTTAAGCCAATGTGTTCCGAGGCACTGGGGGTAACCATACTTGCTAGTGACATTGCCTATGCATAGTAGTACAAAATGATATTTCGAAATTTCGAGCACAGTGAAAGCTTCACTTTGATCAGGCACTTTATTTTCCGCCTTTATAAAACACACTGTATAATGGTATAGGCTTATATTAAAGCTTTACGCCAATGTGTTCCGAGGCACTGGACGTAACCATACTTGGTAGTGGCATTGCCTAAGCATAGTAGTACAAAATGATATTTCGAAATTCCGAGCACATTGAAAGCTTCACTTTGCTCAGGCTCTTTATTTTCCGTCTATATAAAATACACTGTATAATGGTATAGGCCTACATTGAAGCTTTAAGCCAATGTGTTCCGAGGCACTAGGGGTAACCATACTTGGTAGTGACATTGCCTAAGCATAGTAGTACAAAATAATATTTCGAAATTTCGAGCACAGTGAAAGCTTTACTTTGCTAAGGCACTTTTTACTTTCCGTCTATATAAAATACACTGTATAACGGTATGGGCTTATATTGAAGCTTTAAACCAATGTGTTCCGAGGCACTGGGGATAAGCATACTTGGTAGTGACATTGCCTAAGCATGGTAGTACAAAATGATATTTCGAAATTCCGAGCACAGTGAAAGCTTCACTTTGCCCAGGCTCTTTACTTTATGTCTATATGAAATGCACTGTATAATGGTATGGGCTTATATTAAAGCTTTAAGCCAATGTGTTCCGAGACACTGGGGGTAACCATACTTGCTAGTGACATTGCCTATGCATAGTAGTACAAAATGATATTTTAAAATTCCGAGCACAGTGAAAGCTTCACTTTGCCCAGGATCTTTATTTTCCGTATATATAAAATACACTGTATAATGGTATAGGCTTATATTGAAGCTTTAAGCCAATGTGTTCCGAGGCACTGGACGTAACCATACTTGGTAGTGACATTGCCTAAGCATAGTAGTACAAAATGATATTTCGAAATTCCGAGCACAGTGAAAGCTTCACTTTGCCCAGGCTCTTTATTTTCCGTCTATATAAAATACACTGTATAATGTTATGGGCTTATATTGAAGCTTTAAGCCAATGTGTTCCGAGGCACTGGGGGTAACCATACTTGGTAGTGACATTAAATAGTGAAATGTGATAAAATTTGTTTCATTTGAAGTTTTATAAATGAAATGAAAATATTTGCGAATGTTGAATAAGTAACTGTTTACTTATTCAATGTTGAACGCTGCAATGTTGAATAAGTAACGTACTTCAGATACGCGTTAGAACCTCGGCCTATTCTGACCAAGATTTGGAAAAATGTAGTAACTGTTCGTTCGCCGAGCACTCTGCATTCGGAAATGGCCGGATAAAATTACATTTTCCCCTTGTCCGATTCCAATATCGCTCTTATATTCACATTTGTTCTGCAACTTTAACAATACATGATTTAATCGAATCATACATATTTTCAATAACGCTAAACCAATTTCCGTTTTTCTAATAACCAATAAATTTGAACAATAACCCTTCTCTCCATACCTTATCAAATGCTTTCATAAAATCTATAGATGGACGCTATAATCTTTTTGTTGAAGAGAATACATGTATTTCAATCAAGCAAAAAAAAAAAAAAAAAAAAAAAAAAAAAAACATAATAATGTTATATAGAATAGAGAAAATCTAGATCTAAATCTAGTATGTAATCTACTAAATAAATCTACGTATTCTGCATGTTTTTTATATATGAATAAAGTTTTAAAAAATCAAAATTTTGCTAAGGAACCTGTTTCTGCAGGGTTTCCTGTTTCCTCTGCCTGAACTCAACGGCTCGATATAAGTGAAAACACCATTCAAAAAAGGGGACAAGGGAGTTTATGTACGCATTTAGAAAATGATTTTGTGCTAATTAAAGGACCTTTGTTGTTTTGTGTTTTCTTAATCCATGTTTTGTACGCTTTTTGGAACAATGTATAAATGAGCGTATTTATTTGCTCTACAGGTGCTTTATGCACATTGAGGCCGGGACTTGTGACCACTACAAAGGCTCAGATGGCTCGTTTCGTATGTCGGAGGTCGTGGGTTCAAATTACCAAGACTTGAAACGGGTATTGATTGTTCTTTCGCCAAGCATTCGGAATTAAGAAATAAAAGTCACGTGGTCCCTAGGAAATAGATTCCCGTATTCAAGGTTTTAAAGAACCTATCCTGCATTCATTTAGTGTACTGCAAATGTCAAAACTGCCACTTCGCCTATAGCGATAGCGTCTCGATATAAGTGAAATATTTTTTGACCGGGATGTAAAACCCCATTCAATCAATCAATGCTCTTGGTAACTATAGGTCATTGCCAAATATATATTACTCAAGTCTGAATAATTATAGTATGTATGCGTTACATAACCAGTTGTTGTATAATTAATAGACCACTGTGTTTATCAAAAACCACAAACATTTAAATGATATAAGAACCCTTTCTTGCAAAACAAAATAATTCTTTGTTATATTTGTACCCTACTTTTGACATTTCAAAATTAATTTGAGATGAACGTACCTGGTTGATACATGCAGTACTGGAAGAGGGGGGAAATTTTAACTTGAAAAATTATGAAAAATGTTGTACAAGGTCTTTCGATTAATTAATTCCTCTACATTACTTAAGAGATAAATATTTACCTACCTACTTTACTTAATTTCACTTCAAATGATATGAAACCGGATTAAACTGTCTTATCAATCAAATGAAAAAGTTTCTTAGAATGCAGACATCAGCGTTTTTCAAAAGTTATATAATGCTATTTGCCATCTTATATCCCCAGCGTTTCTAAGAAAAAGGATATTAAATCCCGGAAAACTTCCGTCAGTCAAAACTATGCCACTGCCATTTGTCACCCGTCTTTGGAAGAAAGAAGGGGTATTAAATTTCATCTTCCGTCTGTCTAGACACTTCTTGTCCGAAGTAATTCTCCAAAACTATGAAGCATTATCTTACCAAACTTGATGTAAAGCATCAACGTTGATAGGTGATGCACATATCATTAACCTGAGTTGGTATGCACATTTTTCTAAAAGTTATGACCCTTTGAATATAAATGCAAATCACAAAAAATACCCACTGGATTACTAAACTTGCTTATTATCATTTGCCTTTTGCAATCATTCTACTTAAGGAATAAATGTGCAATATCTTTGAGGAATGTTACAGGCAATACAGAGAGGTGTCAACTTAATACAAGTCGGATCTGCATGTGTTTTTCCTAAATAGGGGGATCTTGGTGGCCCAGTGGTCTAAAGTAGCTACTTACAGATCACAGGGCTTCTCCTCGCTTAGGTTCGCATGGGAATTCCACTCAGCCAGATCCTAGTGTGATTTGCTTGCTGAGAGTTGGGTTGTTTCTCCAGGCACTCTGGTTTTCTCCACCATCCTAGAAATGACCACCAATGAATCTTGACTAGGATGTAAAACACCATTACTTCACTCCCCTTCTCTTGTGCTGGAATTCATGTCATCTACTCAATCTACATTTTCTTATATGGTTAGATATTTCTTTGATTTAACTTACTTTGTTAAATCTGTTTCAATCGCTTCAAGTTGTAAGAGTCCTCTGTAGCAGCCACAGGGGCCTACTCTTTTTTTTTTACTCTCAACAGTGTCTTTAACGTGCACCGAGAAACAGGACCACGGTTTTGAGTCCAATCCGAAAGACTATTCTAGGATTAAGCTTTTTATAACTCTAGTATGGACAGGAGATGAAAATCATCTCAGAAAATTTCCAAGTCCCGAGTGAGGTTCGAACTCACAACCCTTGACTTCAAAAGCCAGTGAGAGTACCACTCTCCATGACAGCCAATCGTTAATATTATTAATTGTTTTGGCTTATGAAAAAAATAATATATCGAATGTATCAAACAAATCAAAATTTGTTTATAAAAATTGATTATTTTTACTATAAAAATAAAAGGCAATTATTATTAGAATATAATAATATCATCCTCAGCAAATAAAACATAACTGTATAGAAAGAGTGAAAGACTACACAACAATAAATAGTGTGTGTGTGTGTGTGTGTGTGTGTGTGTGTGTGTGCACAATAAGGGCTGTTGAGTTGTTGACATTCTACACACATACATTTATACATATATAATATGTACACATGAAAACTTGTTTTCCTGCCGAGATTTACCGGTAAAATCAGTGGTGTATCTATAGTTGAGAATATCTTGAAATTGAGTTATTTTAAGTGGTGTATTTTGTGCTGCAAGAAATACGAGTGAGCGACTTATTATTTAAAGCAACATCTGTATTACATGTATTTAAACTATCTGCGGCTACAATCAATCATTACTTTAGGGTGCCATACAGGAAAATTTAAACCAGACTTCTTATATGTTTGATGTTTGCCAAGTTCTAAACCAAATATATAGGAATGGATTTGGAAAAAAAAACATACTAGAAGTTGATTGAAAATTCCCCTATCTGCTACCACTATAGATTATATTAATCTATGCTGAGTTAGAGTGTCCTGTACATCACTAAATAAGAATAAATATATATTAGTCCTGGGTTCTGATGAGGATTTGGGTCTGTGCCATTAAAATAACCAAAATATCTTATGGTATTGTCACTAGAATGACTTAAATGTTCCGTGATATCAAAGACCCATGGGAAGATGTTCTGTCCATCACATCATTCATTACGACCATACAGCCATGTTCCATGCTCATTAGGTTCAACACCGGTCAGTACTCTATCAGCACATCCGAAAGGTGATCCTGTAAAAGATATATTGGATACTTAAGTAATAAGTTGTTTTGAACCACATCTATGGATATCACTCTGTCATATACTCAGTGTCTGTTAGGACTGTCATTGCTAGATCGATATATCATTGATAAAAACCATTGATACAATATATTGATACATTCTTGAGTATCGATATCAACAAACATGGCTGCCAATTTATGGTTTAGGTTGGAGTAATCAATGACACAGATTAAACTGGTTGTAGATGTAACATAATTACAACCCATTATCATACAAAACAGTGTGCATATAATATTCAGAAACATTTTAAGATGACACCAGAAATGCCAAATATTGGTGGAAATAATCTGCCTATAAAAAATCAACAGAAAATAAACTACTTTAATCACTTTTCCAATATATTTTTCAGTTGATATTTAGATATTCAAATTTTCATCAATTACAGCTCTAGTGTTTGTCCAAAGTCCGGAGTTTTATAATCAGTGGTCTTGATGTGTCAAGTCATTCCGCTGTTTACTGCTTCCATAATACCCAGTGTCTGTCCAGATGTGTGTGTGTGTGTGATTAATAATCAGTGGACTCATAAGTGTTGAACCATGTTACTGAATACCACTGTCATTATGCATTAGTGGCTGTCCAAAGTCTGGAATTGTTTCATCACTGGTCTCATTAAAATGGATCCATGCAACTGAGTACCATTGTTAATATATCCAGTGTTGAGTGATTTATAATCTGCAGTTTAAGTAGTGAACAGCTGTACAGGATATCATCCTGTGTCTGCCCAAACCAAAAAGATTTAAAATCAGTGGTCTTATTAAGTTTTGAACAAACCTAATGACTACAATTTTGTCATTACAGTCAAACCTGTCTATACAGGCCACTCAAGGTAACCAGTAAAAGTGGCCTTTATGGGCAGGTGACCTTTATATATGAGTTCAAATTATATGAATAAAGAACAATTGGGATGATACAGTTCTACTGGCCTTTATAAGCAGATGGTCCTTATATAGAGGTGGCTTTTAAGGCAGGTTGGATTGTATATCTAGTTTCTGTCCAAGGTCAGGGATTTTGTAACAACTTGTCTGCCCTGTGACATGTTTTGATTTTTTGTTATGTATTATACTTCAGTTATGTTGGATATTATTAATTACATGTAATTTTACCTACAAATATGGTACATGTTTTTATAAATGTATCAGTATTTTTAATAGCATAACCAAATGTTTGTTATTGATTGTACTAAATTCAGAATGAAGAATAAAAGTTGGTAGAGTCAATATCATACATCACATAAGACTCAAATATCAGAAAGAGTGCTTTATCCTGGGGTCTGATATTGGTCAAGGATTTCACCATGCTCTATCATTTTTTTCTAAATTTGAATTTTTGCCCATTTATGATATCAATTACAAAATACAATTTAGTCAACAAATTGAAAGTTAATGAGAGTGTAAACAAAAATTCAAGAAGGAACGTGACACAGGGGTGTGATACAGGGGGTGTGATATTGGGGGTGTGATACAAGGGGTGTGATACATGGGGTGGAATATTGGGGGTGTGATACTGGGGGTGTGATACAAGGGGTGTGATATTGATTTGTAGTTTGCATCAGTATAAAATATTCAAATACTAAATATTTTAGTACACACAATGATAAATGTTGTTTTAGCAACAAATGTGATAAAATTATAAACATAACAGTAATTTTACCTGCATCTCCAAATGTTATGTTATATTCCTGTTTATTGATAATAAAATGATGTGAGGTAACACAGAATTCACCACAGCCATTTTCATCACTACCATGGCCTGTTATCACAGCAAACACTTCAACCTACAAATAATACATGTATTGTATCATAAGTCAATCTTTAAAATATCAAAATTGGTCTTAGTCTATAAACCACTCATTTCATTTATAATTTTTGTCAGATTTTAATTCACAACTGCATCAGATCTAAAATTTAAAAATGGATGGTTGCCACTGTTTTCCAAGCAAATGGCATTTTAGGTATAAACTTAAGAATCATATAAAACTGTTATTTCAATCAACTATTCACTTAGAGCATTTGAAGGAATATAAAACTACAAGAGTAATCTCCCTTTGTAGTAGACGTTACCTTTTTGACATCCTCGGGATATTTAAAGGATTTGGCTTTAAAATGTGAGTTATAGTTTTTATCAAAAGTAGCACCAGGCTCATACAAGACCACAATCTCTGAGGGATACAAATTACCTGTAAATAAAATTAACAATATTGAGACTGTATGTAATGGTCATGTTTAAGTACAGTGAAACCTCCATTCATCACCACCTTTTGTTCAGTCAAATTTTGGCATTATAAAGGGGTTTGTTGATAAATGGAGAGATCGCTGATTATAAAGAATAAATATAGGAGAAATGTATTTTGGGACTTCAAAATAGAGTGGCCATATGTGAGATAGCAAATTAGTGAGAGACAATACAACAAGGTTTATCATAGTGAACTATTTACCCTGTTTTTTAACAGTTAATATTAAAATCAAATGTTGATTAAATGCTCTTTATTGATCTCAAGGTTTTTCTCAGAATTAAAATAAACAAGAAACATGTATCATTTACTTGGCTGTCTCTCCCTACTATCAAATGACCACCTCCTTATAAGTGAAAAAATCTTGATTTGGGTGTAAAACAACATTACTCATCTCCACTCCACTTCACAGTTCTAGAACTGACTTCATAAAAGTGAAAAAACATTTCTCCACTCTACTGTCCCCACCATGAAACCTGTGACAATACAAGTTACTTTTGATTACTTAAGCACTCCACACACTGAATTATATAAAATACACTTGCACTAGTCTTATAGCTGATTATATTCATTATAACTATACTAACCAGGTTTTTGCGGTTGTAAAAATCTTAGATTGAGTGATGGCATCCATGGCATTGCCCAGGCAACAGATTTCATGGTAAAAGTACACTGTTGATTGGTCAGTAAAGGCAGCAGAGATGTAACATCAGTCAACCATCTTCCTATCCTCCTGCGATAAACAGACAACATTTTATTAGCATTTTGGTCATCTAAAATTTAGGGGCCTATTTAGTGGGTTAAGTGATCTAAAGTGCTCACTTACAGATCACAGCATCTTTCACCACCTATGTTTGAACTGAATAGGTCAGATCTTAGTGTGAGAAAGTTTGTCAATTTGCTTGATGAAGGTTAGTGGTTTTCTTCAGGCACTCTGGTTTTCCCACCATCAATGAAATGACTGCCTGAGTTTAAGTGATAAAAATCTTGACTGAAGCATAAAACTCCATTACTCCACTCCACTCAAGTCAAATTTATCTGTCTAAAATGAAAACTTTTGGGACTGAATAATTTGTTTGTATCGTGTACATCTAGCACTGACAAGATATTTACACAATATATTAAATATGAAAATGCATTTTATAATTTGGCATTTTAAAGTGGTTTGACAATTAATTGTTGGAGGTTTATAAAGAAAAACATAAAATAAATGAATTTGTGGACTTCAAAAAAGCGTGGCAATGAGTGAATTGGCAAAGTAATCATTAACAAGATTTTACTGTAAATAGTAACACTTCTAAGCTTACACCCCTACCTTCTAAATGAACCTGTACTTCTATAAAACTAACACACATACCTTCTGAATGCACTGATCCATCTCCCCAGCTCCATACCGCACAATGGTGATTTTTTATCACAACAGACATACAGGTTAATTGTGTGGTCCCAGTGAGGACATGTTGTGTCTTTATCTCCAGGACATGATAGGGACATATCTAAGTCCATCTTTCCATATGTCCTTAATTCTGAAATAGGTATTAATTAGGTATTTTACTATTTAATACAAAAACAACTGGGTAAAAAAGTCTTGTTACAGACTGTGAATCTGGAAAAATTTGAGTAAGTTTATTTTCATGAGAATTGGTCTAATGTATGCACTAAGGGGTTACAAAATCTCTCACTACCTAGGATTGAATCCTACTCACAGACCCTCATTTGATAATAGTTTGTCAGTGGGCTTGCTAAACGTTAGGTGAGTTTATCCAGGCACTCCAGTTTCCTCCACCATCCCAGAACTGAGTGTCTTGATATAAATGAAAGGATCTTGACTGGGGCATGAAACATCATTATTCTACTCCACTCTCTTTACCATTTTTTCCACCATACTCCTGAAATTTTTATTTCCAGCAATAATTTAAAATAAATATTTTTAAAAATATAACCAAAACACTACAAAAAAGGTTATAATAATGTTGGTATCGCCTTGAGTTATTTATGAAAAAATGTTTCCATAGTTACGTTTTAAATCAGGTAATGATACATTAACAACAATGCCGTCTGCTCCTTGTAACTTCTGATTCTCAAATATCTTCACTACCTTACTAGATTCACTCAGTTTTCTATCTAACTCTGCCTTATAATCAAACCTACAATGTACATTTATACAAGTGTTACTTTTACAGCACTAGACTGCCATGTCGGAATTCAATCCCTCATCAGTAGTGCCTCGACCAAAATTGTGAAACTAAAATTTACATACACTGATATGCAATTTAGTCTGTTTAAACAGAAAACCTTCTGGTCCCTATTTTGTAGAGGTCTGCATAGGTAGTGCATTTGGTAGTGCACTCATATATCATGGGAGGCCCTGGGTTCGATCCCCAGGCCGGCTCTGCAGTTTTCCCCCTCTTCTATGGTTCGAAGGCCAGTTTATCCTTTGTAAGAGGTAGACTGGCAATTGCAGGCCATATAAAGTGCATCCACAGAAAATTGGCCATGATTTTCCATGCACAAACATAAAAATACAGCATTTTACCTTGTGACTTTGACCTATTTGGTATATTGTGTCATGTTGATTTACATTTGTGCCACATGTGATCAAAGTTCATCCATAGACATGGAAGAGATGAAACGGACACGATATTGGGATGGATGGCCAGGCAGACATGGTGATTCTTATATACCCTATATATCCCTTTAAACTTGTTTGCAGGTGTTGAAATTACCAACTTCAGTTAGTATACCATTGTTGTCTTTAGTTACCTACCACTGTGATTGCTATTAGAGAGAAACAAAAACCAGCCAACTTCAGACAGTGTACGATTGTTGTCTATAGTTACCCATAGTTACTTACCACTGTGATTGCCATATGAGAAACTTCATCGAGGGGAACAAAAACCATCCCACTTCAGACAGTATACCATTGTTGTCTATTGCCATGAAAAAATTCTCAGATGGTGTATTTTGGAATGTAATATTTGAATGGTCTGAACTTCTGAAACTTAATAAAGTGATTTATTAAAATCAAATGATAGCCAAGTACATTAAATTGAATGGGAACTGATTCACCTCAGACTTCAAAAAAGAATGAATTTTGTTTATGGTATATGGTATGACTCTGAGGTTTTGAATTTGACCCCTTGAAGTTAAAGATCAAATGAAATCCCTGAAATAATTTAATGATGTATGTATTATTCAGACGACTGTATGACTTTTACATATTACAGAATATGGATAACATAACCTACAGTCAGTTCTGGCATAGTGGAGGAAACTGGAGTACAAAACAACTAACCTTTGGGAAGTGATTGTGTTTTACACCTAGTTAAGATTTATTTACCTATATCAAGGCAGTCAGCTTTGGGATGGTGGAGCAAACTGGAGTACCCTGAAAAAACCACAAACCTCAGGAAATGCACTGACAAACTTTTTTCATTCTAGAATCTGTTTCGAGTGGGATTTGAACCTAGGCAGTGAGAGGTGCTGTGTTTTGTAAGCAAGTAAGAAAGGGGATATCAACAAATATTTATGATCATTCTACAATTTCAATATAAAATTAAGAGGCGAGGAATAGAGTAATGGTTTTTTAACGTCCCAGTCAAGAATAGTTCACTTATATTGAGATGCTGCCGGCTATAGGTAAAGGTGCAGAAATTTTGCCTGTGTGTTGTGATGATGGCATTATACAGCAGGGTTCTTTAGTGTTCCAAGCCCACTGTTACACGGGACCTCAGTTTCCATCTGAAAGAACTTTGTCTTTCATTACATAATGCCGAGTGCTTGCGAAAGAATAGTCACTACCCACTTTCAAGTCTTGGGTCAGACCCCGCCATAAAATCAAGAGGTATTATTGTAAAAAAAATTATGAAGTTGATTCTTTATTACTTACCTAGATAAAGTTTTCTGACTTATCTGTATCATGGTGGCTGGGATAGATATCTGGGTACCACACTCAGTCCCATTACAATTCATTTCTTGTAGTGTCTCATTCTCATTTATATATATAACAACACCCACTGCTCCTGACTTAGCCATGGTGGATATCTGATAAAAGTGGTTAATATACATATTAGTATCAAAGCTGCTGCCCACAAAGACAAAATAAATGCATTGAAAAAATGTTAAAACAATATTTGAATGTTGTTATGCACAAAGTCAAAAATATAATGCAATGGAAAAGTGTTAAATAAACAATATATTTGAATGTTATTGTGCACTTTGCGAACACAAATGCAAGGCAAAGTTGTGAACTAGTGACAATATTCCAAAACAAAACACACATTTTCAAAATTAGTTTTCTTCTCTTTATTGTGATGAATCTTGTTCTAAACCTTGTTATAGTATCCCTTGATAACTTTGTGAAGTCCAAAATTTCATTTGTTTTATGTTTTTTCTTTATGAGCATCCTTCTGTTATTTTCAATTCATTCACCAAATGGTGGTGATGAATCAAGGTTTTACTGTATGTCACATTTTTGGTCAATATTTATCTGATTGAATTTTCAACCTCATCTAAATAACCAGCAACAATGTAAGGGGAATAAATCTTATTTTAACTATAAATCATACCCTATCTCATTCATAGGTCTATACTGGTTGGCTTGGTACCAGTATAATGGACTGAATGTGCAACTAGGACTAAAGATTGTTCTTAGTGTGCAATAGTACAAAGCATCCGTACTAAATTTGAACGATCAGCATTATTTAATAAAAATAAAAAACTTTTAGTAAACGAATCTTTACTTACAGATGGCGAATTGGATACGTGAGATGATGTCAAAAAACCTTAAACATCCGGGCTTAGGTCTCGGTGGATTTCTTGTCCAGGTAACTGCATACATTGAACACAGTGCGATACTGTTAGACCCCAAACTATCCCCAAAACACTGGAACCATTGACCATTGACAGCTAATTATAAAGTGTGTGAAATAATAGCGAGTCATTGTCAGTACCGTAACTAACCCCTTAAATAAACCGAGGCAAGAACTGATGATCAATATATATATATATATATATATATATATATATATATATATATATATATAATATAATATATATATATATATATATACTTTTATGATGTTGTTTTAAACTATGTTTGAGACCAAAATTTGTTTGTACTGTATGTCATTATTTAACCATTGAACTGTCCAGAAATGGCATTTATAGTGCTATAACTTTGAATTCCATTGCCTTCATTTAATGAAGTTATAGGACTATAGTTACATTTGCTAATGTAACGTCACTCATTTCTTGCTTACGTCTATAGCCGTGACGGCATTGATTGACTGTTCTAGCACATGTTATTCAGTTTGCTTTGCACGGCAATGGAAGTTGTAGCACTATAAACGTCATTTCTAGACAGTTCAATGGTTAAATAATGACATACAGTACACACAGAGTCTCGATGTTTTACATGGAAGGTACTATAATACAATATAATAGGAAAGCTCAAAACTATATAGCTAGACCAGCTGCTGTGAAATAAGTGGGATGGTTTTGTTTTGTGCCACGAAAACTAGTTTAACCACACCTCTAAACCTCGTTATCCCCTCTAAACCTCGTTATCCAGGTTAGAGGATAGTTTAAAAGTTTGAACGCCAGTTCAATTCTCCTGGTCGGATTCTCTGGACCAGCCAATCGCTTTAGGACGTCTAGTGGCCATGGTTTTATCTGCCCGGCGTCATCAACTCTGTAGATATATATCATTCCTAAGTCAGATAGTCTGTTATCTGACATGACTGCTTCCCAGCTTCTCTGTCATGTTTTCAGTCTGCGCAGTGCTGAGAAGGATTATTCGCAGCTGCACGATCTAACGGACAAAGTCGCTTAACTTGAGCTCAATAATCATTGTGACGTTTTGGGTTAATCAAACCAAAACTTTCTCAAAGTCCAGCTACATTCATGTAAACTGTCACTGGACATTACAAACATAGATGGAAGAATATACTTAATAATATATTACTTGGAATGATTGCGTTGTAGGGGAGCTCTCTCTCTCTCTCTCTCTCTCTCTCTCTCTCTCTCTCTCTCTCTCTCAAAATTTCACTTCTGTGCGAAAAAGTACTTGGTTAAATTTTTACCGAGGCAGTTGCCTCGGTTGCCTCATAGGTAGTTACGGTACTGATTGTGCACTGGTTTATTAACAGTCTTGCGGTGGTGTATCTCATTTGCATTCAAAAGTGGCTTAAACAAAACGACATCAAAAATATTTCTGCAAGTGATTGGTACTGTTTTACTCCAAAGACATGCCATATAATCTGATTGTTTATTGTCGAAACCAAACTCTTTCGATTTGTGAGCGGTTTTAATATTGTCACACGTTTAGAATTCCTCGATGAGTCGTAAACTTTTTTAAATACTTCTGTTGTGGGTTTGATGCATTTCCAGAAGTTGGAAGATCTCTACAACTAAAAACAAAAATACCGGTCCATGTTAAAATCACAATCCCAAAAGCAAAGGTGAAACTTTGAAAACGGGCAAATTAACACGTTAAATTCCACTAAGGACATAAGACAGAATGCTCCGAAAGGGTAAGCACCTTCTATTTAGCTAGCTTCACATCATACGTACTAGTATGTAATCAAAATTGAGAATGAAAGGGAGAATAAGTTAAAAAAAAGTTCAAGTCTGTCCCGAGCCATTAGGCCTATCAGGCCGGAGCTTATCCCGGTTTCGGTGGCGTTAAGCGACTGAGAGTACAAGACTCCCCCCTGAATGGGACGCCGGTCCATCGCAGGGTTAACCCCCAGCATTTTGCTGGTACTCATTTATTTTTCAGCTGAGTGAACTGGAACAACGTGAAATTAAGTGTCTTGCTCAAAGACACAACACATCGCCCGGTCCAGGGATCGAACCCACGACCTTCGAATCATGAGTCCAACGCCTTAACCACTAGGCCACGCGCTTCCTAAAAGGGACAATAAACTATACGTCAAATTTATCTAGGGTCATTTTGGATATAGAAACAACATGCTTATCAACTATATTGTGATGGCAACCATTAAACATTTTGAGGGTCTTGATAAACAGCCCAATACTGTTTGACCTTAAACCATCCCAAAATAATGGTCCCACTGACGTTTAATGTGTGTGGAATAATAGAATGTCGTTTTACACCGATCCATTTTGCATTCCAAAAACTCGAGCAAATGGGAAGCTTTACACAAAACATCTCTGCAATCAAAACTTTCTTAACCGAGGGACCAACCACGTTACCTGGGTGCAAGTTCATTTTTCAATGCATTTAATCAAGTTGTCATCTCTTATATCATCAGTGGTTTCAATGTGCTCACATAAGTTTTTCCGTGTATGTTTGTTTTGTTGTCTTTTGTTTCTTTGGCTATTATTAAGTTGTCATGTTCACACTTTATAATTAATAGTTTCAATTTTAATCTTTTCTCCAATATCAGCGGATTTTCAAAGGCAGAAACAGAAAATTAGAAGTAAAATTGGCACAACTTAGTCAGATAGAAGCAGATCATAATGTTTTGGAAGTCGGCTTTGGACCTGGTATAGGACTGAAAGAAGCTTACAAATATATTAAAGGTAAAGTCTAACTGTATCTATTATTTCATTATTAAGTCGGTTGTAGCGGTAGGAAGCATGTTTAATAATTTGCTGTGCAGTTATTGATTTTGGTATTCATGCATATTCAATAGTACAGGACAGTTTCCAAGCATTAAAATGGGTACATCAAAGACGAACATACTGACCCTCGTTCAAATCACATTTTATAAAAGCAAAGTAGTAACTGGCAAATCGGGTTAAACAGGGAAATGATGTCGGGTGCTTCGGAAGGGTGTGATAGGATGGTCCTCCACCAGCCGTCTTATTTTACAACCGGTTGTCCCCACAACGCACATTTTAAAATGAAAATTAAATAATTAATTAAAAAAGAATAAAAATAAGACTTATCCACATAAACAGTGAGCCAAAAACCATACATGTATATGCAACCCATAAGTATTTAAAGAAAACGTATGATTTAATATTAAATATAATATAATATCGGTTTATTATTTTATTTTTAGATGGTAAAGGTAAAATTTATGGAATAGATATATCCGATGTCATGGTAAAGGAGGCCAGTGGATACTTAAAACAGGAAATAGAATCAGGAAAAGTGGACGTTCAGTTAGGCGATGTTATGCATCTACCATATAGTAATGACGTATTTGACAGGGTTTTCCACTGTAACTGTTACTATTTCTGGACGGACATGAAAGGGGCTACGGATGAGTTGTACAGAGTAATGGGAGACAACTCGCGAATTATCACTGCAATGAATGAGTATAGTTTGAATAAATTTAAAGTTGTGTCTTTAGGTTTCATGAGATATGGTAATATAGACAGGGATAGATATATGGACAGCTTAAAATTATCTGGATTTCAAAATGTTGAACTGAAAACAATCACATCAACAACTGGAGTTAAGCTAATTCTAATCGTTGGAGAAAAACACAATAAGACAAAATAGTATATTTTAAAGGGAGAAATAGTGCAGTATGTCTTCTGTATCTTCCAAATGACTTTAAAGTTACACTTTTTTTATACAAATAAATATTTTACTCAGGTATTTTCTAACATAGACTAACGAAGAATCGCAAAGCGTGTTATAAACAACATCATAATAATGTATGATGTCTCTGTATCTAAAATTACCACGTATAAATTTGACACCTCAAAGATCAATGTTCCTGGCATTCTCATTTTGACTTCAGAGATGGCATGTGTAGGTAGCTACCGAGCACCGAGCTTCATTTCTCTAGTGGAAGTTCATATGCTTCGTTTCTCACTTTTCAAAGTTTTCCTTTCCCTTGGAGATCGTGATCTGGGTACAAAATTACTGACAATAGTAGAACTAAAATAAAAAAAAAAACAAATGGGCTAGGTGAAAGAAAACAATAAGGAATGTAATGTTTGAATATATAAAAACAGTCGTATAAATCAGTGTCCAAGTTACTATCCCTAGCAAAGTAAAAACTTTATAACTGACAATCCAAGTTAAACACGCGAACTTTCACTAGGGAAATGAGCTCGGGCGCTCCGGAAGGTTATACACCACCTGTTTATCTAGCTACACTCGCCACGATTAAAATCTAAATTGAGAAGGAAAGGATCATGGAACGTACATCTGCTGAATTTGTATTAGGGGCTCAAAGAAATAATAAATTACAAGTATGAGAAGTTCCAAGTATTTCATAATGTTCATCTTTGCAATTACACCGCTTATGTAATTTTAGAAAAAAGTTCTGTCCCCCAAAAAGTGTGATCAAGGTACATGTACCTTTGTTTGGGATTGGGCTGCGCACATAAAAGGTAAGACAAGTCCTACAAAGTTGGTGGTTCCCGAGACATGCTTACTAATGTATATCAAAAACAAACAATTTATATGGTGCCCCCCGATCTCATTTTAACAAACAAGGTAAAGAACAGATACCATGTAACATGACGGTGAAACAATGCATGGTAGGTTAGCGACCCAAATTTGACAGCTAAATAACGGTAACAGAGCTACCCATACCGCTATTTAACTCTAGCGTTATTATCTAGTTTTCCACGAGATGAACTTTAACATAAACCGAGATAGTCTGTCCACTACTTTCGATGTCCATCAAAGAAAAACGCAGGACAGAAAAGGCACCCCACACATCTGAAAGTGCTCTATCTACTAAGATACCAATTTCTGTCATTTCATCTACAGCTAGTGACGATTCGTAAGATTCTTGACTTGGATCTCATTTAATCAATCAAAGCTGACTTATTTAGTCTTTATTTATAAATTAGCACATGTATTGCATATTATCGAATTAATAAAATAATACAACACAAACAAACAGGCCCATGTCCAAATTCCAATCCAAAAAGCAAGTTAAAATCTTTGAAAAGTGGCAAATTAAGTTTTACAGAACTGGACACTGGAAACTGAAAGTATTATAGAATTTTAGGACGACAAATATATCCAGGACTATTTGGATACAGAGATATAATACGTATCAATAATATTGTGATGAAGAACATAAATATTTTAAAGCCTTGATAAGCGTATGCTTGTTTCCGAGTTAACACTTTTGCTGTAAGCAGCTTACCTCGTTGTATAAAGTGTCCTTAATTCGAATCAGCTCTACCACGGCAAATTAACTGTGTAAAGAATACCCCAAAAGTAAGAAAAGTAGGTATATTGCTGTATTGAAACTAAAAGTTGCCAATAAAAATTGAAATGTGAAGTACTCGCGCTTTTTAATTGCCTCAAATTTATCCTTTTGGGGTGTCATAATTTAGATTTAAATTTAAAGTATCAAGCAGAACTTAATTAGAAATCAAATTTCAATCTCACCGGGATAGTTAATAACATATTATACCAGTTTTAATTTCACAGCACTAGACGGCTTTGCGGAATACAATTACTTATCAGTAGTGCTTAGACCAAAATCGCGAAACCAAAAATATTTTTCAAGATGTTGAAAACATACCCAAAAGTACCAAAATAAATATTACCAAATTTAACTAAGTAAATTCTTTGTACGAGGATGACATTCACATTTTCTTGAATTTGGATTATTAAAATATTTTATTATCATGTGTATAGTCGTATATAAAGAATTGAAGGATATGGCGACAGTCTTCTGACTAGATTTAACAAGGTTCTGCATAAGTTCTGCTTCATAAGAATAAATAAATCAGCAAGCAAATTTGCAGAGTTTGTGCCCGATGATATACCGGTTATTTATTAGTAAACTTTATTGCAAAACGCAAATGTTGCGAAATTTTCTTTTGTCAGCTGCATCGAAAAATAATATTTTGAATAAAGAATTCAATCGTTTGCAATTTCTGATAAAAGTTTTATTTATTTTATT
Organism: Anadara kagoshimensis; assembly: GCA_021292105.1. Lineage (NCBI taxonomy): Eukaryota > Metazoa > Mollusca > Bivalvia > Arcoida > Arcidae > Anadara > Anadara kagoshimensis. The sequence continues at coordinate 13,119,588 of CM037873.1, forward strand.
TGGTAAAATGCATTCTGTCCATCTATTGTCACAATATATGTCCGAGCACTACCAATAGACAATTTTACTGCCGTCTATTGTTGCAAAAGTTAAACAGATTTAGCTTAAATTCGACCCATAAATAAAATACCTAATGCTTGAATTAAGTGGATTTCAATTTAGACTGATTTTGCAACTTCGCACCAATTATCTTTATTTTGATTACATATTATACCAGTTTTAATTTTACAGCACTAGACGGCCGTTTCGGAATACAATTCCTCATCAGTAGTGCTTGGACCAAAATTATGAAACCAAAATTATTTTGAAGATGTTGAAAATCTACCCAAAGGACCAAAATATATTTTACCAAATTAAGTTAAGGAACATTTCCATTTCAAAATATGACAGAGTATCAACACATGACCTACATGGCCGGAGTTAGTACCTTGGTAAATCTGGAGAGAAGACTGTTGCCAAATAGATAAACTCAACATACAGATATATAGATGACGTTCTGTCTCTTAACAATCCTAAATTTGGAGACTATGTAAATGTCATCTATCCTAATGAGCTTGAAATAAAAGACACGACTGATTCCTCAAGTTCTGCTTTATATTTAGACTTATACACACACGAAAGGCTACATTTGAAACTTTATGACATACGTGATGACTTCAATTTTTCTATTGTCAACTTTTCTTTTTTATGCAGCAATATACCTGCTTATGATGTATTTATTTCCAAATTAATAACGCTATGGTAGAGCTTATTCCGAAACGGGGACTTTGTACAACGGAATAGGCTGCTTGCAAATAAATTGTTGACTCGGGAATATTGCAAGCCTTGGCTTATCAAGACCCTCAAAAAGTTTAATGACCGTAATCACAGTATTGTTGATAAGTTTGATGTCTCTGTGTCCAGGATTGCCCTGGATATATTTGACATCTCATAGTTCCATGTTCCTTTCACACAATTTTGATAACACACGTGGCGGGTGTAGCTAGCTAAACAGGAAATGCTTACCCTTCCGGAGCACCCGGCCTCACTTCCCTGGTGGAAGTTCACGTGTCTAACCTAACTTGTCAGTTCCAAAGTTTCTGCTTTGCATTGGGATTATGATTTGGACTTGGATTGGTATAATTGTTTTTTATTTGAAAATATTTAAATTGATAAAACTAGTTTATCATAAAACAAAGATTGTTTACTTTGATATTAAGTTATTTTATCCAAAGTTTTCAATGTATGGTTAAGATCGATTGAAAGATTAGAATTCTTAAGTTTTTTGTCTGTCTCTTAATATAGGCCAGATACAATCTGACCTTCTCTTGGTTGACCTGAGATAATTATAGACATGTATACGTGCCAAAAAGTACACAAGTACTTAATACCTATACAATTGTTTATTTTTACATTTGAATAAATTTAAATAATAGTAAGCATGGTGTGATTACCGATCTTTTTGGACTGCAAAAAGTAAGTAAGCCCCACAAAGAAATACATTTATTGATAATGTATCCTAGATACCCTTATCGTTTATTTACAAACAACTTTTATAAGCTCACCTGGCCTAAAGGCCATGTGAGCTTTTGCCATCACTCGGCGTCCGTCGTCCGTCAGTCCGTCAGTCTGTCAGTCAGTCAGTCAGTCAGTCAGTCCGTCTGTAAACTTTTCACATTTTAACTATCTCCTCTGAAACCCCTGAACCAATTTTAACCATACTTTACAGGAATGATGTATAGAAGGTCCTTTACTTAGATTGCCGAAATTATTTTGATCCGCCAAAAAATATGGCTGCCAGCGCAGAAGATAATTTAACATGGGACCCTATGGGAAAAATGCATTTTTGACTATTTCCTCAGAAGTGACTGAAGCAAATTTAACCAAACTTTACAGGAATGGTGTAAGAAAGGTCCTTTAATAAGATTGCCAAAATTTTTCTGATCCGTCAAAAAACATGGCCGCCAGCACAGAAGATAGTTTAACATTAGACCCTATGGGAAAAGCATATATTTGCTATCTTCTTTGAAACCACTGAGCCAATTTAAACCAAACTTTACACGAATAATGTTGGTAAGGTCATTTACTTAGATTGCCGAAATTTTTCTGATCCGCCAAAAAAAAAGGCTGCCAGGAACAAACAAAGTTTAACATTGGGCCCTATGGGAAAACGCACATTTTGGCTATCTCCTCTGAAACGACTGAAGCGAATTCAATTAAACTTTACAGGAATGATGTATGGAAGGTCTTTTGCAAAGATTGCCGAAATTTTTCTGATCCGCCTAAAAACATGGCTGCCAGCGGGGAACATAGTTTAACATTGGACCCTATAAGAAAAACACATTTTGGCTATCTCCTCTGAAACTACTGAAGCAAACTTAACCAAACTTTACAGGAATGATTTATAGAAGGTTCTTTACTTAGATTGCCGAAATTTTTTTGATCCGCCAAAAAACATGGCTGCCAGCGCAGAAGATTGTTTAACATTGGACCCTATGGGAAAAATGCATTTTTGACTATTTCCTCAAAAATGACAGAAGCAAATTTAACCAAACTTTACAGAAATTGTGTGAGGATGATCCTTTACTTAGATTGCCAAAATTTTTCTGATCCGTCAAAAAACATGGCCGCCAGCGCAGAAGATAGTTTAACATTAGACCCTATGGGAAAAACATATATTTGCTATCTTCTTTGAAACCACTGAGCCAATTTAAACCAAACTTTACAGGAATAATGTATGTAAGGTCCTTTACTAAGATTGCCCTAATTTTTCTGATCCGCCAAAAGAAATGGCCGCCAAAGCCAAACAAAGTTTAACATTGGGCCTTATGGGAAAACGCACATTTTGGCTATCTCCTCTGAAACGACTAAAGCGAATTCAATAAAACTTTACAGGAATGATGTATGGAAGGTCTTTTGCAAAGATTGCCGAAATTTTTCTGATCCGCCTAAAAACATGGCTGCCAGTGGGGAACATAGTTTAACATTGGACCCTATGGGAAAAACACATTTTGGCTATCTCCTCTGAAACTACAAGAGCAAACTTAACCAAACTTTACAGGAATGATGTATAGAAGGTCCTTTACTTAGATTGCCGAAATTTTTTTGATCCGCCAAAAAAACATGGCTGCCAGCGCAGAAGATTGTTTTACATTGGACCCTATGGGAAAAATGCATTTTTGACTATTTCCTCAGAAATGACTGAAGGAAATTTAACCAAAATTTACAGGAATGGTGTAAGGATAGTCCTTTACTTAGATTGCCAAAATTTTTCTGATCCGTCAAAAAACATGGCCGCCAGCGCAGAAGATAGTTTAACATTAGACCCTATGGGAAAAACATATATTTGCTATCTTTTTTGAAACCACTGAGCCAATTTAAACCAAACTTTACAGGAATAATGTATGTAAGGTCCTTTACTAAGATTGCCCTAATTTTTCTGATCCGCCAAAAGAAATGGCCACCAAGGCCAAACAAAGTTTAACATTGGGCCTTATGGGAAAACGCACATTTTGGCTATCTCCTCTGAAACGACTGAAGCGAATTCAATAAAACTTTACAGGAATGATGTATGGAAGGTCTTATGCAAAGATTGCCGAAATTTTTCTGATCCGCCTAAAAACATGGCTGCCAGTGGGGAACATAGTTTAACATTGGACCCTATGGGAAAAACACATTTTGGCTATCTCCTCTGAAACTACAAAAGCAAACTTAACCAAACTTTACAGGAATGATGTATAGAAGGTCCTTTACTTAGATTGCCGAAATTTTTTTGATCCGCCAAAAAAACATGGCTGCCAGCGCAGAAGATTGTTTTACATTGGACCCTATGGGAAAAATGCATTTTTGACTATTTCCTCAGAAATGACTGAAGCAAATTTAACCAAACTTTACAGGAATGGTGTAAGGATAGTCCTTTACTTAGATTGCCAAAATTTTTCTGATCCGTCAAAAAAATATATTTGCTATCTTCTTTGAAACCACTGAGCCAATTTAAACTAAACTTTACAGGAATAATGTATGTAAGGTCATTAACTAAGATTGCCCTAATATTTCTGATCCGCCAAAAGAATTGGCCGCCAAGGCAAAACAATTTTTAACATTGGGCCTTATGGAAAACGCACATTTTGGCTATCTCCTCTGAAACGACTGAAGCGAATTCAATTAAACTTTACAGGAATGATGTATGAAAGGTCTTTTACAAAGATTGCTGAAATTTTTCTGATCCACCTGAAAACATGGCTGCCACCGGGGAACATAGTTTAACATTGGACCCTATGGGAAAAACACATTTTGGCTATCTCCTCTAAAACTACTGAAGCAAACTTAACCAAACTTTAGAGGAATGATGTATTGGAGGTTCTTTACATAGATTTCCAAATTTTTTCTGATCTGCCAAAAAACATGGCTGCCAGCGGAGAACATAGTTTCACATTGGACCCTATCTCCTCTGAGGCTAGTGAAACAAATTCAACCAAACTTTACAGGAATGATGTACAAGATAGTTTAACATTGGACCCTGTGGGAAAAACGCATTTTAGACAATGTCCTCAGAAATGACTAAAGCAAATTAAACCAAACTTTACAGGAATGATGTATAGAAGGTCCTTAACATAGATTGCCAAAATTTTTCTGATCTGCCATAAAACATGGCTGCCAGCGGAGAACATTGTTTCACATTGGACCCTATGGGAAAAGCATATATACAAATTTGCTTTAAAAGCATTTTAGTCAGGTGAGCGATACAGGCTCAGCCACACTGAGCCTCTGGTTATGCAGCATAACCTGCTATAGTGTTCATCTCTTTGCAAAGACCATCTGCCTATAACGTTTTACAAATTTATATTTGTCATAGGTTTACAATATGTTTATTATATCAAATTTTGTTCGTATAATTGAAAAAATAAGGTTTTTCTTGTATTTCGAACCGATATCCTAACTTTATGATCTGAATATATGTTATAAAGTTGCTGTTTTTGAAACTAAATTTTCTTGTAATAATCTGAAATTTTGGGGGAAATATCAAAATTTGGTAAAATTATATTTTTTCAAAATTAGAACACTATTTTGGCCGGAAAATAGTTTCAGTAACATCAACAAGTTATTTTGGGAAGTTTTCGGTATAAACTGTTTTCTATCAACTATCCGTGTTTTCAACGATTGTATTTCAAATTTTCCTGTGTCAATTCTGTATACCAAGCTACCATGTCATTGCAGACCATACCTGAGAAAGTGTAACTTTTATGGCACCCGGTACCATGGTACATCATTTTTATCGTATTTTTATGTTATTAAACTCAAATTTTTAGTGGTTAATTGTGTAACTATGATTGTTACTCACCGGGTGAGAATCAAGAGAATGTTAACCTTTTTTGTCGTATCTTTGTGTTTTTCCACCATGTAAACTTGTCGGTGTTTACGGTCGCCATTACGGGTGTAGGAATACATGTTTTGTCACATTTAATATCATATTTTTAATTACATCAAGTCTAATACTCATAATGTTAATGTTTTACACAATTATAACATAATTTTCACTACATTTTTATGGTTTTAAATACTTGAAGTAGAGATTATTTCTTATTACGGCGGTATACAAACTTTTGCGTGCATCCGACAATAAGGCTGATTCTGATTGGTTAATATTTTATTTTGCGTCGCTCGCTCTTGCGTCACAGAGTATTATAGCAGACTGAATGTGGCGCCAAGTCTCAGCTGTGATCCATCTGGGCACGAGTCAACACCTGTTTGAAGGTACGTCCTAACGCAAGAAATAATTATGTCATTGATATATTATAGTATGAACTTATGTGTTAATATGCTATGACTATTGCGTCAATCTGCCTTTAAAATGTCTATAGGCAGCACAGATTTTGTGTTCTGTGTCCATGAACTTTACACCAGCACGGCGTCGGCGTCCGCCAATTATCTTCTATAACACCATTTAATTATTCTCACTTTGAGAATGTTATATTTCTATTATCTAAATTCTACTCTTTATAAAGTTGTTTAACCGCATTTAGAAATTGGATAACGCAATATTAGGAAAATAATTATCTCGTAATAATATTAATAGTTTAGTCTTGGCGACTTTCAGTGCTTGAGCACTACTTGTACTCTGTATCACTCGATTTCAACCCTTAAAGTGTAAGTACAATGAAAAACGATATTAACATATTTTAATAAACTCCTTTCCCTGAGACGAACGCCGTATTTCTTTCAAAAATCGAATCACTAATTACGGAGAAATTTTGAAATAACCCCTTTTACACACCTGAATGGAAACTTGAATTTCTCTCTGATGACTCGTGACGTCACAAGTGTGACAGCCAATGTTTGCAGACATGCGCATAAGCACCCACTTGTTTACAACATAAACAAGTATGGCGCCCGCCGAAACTTAAAAATGTTCAGTCAAACCGCATTAAAGGATCTCCACCGAGGACAACTTTACATAGGTTTAGTAAGAAGAAGACGAATAAATCGCAAGTGATCTGTTAATGCATTATGATGAGGTTTGGTGGTTAAATTAGCCTGTAAACAGCCACAACCGTTCCATAACACATGCACATGACCCCTCCTCCCTGACCTGTTGTTGATGTTGAGTTTATAGCGGAATTTGATCACGACTGACCTAATAATCCTTAAATCCTTTGCTAACAAAACAATCGTTGCCGTATAACGTGTATGTTGCGATATAGCTATCTGTTTGTCGGTCACTTCCAAGACCAGGGTTGGGCGAGCCTCAAAATGCAATAGGGAAAGAAAAATACAGCGACCAAACCGAGACTCGAACCCAAGACCTTCCCAACAATACTAGCGGGATATACTACGTCGTAACTACCGGGTTCGGTCAACCACACTTGCTTTTCAGTATGGGGAGGGGGTAGGGTCACAAATGTAAGTACTGGTTACAAAATGGCTTACATCATAACTAGAAGGTGCAAGGGGATGGTTGAATGCAAGCTACATCACACCAGAAACTTTTTCTTGTTGATGGAAACACAAGTTCATGTTGTGTGAAATTCATGTGTTTCTGGTTTGCTTTGAATCAACACAAGTGTCAATGCACCAGCAATATGGAAAGGGTCAGATGTTATACTGTCTGCCTCTCATGATGTAAAATATAAGAACACCTTATTTATTTAGTCAACCTTAAATTATCCACAGAAAAAGGAAACTGCAACTTTCCTGTGTGCCTGCTCCTGCAGCTTTGAGAAATTCAGTTGACTGCATCTGGAAGTCATAGACTCCTACTGGTTGTGTTAGTTCAGGTATAATGGACTGAGTGGTAACTGGCTTCAGTGCAAAGATAATGTGGTAATATGGCAGCAACCTATACAAATGTTGTTAGCTATCAATTAAAGCCACTCTTATATATGCTTGCACTAAGTACCTACATGCACAGAGCCGAGCTTCTATGGAATCACATTGTACATATCAAAGTCAGGCCATAGATACCTCTTTCTAAATATAAGTGTTGGAGTAAAGTTTACATCCAACCAAAATTATTTTACTTATATCAAGGTGGACATCTCTGGAATGTTGGAGGAATCTGGACTGTCTGGAGAAAACCACTGACATCAACAAACAGATTGACAATTTTTCACACTAGGATAAGTCCCAAGTGGCATCTTCCTAAATATATGTGTTGGAGTACACCCAATCAAAATCATTTTACTTATATCAAGGTGATGATTTCAAAATGTAGAGGAATCTGGAGTTTCTAGAGATAACCACTGACATAAACAGACAGATTGACAAAATTTTTTACACTAGGATCAGTCCCAAGTGGGATTCAAGCCTTGAAATTAAAAGGTGTAATAGAGACCAATGTGCCACCAACCCCCTTGGAATAGGTCTACATATACACTGCTATCCATAAATTTATACACATTTCAAACTGGTCATTTCATTATAGGCAGAAAATCTCCACAAAATTACATTATCAAAATATGTTTGTAAATCTGAGTGTTGTTTTAGGTAAAATATTGTTTTTAACTTGGAAAATATATTTTTCACAGATTTTTATATTTTTTCTCAAATTAAAAATAAATTCCATGAAAACTGGTTTTGAAAAAATGACATGAAAATTTAGATCATTATTACCATTTCAAAATACTGCAAAACCTCTGATATATTGGTAATATGGATGGAATTTGACTATAAAATTCTATAGTTATTTATGGATAGCTGTGTAGATGAAGTTAGCCAGTACCAATATTGTGGGTACCTGTTACATGTACTTGTGGCAGTGAACCTGTGCCATAAAATCTGATTAACCCCCCACCCTACCCCCACCCCATTCCAAATTAATTTCTATCAGATAAAAACAAACTATTTCTCAACAATAATTTTAATACATGTATGATACATAAACAAATTCATGTAATGAAAATACCTTGCTACTCTTTAATTAGACAAATTTGTGCTAACATATAATTTATCTTTTTTGCATTTTGGTAAAGTTATTGAACAATCTGGTCAAGTGATTGCAAAACTGTAGTTGAGAATCTAGACCTTGCACTTGATGTTCAGCTGTCTCATGCCCAGTGTGTCATCTTTTAATGCTAAGCTGTGTATATTGAAGTAATTAAACCACTACAAAAAATTTAAATAATTAAATGCATACTGACTAGTACAAAATGAAATATTATACATAGTTTCTTTTCCTTTAAACTTTTCTCGGATATTTCACTTCCTCTCTGAATTTTGAATTCTCTATCAATATCAGGTTGAATCTGTATTGCAATGAATGTGTACCTATCAAAATATAAATGAATACACTGTATTTTCTATTGAATTTGATCATACAAATCACACAATAGCCAAAATAAACAAGAATTTGTCATGAATGTAAGATAATAATCACACAATATATTAAGTTTACTTCACATAACTAGAGCAGCTCTTTAGACAGCCCCCCATCTTGCTAGTTGTCATTTGTAAGATTTATTCCTTGTTATATTCACCTTAATTTGGTATGCAACACATTGTCTCATGTTGTTTTCATTTGTTGCAAGTTTCATTAAAATTGATCCATAGACATAGAAGATATGGAGTGTACATTATATTTGGATAGATGGACAGGGTGATTCCCATATACCCTAGTGGGCCCCAACTTTGTTTGCACTGAGTATAAATATACAACTCTGAATTATTCAATATAATGAAAAATAGAACTTGGCCATATTTGGCCTGTGAGACCTATGAATATACAGAGGTTCAAATTTGTCTTGGTCTGGGATATATTGGGTGTTGGGACCATTGAAAAGTTAAAAGTTAAAACTAAAAAGTCTGATGGACCCAAAATTTTTCTCTTAACAAGAAAATACTACTTTTTTTAAAAAATGATTACATATTTTCAAATGTTAACTCAATTGCACATGGAACTTTCAGTGATATTTGTCTTTCAAAAAATTATGTTGAACCCATGAAAAAGGCAAAAGGTCCTGGACCTTTAATTAAAAAAATATGTTTTGAAATTTTGAACCCCTTATTTATATATATTAAACAAGAGTCACATTTGCCTTAATTAACACTCACCTGAGGATATGTCCCAAATCTACTGAAGTAGTTAAATAAACAATAACATTAATTACAAGGACTGTCAAAATCTTGTCAATTTTGAACCCCACTGTTATCATGACAGATCAATGTAAATTCCATCATGTGACTGCTATACTGTATTTGTTAAGCCTTCATTATCTTTTTATATGCAATTTGTTTTATCTGAAAAGAGAAATATTTTAAGTATTAAAAGAGGCTTCATTGAAAACAATGAAATAATTAACCATTATTTTCTGCTATATCATAATTATGTAAACCAAGTTATTTAAAGTGCAATGAATTTTGATTGTTTGAAAACATTTTTTTTACATTTGAATCTAACCCAACATAATTAGACACATAATTGGTACCTGGGGTAGGACATGCTATCAAGAGTGTATGGTAGGGTAAAACAGATAGACACAACAGCAGATTAACCATATACATGTGTAATAAGTTTTTTTTCTGGAAAGAAAGTTGGACAATGTCATATTTACCAGAGAACAAGATGGTCATTAGACTGTCTTGATCACAAATTGGATAACAGCTATTATCCAGTCAGGATTAAAACAAGTGATTTGCATACACACATGAGGTTGGGTGTTCACAGATTATGGATATTTCAATTCATCTGCCTGATACAAAATTGTACATCCTCCCCACTGTATACCTATTAAACAGCACAAACTGATTAATGATGGATATGTTGAATGTCTTCCTTAGATACCCATGTAACAGAAAAGAATAATCAAATACATTTTTTTCAATTTACAATAAATATAATCCTGAGTGGTGATGTTTTAAAACTAGACTTTAACAGATTTATAATTATTATTATTTTTATTATTATTAAGAAATGATGTTTTGACATGTTGAAACTGACACTAGCTGATCAGCTTAAGTTGTGAAAGTAAGGATTATGGGGTTCAAATCTAAGGCAAGTAGCCAACCAGTAACTTCATATCGCACTATATTATATTTTTAACAAGCAGTGCCAAGATAGTGGTTATAACAACCTAAAACCCCAGAATGCATTGGAATTAGTACCCGTATAAGGCAAAATAATAGGAATGTCAGCTGGTCATGATTGTGGTATGTGGAACCGGTAGCCTGTACTAAAACGTGCGTGTGGTGTGGTTGTGACACATAGACACCTACTTTCATTAAACATTGACCCTCAAACGCAAGGAAATAAAAAAAATGACAATACACTGTAGATGTGCTGTAAAAAAAAAGAGTAAATAGTTCGTAAAAATTACAATATACACTACCATGTACAGCATTAACCCTGTCAGACAGTTTCTTCTGACGAATCTGATACATTTTCCACCTCACAGTTTCGTATGGCTCGTAAAATTTACTGAATGTTCTGTCATGTTTACACCTTGAAGTCTGTCAGTATTTCGTATTCCCGTAAATTCCGCCGTTGATTGGAGAGCTGAAGCGCACCTTTCAATCGTTGTAACCCAGACAGTTGTTAGTGCATCACGCGCACGTTCGCGCTACATGTACTTATTGATGACGTCACAAGTGTGATCGTCGAAAACCGGAAGTTGCCTGTACAGGCTTGATTACAAATTTTTCCAGGTGCAAAATTGGAGGTTTCACCACGCATATCTCGAAAAGGAGACCATGTACGATCACGGGGTTTTCGACATTGTTTTAATTACGGCATTTACTATTTATACTCAAATTATCGAAAATCGTTTAACTTACACTTTAACACACCTGTATGTAATGAAGTAATCATAATTATTACTAACCTTGTTTTAAATTTTGAAGTAATAGACGTCCGTTTCGAATTAACATTCATCATAAAAAATATGGAATACAAAACGTATTTTATTTTACCAAAGCACCCATAGGCAATAAACTGTTTTCTAAATACCGCCTAGTTAAAATCTAAAACAAACTCCCAAAAACTAAGATATACTCTTCCATGCAAAGTATTTCATTAGCTAAAATTGGTTAAATATATTTTTGTCCTTTTGTGTTTCTTAAACCTCTTTGAAGAAATTATGATTTCACAATATTAGTCCAAGAACTACTTGTGAGGAATTGATTTCCGAAACGCCCGTCTAATGTTGTAACATTAACATTTTTGTTAAGATTTTTGTATAATATAGTAATGCAATCTTTTTTATAAACAGATGGCGAATTTGATATGCGAGATGCTCTCAAAAAACTTTAAACAGCCGGGATTAGGTCTTTTTGGATTTCTTGTTCAGGTAACTACATAAATTCCAAACATTTTAGACGTCAAAATATTCCAATGCAGCTTGGTACCATTGTGGTATAATGTGGTTTTAAAAATAGTGAAGGTGTTCTGATTTATTAACAAATCATAATGGGCTCTATGTATTTTTAACGCAAAAGTGGCACAAAAACCAACTCACCCTGCCTCGCTTTCCTGGTGGAAGTTCATGCAATTAACCTAATTTGCCAGTTTTAATGTTTTTACTTTGTTTTTGGATTGTGGTTTAGACATGGATTGTTAAGTTTGTTCTTGATCAATTCAGAGCCTGAGTTTTATTTTATCAAGTTAACAATGAAACCTATGGTATTCAAAGCACATACCATATAACATACTTCATTCTTAACATCAAAATCTTTTATCTGTCAATCAGAAGTCTGAACACTTGCTGGTAGTTCCACGACATATATTAGGTCATGTATGTACTACAGGTATTTAAGTTTATGTGCGATGACTCTCTTCAGTAAATGGAATTATTATCGTTAAGAGTTGACCATTTTAGTTGGATGTTAAAAATTGCATTTGCATTTTGCCTCAGTTTCGAAATTCAGTTCCTCAGTAGTGCTTTGGCCAAAATTGTGGAAACTGAAATATACCCATAGCCAAGTAACCATTTAATCAAATTGTCATATAGTATTTTATCATCAGTTGCTTTGATATATGTTCTTGTATGTCTATCGCTGCCTCTCCCCTTATATCATATTTTACATATTTGTTGACATTCTTCTGTATCAGCGGATTTTTAAAAGCAGACACAGAAAATCAGAGATAAAACTACTTGTAGAACTTGGTCAGATAGAAGCTCATCATACGGTACTGGAAGTCGGCTTCGGGCCTGGAATTGGACTTAAAGAAACGTACAAGTATATCAAAGGTCAGAGGATTGTTTGTTTGTTTGTTTGTTTTACCTGCCACGCCTTCCGTGACACGGGATCTGTTTTAACGGTCTTTTCCGAAGGATCCCGTAGCTCTTTATTTTTGAAGCTGAAAGAAAGAACAATCATTACAAACTTTTAAGTCTTTGTCAGACTCGGTCGTGGTTCGAGTGAGCATTATACCAACTAGGCTATCGTAGTGCTCTCAAAGGTCAGGTTAACTGCATATATATTTATTTATTCATCACATCCGTTATAGCTACTGATTCGCAAATAATAAGGTTTACAACTATAATACCTTTGATATTATGCATGTTTAATCTTTTATTCAAAAGTAAAGGACAGTTTCCGAATATATCGCATGTTAAACACAGGAACAAGAGGATTTATCTTTATAGCTTAACAGCAGATCATGTATCAGTCGTTAATCAAAACAAAACATAAAACATTTTGCATGCATCCTAAATAAAGGTTATTGGCATGTTTTACAATGAGATTTGTCCAATATATTGATAAAAGGAATCATTTAGAATATAAACACAAACTCATCGTATATATATATATATATATATATATATATATATTATATATATTATATATATATATATATATATATAATATTAACGAAATTGTCAAAGTTGCTGATAATAGTAAAATAATTTTTCTCGAAAATATAAGCCAGATATGCAAAGTATATGGTTTCCCAACAAACTCTATGCACTTAGAAAGCTACAACAACATTTGTTACTCAGTTTTGTGGTTGCGATTAGGTCCACCGAGACGGTAATAACTATGCAATAGATTGCTGAAATATGACGTTGATACACATATTTTATAATTCAATTTTATATTTATCATTTAATTTTAGATGGCAAAGGTCAAGTTCATGGAATAGATATATCGGACGTGATGGTAAAGGAGGCTAGGAAGTTCTTAAAACAGGAAATAGAATCAGCCAAAGTTGACGTTCAGTTAGGCGATGTTATGAGTCTACCATATAGAAATCACGTATTTCACAGGGTTTACCATTGCAATTCTTATTTCTATTGGGTGGATATGAAAACGGCTACAGATGAATTGTACAGAGTAATGGCAGACAACTCAAGAATAATAACGGTTCTAAATGAGCCTGTTGTAAAAAGAGTTGTATCCTTAGGTTTTATGAGATACGGCAACATGGACCCGAATAGATATATGGACAATTTGAGATTATCTGGATTTCAAAACGTTCAACTGAAAACAATTACAACACAACCTGGCGTTATTATGAGTGTGATTGTGGGAGAAATTCACCAAAAGATAAAGTAGTACAAGGAGTATTGACATATGTCCGAACCACTTTTTCTGAGACAGTGATTATGCTTTCTTTCACATTTCAAAATGGTTTTGTCCTTTTCTGATTGGCTGAGAAGGCGTTTGGCGAGGCTGATAAATCGATATGTTCACCGAACAAGAACACATGCGACGTTTATATGACGTAACAATGGGTAATGTTCAACGCGCAAAAAGGCACGAGACGTTATCTGACGTAACAATTAGCCTACGGCTGCGGTGAATCTAATATTTTTGAGGTTGAAAAATCCTTATGTTTACCTCATCAAAAGTCAATAATTGTATGATATTTCACATACTTTTTGATAGTAGAAACTGAAAATATGCATGCGCATCCGCGATTGTCATAGAATATTCTGTAGAAAGTAAATTATTGACGTTGTCTAATGCATAAAAGGATCCGCCATTGACTTTGGTTTTCATCATGCATCTGTTAAATCCTCATACCGGTAATGTATTACACTGTACTGAAGTATTCTTTGTCAATTGCAATTGAGTAGAACAATTTCCAGTTAAACTAGGCTTTAGAAGGTAAAATATCAATCTTTATTCAAGTTTATTGGTTTTGTTATAGAAATGTTTCAAGCGTCATTTACTGCCACAGAATAAACGGTAAATCGGACAGAATATAATTATCACATAACTCATAATTCATATCATGAAAGTCAGGCTTTTAGAAAAATATACCACCATACAAAGTCCTACAATAAGCACTCCATACCGATTACAACGGGAAAATTACTGGATTAGAGAACTAGGAACTACTTTGCCATATGGATTCAATGACAAAATTGTAAGCGTAGGAAATCTTTCAAGCCCGATTAGTAACAATGTAAATGTTTTAGACTTGTTCAACAAAACACCACGTGACAATAGAAGTCATGGACATCGCTGTTTTAACAGACCCGACATCTATGATGTTAGTTTTCTTAATCTTTTACCATTCCTACAGAAACCTCTCGGATTACACCATATCCGAACTAAACTCTACTCTATACCACTATCCTGTCTTAGACAGTTACAAGAAGAATGCATATCTAAAACTACTATAGATTCTAATACACCAGAATATAAGCTTACTGCTATCATCATGGATATTGCTTTTAACAGATTATTAAAACCTGCCTGGGAAAACGATATTGATAACGATGGTCAACGCCAATATCTTAAGTTACACTATGCTAACCAAGGCATAGATGCTATACACATTTCAAATATTCTTCAAAATAAACAAGTCCAATCTAACACAAATTTTGACAATCGTCAAAGATCGTCTTCAGTCTTATTCAGAAAAAGTATATTCTACATCTGGAATCAACCAAATGTGGATTCTCAAAAATTCTAAAGGATTACTTGAACATCTTGCTTCTGATACTTTATCTCATGTAAAAAGTATAAAAACATTTGATTTTTCTACACTATACAACACATTCCCTCATTCTAAATTGAAAGAACGTCTTAAAAAAATTATTCACTTGTCTTTCTTCTACAAAAACGGTAAGCCAAGATACAAATATCTGGTGCTGAACAGGGTTTCTGGTTATTTTCTCAAGCACCATACGGATTCCAAACAAAAGAAGATACTGAAGATACCGTTAACAAAATGTTGGAGTTTTTGATAGATAACATATTTGTTGTGTTTGGTAATATAGTTTTTCAGCAAACAATCGGTATACCAATGGGTACAAACTGTGCACCATTGCTTGCTGGTTTGTTTCTTTATTCTTACGAAGCAGAACTTATGCAGAACCTTGTTAAATCTGGAGAGAAAACCGTCGCCAAATCATTCAACTCAGCATACAGATATATAGATGACGATCTGTCTCTTAACAATCCTAAATTTGGAGACTAAGTTTTATGGCCGCCATCACAGTATTGTTGATAAGTTTCATGTCTCTGTGTCCAGGATTGCCATGGATATATTTGACGTCTGATAGTTCAATGTTCCTTTTACACAATTTTGATAACACACGTGGTGGGTGTAGCTAGCTAAACAGAAGGTGCTTACCCTTCCGGAACACCCGGCCTCAGTTCCCTGATGGAAGCTCACGTGTCTAACCTAACTTGTCAGTTCCAAAGTTTTTACTTTGCTTCTGGATTGTGATTCGGAAATTGATTAGTATGTTTGTTTTTGATCATCTACATGTTGAAGGCGGATACACCCAGAGACTTGCAAGACTTCTCGGGGATAGGCAAAATGAAATGACATCATCCTTGAAGTCGGAAAACTTAATCACTTCTAAAAAAGAAAGTTTTTTTTCGCTAGTCATTATAATATTAAATCGACTGTAAAATTAAAACTGATAACTCTTGTCTGGGAATTTGTAAAAAGGATGATATTGTTGTGTTCCTACAGTAAGGAATAATTTTGTATAAGGTGCACATAATAAAGATAAGAGTGTAAATAAATCATTTTTAAATCATTTACATTTTTGCTATGCATCAAATATTTTTCGAAATCTTGATTATGTTAATTATTTAAGCAAGGTGAATTCCCAATAGGAAATTTAAAATAAGTGTTCTCGGATATTATCTGTTATAATTGTAATATCGATATTAAAGTCTTACGTCTGGAAAGGTTTTCCTTTTAGCGTATATTTCAGGAAACCATTTAACGTTTTATTCCATAGTAAGCAAATAAAAACCATAAAAGGTAATGCAATATTCTGAAAATTGCAAAATTTAAAACTCCCATATGTATGATTATTTGCATACATTTCTGAAAAAACTTCACTATGTATTACAAAATTAAAAGCACATTTGCATACGCTGTAAATTTATTTTGTTCGATTGAATATTTTAACAAGAAATGAACTATATTTTAAGGACCAGAGACAAATCTAATCAACAAATTAACTTTGCTTCAATTTTTTTAAGTGACACACACTTTGCTGTTCCATATTTCATTATGAGGGAAGCAATATCTATGTTA
Organism: Anadara kagoshimensis; assembly: GCA_021292105.1. Classification (NCBI taxonomy): domain Eukaryota; kingdom Metazoa; phylum Mollusca; class Bivalvia; order Arcoida; family Arcidae; genus Anadara; species Anadara kagoshimensis. Next base: position 13,136,509 of record CM037873.1, read on the forward strand.
AATACACCAGGTCTACAACTTATAGTGCTACTAAAATATTTATGTAAAATTGAAAACAAATTTCAAAATATCGTATTTTATCAATATTTTATTGATATTTTTTATAATATTAAATTATATATACCGTAAAGCCCCTTGATAACTTTTCAATTCGCTTATCAACACAGTATTTTAAAGATCCAAAATCTGTTCCTTCTATGTTATTTCTTGCAAGTCTCTTTTAAATTATCTCAAAACCCCTTTATAATACCAAAGTTTAATCAAATGATGCAAATGAATTGAGGTTTTACTCTACATTACGTTTATTTTCGTTTCGCGTGATTATTAGTCAAAAACAAACATTCTAATCCATGTTTGAATCCGGAAGGGTAAGCTTCTTCTGTGTAGTTAGCTACTATTTATAAAAGAAACATAGAACTATGAGACGTCAAATTATCCAAGGCAATCCTGGACACAGAAATATCAAACTTATCAACAATACCGTGATGACGACCTAAAAATGCCTCAGCTTGCAATATCTCTAAGTCAAAATTGTATTTCCAAGCAGCAAATCTTTTTATTCTAATCACAATTCAGAAGCAAAGTAAAAGTTTGTAACTGACAAGTTAGGTTAGACACGTTAACTTCCACCAGGGAAGTGAGGCCGGGTGTTCCGGAAGGGTAAGCACCTCCTGTTTAGCTAGCTACTATTTATAAGTAATATAAATACTGCAGTTATCCTGGTACAGTTTGGTTTTGACAAGTTGACGTTCAGACTAAATTGATAGAATTAAATTTTGAAATATTTGCTATATACATGCAATACATACATGTTCTTCTAGTCGGTCTAAATTCAATAGAATAGATGAGATTTACAGCGCAAAATTTGTATGTGGAAATATTTCCATTTGATATTGACAGTTTACCATAAACAGCCTTCTTCTGACGCGACATAACCCCTTCAAATCCTGCAAAATTTATAAAATTAAGATGAAGTTATAAGTTAAATCCTAACATCATGTCCTTAGAGGATTAATATTCAAGTCAATGTATATGTATAATGTTATAGATCAATGATAGCGGTTTAACATAACACAATGTCATTATTCTAATTCGATAGTCTTGTACATAATTGAAGATACTACAAACAAATGATGGACCTAATGACTAATGTATCTAAATAGATGAGAGAATAAGTTATGAAGAATGGTTAATAGAACTGATAACAATGTAACCTAAATACGATAGCGAAGACATTGTGACTAATGTGTCTAAATTGGCGAGAAAGAAGATTATAAAGAATGTTTTACAGATAACATTTATAGCTACTAATGTAACCCAAATTCAAAAATGAAGGCATCATTGCTTTCGATATATGATTCGTATTAAGTTTCTGTTTTGGTATTGTAATGGGTATTTATCATGTCCATGTTTCAGTACAAACCGCTTTCATAAGACTTTCACCTTAAGCTACACGATATAGATCTAAGATTTTAAAACACCATTATATAACAATATACGTATTACTCATTGTGAGTTATTGGGATAACCGATTTTTCCAGAGAAAAAACCGACCATAAATGTAAAGTGCATTTATATACTAAATAGGTTCTACAACTATGAACTATAGTATTAGACACAATGAGTATATATATATATATATATATATATATATATATATATATATATATATATATATATATATATATATATAAGTGAAGCTAATATATTGATATACGAGGTTTTTGGTTTCTACAGACTCAATTTGGAATTATATATCAACAACAAAATAAGGAAAATTGTATGCTTTTGGAATTGGGAATGAGTCCTTTAACCAGACCTGTGAATGGCCAGAAAAATCTCTGGCTCATTTTTTATATTTTTTAATCAAGGGAGGAAGAAAATTACAAGATACTGCAGCAACTTTCAAGATCTGTGATGATAAGTTTTTCATTTTAGGTGGAAATATCTTTCCCAAGAATCTTGAAAGTCTTTAACCTGCGAATGGCCCGTTCAACATGTATTCTAAGAGATGCTATTTTTCTAGTCTGCTTAATTTCATTTGCGGTTAACTTTTTGCCGTTACTATTGTGATGTGGTCTTGTAAAAGGTGGCATGTTTAACCTAGCACCCTTTTTCAATAGTAAATCTCTTATTTGAAAACCCCTGTCAGCCATTATTTCATCTCCTTCCTGCACTTTATCAAGATAGCCACTGACTTCAGTAATTTTCCTATCACTGATATTTCCAGACCACAGGTCTGAAACAAATGTAAAAGCCCCAATTGGCTGAATTGCTACCAGTGCTTTTAAAGTATTGTGGGTTTTATAATTGCTCCAAGTTGCAGCTTGTGCACTTGGGTTCCTCGGTTTCTGAACGTACACCTCTGTACAGTCTATAATTGAAGTTGTGTTTAGATATTTCAATTTAAAACTTAAAGGTAAATGTTTTTTAACTTTTTCTTTGGAAGGCCATTTTAAGATTGGACACAAATACTGGCTAAGGAAATTAACCCACGTTGAAAATATACTTGATAGGTGACTGATAGAAATTCCAAAAAGATACGAAAGAGTTACGTTATCAATTCCTAATCTCATTTTCAACATTATAATGATAAATTCTTCTTTCATGCTTAATTTCTTTGGTTTACCAGGTTTGTTTTTATTTTCTTTTTGCCATTTTTTTTCACCGTTGTTACAAGACCCTTTCCACGCTGGTATTTTCTGATACAATGGTGAGATCAAATTCAAAAAGTTTGTTCAAAACAATAAGGATGGTAAACCCAAAAAATGTTTCACTGTCTTGTCAGTTTCAGTAATTTTGCTTATGAGAATATTTGTTCGGATATCTGTTGTATTCTCAAGTTCTTTTCTGAGATTATCATTTTCTTCCTTTAACATGTTGTTTTCATCTTGCAAGCGAGTACATTCACCCTTAAAATGTAATAAAAAAGAGAGATTTATTTCAACCTAAAACATTGTAAGATGGTTTGGCTATAAAACGGTAAATTGACTTAGTTAACAAGTATACCATTACCTGTTATGTGCTAATTTTTAATTTCTATTTAAATTGTACTGTTTTTCCCCTTATTTCTAACTTATTTGTAAACAAACATTATAAATATAAATGATATGTCCTAACTTTGAATTTATTCCATTTTAAATGATATCAAATTGTTATTATACTGCTTTTATAAATTATTATTGTACAATCAATGTATTTATTTATGATTAATCTAAATATCATTTATGTTTACAAGAATGGTTATATGCAATACAGGTAAAAATGGGGTTTTACTAAACATTAATGTGACCATTTAGTTCTTGATAATCAGTGAATTTAATCACAGTTGCAATTTATTGTAACAACATGCACCAAAGTTTTGACAATAGTGGAATATCAACACAACAGTTCTAGGCAAGTCTTAAAAAATAAAAAAAATCAAAGTAAAATTAAACATAAATCTACATACAAATGCAATACTAAAACCAACATGAAAAATGAATAAATACTACACAATTCAAAAAATAATTTCCAAAAAATATAAACCTTACCGGTAATTTAAAGGAAAAGTGAAATCAAATCTCAAATGAAATTTCTCAAGTCAATTTTTACCTTAAGCATTGAAACATTTTTTTTAAGTTTATGAATTTCCTCTTCATATTGAGATTCATCATGTTCAAAGAAAGAATATTTATGATCAGGATAATTGGGTACATTTGCTGTAATAAAGCATATATATTTGTTTATGAATGGTGTAGTTTAATTGTGTTTTTGTTAAACAGTTTTGAAATCCAAGAGTAAAAGAGAGCAGTATGTTATCTTCGTGATTATTGTTCAGCTTTAGTGTTTAATATAGTTGCTTGTTCTGTTATTTTGCTTCGCTTAAATTTTATTTGTGTATGTACCTTTCATACTTATATGAACATGACTTGCATGTTAAATTCAATAACTCATTATAGCTTATGTTTAATTGTTATTACGCATCAACTATAAATAAAGATTTATTGTTATTATTATTATTATTATTATTATTATTATTATTATGTTTCACATGATGGGCAGACATGGCCGAGTGGTACTGTCACTGGCTTTCAAAGTCCAGGGTTGTGGGTTCGAACCGCACTTTGGACTTAGGAATTTTCTGAGATGATTTCCATCTGCTGTCCATACTTGAGCTGTAAAAAGCTCAATACCAGAATAGTCTTTCGGATGATACTAATACCGAAGTCTTGTGCCCAAGTGCACGCTTAACACCTCTGTAGAGTTTGAAAAAGAATAGGCTATCTGTGGCCGCTACAGAGTACAATTGCAACTAATTAGTGATTGAAACAGACTGATCAAAGTAAGAACAATTGAGTTATTATATCACTAACTTACCCTGTATCTGAAACTGATTTAATTTATTCATAAATTTTTCTGTGGCCACAGTGTCAGATACAGAGTCGACTTCCATTTCTCCGACTACATAAGGATAGCATACAGATGATTTTACTGAGTGACGTTGTTTTACAAGTTTTATTGTACATCTCTCCTCACACTCCTCTACCAAGACATCATTATCCGTTGCATCTTTTTTGGTAGAATTTTTAGTTTTTCGTGGTGTAGCTGGTATTTTAAAATTATTGTATTTAAAGAGAGTAGGGTATGAATTCTCTGGCGTCGGACAAGAATCGACAAAGTGAGATGAACAAACTACTAAATGGCTCATGTCATAATTTGGATTTCTTTCGAAATTGTTAGTTATCTTTTGTTCCAAACCCTCTCGTCTTATCAATTTTAACCATGCATTACGGCTAGCCTGAACCTTGGGTAAAGGAAAAAAACATTTGCAACCATCGGCAATACAATGCAAATGCGGCATAATTTTGTTAAGTGGCGCCCATTTTATTTACATGTTGTCAGGCAGTCAGCCCCTGAAATCTCGCGAGATTTAAGGAATTTATGCATTTTGTTACCTCCATTCGCGAGTTCCGGTAGTTCAAGTAATCGCGATATGACGTATTAAGAACACTAAATTAAGATGTCTACTTTTAAATGGTCCTAAATACAGAGAGCCTCAATCTATTACTTGAGGACAGTATCAGAATTCTTACGGATTATCTAGACTATGTATCATGTCTATGTTTACAAAATCATCCTGAGTATCTTTGACGTCCTATTGTTCCATAATCTTTCATTCTTAATTTTGATTCATGTGTGGCGGGTGTAGCTAGCTAGCAAGGTGGTGCTTACCCTTCTCTGGTGTAAGTTTACATATTTTACTAGTTTCAAAATTGTATTTGCTTTGCGATTGTGATTTGGACATCAATATGATTGTTGTATGTTTATCCTTATAACCCCATCCATGTCGCAAAGGTAATAGTAATCAAAGAACTTCAGGTGTCAGTGTTAGTCTTCTTCTTTTTGTGCTTTATCATAGACTTTTCAAAAACAAACATACTAATCCATGTCCGAATCACAATCCAGATGAAAAGTAAAAACTTTGGAACTAACAAGTTAGGTTAGACACGTGAACTTCCATCAGTGAAGTGAGGCCGGGTACTCCGGAAGGGTAGGCACCTCCTGTTCTTATATAATACCGTTATATCGTGATTGTAATGGTTGTTAGCAGGTTATTCAAGCATATTTTTTAATTGGTAATTCAAAGCCAAGATACTCTGAAGAAATTGTCTCTATCACACTCAATGAATACTTGTTCGTGTATAAGTATTGTCTTATACATGTATTTTAACAGTATTATATATGTTTATTTTAATAAACAAATTGTTTGAAATCGTGTTTGGTTGTTTTATTATTGATGTGTATACTATTGTATTCTTGTTGTATAGTGCATGATAGACAGTTGCAACGTTCTGTCATAAGTGATGAAAACTGGTAGTTTCCAAACTAAATTACTCAGGGATATTGCTGGCCTAGACCCTTTAAAAAGTGTTATTGCCGTCATCACAGTATTATTGTTGTATTGTTGATAAGTTTGATGTCTGTGTCCAGGATTTGAAGTCCCATGTTCCTTTCACACAATTTGGATTACACACGTGGCGGGTGTAACTATGCTTACCCTTCCGGAGCTCCCGCCCTCACATGGTAAAAGTTCATGTGTTTAACCTAACTTGTCAGTTCCAAAGTTTTTACTTTGTTCTGATTGTGATTAGGACATGGGTTATTTGAATGTTTGTTTTTCATTACTCTTAGCAAATTGTCTATACTAGACTCAATGGATACTGGCACATGTATATTTATCTCTTATATATTTTATAATAATCAAAAACAAACATACTAATCTATTTCCGAATCACAATCCAGAAGCAAAGTAAAAACTTTTGAACTGACAAGTAAGGTCAGACACGTGAACTTCCACCAGGAAAGAGAGGCCGGGTGCTCCGGAAGGTAAGTACCTCCTGTTTGGCTAGCTACACCCGCCACTTGTGTAATCAAAATTGTGTGAAAGGAACATGGAACTACCATCAGTTCAATTTCCTTCTTGTTATAGTCACGGCTTTAACTTTCATATGGCGTTTTGTATACCTGATAGACATGATATGTTTTATTGGAGATCCAATTCAATCAGAAACGAAAAGGACTTAAAGGAAAGACTATTAAATGTATGGTCTGATCTCGTTGTCTAAAATATATTGATTGTTTAGAAGCAAGTAGTTTAAAAAAAACACACTATCCATGTCCGAATCACAATCCATAAGAGCAAAGTAAAAACTTTGAAATTTCAAAATTATGTGAAACACGCGACCTTCCACAAGAGAAGTGGGACAGGGTGCTCCGAAAGGATGAGCACCTCTTGTTTACTTTGCTTTTGGATTGTGATTCGGAAATGGATTAGTATGTTTGTTTTTGATTACCTAGCTACACCCGCCTCGTGTGAAATCGAACTTAAGTGAAAGGAACATGGAACTATGAGACGGCAAATACATCCAGGGCAATGTTGGACAGAGACATCACACTAAGTCTCATTAAATTAACAATACTGTGATGCCGGTTATAAAACTTTTTGGGGATTCTGATAAGCCTAGTTTTGCACTATTCCTGAATCAACAATTTATTGGTAGTCAGCTTGCTTTGTTGTTTCTGTAGCGGGAACAAACCCTGTCATAGCGCGTTTATTGTGAACTTCATACACCATAAGCAGTCGAATCAGGTATATTTCTTAAATGTGTTCATTTTTCTTGTTTCTATTTATTTATAGGTCTTGGTAGCCGAGTGGTCTCGTTTCCGCCCTTAAGGATCACGGTGCATCTCATGAATTTGATTCAAAAATTAAGAGAAATCCTTCTGTTCCATAATTTTTCAGTTCTCTTGTCGAATGTATTATATATTATATTATTCCCATTTCTTAAAATTTTCGATTGGTTTATCACCTAGATTTCACACGAAGTGTATGGCATGTACATGGGATTATAAAATTGACACAGGCTGTATGAGAAAACATTGCAGATTGCTTCGTTAGATTGCAGGTTGCTATTACATCTTCTTTGTGGCTTATGTTATTTATCGTGGTCAGATATACTGTAAAGGGGGAAAGATATACTGTAAAGGGGGAAATATTCGCGTGGGTAAAATTTTCCCTTATTTCGCGCTGATGACAATATCGCGAAAATTTATGCAATACAGCATTGAAATTCAATACTATTATCGTCGACCGTCCTAAAATCGAGAGCGTACTAAGATTAGAGGCCATTTTTGTTTTTAGTTATTATACGCGAGTATCGTCCCTGCAGTGACGATTTCATGCATTAAAGACAAAATTTAGGTATTTACTGTGAAACTATCAAGAAAAATCAGTTGTTTATTTTCAGCTTTCAAATTCTTGTTGCGTTAGCAAATTTGGTTCGTTTTGTATTAGTCTCGAATCACGGACGGTCGAGGATACTTTTGATTAGTTTTGGTCACATCAGGCATGGGGTAATGCTAATTTGTAATTGTAATGCCCTGTAATGCATTACATTTTCTCAAAGTAATGCATGTAATGTGTAATGCCCTCATTTTTGCATTACATGTAATTGTAATGTAATGCATTACATAGACAAAAATGCATGTAATTTAAGCATTACATGGCATTACATAGCATTACTTCTCTGTGTTAAATGTTAGATATTATTACCATTACAATTCAGGGCTAGTAAGTACCTACATGCTACTTTTTTTCCCAAATAAAAATGAAAATCGATGTCTAGAAACATTGTAACTGTGAACTGTTGTCAAACTAATAATTTATTTCATTCAACCTTAATACTAAAACTATATAAAATGCTAAAAACTTAGTATACTTCAGATCATTTTGAATTTTCAACAAATATAAAGGATAAAAATACATTTTAAAGCAAAATGCAAATGCTGTTTTTAGTACTATCGGGAAGTCTAAAGATCACATTAAAATTTGCAACATATCTAAATAAAAGTTTCAGTAACTACAATAATTTGTAATTTTGCTATAACTGATAACCTGTGATGAAAACAATTTTATTTTTACAAGAAATTGTTTTTTTTTTTTTTTTGTAATCCTTTTTATATGGTATTAAGGTAACCTATCTTTAATGATTAAAGAAGTTATTTGTTAAAGGTATGGTTTATAAATTACACCTGACAATACCACTAATTAGTTTGTATACCTATCAACTCCTTTTACTGTTTTGATTTAATGGTAATTAAGAAACATTCAGTGAATAAAATGAATAAAAACTAAAAACATATAATATGAAAAAATTCCTTACAGCATCTCTGTTTTTTTTCTCTTTAATTTTTAGAGTAAAAACAGAAATGTATATTTGGATAATAAAAAACCTGACATAGATGAACAATCAACTTTGACAAATTTTGTAAAACCTACTGGTAAACAGCAGAAATATCAGTTGAATGACCCAAAGCAAAAAGAATCTATACATGTACTTATTGACTATATATACTCCTGTTTTCAACAGTTGAAAATCGAAACATAAGAACTTTATAGAAGAAGAACCCAAAATTTTAATTTCAAATTCTAAAACCGAAACATATCGTATTTACATGTTTGAATTCTTTATGAAATGTAATGTGTAATATAATGCATTACTTTGGTAAAGTAATTGTAATGTAATGCATTACTTTCCAAAATACATGTAATTGTAATTGTAATATAATGCTACTTTTGTCAAAGTAATTGTAATGTAATGCATTACATTGCAATGTAATTCGCCCCATGCCTGGGTCACATTTCGGATCAAACTAATTTTCGTACTTTCTCGGAAGAGAGTGTAAATAAAGGGACATAACTAAATTACAAAAAAATAACATGATTTTATTTTTATTTCATTTGATAATCAGACTTTATTAAGTGAACAAATAACACTCACTTAAGAAATAAATCTAAAAATAAAGAATATTGAATGCAATTTTAATCTTTTAGATCATGTTTAGTGTTATTTACATACGTAAGACTTTTACCAGACAGTTTATTCATAGTCATTGGCGCATGAAATCAAATGCTTACTGTTAGTATTATGTACATCGTCACACCTACAGACCATATTCAAAATCAGTCGTGCATGAAAACAAGTTATGAGTTATCAATACCGGCACTTGTAAAGGCGTTCACAATAAATGTGTTTTCTTTTTTCATCATTTTATGGGTCTTAAAGGTCACCGGTCACCAAATTTATCAATTTTGTATTTTTCATCTCTATGGGTAGAATGATCAACATTGATCTGTCTGGCGGTTTCCCACACCTAACAGTTACCTGTAATATACTAAAACCTTACCTGAAAGAACTGCTAATACTCGGTAGTTTCCGACACCGCTCGTAACTTCCCGGCGATCTAATTGATGACGTCGATGGTGTTAAGCTGCTGGGGAAAGCCACATTACCTATATATGTATCTGTATGTTAAATGGAGGTTTGTGTGGCATTTTGAAGGGTTTTAAAGTTTGATTTCAAGTGTATTCAATATTACGAGATAAGTCAGGAAAATAAGAGTGGTATAATCATTTGAGACTATTCCAATTTTTATGAATGAATTTTGTCACATAAAAAATCATCGATTTTAATCAATTTTAATTTTTAAAATTAATTTTATTCCGTAATTCATACGTTCAAACAGAGAACTGCATGTCTCTTGTTCAAATCAACCAATCTTATTTACTTTAATTTATTTGATTTTCAGAATCTATCAAAAATGACAGATAACATTTACCGGGTATATCATAAAGATGTACACACGTGTCAATTAATGTTGCATATTGGAACTCTGTTGATTACAGGTTATAGATGTCTAACAGGATGTTTCCCAATGTAGCATATTGATAATCTTTTAAATAACTGGTATGTGACGGGGTGTAAATCACACTTTAAACGATATGAATTTATTGTGAATAAATGAAAGAAAGTTTCACTCGTATTTTGGTATAGACGTTATTTATTAAGCAAAATCCAACTGGTATCACATTTTGATCCGAGTTATAATTAGGCGTATTCTTATTTTTATTAGTATTATTGTTATTATGATGACAATTTTTAAAACAGTTTTTTTATTTTATCATCAAAACACTGAAATAAATTTAAACAGAATCCAACATGAAGACTTATAGACACATATTTTTTTAAATTACGCACTGTCATAAACTTCAATTTTCATTATTAATATTATAATTATTATTATTATTATTATTATTATTATTATTATAAATCAGAAATTGTTTGTAAACGTTTATCCTTGTATGAAATATTTGATATGATAGACAATGAGAAGCTGTTTTAACCCGTATTTTGATATTTCGTTGTACAAAAAAACTACAGGTCTCTGACAATTTGAGGTCATAATATTGCTGTTTCTAGAGAGAAGAGGAAAAAACCTACAGACTCTGGTATAAAGAACTCGAATTTTGCTTGTTATACAAAAATAAAGCGGGAATGACAGTGCATATTCTTTCCTGTTAGAATCTCTCTCTCTCTCTCTCTCTCTCTCTCCGTTTATTAGTTCCCCGAAATAAATAAAAAATAATAAATAAATAAATAATTAAACAAACCCCAAAAGAGATATTAAAATAATTAAAATAATATTAAATAAAAAAGAAAACATGGTTTTATATGTCTTTGATTAAAATTAATATAAATAATATTTTAAATAAAAAACGAAAATTTGTGTTCTTTTTATTAATTCTTTGTGGTAAATAAAAAAATAAATAAATAAATAAACAAATAAATTTCGAAAGAAATGATGAAAATAAATAAATGTAAACTTATGTTTTGTAAAAGTATTAGTAAAAGTTTATCATACTTCACAGTTCTTTCTTTCTTTATTTATTTATTTATTTATTATTTTTTTTTGTTGAGGAAAATTGATACAACCAATGCTAAAAATAAACAAAATATATAAAAAATGAGAAGTTGAGAAGTTACTATTGATAAATCTGGGTAATAAATACATATCACTATACAAGCTTCAGTTACTAAATAGTTAGGATAACACCTTCTGCGTCACTTCCGGTTTATGCGCTTTTACTACCAAAGTGAGATAACACTGTTTTTCAAAAGTTTTAGGACTTTATTTTACGCTGTAATTAATGACAGAAATGATTAAAAAATGTTATCTGTGGCTATATCGACTCTTTATTATGTAGTCTTTAGGAAAATAGTACTAAAAAATTCGGTTTTTGGTGACCGGTGACCTTTAAGTACCCAATGTGGTTAATGTCGCCATTTCGAAAACATAAAGTCTCGCGTCTACCGAGGTCTCGTTTAAGTTTCGTGGGGGGGGCAAGTCCAACAGGTTGCTGAAGAAAGACTACATTGAGATGCGGTTACGCTATCGAAAATTGTGAATTAGTAGTTCTTCGTTATCGTTTTCACCAATAATTATGACGAATAAAAGAAATAAAATAATACAGAAAGTGAAACAGTGTGTATTAATCATTTATTTGTAGAAATTATTTAAATTACAGCAACCAAAAAGTAAACCGAAAGTTGACACGGCTGTTAAAAAAAGATGTCTACGTTTGTAAATTTATCTGTAGTTGATATATCTTTTCTATGTGTCAAATAAAGTGGTATATAAATAAGTAAAAACAGTTATTGGTTGAGAGTAAGAACTAGTAATTGTTTTAAACTCCAGGTATTGTTTAGGATTTTATAGAAATAATAAAATAAACACTAACGACAGCATGATTCTTCATATCGCAATATATTTCGAATACACAGTATTCCTTATCAAGCTTACATTATAACTGACTTAAAATTACAAAATACAAGATATATGTATAGAACATTATTTACAAATTATACAATCTAACTACTGTCTAATTACATTAGCCTAAGGGTTATTGGAACACATTCAGTAAGAAAGTTGTCCCATCACCCGCTAATTGTTTATTTAGGTTGTATAATTTGTAAAAATGTTCTATACATATATCTTGTATTTTGTAATTTTAAGTCAGTTATAATGTAAGCTTGATAAGGAATACTGTGTATTCGAAATATATTGCGATATGAAGAATCATGCTGTCGTTAGTGTTTATTTTATTAATAGTAATTGTTTCTATTTGAAAAAAAATAAATAAACCACTCACTTGCCATAGTACAACTTTTCCTCATCGATAGACCCCGAATAGCTCAAGTTCCGATTTACAATAATTAAATTATAAAGGAACGTAAATAAAATCGTTGAAAAAGTATTTTTTGCCATTTAACCATCAATTTGTTATCATAAGTTATAAAAGATCGAAATAATCAGTGCCTATGGTGTAAAAATTATTTTTATATCTGATGTCTTTCCTTCTATTTTTGTTTAAAAAATTGCCTTTATTTCACCTTTTTCCCTTAAAGTATCCAAAATCTTGATTATGGTTACATTTTTCGACATTTTTTGTTTCTCAGGATATTTTTATAAACGACTTTTTGCTTCCAATCTGCGTTAAAGATGACAAAATTCTACGCCGGATTTTATACCGGTATTTCACAGGTAACCGGCATATCGTTACAGAATTTACACCCAAAGTTTTCCGTTTTAGAAATTAAAGAATTTGAATTTTATTTCATTATAAAGTCTTTCTTAACAAAAAATAATAATAGTAATAAAAATTAAAATTAAAAATCATTTTGAGAATATAGTTCAAACATCTATAATTGTAGCTGGTTCAACGTCACAGAACTTTATTTCATGTGCTCTTCAACGGTAAGTTTAGAATGAATGAATGAATGAATAAATGAATGAATTTATTTATTTATTTATTTATTTGAATACACAGTCATTAACTATACGAAGTCATGAAATTAGAAGTATTAATTAACGGGAGTTTCAAAACTAGTGTGGGTACTAGTAATTCAGAATCATAATATTCATCATAAATCAAGGTAATTTATTAATCTGTTAATTAGATTAACACCATGTAGGTACATTTTCCACGTATAATGTACTAATATCTGATCCAATGGGAATTTGGAATTTGCTTCCGTTATCAATAAGTTACCGCGTCTGTTGATAAGGCATGCAGATTATCAACATTAATTAGCAACCTTTACCTGTGGGTAAAAATATGTAATATACACTTTCGTACAAGTCAAAACTATCACTTTTGAAATAAAGATTCTCGGTTCCAGTAATTTTCTATTACAGAAGTTCTGACTTCGAGAAATATTTACAGAATGAAATTATCATAATAAAAAATAATCAAAATATAAAATTTTCAAAATGAACAGTTAAAAATGTTTGTGCGGTTTAAATTTGTTTAATATATTCAGAACCTTTTAAAATGAAAAAAAAAATTAAATAAGGAAGAAGAAATGTGATATATATAATCAGGGACGTTGAACACAGAATACTTTAAAGACTCTATTAAACGTCACGGGCGTTGATCAGATTAAATATGAGGACTTTTAGAGTAAAGTTTCATTCTTTCGAAAATTTTTGTTTATTTTACCTTAAAAAGACTGCCAAACTGATTTTAATACATTATAAAACATTAAATTTTACATTAGCCATACACAGATATAAGGAAAACAAAACTGGCCCCGGTTTCACAATCATTCCTTAGCTAAGATTTTCCTTAACTTAAATTTAGCAAATTTTGTTAATCTCTTTTTGGAACTACTGGTGAATATTTTTATCAAAACTAAATGCAAATGTTTTATTCTAGAGGTGATCTTACAAATGACACATTAAATTCCTCAATATCTTCAAAATTAACAAAATTATAAAGATTTGAAATTTTGCAAGGTTTAATTAAGGAAAATCTTAGCTAAGCCTTCGGAATGATAGTGAAACCGGGGCTTGATTATTTAAATATAACCAGATTAAGAATTACATCACAGATAAAAAATTGAAATTAGACGTTATTCAAAAATAGAAAAAAAAATTATGCACTAAATGTTACAGTAATTCTATAGAAGATGAAATTCATTTCTTGATATCTACTGTCCAGTAATTTTGACAGATGATTTTCGGCTGTAATAAATACATCAAATAAATGCTTTAATAATCAAAACTCTTTGACAAATATTTTTGGATTATAAATTGTGAAGATTGTGATATACTTAAGACTTTTGTACAACCTGGGGTACAACAAAAGTCTTTTTTTCTCTGTTTCAATCGCCATATTCTACGCTGCAACTATACTGGACGGATGTAGCTTGCCCCTCCAAGCCTCGTTTTCGTTCATAGGTGTTATCTCCCCTGTCGTGTTTTCGAAATGGTCAATTCGTGAAGAGGTTTTATTGTTCTTGTTAGACATTTTCCAAGGTCTGGCAATCCTAGTTTAACATTTTTTCACTTGCCGTTTTTAACCAACGAAGCATTTTTAAAAAATGATAACGTATGTTCACCAAATTGTGTTAGGAAAATAACGTTTACTCAGTCATGAGCATTATTTACATGGTTGAATGGTCGGGAATGATATTTTATTTGCATGGGTGTGCACTTTTATCTTTATATAGTTGAAAGCGAGACAACTCGCGGTATCAGTTGCATGGCGGAAAAACGCTTGCTGCGCTAAAATTACACCCACGGGAAATGTCCGATTTGAAAAATCTGCGAAATTTTCACCCCGCGAATATAATCCCCTTTACAGTATTAAATTCATTATATAGCTACACACAGAAGAAAAGTCTAATAGTGAAAACAAATACACATACACAAACATGATACAAATGCAAATTATTTTATTCATAAATTGATATTATAACATGGATCTGGCCATTACGCGACATGTACATCATATATTGTTATTATAACTTGATATGACCATTTACTGACATGAACACCATGTATTGTTATTATAACATGGATCTATCCATTACCCGACATGTACATCATATATTGTTATTACAGCTTGATATGACCATTATCTGATATGTACACCATGTATTGTTGTTATCAACTATATCTGACCATTACCCGACATGTACACCATATAATGTTATCTGACCATTACCCGACATGTACACCATATATTGTTATTATAACCATATCTGACCGTTACCCGACATGTACACCATGTTCTGTTATCATAACCTATATCTGGAAATTACCCGACATGTACACCATATATCGTTAATATAACCTGTATCATTATTAGACTATTACTTGACATGTACACCATGTTCTTATATTTTAACCTATATCTGACCATTACCCGAGAGGTACACTATATACTGTTATTATAACCCACATCTGACAATTACCCCGACATGTACACCGCGTTCTGTTATCATAACCTATATCTGGACATTACCCGACATGTACACCATATATTGTTATTATAACCCATATCTGACCATTTCCCGACATGTACACAATGTTCTGTTATCATAACCTATGTCTGGAAATTACCCGACATGTACACCATGTATTATTATTATAACCTGTATATGACTATTACTTGACATGCACAAGATGAAAAACTGTCTATAAGCCAGCTTATAGGTGGCTTATAGGGGGCTTATAGAGGGCTTATAGAAGGCTATAAGCCACCTATAAGCCATCTATAAGCCGTTTATAGATGACCTATAAGCCATCTATAAGCCGGCTTATAGATGGCTTATTGGCACTTAAAATATAAGCCATCTATATGCCACCTATAAACCACCTATAAGCCAAGCCTTCTTTCAGTAGAAGTAAATTTTAAGGATCTTTAATTTGGTTTTAAGATCAATAAGGGTTTGTTTCAACAAACAAATACAGAAAACAAAATTCAATATATAATATTTTTAACTTTAAAATAATATAAATATATTAAAAATAATTATTACTTTCCTAATTAATTTTTTATTTAAAAATATTTATTTTATTTTTATGAATAATTTTATTTCATTAATTTTATTTCTTTTTAATTCAAAAATAAAATTATTTAATTGTAATTAAACATTTTATTCTGTTAATTTTTTTTTATTTGCTTTTTGTTTAGTTTGTTTATCTTTCTATTCATATATTTATTTTATTTGATGTTCTTTTTCCTGAAATCACAGATAATTAATTATTATCAGTCTACTTACTCAATTTAGCCCCCAGCGGGACTTGAACTCGCGATCCTTGGTTCTCCTGACTCCAGTGTGTTCTCAATCAACATCCTTATCCATTAGGCCACGGAGGACATGGTCTCAGATCATTTATTTAAATTTATATCAGTACCCAGTTATCTAAGATGTGATCAAGTGACTAGCTCTAAAACTTTCAGATTTTTATAAATTATAAATAATAAATATATCTGATTTTAGTTATTTATTATTTATTTATTTATTTATTTATTTATTATTATCATTATTATTATTATTATTATTATTATTATTATTATTATTATTATTATAGTTTGTCTTTCATTAGAAAAATAATTTTTAGGGATATCAAAGGGAGACAGGAAGTCAAATCTCACGTGTAATATACTTATTTATCAGGCTTGCAGGATAAATTATGAAGATCAATCATCGATCAGATGTAGAATCTTAATTAAGGCACATTTCTTTTTTGGTTAATATATATATATATATTATTTATATATTCAATAATGCTTGAAATCAAAACTGTAGCTATACAGTTTTAAGTAAATTTTATTAAAATTGTCTATTATAATATAGTCAAAAACAAACATACTTATCCATTTCCGAATCACAATCCAGAAGCAAAGTAAAAACTTTGGAACTGACAAGTTAGGTTAGACACGTGAACTTCCACCAGGGAAGTGAGGCCGGGTGCTCAGGAAGGGTAAGCACCTCCTGTTTAGCTAGCTACACCCGTCACGTGTGTAATCAAAATTGTGTGAAAGGAACATGGAACTATGAGACGTCAAATATATCCAAGGCAATCCTGGACACAGAGACATCAAACTTATCAACAATACTGTGATGACGGCCATAAAACTTTTTGAGGGCCTTGATAAGCCTAGGCTTGCAATATCCCTGAGTCAACAATTTATTTGCAAGCAGCCTAGTTAATTTTTGTAATATCGGTACTTGTTTTCTTTATTGATGGAAACCCGGATAATTTTCAAAAGAAAAACAAGTTAAAAGATAGAAAAACAAGTTTCAATGTTATTTTGTAATAATCTATCCTTTTATCATAGAAAATTAAAAAAACCCGAATGACTGACACTGAATCACTTGATTAATGGTTTGAGATTTCACATGAACTGTTTTATGAGAGAAAGAAGAAGTGAGGTATTTTTAAACCACATGAACGAAAGTTATATAAATAATTTCATTATGTAACAAATTATAAAATTCTTAACGAGAGAGAGAGAGAGAGAGAGAGAAACTGGGGGAGAGAGAGTATTACTTGTTGCTTTATGCCAATTATTACTATAATTATATATGTAGCTGCGGAAATACCTTATAAATACTGTTTGATATGTTTGTAGAGAACACCTTTTTCAACATACCGAACAACAGGATGTATTTATAGAATATATACCGTATATTTGAAATCTGATTACTTTGGTTAATTTTCAAGATATTCATAAATTTGAGGTGTCATTCTGAAGATCTCTCTTAGCATATTACATCTATATTTTTTTGTGTGGATATTTCTTATTTGTAATTATTTAGCACCCCGGTACTTGAGCCAACCTTACCCCAAATCCGTGTATAGAAAACGCATATGGTATGACACTTATTTTATTTTATTTTATTTTTTTTTATAAATATTTGAAAATACGGTATATACAAATTTTTGTACATTTTTATTTTAAATTGGTTTTAATGGGGGGAAAATCTGTCTCATTTGACTTTTTATTCTATTCGTCCGATTATCGGCTTTACGAAACAAATCAGTCTGAAATAATCAGTGTTTTTTTAGTGACAAGATTCTTGTCTGCTGCACCGTTAATGCGTATTATATAATAATGAAACAAACTAACTAGTCATTTTAAAACTAATATAAAATGTTATATAATAAAATATGAATATCATACAGTTAATTTTAAACAAGTGTGGAAAAGGGGTGTGTAGTAGGAGACCTACCCGTTCGGTATATGTAGCAGGCAGGTCAGTTGGTAGAGGCTTGTTCCTTAAGTCAAGGAGGTCAGGGGTTTAGTCTCTGGTCAGGTCTGACCCGAAAATTTGCTCGGCATTAAATGAATGCGGGTCCTTTGGACAAACATTAAAAACCGAGGCCCTTGTCACGGTAGGCATGGCACGATAAAGAACCCGCACTGTATAATGCCATCACCGCAAAGCACAGGTAAATATTTTTGCACCTACACCTATAGCTGGTGGCGTCTCGATATAAGTGAAATATTGTTGACTTTGAAGTTAAACCCCATTAACCAATGATCAATCAAACTCAGGATCGGAATTCAAACATATCAACTCAACTGGATCTCCTAGACCACGTTCATCCATTTATCGACTAAATTAAATCAAAACACTGGTATCCCTCCAAAGGATCGACGTATCGATCTACAATTTCCAAAGGTCGAACAAACTCCTTTAAAATAACGAAAAAATATAATACAAGTTACCGAAGGCAACAAATTTCGACATTACAGTTGATAGACATATATCGATAAAGATAGTAGATGAACTCGCCGACACTCATAGCCACCTGCGTCAATATTAGAATTTTTGAAAAAAGCTTGACTGGTTTAGATCTACTTTGAATGCAAGGTAAAAAGGACGCTCAACAGTGATTAAGATGCAGGAAATTGCACCATTTGTACTGAAAAAGCGGGGGAGCATGACGCCAGACCCCCCTAGAAGGTCGCGCCTTTGGCGCATACTTGTGCCCTTCCCCCCCTCCCCCCATTCACCAAGACTCTGGATCCGCCCCTGCATAGTATATAATTTTTTGATACAAATTATAGTACCCTGGATAGTGGGACAACGGTGCTTTACGCCTAATTCATTTTTTGTTCATTTTTCAGTTTGTAAAAAATGTGTAGTCTTTGTATCTAGACGTCAAGTTCAACCAGGGTGGAAGAAACGGAAGTACACTGAGAAAAGAACAAACATTCGGCAAACGAATTTTCTCGCACTAGGACTTGCCCGAACAAAATACAAACCAAGCTGGTGAGATCCAAATTCTAGGATTGTGGAGAAAACAGGAGTACACGGAGAAAAACCATTTTTCGGCAAGCAAACACATTATAAATTTTCCGTTCGGTAAATTAGGAGGGTTATCTCGCACTCCTGTATAGTCAGTAAACCGTCCACTGGGTGCAAGGTGCAACATATTGTCATATACCATTTTTTGAATTTAATCATAATACATTGACCATTACCCGACATGTTCACTATATAATATTATTATAACCTATATCTGACCATTACCAAACATGTTCACCATTTAATGTTATTATAACCTATATCTGACCATTACCTGACATGTTCACCATATAATGTTAATATAACCTGTATCTGACGATTACCCGACATGTACACCATGCATTGTTATTATAACCTACATCTTACCATTACCCGGCATGTACACCATGTATTGTTTTTATAACATGTATCTGACCATTACTCGACATGTGCATCATATATTGTTATTATAACTTGATATGTCCATTAACTGACATGAACACCATGTTTTGTTATTATAACATTTGTCTGACCATTGCCCGATATGTACAGTATATATTGTTATTTTAATATGACCATTAACTGACATGCACATCATGTATTGTTGTTATAACATGTATCTGGCCATTACCCGACATGTACAGCATAAATTTATTATAACTTGATATGACCATTAACTGACATGCACACCATTAGGTGTTGTTATAATATGTATTCGAGAGTTACATAACACAAAATAAAAAAAACCAAAATCAAACACTGCAGGGGAACACTACAAATATGTCGATTAATGGTGAATAGCAGTACCCATAAATATAGCATTCTATGTTCATATATCAATGTTAAAATACAAATTAAATTATTTTGAAAATAGCAAATAAAGTAGAACACGTGAATTTTAATCTAGGAAATGAGATCGAGTATTATCGAATTGTAAGCACCTTCTACATAGAAATAAGATTCTGACTGATGCATAGTTGACTGGGGGAATATTATAAGTCTTGGTGTATTGAAGCCATCAAATAGTTTTATGACCGTCTTTAGAATGTTGTTGATAAGTATGATGTCTATGTATAGAATAAATATATGGCTTTATTTTACATCTGAATTATGCTAAAAAGCTATAAAATATTATTTTGTAAATAATCTATCTGAATAATAAAAAGATAAATCAAGAAACAACATAATTATGTCCTTTGAATATATTAACCGAAATTTATTAATATATATATATATAACTTAACAAAAGAGTTATAAATTATAACATTTATTAATATCTCTACACACGTTTTGTCCAAACGATTGTAAATAGATAATTAATATTGTGAAAACGTATTCCATTAAACATTCCTTTATTTCATCAGATCACATTACAATAAACATCATAATTCTGGCATATAATTAATTGAAAAAACCAATTTCAAGTCCATTGTTATAAAATTAAACTAAATAAATACAATTGTTTATCAATCGATATCAGCATTTTGTCCATGAAACAAGTCAAAGTCTGCAATAATTGTTTTTCCAATTGTCAAATCATTTGTCTTCTCTTCCAATGATCTACAATATAAATAGAAAATTTATGTTGCAAAAATAATTTTACTTTGCATAAAGTTATTATTGTAGCAAAAACAAGAAAAGGCAGGAACATCAATAGAAAAATGGTATAGAATTGTGATTATTGAGGGGCTTATTGTTGCCGAATAAATCTACACCTTCAATCAGAGTGGATATATTTTTTTCCGCAAACAATACCAATGAGTACAAACTGTGCACAATTGCTTGCTGATTTGTTTCATTATTCTTATGAAGCAGGAATATTGCAAGCATATACTTTTCAAGGCTCAAAAGGTTTTATGGCCGTCATCACAGTATTGTTGATAAGTTTGACGTCTCTATGTCCAGAATTACCTTGGATATATTTGACGTTCTATGTTTCGTTCACACATTTTTGATTACACACGTGGCGGGTGTAGCTAGCTAAACAGGAAGTGCTTACCCTTCCGTAGAACCCGGTCTTACTTCCCTGGTGGAAGTTCATTTGTCTAACCTAACTTGTCAGTTCTAAAGTGTTTATTTTGCTTCTGGATTTTGATTCGGACATGGATTAGTATGTTTGTTTTTGATTACTACAGGGTTCTGTGGTAATGCAATATAATTTCTTAAGACTGGTACCCTTTTTACATAATGTTTAATCTATTTAAGATACTGTTACACTTTTTTATTTTATTGTTGTCACTGTGTTAAAATTTACGTAAACAAATACACGTATCTGCATTTCAAATCATTGTGCCTGATTTCTAGAATATTTTAAAATCTAAAATTTAAATTTCCTTACATATCTACAAATGGCAACTTAATAAACATATTTTGTATTAAGAATTGTGTCTCGATAAGCTTGCATTTTATTTCAATTTGATGTTGTGTGCAAAGCTGTATGCAAGGCGGTGATAATAAAGTGGAGAAACCATAAATATACCAAGTTTTGGTTTGCAATTTAGGTGAATAGTTATTAATACCAACTATATACACACTCTAGCTTTCAAATTGCTATTGGAAACGCTTATGAGATATTTCTTCAACAATATTTTAGAATAAGGTCTCACACCACAGTTTTTGTGGTCAACTCAAAAATGGCCATTTTTCAGCCCCTATTTTTAAAATACAAAGGGACAGTATGTAAAATATACTGAAAAAATAACAATACTGTTAATTCATTTTAAGAAAACAACATTTGAGCTTGCATATACCATAATGCAGTACAAAAATACCTTTGGCAAATGTATTATACATGGGGGGTCATATCACAGTGTACATTTTGAAAATAACCCTAATTTTGATCCAAAGTACCCCCTATTTACCACCCCTCCTGAAGATATGTTACCGATATCAGACATCAAACCCCCTTTTTTACTAACCTTTTATCTAAGTCTGTCAAAAACTGTTGTATAAAGTGTACGCTCTGCCATTACTTTTTTCGCTATTCTCTCTCAAAGTAACACAAATTCAAAACATGTGCAAAAATCTACACAGGAAGTTGGCCTCATCACCAACATGACCTATGATTTAACCCTACACTTCCCTACTTATACTTACACCAACTGTACCCAATTTTGGTCAAACCCAAAGACAAAATACTATAATTCAATAAATTCATCACTGTAGTGTAAGCAAATACCTTTTATGTATCAAAGTAGGGTCAATTTTCAAAGAAAACATGTATTCTCTAGTGTACTCTTTGGGTCCCTATCCCGGAAGTAGACAGAAACCCTGGTGTGAGACCATAAATCTTTTTTTCATTTTAAAGGTGCTGATTTTATTTATTGGGCAGACAGATATTGAAATTCTGAATAAAATGATATATGACATGACATACTTTCATGTGTACTTTCCTCCCATAGCACCTATTACATGTAACTGTGTGCACCCCATAATTTGGCTATTTTCTGCACATCCAAGCTAGTGTTTCTGCACAAAAGCTATTACTTATATATGGGTATAACTGGTATAATATCACATGGTGTCTGCAATTTTTGTATTAATTCATGTCTAAACACAATTATATGTTTATACATAATAAATCAAATCAATAAATGGTGAAATGTTGCATATATGTGCCTTTTTATGGTTTTTCAGTGTGTTTCTTATAAATCTTTTTTTCATTTTAAAGGTGCTGATTTTATTTATTTGGCAGACAGATATTGAAATTCTGAATAAAATGATATATGACATGACATACTTTCATGTGTACTTTCCTCCCATAGCACCTATTACATGTAACTGTGTGCACCTCATAATTTGGCTATTTTCTGCACATCCAAGCTAGTGTTTCTGCACAAAAGCTATTACTTATATTTGGGTATAACTGGTATAATACCACATGGTGTCTGCAATTTTTGTATTAATTCATGTCTAAACACAATTATATGTTTATACAAAATAAATCAAATCAATAAATGGTGAAATGTTGCATATATGTGCCTTTTTATGGTTTTTCAGTGTGTTTCTTATGGTCTCACACCACAGTTTTTGTGGTCAACTCAAAAATGGCCCTTTTTCAGCCCCTATTTTTAAAATACAAAGGGACAGTATGTAAAATATACTGAAAAAATAACAATACTGTTAATTCATTTTAAGAAAACAACATTTGAGCTTGCATATACCATAATGCAGTACAAAAATACCTTTGGCAAATGTATTATACATGGGGGGTCATATCACAGTGTACATTTTGAAAATAACCCTAATTTTGATCCAAAGTACCCCCTATTTACCACCCCCTCCTGAAGATATGTTACCGATTTCAGACATCAAACCCCCTTTTTTACTAACCTTATATCTAAGTCTGTCAAAAACTGTTGTATAAAGTGTACGCTCTGCCATTACTTTTTTCGCTATTCTCTTTCAAAGTAACACAAATTCAAAACATGTGCAAAAATCTACACAGGAAGTTGGCCTCATCACCAACATGACCTATGATTTAACCCTACACTGCCCTACTTATACTTACACCAACTGTACTCAATTTTGGTCAAACCCAAAGACAAAATACAATAATTCAATAAATTCATCACTGTAGTGTAAGCAAATACCTTTAATGTATCAAAATAGGGTCATCTTTCGAAGAAAACATGTATTCTCTAGTGTACTCTTTGGGTCCCTATCCCGGAAGTAGACAGAAACCCTGATGTGAGACCTTATAATCTTTTTTTTCATTTTAAAGGTGCTGATTTTATTTATTTGGCAGACAGATATTGAAATTCTGAATAAAATGATATATGACATGACATACTTTCATGTGTACTTTCCTCCCATAGCACCTATTACATGTAACTGTGTGCACCTCATAATTTGGCTATTTTCTGCACATCCAAGCTAGTGTTTCTGCACAAAAGCTATTACTTATATATGAGTATAACTGGTATAATACCACATGGTGTCTGCAATTTTTGTATTTATTCATGTCTAAACACAATTATATGTTTATACATAATAAATCAAATCAATAAATGGTGAAATGTTGCATATATGTGCCTTTTTATGGTTTTTCAGTGTGTTTTTTATGATCTCACACCACAGTTTTTGTGGTCAACTCAAAATTGGCCCTTTTTCCGCCCCTATTTTTAAAATACAAAGGGACAGTATGTAAAATATACTGAAAAAATAACAATACTGTTAATTCATTTTAAGAAAACAACATTTGAGCTTGCATATACCATAATGCAGTACAAAAATACCTTTGGCAAATGTATTATACATGGGGGGTCATATCACAGTGTACATTTTGAAAATAACCCTAATTTTGATCCAAAGTACCCCCTATTTACCACCCCCTCCTGAAGATATGTTACCGATATCAGACATCAAACCCCCTTTTTTACTAACCTTATATCTAAGTCTGTCAAAAACTGTTGTATAAAGTGTACGCTCTGCAATTACTTTTTTCGCTATTCTCTCTCAAAGTAACACAAATTCAAAACATGTGCAAAAATCTACACAGGAAGTTGGCCTCATCACCAACATGACCTATGATTTAACCCTACACTGCCCTACTTATACTTACACCAAATGTACCCAATTTTGGTCAAACCCAAAGACAAAATACTATAATTAAATAAACTCATCATTGTAGTGTAAGCAAATACCTTTTATGTATCAAAATAGGGTCAATTTTCAAAGAAAACATGTATTCTCTAGTGTACTCTTTGGGTCCCTATCCCGGAAGTAGACAGAAACCCTGGTGTGAGACCATAAATCTTTTTTTTCATTTTAAAGGTGCTGATTTTATTTATTTGGCAGACAGATATTGAAATTCTGAATAAAATGATATATGACATGACATACTTTCATGTGTACTTTCCTCCCATAGCACCTATTACGTGTAACTGTGTGCACCCCATAATTTGGCTATTTTCTGCACATCCAAGCTAGTGTTTCTGCACAAAAGCTATTACTTATATTTGGGTATAACTGGTATAATACCACATGGTGTCTGCAATTTTTGTATTAATTCATGTCTAAACACAATTATATGTTTATACAAAATAAATCAAATCAATAAATGGTGAAATGTTGCATATATGTGCCTTTTTATGGTTTTTCAGTGTGTTTCTTATATCTTTTTTTTTTCATTTTAAAGGTGCTGATTTTATTTATTTGGCAGACAGATATTGAAATTCTGAATAAAATGATATATGACATGACATACTTTCATGTGTACTTTCCTCCCATAGCACCTATTACATGTAACTGTGTGCACCCCATAATTTGGCTATTTTCTGCACATCCAAGCTAGTGTTTCTGCACAAAAGCTATTACTTATATTTGGGTATAAGTGGTATAATACCACATGGTGTCTGCAATTTTTGTATTAATTCATGTCTAAACACAATAATATGTTTATACATAATAAATCAAATCAATAAATGGTGAAATGTTGCATATATTTGCCTTTTTATGGTTTTTCAGTGTGTTTCTTATAAATCTTTTTTTCATTTTAAAGGTGCTGATTTTATTTATTTGGCAGACAGATATTGAAATTCTGAATAAAATGATATATGACATGACATACTTTCATGTGTACTTTCCTCCCATAGCACCTATTACATGTAGCTGTGTGCACCCCATAATTTGGCTATTTTCTGCACATCCAAGCTAGTGTTTCTGCACAAAAGCTATTACTTATATTTGGGTATAACTGGTATAATACCACATGGTGTCTGCAATTTTTGTATTAATTCATGTCTAAACACAATTATATGTTTATACATAATAAATCAAATCAATAAATGATGAAATGTTGCATATATGTGCCTTTTTATGGTTTTTCAGTGTGTTATAAATCTTTTTTTTTCATTTTAAAGGTGCTGATTTTATTTATTTGGCAGACAGATATTGAAATTCTGAATAAAATGATATATGACATGACATACTTTCATGTGTACTTTCCTCCCATAGCACCTATTACATGTAACTGTGTGCACCCCATAATTTGGCTATTTTCTGCACATCCAAGCTAGTGTTTCTGCACAAAAGCTATTACTTATATTTGGGTATAACTGGTATAATACCACATGGTGTCTGCAATTTTTGCATTAATTCATGTCTAAACACAATTATATGTTTATACATAATAAATCAAATCAATAAATGGTGAAATGTTGCATATATGTGCCTTTTTGTGGTTTTTCAGTGTGTTATAAATCTTTTTTTTTTCATTTTAAAGGTGCTTATTTTATTTATTTGGCAGACAGATATTGAAATTCTGAATAAAATGATATATGACATGACATACTTTCATGTATGGCACGCCAATTGATGCAAAAATCAGCTAACCCTAGGATAGCTCAGCTATCTATAGGATAGCTGGCTGCTATCCTATAGATACCAGACCGTAACTCTCGATACCTGCAGGTATTTTGAGTTAAATAAGCTATCTATGGGATAGCTGTCTGCTATCCCATAGATAGCAGGTGCGAACCCATAGATACCTGAAAAATAACCCCCTATATCTCCTGGTATTTTGAGATGCAAAGAAGTATTACATTAAAAGCTGAGGTTTTAATGAATTAATAACTTCAAACCCATTTTTGCAACAGCAAACCCTAGGATAGCTCAGCTATCTATAGGATCGCAGGCCTGGAAACCCCCAGATAGCTGAATAACTAGCCATAGCTGAATTGACCAATCAGCGCGTTTGTAACAAATTTTCTTGTTTACATCAGAGACATATGTCGCTGTTTACATAGAAGAACAAATTTTGTTATTAATCTGTTAATAGGGCAAAATCCAGTCAATCGAAGTTAAAACTGACTTTGATAGATTTATATTTTAAGTGTCTGTAGAGAAATAATTTTAAATATGGACAACTAAGGAGCTAAGACGACTATCAAACGGTACAACGCATCTTTCGGCGAGCTCAAAACCGTGAAAATGGAAAACGGATCGAAAATGGCAAGAAATAAGGAGCCAATACTTGAGCAACAGTTTGCTAACTTTCTGATTTTAACATTTCATAAATAACTTAAGAATATACATCTGTTTGAACAAGAAAACTGCGTTTTAGACACCCCCCTCCGTCACGAGTTGTCAGATTGTAACACGCAGTCATACTATCATGCGACGCGTTTCTCACTTAGTCACACAAGTGTGTTTTATGTACGGTGTTAATATTTTGGAAATATAATTATTGTACACGTATCTACATTATGTGTGATTTTCATTTTGTTTAATAAAATACTTTTTGTGAAATCGATCAACATAGTTTTTATAACAGTTTACACATACTGACCTATCAAGTCAAGATGAAGTCTTGTTGATGAACAAATTAATGACAAATCGACGTTCATGTATTGCGTTTACACATTTAACCGGTTTAGAATAAAATTTATAAACAATTGGATATTAAGTAATTAACAAAAAATGCAGTGGCCAAATCAAAACTTGAACCAGAGATCTCCCCAGTAGTAGCCAGTACTAAGGGGGGGGGGGGGGGGGGCTCCACTGATTGAGCTAATTGGTCATATATCAAGTCTGGCCCGCTACATTCCTCCCTTCCTTTATTTCGATTTGATTCCCTTGAATTAAAACCACCAGGTTCCACCCTGGGACCATCTGCTTGGTGACAGCTCTGCCACTTGCCTTGGTTGGACATGTCCCCAAATGTAACAGGAAAGTTGAGTTGAGTAATGGTGTTGAACGTCCCAGTCAAGAATATTTCACTTATATCGAGATGTCGCCAGCTATAGACGAAGGTGCAGAAATTTTGCCTGTGCGTTGCACTGTTGGCATTATACAGCAGGGTTCTTTAGCGTGCAAAGCCCACCATGACACGGGACCTTGTTTATTTTAAGTTCCCATCCGAAAGAACCACGACTTTCATTTCGTAATGCCAAGTGCTTGGCGGAAGAACAGTCACTACCCACTTTCAAGTCTTGGGTCAGACTAGGCCGGGGACTGAACCCACGACCTCCCACTTATGTGGCGAGCACTCTACCAACTGAGCTACCGCAGTGGTTAAACAGGAAAGTGAAAAATGCAGCGCAAACCTGGACCTTCCCAATACTAGCATGATACTCTACCCACTGAGTTACCCCACCACCTACCAAGCCTGGTTGCGACAAACATGATTAAGGTGCAACTAAATTGCATCGGCCAAATTTACTAGCAGGGCATTCTGCTGACTCAATCTACACTGTCACACTTTGAGCCAGCCTGGTCTGCCACAGCCACACACACACACACACACACACCCGCTTTTTTTGTTTACAATTTATTTACTTTGAATTTAACCCACCAGGTTCCATACAGACCTTTCCAATACTAGTGGGATGCTCTACCGACTGAGCTACCTGACCACCCTTAGAGTCTGGTCCACCACTAAAGATGAATTGGAAATCAAGTTGGCCAATGATGCCTATGGGATAAAATTCCCAATCCTGTTGGGCTGAGAATGCTTAAGACATATCTGTCAAAACTCCGCTCATTGGCACCACTGGTATCTCATAATTTTACAATTTTAAATCCTAAACTGAAAAATCTTACTTTTTGAATTATTCAAAACGACCGAGTGTTTCAATATACATGTAAAAAAAGTTGACATGAATACTCACTACACTTATTTACAGTCCAGTTATATCTTGCCCAAATTCAATTGTTTTCTCTGGCCCCTCTTTGTCCTGCATTATCTTAGGGGGATCTCGGTGACTAATTCTAAAACATCATATTATCAACCACAGTGACTCTCCTGCCCAAGTTCAAATCCTTCCTAATGTTAAAAGTGTGTCGGTTTGCTTGCCAATATTTTGTGGTTTTCTCTGGGTACTCCATTTTCCTCACTAAGAAATGACGGCCTCAGCAAATGAATTGGTGACAAAATCTTGGCAGGGCGAAACATCATAGATATTACTCCACTACACCACCTTAGAATTGATAAATAAAGCTTGACCTGGGTGCAAGTTGTTATTGCTCCACATAACCATCCCAAAACTGATTGCCTCAATATAAATTTGGTAATCTTGACTGGGGTGTAAAACAAGATTACTCCACTCTACTACCTCAAAACTGACCGCATCCATATGAGTGAAAGAATATTTTTTGGCATTAAACACCATTACGCCACACAACCATCCTAGAACAGACCGTCTCGATATAAGTGAAAGAAATTTTACTTGGTCATTAAACACCATTACTTTACTCCACAATCCCAAAACTGACTTCAACTATATAAATGAAAACCATCTTGACCTTAAATTGTTTACTGCATAGTAAAATACCATTACTCCACTCTACCATAGTCATACTGTCAACAACAGAGATTTTTCTTGCCACCCTTCAGATAAAATTGCAAAAAATTCAATCAACAAAAAACCAATGCAATATTGATTTCTTATTATTTGAAGACATACAGCATGGTATAACTGTATGCCTTAATGTGGTTTATTATGAAGAGATATAGTATACATAATTACTGAGAAATTCATATTATGAAAAACCATTAATACTTCCAATTGGAATTTTTCCCATAACAATATATTTACATTGGCAAGGGGGTTATTTAAATTAATGAATTACCAAATAATTTATACTTTGCCAGCCCCTCAATTAAAGAAATAGGGACCTCAATCTGACAGGTGTCAGTGTCTTAAAAATATCCTAGCTATCCAAGTGCTATGTTATATGTACAGTCTCCTTAGGGATTGTGTATTTTGTGATATATAGCTCAGAAGAAAGTTGAATTCATATGAAATGGTACAGAAATCTGGTAATATTTGCAATAATGCCTCAAAATTAGTAAAATTTAGGATGGTACAAAATATTTATTGCTTATAATGTAAGAATTTAAGTTATACAAATTTGTACTAGTGCACACTTATGCAACCTTTAATGTGCTAATTTACTTGTGTGCATTGTTACAAATAAACATCACAGACCACTATACTACCATTGTACTGGCACAACACCAAACATTTAAGTCAGATGACAAGGAAAGACACTACATTTTAGTTAATACGGGTCAAGTCCACAGTGGAGAGACACCTTGAGGTTTGGAAGGATATTCTGTTCAAGTATAGTACTGCCATTCATCTCTGATGCTGACAATAAAAAACATGAACATTATGCCTACATGTATATATATATATGTACATCAGTGATAACGACCAAGTCAGAAATCACCGATATTCTGCCTGTACACATATCATACCAGATGCAAGTGATGCAGATTTAGTCCACACTATGTCACCACTGTACCCCATTATGTGGCACCATACCTAAAGGCAGATGTCAGATACACACTTTGTCACAATTGTACTATATTATGTGGTACTATACCTAAAGGAAGATGTCAGATACACACTTTGTCACCACTGTACCCCATTATGTGGTGCTACACCTAAAGGAAGATGTCAGATACACACTTTGTCACAATATTGTACCCCATTATGTGGCACCATACCTAAAGGCAGATGTCAGATACATACTATGTCACCACTGTACCCTATTTTGTGGCACCATATCTAAAGGAATATGTCAGCTACACACTATGTCACCACTGTACCCCATTATGTGGCACCATACCTAAAGGTAGATGTCAGATACACATCATGTCACCACTGTACCCTTTTTTGTGGCACCATATCTAAAGGTAGATGACGGATACACACTATGTCTCCACTGTACTCCATTATGTGGTACTATACCTAAAGGAAGATGTCAGATACACACTTTGTCACAATATTGTACCCCATTATGTGGCACCATACCTAAAGGCAGATGTCAGATACATACTATGTCACCACTGTACCCTATTTTGTGGCACCATACCTAAAGGTAGATGTCAGATACACATCATGTCGCCACTGTACCCTATTTTGTGGCACCATATATAAAGGTAGATGACAGATACACACTATGTCTCCACTGTACTCCATTATGTGGTACTATACCTAAAGGAAGATGTCAGATACACACTTTGTCACCACTGTACCCTATTTTGTGGCACCATACCTAAAGGCAGATGTCAGATACATACTATGTCACCACTGTACCCTATTTTGTGGCACCATACCTAAAGGTAGATGACAGATACACACTATGTCTCCACTGTACTCCATTATGTGGTACTATACCTAAAGGAATTAGGTTGTAGGTCAAAGGACAAGGTCACATATCAGTGGTTGATTGATTGAATAGGGTTTTAAGTCCCAAGAATATTCACTTATATCGAGACATTACCAGCTATAGGTTAAATGACAGGAAATTTTTATGTTTGTAAAGCACTCTGGCAATGTGCAGGGAGGTTTCTTCAACATGCCATGAGGCATCAGTTTCTACAGCCTCTTCCGAAGGAGCTGTGACTTTGATTTCTCAATGCCAATTTGTGCTTTGTGAAAGAACAGCCACTACCTACTTTTAAGTCTTGGTCAGACTCGGACGGAGTTCTTACCCACAACCTTCCACATACAAAGGGAGCATTCTACCAATTGAGCTACCGTATGATGTAATGTCACATATCATTGATTTCAATAAAGCCAACAAGGTGAAGAAAGTTGTATCCTACTTTTTTAGATTTGGTGGAAATAGGCAACAACCTTAATCCAAAAGTGAATCGCAGTATATGTAGTAAAACATGAGATGCCAATGACAGGATTTTTTATTGAGATATATATTTATTTTTATGTTGGGAATAGAATATCATAGTATGTATTCAGAAGTTCAAAGAAAATTATCATTTCATTTTATCCTTGGAAGCAAAATCTAGATCTAGCTGATGCTGATGGCTACAAAACTAGAATTTCCTTGTCACTGTATTAGTGATATGTACATCTACTACATGTTAAACACTCTTCGTTTCCACTCAAAGAACAAGAAAACTGGAGATACTAGCGTGATAGAAACCTTGGCAAAAGTAAAATGCAATTCAGTCTCTACAGAGTGAGGTGTATTACTCTAATCCTATATGGAGTTACTAGAGTGATCAAGCATGTAATATTTATTACACAACTCGAGTCGACTTAGGTGGGCAGACATAGAAGAGTGGTACTATCACTGGCTTTCGGTGTCAAAAGGTTTTGGGTTTGAACCTCATTCATAGCACTTGATGGGAATCGGTTCGATTTTCATAATAGATGATCAAAACTACTAATAAGAAATACATTGTAATTGTTTTTGTAACACATTGGAAATGAACATTTGTTCATTATTATGTACAAATTATGGACTTTCAGATGTCAAATTTAGTTTTGTTTTGAACTGGCATTTTCAGCTTAATTAATCTAACTTGAAGTTTGTGCCATGTGTACATAACTTGGAAAAAATTAAAACATAACCATACCCTGCAT
The DNA here is from genome assembly GCA_021292105.1 of Anadara kagoshimensis. NCBI lineage: Eukaryota > Metazoa > Mollusca > Bivalvia > Arcoida > Arcidae > Anadara > Anadara kagoshimensis. Next base: position 13,169,321 of record CM037873.1, read on the forward strand.
CTAGTCTTAGATCCAGGAGACCAGCCACTGATAACCTTCCACTGGGAAGAGCAGCAGCCATATCCCTGTGTTATTTCTTGTTTTCTGTCTATATATTCTTCCCATTAAAAAGGGAACCGATCATCAATCGTTCAATAATTTAATCAAGCACTTAAAATCTACGGTAGGCAAATTCGATCAATAGTCGATTAAATCCATCATTGGCACATCATTATTCACTCTGGACTTGGAAATTTTCCGAGATGATTTTCATATCCTGTCCTTACTACAAAGAGTTGTAAAAAGCTCAGTACTAAAGTAGTCTTTCAAATGAGACTTAAAATCAAGGTCTTTTGTCTCCGTGCAAGCTAAAGACACCATTGTAGCGTTTGAAAAAGAGTAGACAGGCCACATGTGGTCACTTTAGGGGACACTTACAGTTACAGGGATTGAAACAGACTGAGCAAGATAAGATAAGTGATGGAGTTTTACATCCCAGTAAAGATTCTTTCACTTATATCAATGTAGCCAGTTGAGGCATGGCATAAGAAACTAGAGTCCCTGAAGAAAACCATCTGTACTTTCAGCAAGGGAACTTGACAAACTTTCTCATGCTAAGATCTGTCCTGAGTCATGTTGAACTCGAAATACTGCTTCAACAAAGTGGGAAGTGCTGGGGGGGGGGGAAAGTGGGACAAGTTTGTATTTAAAAGTCAAATGATTTGGTTTATTAGTGGGACGATTTGGTAACTTGACAAACTTTTTCATGCTAAGATCTGTCCCGAGTCATGTTGTACTCGGAATACTGCTTCTCATGCTAAGATCTGTCCCGAGTCATGTTGAACTCGAAATACTGCTTTAACAAAGTGGGAAGTGCTGTGGAAAAAACTGGGACAATTTTGTATTTAAAAGAAATGATTTGGTTTTATTAGTGGGACGATTTGGTAACACCGAATTGGTGTAAAAACAGAGACCAAAAATGTTGGGAGGATTGGGACCAGTGGTATCAAGACAACTTGTATCCAAGACAACTTGCACTCAGGTCAACTTGTATCCATACCAAGACAACTCATACCAATACTAAGATAACTCGTACGCAAGACATCTCGTACCTAAAGACAATTTGTACCCAACCTGAGACAACTCATACCCAAGGAAACAATGAAAGGAAATAAACTGATAAAACTTCTTTTTAATCTCATAATATTTAAATCATTTTTTATCTTTTAATGGATGTTATTTAACTATTTCAAAGTTATTAGTCATGACTAGAAAACCCCCTTCCCCACCCATTTCTTTCATCAATCAAGAATACTTGCTCATGTTACTGCTAATATTTTTCACACAAGTTTGTCAACTGAATTCCTGTAGGACCACTGTTAACTTTGATATTTGTGTGTTTAAATGTTAAAATTAATACTTATAGATCTAATACTAAGTTTTGGACTAAAAAAATAATAAAACTTAATTTTCTTAAATTGTTTTTCTGGGTACAAGTTGTCTTGATGTAAATAAAAAAATGCATAGGTATAAGATTATTATTGTCTCGGGTTGGGTACGAGTTGTCTTGGGTAAGAGGAACTTCCACTAATATTTTAATTATGACTGAAAAAGCCTAAAAATGACAGAATCGAGCCATTTGGAATATTTCTGTGAACATCAGCCAAAAAATAAATTTTCACCAGTGGAGGATACAAAGGAAGTCTTAACCATATCAGATATCAAAGCTGGCATGTGTGATTTTATTGATAAAAACTGTAGAAACTGTAGTGCCTGTGCCCGATGCCCTAAGCGCGGGGAGGGGGGGGGCAGAGACATCGAGTGAGGTCCGAAGTAAACAATCGAACTTCAGTATTGCGTTTTGATCATGTATACTCAGTTGAAAATAGTTCAAATTACCAAATTTTAATATTCCAATCGAATATTCTTTGTAAATTCGCCAAGGTGCGATGTCAAACAACACACAGTCACACTCGCATGGCTCGAAAACATCGAAAATAATTTGCCTGAATCGTGCTACTAGGCTGTCCAGTTGTTCAAACCTTTACACGAGTGGTAGATAAATTATTTTATCAACCCATAATAATGTTCCTGGTACGCGACATTAGTTGAAAGTTCTTCAAATATCCAAATTCTCCAGTGTAACTTGTTTGATTTCCGATATTATGATATATGTCTGCTTCAGTGTTGACAAACGCAGCACGATGCAAGGACGATTCTGATTGGCTATCGGCTATCTAAGGGATAACAGAAAGTTACAACTCCCTATAGCTGGTGCAAAATAGGGTTTGAAGTTTGTAATTAATACAAACCTCAGCTTTCAATGAAATACTATTTTCTATCTCAGAATATCAGGAGGTATTGGGGGTTTTAATTCAGGTATCTATGGGATAACAGCAGGTATCTATGGGATAGCTGCCAGCTATCTATAGGATAGCAGACAGCTATCCCATAGATAGCTGATTTATAACCCACAATACCTGCAGGTATCGAGAGTTAAGGTCTGGTATCTATAGGATAGCAGCCAGCTATCCTATAGATAGCTGAGCTATCCTAGGGTTAGCTGATTTTTGCATCAATTGGCGTGCCATATTCATGTGTACTTTCCTCCCATAGCACCTATTACATGTAACTGTGTGCACCCCATAATTTGGCTATTTTCTGCACATCCAAGCTAGTGTTTCTGCACAAAAGCTATTACTTATATTTGGGTATAACTGGTATAATACCACATGGTGTCTGCAATTTTTGTATTAATTCATGTCTAAACACAATTATATGTTTATACATAATAAATCAAATCAATAAATGGTGAAATGTTGCATATATGTGCCTTTTTATGGTTTTTCAGTGTGTTATAAATCTTTTTTTTTTCATTTTAAAGGTGCTTATTTTATTTATTTGGCAGACAGATATTGAAATTCTGAATAAAATGATATATGACATGACATACTTTCATGTGTACTTTCCTCCCATAGCACCTATTACATGTAACTGTGTGCACCCCATAATTTGGCTATTTTCTGCACATCCAAGCTAGTGTTTCTGCACAAAAGCTATTACTTATATTTGGGTATAACTGGTATAATACCACATGGTGTCTGCAATTTTTGTATTAATTCATGTCTAAACACAATTATATGTTTATACATAATAAATCAAATCAATAAATGGTGAAATGTTGCATATATGTGCCTTTTTATGGTTTTTCAGTGTGTTTCATAAATCTTTTTTTTCATTTTAAAGGTGCTGATTTTATTTATTTGGCAGACAGATATTGAAATTCTGAATAAAATGATATATGACATGACATACTTTCATGTGTACTTTCCTCCCATAGCACCTATTACATGTAACTGTGTGCACCCCATAATTTGGCTATTTTCTGCACATCCAAGCTAGTGTTTCTGCACAAAAGCTATTACTTATATTTGGGTATAACTTGTATAATACCACATGGTGTCTGCAATTTTTGTATTAATTCATGTCTAAACACAATTATATGTTTATACATAATAAATCAAATCAATAAATGGTGAAATGTTGCATATATGTGCCTTTTTATGGTTTTTAAGTGTGTTTCTTATGGTCTCACACCACAGTTTTTGTGGTCAACTCAAAAATGGCCCTTTTTCAGTCCCTATTTTTAAAATACAAAGGGACAGTATGTAAAATATACTGAAAAAATAACAATACTGTTAATTCATTTTAAGAAAACAACATTTGAGCTTGCATATACCATAATGCAGTACAAAAATACCTTTGGCAAATGTATTATACATGGGGGGTCATATCACAGTGTACATTTTGAAAATAACCCTAATTTTGATCCAAAGTACCCCCTATTTACCACCCCCTCCTGAAGATATGTTACCGATATCAGACATCAAACCCCCTTTTTTACTAACCTTATATCTAAGTCTGTCAAAAACTGTTGTATAAAGTGTACGCTCTGCAATTACTTTTTTCGCTATTCTCTCTCAAAGTAACACAAATTCAAAACATGTGCAAAAATCTACACAGGAAGTTGGCCTCATCACCAACATGACTTATGATTTAACCCTACACTGCCCTACTTATACTTACACCAACTGTACCCAATTTTGGTCAAACCCAAAGACAAAATACTATAACTCAATAAATTCATCACTAGTGTAAGCAAATACCTTTAATGTATCAAAATAGGGTCAACTTTCGAAGAAAACATGTATTCTCTAGTGTACTCTTTGGGTCCCTATCCCGGAAGTAGACAGAAACCCTGGTGTGAGACCAGGGTCTCAAAGTCTTCAAAGTTTGGCTGTATTTTATTTACTTTAAAAGGTGCAGATGTATACAAAAAACAGCCAAAAAGCCATTACCTATTCATTTATATTTTTAAACTATATGATACTTACATTTAAATTAAATTTAAGTTGAACAACGCCATTCCTTTTTTCTATTCTGGCCTTAAAAATCCAACATTGTTTTCCAGAAATGTCATCACATAATCCGAGGCCAAAGTTTCTTCCTACCAAATCACTAAGTTACATATATTCTGCAAGAATTAAAAAAAATTATGAGCAAAATATTATAAAACAAGCCTGAGCACAACTTCATCTACAAACACTAGTATTGGTAGTTACAGATATATAAAGTGTAAATTCTATTGCTGAATATAAAATATATGAATAATTTATAGTATCGCTTAACATTATACCGTATGAGGTCTACATCCTGTGCAAATTAGACGATATTTATTTTACAGATTGAGAAAAATATTTGATGTGCATTAAAACAAAAATTGTTTAAGTCTTACGGAAATTAATATAATGTATTTTCGTTCTGTTTCAGGTTAAAAATATATTTAGAAATAAAACATAAGTAAATTGGAACAAAAGCTTTTAAAATTAATGTCTACTAAGGATCTGCTATTGATTTTTATTCGTCAATTTACCTAATCTATTTATTCATGTATAAATGAAAAACAAACTGTCACGAATCTTAGTTTACGATGTATTTATAATGTATTTTTGTAAACAATCTTAAAATGCGCCTTCTCAGAAGTATCAGAAAAATTGATATGATAATTATGATTTTATTGTGTGTGTTGAAACTTAACTTCTATTGGAAAATAAACATTATCAATTTTTTGTAACAATGGTAAAATTATAAATTTATTTATCTAATTTTTGAAACATGTGTTTATTACACAGGCATGTATTTATATTTATTTTATAATAAAACCTATTAATACTCATACCTCCCATTTGGCCTCAAAGAGTAAAATTCTGATAAATAAAATTAAAAAAAATACTTGTCTTAAGAATTGCTATTGCGTTCTTCTTTTTAGACCAAAATGTGTTTGCAGTTTGGCGTTTTAATAATAATTTTACATAACCATCTAGTATGAGCCAATCTTGTTCTATGTGACGGATGGTAAAACAAAGCCGCGTTAATTTTATTCATTTTTAATGCATAATTTTTTATGCGTCTCTTTAATGTAAACCCTATGATCAAACAATTTAACTTTAGTAGTAGTGAAATAAAAACAACATTCTCTACTGGTAGAATTTTAGGATTAGAATTACTTAGAATATGTCACTCCATTTGTTAATTATGCAATTAATATATAATTAATGTGAATTCCTGGACATAACATATGACATAAATGTACAAGGCTGTCTACTTAATACTTTCGTTTTTCAAGTAATATTTTGTTCGATTTAATTTCTCTTGATTTTGATTTAATATAACTAATAAGCTGTATACTGCATATGACAAGTAATATATATTTTTCAGCCCGTCGTTAAATGCATTTAGCAAAGTAGTATGAAAGGTTTATCAGTAATTCCGTTTATTTGACTCTTTATTAATTTATGAATTTATGATCTTGTACCTTTAATTAAATAGTTACATTTTGACCGTGTAGCATTTGCTTTTATATTTTTTCTTTGTCGTAAAAGGCATTTTTGTTTATATATAGGTCAACGCGTATTTATATCACGAAAGATTTATTAAGTAATTCCCTTCAGTTTTTATTAAACTTAATTTAAATAAATATTTAAATGCTAATTAATTGTCTAATTGATTTAAATTAAAGTTTTGAATATGTTTAATAAAGCTGAAAAGCCTGGTAGGTGATATATATTTTATTCCTGCGTAAAAGGCACTTTTAAAATGTGGGTCACACGTACTTGTATTGTGAGGGGTAAATTTAGCGATTTATTTAATTCCTGTCTTAATTACTCTTAATTCATCATCTCATAACTTAAATTAGATGTTCAAACATTGAATAATTATCTAAACTTTGCGATCATTTGCTACTTACCACCAAACAAATATCATGAATCGTCGTTAGAATGGTCGCCATTATTGTAGTTATACGCAATAGAACCCGGATGTAAAAATATATATTTTTCGTTCAGTCAAAACATGACAATTATGTAGAGTTTTAAAAAGTATATATCAAGTATTTTTTAATAAAGCAAATATATCCCGGGCATTTTGGGCAATATCTATAGGAAAATAAATTCCTTATGACTGTGTGCATTTTCATTGAAATATACCCCATGTTTTAAAAAGAAAATCAACAATAAATGACGACTTACCCTTTAAGATAATTTTTCTCATATAGCTATATTTTGTGATATAGATTCCGATATTTCAATCAATCATATCTTTCTCAAATATTTACCGATTTTATTAAAGTAGATATATTTTTTCGTGGATTTTTATGCTCTCTCAATATATGCAAAGTATATTTGCCTACGTTCAGCGGTTTTCTGTACACAGAATGCCAAAGCGTAAAGTGTCATTGCTAGAAGACCCTTTACGCACCATGTTTCTTTTGGTACATTATTATTATACGATTATGTCACTTATGGTGTGTTCGCCGTATATATATATATATATATATATATATATATATATATATATATATATATAAATTTTATGTATTAAGATCAATAAACATGATAAACATGTGGCCAAAATTTATTTCATGTTCTACTTTTGAATGTAATATTTAATAAAAATTCATGAATAGCATATTGCAGTAAAAAGTTGAAGCGATACCAGGCATTAAAAAAAGATGTAAAGAAAAATCCATCTGAAAAATATAATTTGACCCAAATTAGGTGCCAAGTATCTACATGCGTATTACTTTTTGCACAAATGTTTGCCATTTGTTAAATAATTTGAACTTTTGAATATCTGAGGTTCACACAGACAAAAACAACAATTGTGTAGCAAATTGCTTAATAAAAAATAAAAATAAAAATAACAAAAATTGGTAAATGTACGTAGTTTCATATTTGATAGCTGTTATATCGATTATACACAAAAAAATTGTAGGCAAACAACATTGACCTGTCCGCTTGACCTTCAAGTTTAAAATATTTATGATAGACCAATACATTTGTGTACATGTACAGGCAACGCAGGTGTTTATTTTTTCTACTTCTAGGACAGCATGCGTAATGGATGCATTAACTTAGACGAGTCACGTTATGGTTCAAAATGACAGGCAAAACAATACCAATTCTGTCTCGAAAAAAACGTCTCGTACAAGTGTCAGATAGCACATATGGGTTAATTTTTAATTTTGAAGAAAACATATATTAGTTTCAAGAGCTGAAGGTTAGTTGATCAAAATGAGGATGTTTTATTTGCTGTGAGAGTAGGATCGAGCGCATCCACTTAGTGGCGACGAATTTCCGCATTTTGAAAAGAAAGCAGATCCTGTCGTCCCACGGTCCCCTATTATCAATAAAAAAATGCCATTAACGGCAAAAAAATCCGCCAAGTATTAACTACGAATCCTTATACCATTTATGTTCTAGGTAAATCGCCATATATAAAAAGTCAAACGGATGGATCAATGTTACTGCCGATAAATATAACTGGCCCCAGTTTTACATTTTCATGTATTATTTAGCTAAGATTTTCCTTAACTTAAATTAAACAAATTTTTGTTATCTCTTTTTTGAATTACTGGTTACTATTTTTGGCAAAACTAAATGCAAATGTTTTAATCTAGAAGTGATCTTAAAAATGACACCTTAAATTCCTCAATATCTTGAAAATTAACAAATTATAAAGATTTTAAAATTTGTAAAAATTTAAATTATTGGAAATCTTAGCAAAAGAAAGATTGTGAATCCGGGACCTGTGTGTGTAATACCTCATCTTCTCTTTCTGGTTCTTCCGCTATGAACTTGGTTATTTCCTGCAGTGATAATAAACATAATAACATTTTGTCTGCCCTATGGCTGACTCTAGTATATACAGGAGTGCCGTGGAATAAACATCTACAAAGCTGTATTGGCACAATACCATTTTATCACCTATGTATTGTTAATAATTGTATCGCCGGCCACGCCTTTTACGTTCCGATACAGGCCACCATCAAGGTGCCAAAACAGCGTCACACGGCAACTAATGACGTTCTGGTGTCAGTGACGTCATTAAATGGCACACTTCAGGCCGAGTTTTCATTCTTTTTGTGTGTAATTCAAGCATGCTGAGCCGTATTCGGAACATAGTGGGCGTGGTCGGCGATCCGTCAATTGCTAGTGAACTAAGCATGTTATACAAGTCTTGTTGTGACCAAATAGTTTAAAACATACAAAGACAGTTAATGTTCGTGTTTAAACAGACAGGGGTTGTATGGGGTAGTATGAACGGACAAATACTACTTAAAAGCATGTTGAATCAGAATACACATGCTTTCATGACGCACACATGACAAAAACTGTTAATGTCGCAAAAATACAACTATAGTATACCATATAGCGGGGTTTTTGTGATCGCAAATTTTGGCTTTTTTGGCTTCGTAAATAAAAGTCCGACGACCTATTTCTCCAGATGGTCACTCTGTTAAATCTTAAAATTATATTTTCAATTAATAAGACTAGAAACTTTAAATTACTTATAACAGCACATGTAAATTAAAGAGTCTGTACAGTTCTTGCTGATTGTGATACAGGATTTATATCATTTTTAATGATTTGTTTCAAAGCCGAATACATAAATCGACGAATTCCGAGAGGGGATTTGAACCCGTGATTTTAAAAATTACCATCTTATCAAGTGACGTTGGAAACTGTTATAAGTAACATTCGCGCGATCTATTCATTGTATATTTTTCTGTTTATATGGGCAATGTACCACAATTATTATTGTTGACCTATAATAATCCACGTAACCTTCCAGTTGCCAATTATGGGATTGATCAGCGCAGAATAGATCCATATTGTATGAAATTACTTTGGGATTGTGATTTGGGTATGGATTTGTATGAATGAATATTGCCATAATTGTTCAAACTGAAGTTTGCTACGGCATTTAATTTTGTTCCAACATTTAGTAATCTACATATATGTGTTGTTTTTTGTTTATAATTTCTAGCACTGAATATGTATGTTATTATATATAGATGATTTATAAAAAAATGAAGTAGAATTTGCCAAAATAAAATAATCATGTTTTTGTCACTTTATCGACGGAAAGTATATCTGACCTTTTATGCCAAAATCGCAAAAATTCATACCCGCTAAAATAATCCACCATATGGTAATTATAGTACTAGTTTTTTAAGGAGTTGGATGTGACAATCAATTAATTGCATTGTATGTCATAGCTGATGGAAAAACAGAACAAAGCTCAACTGTTCTGTTTTAATAAAAGAATAGGTACATTCAGAACATGCACGATGGTACATTTGTATGCAACCGCAATAGACAAACAAAAACAGGTTGAATGCTTCTGTATTCACAAGCCAGCGTCTAGGTCTCACACACACACACACGCGCTCGTGCTTGTAGATGTTCATGAAAATTACTAAGACATGCATTGACAAACGAATGGAACGAAGGGGGTTTGTTCTAAAGGTACGCACGTTTGTTTGTTTACAGATTGATATTGACCCGCATGCAAATGCAACTAAAAGAACGTGTTTAACAGGGCGAGCCTACTTGTGCGTTAACTTGCACAAGACAAAAACGGAAAATGGCACAGAGACTAAAAGAACGAGTTACTAGTATAAGAGACTGTCTGCACGTTCACGTGCACCAATTTGGTCTGTTTATGCAGAAATACAACTAACATACGATATAGTCAGAAAATGCGCGCCTGTACGTGCATATGTATTGAATAAACATGACTCTATATAAACGATTTTAATCACGTTCTTTCTAAATGTTTTCATCAGTTAATAGTTGGTATATTAACAAGAATTAGATATATATTTGATTTTATATTTGATAATCATCAACTGTAGGTAAATTGTCGTCTTTAATTCACATCAAGTTAATACAGATACAAGAGGTCTCCATTCTCACACTTGGGAATAGTAAGCTTGTGGTTATAGATCAACAATCATTGCATGCTGTGAAGATCAATGAATCAATACAATTCTCTTATTTTCTAGTAAAAGAACTATTTTATATTGATATTCGTGTATACAAATGTTTGACAGTTTTACACCAAGTTAAAGCTTCTGTATATTAGTCTTGTCTTCTATTCCATTGCGGGTGGGATCGTTGGGGGCGGTGGCCGAGTGGTCCAAGGTGGGTTACATCCACTCAAACTGCTTAAGTTTAAATTCAACTCTAGCATATTTTAGTCGGAAGGTTTAACAATTCGCTTGTCTAAAGTAGGTTGTTTTCTTTTAGCACTCCGGTTCTCTCCGCCATCCCAGAACTAACAGTTTTGATATAAGTGAACGAATCTTTACTGTGCTGTGGCGTATTGCACCATTACTCCACAACACTCCTATTCTATCTGATGTATAATTCTAGTAAAGTCAACATATTAATTCATTTGAGTTGTGTTTAACTAATGCCAATGTAAAACAAACGAAAACCTGATTATTATTCGTACAGAAAAAGCATAATCAGCTGTTCAACCAATTTCTATAGATAAATAAAGAAGTTACACGACCTTATTCAGTCCATAATACTGAATCATTTAAGCATATTTTATGAAGTAATTCTTTGACTTGGAGACAACAGAGCATTCAAGTGGACCAAGCCAATAACTGATGGTTTTCTAAGCCCCAGAGAAAATTCATTTATATCGATACGGTCAGATCTCGGTTGGTGGAGGAAACCGGAGTGCCTGGAGAAAACCATCGTCCTTCGGCAAGCGAAAACTTCTCCGAGTGTGATTGGAATCTTGGTGGTTAGAGGCACAAAACAAATAAAATAATAATTTATATATCATCTAACTTTTAACCAGAAACACAAATTATTTTAACCGGTCCTAAATGTAGTATTTAATGGATGTGTACACAAGGAATAACCTGGCGTTAACCTTACCATTTGTCTTTAGTATTGAAGTTAAAATTAACTCATTTACGTTTATTCATCACTTAACTGTTATAATATACAAAATGAAAAATGGGATAAACTTAAAAGTTAATTGATAGACAATTTCTTTTGATCTTGTAAAATGAATTATAGCTTAATAAAGAAGTTTAATATTGAATATTTAATTATGTATTTAGAAGTAAATAAAGAAAGCCATTAGTAAATTGAAAAACAACAAAGCTCCAGGAATTGACAACCTAAACAGTGAATTATTTAAAGCTGATGTAAAAACAGCAACAGATCAGCTACATATCTTATTCTCAAAGATATGGGAGCTTGAACTCTTGCCTACTGATTGGTGTAAAGGACTCATAGTTAAACTTCCAAAGAAGAGTGACCGAATGGACTGCTGTAACTGGCGTGGTATAACACTTTTCTCTGTTCCCAGTAAAGTTTTCTGCAAGATCATCTGTATGAGACTCAATGATGCTATTGACAAGACACTTAGAAAACAGCAGGCTGGGTTCAGATCAGGTACTGGTTGCATTGATCACATCTTCACACTACGAAACATCATGGAGCAATGTATAGAATGGAACAGCAAACTGCATATGAATTTCATAGACTTCGAAAAAGCATTTGATAATGTTCATCGTGAGAGTCTCTGGAAAATTCTTACAGCATATGGGTGTCCAGACAAATCCATCAACATTCTGAAAGCTTTCTATGACAACTTCACATGCAGCGTGATAGATGACAACAAACTCAGTGACTGGTTCAACATCACCAGCGGGGTCAGACAAGGATGCATTATGTCACCAATGCTATTCCTTGTAGCAATAGACTGGGTTATGAGGAAGACCATAGGCAACAAGCAAAGAGGAATAAGATGGACTATGACCTCAATGCTAGAAGATCTTGAATTTGCGGATGATATTGCTTTACTATCAAGCAATTCAGACAACCTCCAAAAGAAAACTGAAGAACTATCCAAATACGCCAAGCAGGTTGGGCTTAAAATAAACAAAAAGAAGACTAAAACTATGCAACTGGTCCCATCACCACCAATTAAAACACTGGAAAATGAAGCTCTTGAAGAAGTAGATGACTTCACTTACTTAGGGAGCACAATAAGTAAAAACAATGCAACATCCAAAGACATCAGCAATAGATTGCAGAAAGCAAATATATCTTTCCACCACCTGAATAAAATATGGAAGAGCAGCAACATCAGCCTAATGTTTTATCTATTCTTCTCTATGGAGCTGAATGCTGGAAAACAACACAGAAAGACAACCAGAGACTCTCAGGATTCCACACTAAGAGCCTGAGAAAAATATGTAAAATATACTGGCCGAGAAAAGTTTCAAATGAGGCACTTTACCAAACAACTGGCCAGACTAGCATCACAGACCTTATTCGGCAAAGAAGACTTCGTTGGTTCGGGCACATGTCACGAAGGGACCCGAACAACATTGCAAGAGTCTCCTCAAAATAGACACCATCTGATGGCAAAAGGAATCGAGGAAGACCAAAGGAGACCTGGCGAAGAACTGTCACCAGTGAGTTTAAGAGCTTTGGAAAGACCTGGGGTGAAATGGAAAAGATTGCCAAGGACCGAGTTGAATGGAGATCTCTGGTTATGCGCCTCCAGGCGCGAAGAGGATAAGTAAGTAAGTTAGAAGGCGTGTAAGTTAACTTAAAAAATATCGGCATATGTACTATGAGTAAATGAAATTATAACAAGAACAATATTTCCAAATCGATATGTATCTATGAAATAGCTATCTATTGCTTGACAACCACGTACAACTCCTAAGTTAACATATGTGAGTAAAAGCTAAATGTCTTTGTTGTTTTACCCCCTTTTTGTTTTCTTTCTTTTCCTTCTTTCTATGTTTTTGTTTTTAAAAGATTTTGATTTTTTCTCAAACAAACGAAATGTAACGTTATATGTTTAACTATTGCCGTTTACTCAAATACCTATCCGTTAACATCGATCCCACCCCTACTTTCAAAGTTTTCTGGTCCTCTATTATGAATAGAATAATAGAATAAAACGTACATATTAAAAATATATAATTGCCAAGCACTCGGCATTACGAATTGAAAGTCACGGTTCTTTCGGATGGGAAAATAAAATAAACGAGGTCCCGTCTCACGGTAGGCGTAGCACGATAAAGAACCCTGCTGTTTATGGCCTCAGCACAACGCATAGGCAAAATTCCTGTACTATCGCCTATAGCTGGTGATGTCTGGATATAAGTGAAATATTCTTGAATGGGGTGTTAAACACTATTACTCAATTAATCACTCACTCAATCAAAATTATATAACATCTACAGAATTAACATTCTATAAATAAAGATTTATTATCTATTTTACTTTTATTTTACTGACAGTGAAAAAAAAACCTTTTTGCGGAATCAATGTAGCGTCTGATTACGAATATTGGAAGATTAAAACATTTAATTATGATTTGCGACCATATCATTCGTGTTTGAAGTCTTAGAAACACAACTTTGTAATAACGTAGAAAACTACTGATATATACAGTCTGGGTACTCAGCTTTCCTCTATAACTCTAGAAACGGCTGTTTCTATATATGTGTAAGAATATTGACAATGGTGTAAAATACCACGAGTCCACTTGGCTTTAAGTTTTTATTTACTTTTGTCTGAATCATAAAATATATCATTTTTGATCTTAGATCCGAAAGACTTTTTACTATTGCTTCAATCTTATGATCAATATGACTTTAATTTACCGGGTAAGGAAACAAGAAGGTCCGGGATGAAAGAATTATCAGACATGTTTTAAAATTTAAACTGACATAAGCATAGTTATTGAAATTTTATATCGCGAAAACTGTGTCTTGACATACTTAATAGACAGAAATTATTTTTTCAAAGAGTAATATAGTTGTAATGTGCTTTTGACTTTTTTATGAAAAAAAATGCTTCATAAAAAATTCAAAAGTAGAACATGAAAATTGCAAGAACATTTAGATTGCTTTATGTCATAAAAATTCAAAAGTAGCACACGGCATATTGCAAAAACATTAAGATTGCTTTGAGCAGCACATGGTGCAATGTGTTTTATATGTTTAAATTTATTTCAAATATAACTTCCTTGCTAATGCAAGAGTAAAATTGCTTGTTGTTATGCAACGGGATAAACATTATGACAGAAGTTGACATCTGACAAGGTATTTCAATATCTACAAAACGTTCTTTAAGTAGGATATTTTCACCAAGCCTACTATTGAAATCATAAGAATTTGGAATGAAAGACTTTTAGAATTCACGTTTATTCAGTTGGAGCGTACATTTTGTATACATACTTTCTGAGGGCAGTATTGAAAATCAATAACGGACTTTTAAATATATAGATTTAATGTATTTCAATAGAATATTTATGTAACATAAAATAAAACACGTATGTGTATATGTGTAGAAAGCAGTTGTTTGTCCACGTGTGTTCGTATGTGTGTATGTACACAGTACATATTGTAATCAATGGTCACCGAAACAGCAAATATATTGTTATAGCATCAAAGAACTGGCTACAAGAACTCTGCCGGGGGGATTTGTCATAGTTCTCATGACTTCAGGACTTTTCCTTTTTTTCATTTTGTTGTTATCATGTTTGAAGTAATATAATCCAAATGTTCTTCACATTAAAATTAAAATAAAAGATTTTGAAACACAACGGATATTCATAGCTTATGGTCTTTGGTTGTTGTTGCTTAAGCAACAAAGAACCTTAGCTAAGCTTTTGTACAAAACAAAAAGGACTACATAGCTACTTTAGCAATAATATTGCAAAGCAGTGTTTTTTCATAAAATTTCAGAGGTTTAAAGTTGTTAACTAGCCTCACCCCCTCCCCAACAGTCCCTCCCCCTCCCCGTGTTCTTGGAGCCTGTAACAGCTGAAATAAAATCAACAAGAAATCTTGATCTGAAATGAAAAAGAACGGGAAAAAATATGAAATGAATCAGATATACATTTCTTGCACCCCAGATAGAAAAATCCATAAAAAGAGAGGTGCAAGATATCTCCATCTTGTACCCCCTGTGCAAGATAGCCTACACGCTGTTTTTCCCGCAAAATTTTATCAACAAAATCAGAGATGTATCGAAAGTTGAAATTGATTTCAAATTAAAAAATTGTACTTTCTGATGCAAGAAATAGAATCAATCACTACTTGTGGTGCCAGATAAGGAAATCTCAACCCTCGTTTTAATACATTTGGTCCAGAACTCGGCAAGCTTCGTTCTGGACCAAATATATTAGAACTCGGGTTGAGATTTCCCTATCTGGCACCACAAGTAGTGATAGATTCTATTAGTATGTATATTGAATCTCAATTGTTAATAGTCCTATATGAACAATATATATTAGTCCACCATGTTGCTAACCAAAATCATACAATACCTCTTTCCGTGTATCAGTCCGCGTTGTATCCTCTCCTGTCTTACTTTTAATTTCCGGATCACTCTCTTCGTTGGACATCCTAAATCATCATAACTGACCATTTTTTATTTTACACAATTATTGTTTTCTTAATGTCCATAAATCTGGCCATTGTCGAACGACCTTTTTAAGTTCCAGTTATCAATATATACATACTTGTGACGTAGACATTACCATAAGAAAATCAAGTCTGTTATATTCAAATATATCCTTTATTATCATAACTGCTTACTGAGATTCAATTACTTGTGAAAAGCTCGCCTTAGTAATACACAGGTACACCGTTGTATATAACGGAGTAGTGTATTGGTTTTAATTACTATTCTTTTATTTGAACTGTAAATAGGTTTTCTATCTTTTGATAGAGTAACAAAAGACGTCCTTAAGGATTTTATAGATATTCCAGCTCTAATACTTCTCTACGCGCATAGTGTATAATACGGACCTGTCGAAAATTCCATACAGAGCCAAAACATCAATATAGGACAACTCGGCCCCTCGTCAGCCAATATCTTGTCAATATTTCGGCATATGCTAACAATTTATCATCAGCTCTCCAGCCACTTGTTTTTCATATCTTCAACCACTCGGTAGCCGAGCTTAGAATCCTTTTCGATAGCTTAGTGTTAAATTTTAGACAGGTTTGTACTGTATAGAAATATCGACAAAATTCAGTTTGTTTAAATCCACAGAATAAATATAGCGCTGTATTCTCGCTTTTATGTAAAATAAAACATTAAAATTAAATGAATATATTATTTAAATGTTATTGATGTACAGTGTTTTATGTTATTGTTTACTCTGTATCGAAGACTTACATAACTCGGTATGTTAAAGACTCGCGGCTGGTACCCTTGGAGCTAACATTACAGAATACAAAAGAAAATAAAGCTTCTCATTTCATAGATATGTACATATCAAATATAAATAGCACACCTTGCAGACTTTATGTTAATTTACTACATTACCCATTGATTCCAGGAAATATTGATTTGCTTGATTTGTTTACAATTTAAGTAAATAACGTAAATACATGTATACTCAAGATTGCGATCAAATTGTAACACAGTTTTATTTCATTCATAAAGTAGTGCAAATCAGGAATTTTCGCGAAAATAGCCGTTTTAAGATATTTGCGTGCTTTTTAAGCGTCGTTGGATGATTGTCAATGCAAATTAAAGTAATTATAAATTATGTCAATATTAAAAAATCACGACAGTTATATTTTCGCGTCATGTTAGTCACGGTTGCGAATTCACGCAAAAAAGAAGGCGAAAATTTTGTGTTTTGCAATAATTTTCGTTCGATCAATAAAACAGGTTTCAAGAATAATTAATTATAAAATTTCATTCTGTGATGATGATTTTAAGAGTCTTGCAACATCGAACAATTTTGTATTTCCATTTGTATGTTTGTTTTTGATACTACATCTATCGATGGAGAACCTATTGCTTTTTCTGCCAAAACAAAATCGTTAACATCAAGTCGTTATTTCTCAAAATTTGTTGGAAATTTTGTTGGACATTGTTCTGGTACTTCTCACATTTCTTACATTTCATATTTATAGGAGTATGTTAAACGTGAATAAAACTTTTGATTTTAAATAAAAACAAAATAAGAATTACCTAAACTTAGTGCCTTTCGTGTTTTTAAATTAGGAACACATATAATATAAGAATCAGTAAAGACTCACAAACAGTATAAGACCTACATCTGAATGTAAATGGGCAACTGGGTAACCCAAATAAAGAATCCAGCTTCATGTCAAAACCCTAAATGTAAAATATATCAAAAGTGAAAATTAATTTGTACAACGTATTCTCGTGTCCTCGTTTTTCCCAAATCGATCTGTTTTACGTAGGTGATTATTGATGTGAATGCAGGAGGGCATCAAAATTTAACAATACAAAATAGTATTTTGTTCAATACACATAGTACACAAAAAACGTACTTTGTATTCCTTTAATGACAATTTAAGAAAAATCTATAAATTTACAGATTTATGTTCCGTTCCCGACTGATGAAAGAACTTTCGCGGATACAAATGAATGCCAAAGTCAAGTTAATTTGAAAACATTATGAACAAAACAATTATTAGTTCTATGTAAATGATCAGGTTACCACACAAGGCTGGTGTAACTAGCTATAGCTAGACAAGAGGTAGCCTTCCGTAGCACCCGGCTTCACTTTCCTGATGGAAGCTCGGGCGTTTAACTTAGTTTGCCTGATTTCAAAGTTATTACATTTCTTTTGGGATTGTGATCTAAATTTGGTTCGGTATGCACGTTGTGAGGTTATAGAACATATGACAATGTTAAAGACTCAGTTGATTTCAAATGCCCTCCAAAATGGCCAAGGACCTTTTTCGTATATGACACTGATCATAAGCATTTGTATGTTTATAATACGACAACTTCCCTTTGTTCTATTCTTTAAATGTGAATTACATGTATGTTACATACTATCACGTACTGACATGTCACATTCAATCGGGTGAAGAGACCCCTTCCAAACTTGATGTTCAACTTGCTTGCATGGAGTTAACATAACTAAATAACTTTTAATTTTTTGCACAAGATTTGACTTTATGTATTAATATGTATAACAAATTCTAAATCATCAACTGCAAGATGTCCCGTGATGATTATTGGGTTCTTGGTTTTTTATTTTTTTTTTATACCAATTACGTGTTCTTGTAGTCATAAATTATTAGAATTATTATATTGTAGAAACTTAAAGTTTCAGATGGCGCTGTTATAAAAAGGCATTACTATATAGTTTTAAAATCCTATTACAAATATATGTTGGTTAAATACATACAATAATACTTAATTAAATATCATCACTTTATAAAAATGATTTTATCAACTGACGTCAAAACGTAACTGATTCAGAAGCTGAAAGAAAAAACATTTGTCACCAAATATATTATTAGATTAATTATAGACTGGTATATACCTTTAAAATAAAAAAGTTTAAGGGTTTCGCTGAAAGAAAAACATGCTTAAACATTTGTCATCAAATTTAAACTGAAATGAAATTAATAACTTTAAAAATAAAAAAAATCAAGAGTTTTGCTGAAAGATATATGTCATCAAATTTAAAATTTAATTAATGACATAAATTAATAACTTGTTTATTATTTTTAAAAAGTAGCTGAAAAAATACAGGTTTAAATACATTTGCAATTAAATATAAAATTTAATTAATTGAATAAAGTTTACAATTAAAGATTTTCGAAATCTTTGTATCGATTCAACGAACAAATCTTTTTTTACGCAATGATACCATAAGTACGCATGTAAGTTGAGAGTTATAGAACAGACCATCACCGGAGTATGTCTAACCACCAGGTGGAAAGCTGCAAAGTTTATATTTCTACGATTAATGTATTTACTTGTAAATACCCATGTAAAGAATATAATATTGATAATATTGCCCGTGTGATCCATACAATGCAATTATGTGGAAAATGGGAAAATTTATCTTAAATTGTCAGTTGTCCGGCTACAATGTTTTCTGACATGCGAGCATAACTTTTTTGAAACAGCTAAGTTTTTGAATAATGAGATTATTCCATTTTCGTTGTTTTTGTGGAAATTCTGACCATGAGTTTACATGTCATTGAAATATATATTACAAATTCAACTTAAACAGAAACAACAACTCACTAAATTCACCACCCAACAAAATGGTATTTGTCTTAGAACCACGAAAATTGAACACCACGAAAATTGAACACCACGAAAATCAATCATTTGACAGTATGACTGTTTTTGTTATCGGCACAGAATTCCACATACACAAAAAGTGTGGTTTAACAATAAGATATATGAAATAAATACATGTTGTACATCAAAGCACCAAACTTACAAAAAAAATCATGTCATCAGCGGCACCCGGAACAACCGACTTCGAAATTATTGTGAATTACATAAATGTATTAAACAGTTACACAGAGACAAAAATCAGTTAGACACAGGATGAAATGCCATCTATAAGCCACCTATAAGCCATGCTTATAGGAGCTTATAGATTGGCTTATAGGAGCTTATAGGTGGTTTATAGGTGGCTTATAGGACCTCCATCTATAAGCCACCTATAAGCCATCTATAAGCCTGGCTTATTGGCACTCAAAATATAAGCCACCTATAAGCCATGCTTATAGGTGGCTTATAGACTGTTTCTATTTCTAAATAAAATCATCGCCGTGTACTTACATTATGGAAATCTTATTTATATATATATATTTATTTATTTATTTATTCAGTTTGTATATATGACAAAAAAATCATATGAGAAAATGCGCACTTTAAAATAAAATGACCGGCAGTAAATTTTTATGATTGTTAGTTTTCAATTTATTTATTTATTTATTTATTTATTTATTTATTTATTTATTTATTTATTTATTTATTTATTTATTTATTCAGTTTGTATATATGACAAAAAGGCACTTTAACATATATTTACCGGCAATAAAATTCCATCATTGTTAGTTTTCAATTTATTTATTTATTTATTTATTTATTTATTTATTTATTTATTTATTTTTATCCAATTTGTATAAATGACAAAAAGGCACTTTAACATTTATTTACCAGCAATTAAATTTCATCATTGTTAGTTTTCAACTTAATGTTAATCTAATTAATTTTAATTAATTTGAATGGACCGGAATCTTAATGGTGTCAGGGAGTATTAGTACTTTTTACCAATTGGCATTCATGTGTAAATAAATGAATAAATAAATATTTATTATTAAAACTTTAATAAATATCAAAAATATGTGAGAGAGAGAGAGAGAGAGAGAGAGAGAGAGAGAGAGAGAGAGAGATTAACCTAATAATCTGAGTATTTGCATAAATAAATAAATAAATAAAATTCACAAATTCATTGATAAAACTGGTAGATCTTTGAACTATCGTCTCCGTGAAATTTCTGGATCCAGTAAAATAATTTGTGTTCCCTGATACTATAAACCTGCATGATTTTATAATCGTAGAAGATGTCCATGATCATTACATATTTTTTAAACCGTGTTTCATATGAAAATGTATTAATGCATTTTACAACCTCTGATCGGCCGCTCAAAAACAATAATTTTATTTTCATGCATATTGTAGTCGGTCCCGTCAGCGATATTTAATACAGTATTATAATTATGTCTCATTTTTATGTGGAGTGATTTTATATTATTTGAATATTTTATCTAGGATCAAGAACGAGGTAAGACAAAATTAATATTCATATCTCCATCGCACTCTCAATAAAATGGGACAGTTAGGTACCATATTCGCGCAAAAGGACTGAGGGTTTCTGTTTAAAAAAGTTTAAGTTTATTGAAAGAGTGATATCCTGGCGCAAAAATGACACTAAAATGGTGCAAATGGATTCCACTACTACCAATTTACATTTGTTTCCATTGCAGAAACAAGACAAATTTCAAAAGCATAATATCTTTTAATTACATGACCAGAAAATACCTGCATACACATATTTCCTCACAAATGAAATGAGTAATTAACCAACTTAGAGTGAGTTGAGTTGAAAAATGATGTTAAACATACCAGTCAAGAATATTTCACGTATATTGAGACATTGCCAGCTACAGGCGAATGTGCATAAATTTTGCCTATGCGTTTCGCTGATGGCTGCTATACAGCCAAGCTACCGTGAGACGGGACCTCGTTTATTTTTAGTTCCCAACCGAAAGAACAGTGACTTTCATTTCGTAATGCCGAGTGCTTGGCGAAAGAACAATCAGTACCCACTTTCAACTCTTGGGTCAGATCCGGTCGGGGTTCATACCCACGACCTCCCATTTAGGCGAGCAGTATACAAACTGAGCAACCGCAACAAACTTAGAAGCTATAAAGTTATATGATTTATGTTGTGATTAAAAAAACAAAACAAAAACCCAACTTTTGTTTCAATCGGCATTTATTTAAAGTAAATTATTGTTATAAATTTTAACGATTAGTACAAGTTACGGCCGAAGATTATACGTTGCACCTTGCACCCAGTGGACGGTTTACTGACTATACAGGAGTGCGATATAACCCTCCTAATTTACCGAACAGAAAATTTATAATATGTTTGCTTGCCGAAAAATGGTTGTTTTCTCCGTGTACACCTGTTTTCTCAACAATCCTAGAATCTGGATTTCACCAGCTTGGTTCGTATTTTGTTCGGGCAAGTCCTAGTGTGAGAAAATTCGTTTGCCGAATGTTTGTTCTTTTCTCAGTGTACTTCTGTTTCCTCCACCCTTGTTGAACTTGCATGCTACCCCAGAATAAAATCGCTTTTTTCAGTACAAATGGTGCAATTCCTGCATCTTGAACACTCTCGAGCGTCCTTTTTACCTCGCATTCAAAGTAGATCTAAACCAGTCTAGCTTTTTTAAAAAATTGTACAATTTACGCAGGTGGCTATGAGTGTCGGTGAGTTTATAATACAAGTTATTTATCGATATATGTCTATCAAATGTACTGTCGAAATTTGTCGCCGTCGGTAACTTGTATTGTCGGTCTTATTATTTGTCAAGGTGTAGTTGTGCACCGCAGATCCAGACCGACATTTTTTTCGTTATATAAAAGGAGTTCGTTCTACCTTTGGAAGTTGTAGATCAATACGTCGATCCTTTGGAGGGATACCAGTGTTTTGATTTAATTTAGTCGATAAATGGATGAACGTGGTCTGGGTGATCCAGTTGAGTTGATAAAGGAAAGTCTTTCTGTTTGAATCCCGGTCCTGAGTTTGATTGATCATTGATTATTGGGGTTTACCTTCAAAGTCAACAATATTTCACTTATATCGAGACGCCACCAGCTATGGTGTAGGTGCAGAAATATATACCTGTGCTTTCCGGTGATGGCATTATGCAGTGAGGGTTCTTTATCGTGCCACCGTGGCCTACCGTGACAGAGGGCCTCGGTTTTTAATGTTTGTCCGAAAGACCCGCATTCATTTTTTAATGCCGAGCGAATTTTTGGGTCAGACCTGACCAGAGACCAAACCCTCGACCTCCTTGACTTAAGGAACAAGCACTCTACCAACTGACCTGCCTGCTACATATACCTAAGGGGTAGGTCTCCTACTACCACACCCCCTTTTCCACACTTGTTTAAAATTAAATGTATGATATCCATCTTTTATTATATTACATCCTTTTTGTATTAGTTTTAAAATGACTAGCTAGTCAGTTTCATCATTATATAATGCAACAGACAAGAATCTTGTCACTAGAAAAAAAACACTGATTATTTCAGACTGATTTGTTTCGTAAAGCCGATAATCGGGCGAATAGAATAAAAAGTCAAATGAGACAGATTTTTCCCCCATTAAAACCAATTAAAAATAAAAATGTACAAAAATTTGTACTTTTATATGGAGATAGAACATCGTGCTGTAAA
Organism: Anadara kagoshimensis; assembly: GCA_021292105.1. NCBI lineage: Eukaryota > Metazoa > Mollusca > Bivalvia > Arcoida > Arcidae > Anadara > Anadara kagoshimensis. The sequence goes on from CM037873.1 coordinate 13,192,480, forward strand.
AATATACAAAAAAGATAATTTTGTGTCTAAAAATTAGTTCTCTCCCCCCCCCCCTCTCTCTCTCTCTTGGCCATGTCCCTTGGTTTAAAAGGTAAATTAGATGAATTCACGTATGATTAATAGAATCACTCTTCATAGAAGTCTCTTAATTAGTATGACTAATTAACGTTATCTACTGATACTAACTGGTTTCTTTTACGCCTCAGCGATCAGGTAAATAACATAGACTGGTCAGTACTACCTGGATTCTTTCATGCTTCAGCGAACTGGTAAAATACATCATCACCTGATTGCAATTTCCTACCTGTGTACACGAATTAATTAATCAGTACCACTAATCAACTGGTCATTACGCTGGTTGATTGGCAATAAGCTGTGAGAGGGAGGGCAAAAGTCGGGGCAACTAGGGGAGGGGGGTACGGGCCCCCTGTGCCCCCCGCTGGATCCGCCTCTGGACTATGCGATCAGTATATGTATAACGTCGATTAAAAAGATTTTTATTTATGATAATAGAATATATACCGTATTTTCAAATATTTATAAAAAAATAAAATAGAATAAAATATCACATAAACTAAGTGTCATACCATATGCGTTTTCTATACACGGATTTTGGGCAAGGTGGGCTCAAGTATCGGGGTGCTAAGTTATTAAAAAAAAGAAATATCGACAAAATAAGAATATACATGTAATATGCTTAGAGAGATCTTCAGAATGACACCTCAAATTTATGAATATCTTGAAAATTAACCAAATTAATCGGATTTCAAATATGCCAGACTTAAGTTATAAATACATCCTGTTGTTCGGTATGTTGAAAAAAGTGTTTTCTAGAAACATATCAAACAGTATAAGGTATTTCCGCAGGTACATATATAATTATAGTATTTATTGGCATAAAGCAACGCATTCATGTGTAATACTCTCTCTCCCCAGTCTCTCTCTTTCTATCTCTCTCTCTCTCTCTCGTTAAGAATTTTATTTGTTACATATATAACTTTCTCTCATGCGGTTTAAAAATACTTCACTTCTTCTTTCTCTCATAAAACAATTTCATGTGAAATCTCAAACCATTACATCAGTGTCAGTCATTCGGTTTTTTTTTATTTTCTATGATATAAGGATAGATTATTACAAAATAACATTGAAACTTGTATTTCTATCTTTTAACTTGTTCTATATTTTCTTTTGAAGATTATCCACCAATAAAGAAAACAAGTACCGGTATTACAATAAAAAACTATATTATAATGGACAATTTTTAATAAAATTACTTAAAACTATATAACTACAGTTTTGATCTCAAGCATTATTGATATATATTACCCAAAAAAGAAAGTGCCTTAATTAAGATTCTACATCTGATCGATGATTGATATTCATAATTTATCTCTGCCAGCCAGATACATAAGTATATTACAGGTGAGATTTGACTTCCTGTCTTCCTTTGATATCTTGGGTCAGTAACCCTAAAAATGATTCTTCTAATGAAAGACAAACTATAATAATAATAATAATATAAATAAATAATAAATATGTAAAAAAAATTGACTAAAATCAGATATATTTATTATTTATAGTTTATAAAAATCTGAAAGTTTAAGAGCTAGTCACGTGATCACATCTTAGATAACTGGGTACTTATATTCTCGGTTCCGGACATCCGGGCATTTCAGGTAAAGATGTTATCGGTGGCCTTAGATACGGTGACAACATGCCGTTATATAGCATAGTAAATGATACAATTGTACTATTATTTACCACGGATATTAAACTTTATTTGAGTCTTTAAGCGATTTTCATGAAATTTGTAGTCAAGTCTATTTGATAACATTGTCATATGAATGGAATGATTTTAAAAAAAATAATTTATAGGTAAATTTGTATCTATTTTTTAAAAGGACTGATCTGTCCGTCGGCGTTCATAATGTTCACGAACTTGGTAATACTTTCATTTTTTTTGGGTAAAAGACACGAGAAACTTAAAAAGTAAAATAATCATTTTGGACATTTAAAATGATTAAAACTGAATTACAAAAAGCAACATTTCGTGAATTTAAATAAGTTTAATTTACTGCCGTTGATCACTCGGTCCATTACTAAATACATTAAAAATCAAAAATTAAAATATAAACCTAAAATCCATTTTAACACATCTTTCCAACTTAATGACAACTAATATTTAATATGGGGCATCGTAAAGACTTTATCCCTATATTAACACCTGTCAATAAATATTGTATATTGTAAGGTAGATCTACCTCTTAATTACCGGTGATGGAATGTCTAATAAACAGGATGCCAGGTACTGTAGTTTATCGATACGCTCTTAATTACCGGTATGGGAGAATCGGATGTAATTTCTACTTTTCATAAATTGAGATCAAATAAATATAGTGAAAAAATAAAAGAATGTTTTATTTCAAGTTTTTCCGGGTGTTGCATGGATCCCAGGATGTTTTAACCAATATTGTTTTTATGTAATTTAAATAGAGACGATTTCTAAGTTATTATAATTTTAAATTATTTTTAAATTTTAAGTTTTAAAATTGTTTTATGACGATATCGTGGAAATATTAAAATTTGGAGTTATACCAGGGTCAGAAAATGAATTACGACAAAATTTAAGATACAGAGAATGAGAATGAGAGGTACCGTTAAATTACAATTTCATGCATATTTTACTGATCAGAAATACACAATCGGAAAAAATATATGAAATAATCATTTAAATATTTATAATGTTATAATGTAATATTAAAAAAAATGTTACAAAACAAATTTAAAGAATGTTCCCCATGCTCCATGGTTATTCTATTCAACGTTAACGTTTTTTTACCCTGCCCTAATTCCCAAATTTAACGCCTTATAAATTAAATATTTTTGACTTTTTGATAAATTTTGAAAGTCTCTAATCATTTATTAAAGTCATAAATTTTTTGTGGAAAGTTTCATGTCATATAACCTTGCCAAACTTAAAACTTTATTCAATTTTTTAATGTTGGTCTGTACGGATCACTATATAAATCTATAGTATCTAAGGGGTTAGTGTCACCGTTTCCAAGGTGTCTTAAGTCGCCATCTTCACCTGTGACGTCACACCGAAACCGAGAATACATTTAAAATAAGTGATTTGAGATCGTGTCCTCCGTGGCCTAATGGATAAGGATGTAGATTGAGAATCAGACTGTAGTCAGGAGAACCAAAGATCGCGAGTTCAAGTCCCGCTGGGGGCAAAATTGAGTAAGTAGAGTGATAGTAATTATATGTGATTTCAGGAAAAATAGCATAAAATAAAATAAATATAATAATAAAAAGATAAATAAATAAAAGAAAAAGCAAAAAAAAAAAAAATAAATATAATAAAATTTTTAATTACAACTAAATAATTTTATTATTAAATTAAAAAGACATAAAATAAATATTTTTAAATAAAAAATTAATTAGGAAAGTTATAATTATTTTTAATATATTTATATTATTTTAAAGTTAAAAATAATATATATTGAAATTTGTTTTCTGTATTTGTTTGTTGAAACAAACCCTTAAAATCTTAAAACCAAATTAAAGATCCTTAAAATTTTCTTCTACTGAAAGAAGGCTTATAAGTGGAATATAAGTGGCTTATAGATGGCTTATATTTTGAGTGCCAATAAGCCGTCTATAAGCCGGCTTATAGATGGCTTATAGGTCATCTATAAACAACTTATAGATGGCTTATAGGTGGCTTATAGCCCTCTATAAGCCCTCTATAAGCCACCTGTAAGCTGGCTTATAGACGGTTTTTCATCTTGTGAGACCTACTACATTTAGTTTTTTTTAGACATATTAGATGTTTTATATTCTACAGTTTTATTTACATATAATATAGTATCTCGTTCATATTCTATAATATGAATATAAATCTGGTGCACATTACATTACAAAGAGACTGTGGTTCTATATATTACGGCACTTAAAAAATAATAAGTGAATGTGAATTATATTACAAGTATGAATATGTTTACGATAAAAACATATATAAGATGACCGTGATAAGATTTAAAAAAAAGGTTTAACCGGTTTCTCAATAAATATAAAAAGATAAATATTAAAATCTTTAGATAAGGCAATTATTATTAAATTTAAATGCATTAATTCGAGAATATTATAAGCCATGTATTGATATTTTCTAGCATTTGTATACTACAAAAGCAGTCATATTTTATCTATCAGTATTCTAGCACACACAGAATCAAGCTTAGCGACAATCCAAACTTTACTTGTCTAAGGATACTCTAATGACTAATTCTATGTTTTCTTGAAAATTAACATTTTTTTAAAAAAAAGTATTCATACAAAATTCTAAAATATAAATTGCGTATTACTTATATCGTTATTTGTTCGACTAAAATATTTGACCTCATCTTAAAAATTAAAATATTTGGATCTCAACAATTTTGATTCGACCATTACTGATGAGGGATTTCATATCGAAACGACCGAAATCATTACAGGTTTGATAATAACTTTAAATTTAGAATTTCCTTATAATAAGTAAAATAAAAATGATACATCCTCCGTACTGCCATTAAAACCCGAATCTATTAACTTTTTATCTTCTTCTTGTTCTATATACTTCTTTGATGTAGATGGTCTTGATTTTCCCTTTTCCTTATCCTCCTCGTTTTCCTTGTCACTACCTTTTCCCTCGTCCTCGTCGTCATCTCCTTCATCCGCTATTGGAGCTTCCTCGTCATTGTTGACTTTTGTTATTACGTCTACGTTTTCTTCTTTTACAACAACAGATAATTATGATGATTAGGATTATAAGTAAGATTACGATGAGCACTATAACGATATAGATCCACTCTACACTTGCGGCAGCCTCAGCGGCGCAAATTGGATCCGCTAGATAAAAATAAAATAAGTACAGATGTATATATAAATTTTGGTTTTTCTTTAATATCCTAAATAAAACTCCCTTTTTGAACGTGCATTGGGATGTATGCCCAGTCGTTTGGTTAACACTGATAGAGAACTCGCAACCATCCAGCGTTTTAAAGTCATTTTTTTTAAATTCTGGTGTTTTTTGGATATCAGTGTTTCCCAACAGTTGGTATACATAACTTGTATATATATGATACACAGCGCATTTGCCGGTATAAATGCTGTCGTTCTATTATCTAGCTCCAGTGTGGCTGCTATTCAGAACGCACCACGTGTATATGTTATACTGTAAACGATAAACCACCTCACAATTATATTTTGGCATTTTAACAAGGAATTTTACTAAATGGTCCACAGACCACATTGTGTTTCACCCATGGTTTTGTGATGTTGCAATAGTGCGAGTGATATGATATTTTTAATATGTTCAATTTATAAATAATTAAAAGAACAACAAAAATAACATTAAGAATGGTACCCATTAAAAGTTCCATTGGCCCTAAATTGTCGATTATAACTGCAGAAAGATGTAAATATTTAGTTTTAAATATACATGAAAACCAGACATTAAACGGCAATAACAATAATAGTCCAGTTTTACATTTAGGTAGTCTTTGGTCTATGTTGGTAAGTTTATAAAGGCGACTTAGTGGTCTAAATCGTCGACTTCCGGATCACATACCTCGCCACTTAACCCCTAGTGGACAAATCCTAGTGTGATGCAATTTGTCAAAGGTCTAGGCAATCTAATCTAAAGTAATGTTTCTTTTGTGTCAGCAAATATGTACATATAAAAGTTTTAATTGCATATCATAAAAGTTTTAGTTGCTATATTCCTTCTTTTTTAATCTCATAATCATAATCTAATGCTAAATTGCAAGTGGAACTATTTCCGACACAAATGTATATAGAATTAAATAAAACACTTACCACATGTAGCTACAACAGAAAAAAACATAATATTGATTAGACATTTTATTAAACAATACATTTGTCCAAAAAGTAATCGTAAAACTTATCAAACACGAACATACCGGTCCATGTCTAAACAAAAATCCGCAAAGGAAGCAAAAACTTTGAAAACTGGCAATTTAGTTAAACACGTTACCTGCCACCAGGAAAGTGAGACCAGGTATCCTGGAAGTCTAAGCACCAACTTACGGTTTAGCTAGCTACATCAATCACGTGTGAAATAAGAATAGAAACGTGGAATTCAATCTCAAGAAAAAACATTTTATTTCAAACCAACATAACATGTTACAGATCTCTCTCTCTCTCTCTCTCTCTCTCTCTCTCTCTCTCTCTCTCTGTCTTTAGCACGACAACACCGTTAAGCGGTTTTGATCACTAAATACCAATGGTATGTATATAAATTACTGAATACTTACACGTTCCTAGATTTGTCAATGTTATATTAGCTCCAGATGATCCAGTGACGTAGGTGCTTGTTTGTGCCGACGTACTCAGACATACTGTAGGGTTAACACTCAGAGCTATCTGAGTTCCTGCTAAATTCGTAGTTACAGCAAACAACTACAAAGGAAACAAAAGCAACTATATATTCAATGAAAATTTAAAATGGTATTAAAACTAAAGTATTTAAATCGTATAATAATAATGTAGTGACTTAAATTGTTTTTCCGACAATAACAGAAATCTAAACGATATTGCCCAATACACAAGAAGCAAATTTTCTCTAAGAAGTTAACACGCTGGTTAGGGTTGATCTTGTTTTTTATTTTCAAACCTTTCTAATCAATATTAACTTATAGTTCACAAAAAATTGATTGTTCAAAGCAGCGACATTTAGTATTAAATGTCGCTGTTCAAAGTTATTCTAATTATTTATTTAATTTAACAAGGAGAATTAGCTTGATTTATTAATTACCATGCAGATGAATGTATAATATGTAGTTCCGTCCGGTGTCACGGAGTCGTTGTTGTATAAGAATGTCGTGTATGTAGTTGTACTTCCGCTTACACTGGAACTGGAGAAGATCAGAGATAGTGATCCATTCACTGTAAGGATAAAAGATACACGAAAATTACAATGATTAAAACGTGTTTGAACTTAAGTACTTAATCTCCCCAAGACAATTAACATAGATATCCTCAATGTTTGACATCCGCTCTAAAGGTCATAGTCATAGGCGGAGGAGCAGGGGCCGGTGGCGCCCCCCCATGTCAGAGAAGGGTGGCCAGGCCACAGCATCTCTAATGGCAGGGGCGGATCCAGGATTTTTTTAAAGGAGGGGGCTAAGAATTATATCAATACTAGGTGCGAGCGCCATAGGCGCGAGCTTCCAGAGACGACGGTTCAGAAATGAGTTGTGATATTACCATATGGGGGTAGCTCTCTCTCACTCTCTCTATCTCTCTCTCTCTCTCTCTCTCTCTCTTAGTGCACGTGGCGGATTCAGCGGGAGGCGTAGGGGGGCGTAAGCCCCCCTTTATGTCGCTAATATTGCACCAGAATGCAGGATTTTTTTCAAAATTTTCCGGGGGAGCATGCCCCCGGACACCCCTACAAGGTTCAAGCCTTCGCCTCTCACATTGTACGCCCCATTCCGAAAATTCTGGATCCGACTCTCTTTGTGTCTCTCTTTTTTCATTGGACTTAATTATGTCATGCAGTTATTTGTACAATTTTGTCTTAATATTTCACTACTTTTCAGTCTCTCACTCAGAACGCTGCAAAATTTTCCGGGGTACCCCCATATCCATCTCCAATGAGAGGGTTGATTATGGAACTTGTGTCATATGGTTATTTTATATAATCCTTCCTTGATATCACAGTATTTTAAACTATCAAAACGCTGCAAAATACATTGAAAATGCGTCTAGACAGGACTTAGTTTTGAACCGAACCCCCACCTATGCGAGGGGTTTAGCACCCCTCTCATACTCTCCCCGCCTCGTGCTTTAGCCACAAGGTCGTGCCTGCGGCACGACATAGACATCGCTTCAGTTTGCCCCCCCCCTCAATATTAAAAACCCTCCTACGCCTATGATATTTTCTTAACGGTCATTATTTCAGTGCATGTTCTTATCTGAGTCGTGTAACAATCCAAATATTCAGTACTTTAATATCATCTTCTTTGATAAGATATATAATATAAAAAACAAAAATATGTTCTTTGAAAAATCCAGTGTATCCAAGCCAATAACAGAGACAAACAAGACAACGCGGAAAGACGTATATATACTGAGACCACTCACTGATTTAAAACTCCCAACTTTGCACAGGCAATGGGGTTTATTCCCAGTGGTGTGACTAAAGTACTATAAGGGCCTACATATAGGGGTCACACAGCCCTTAATCGCCCAACTTTTCAAACAAACAGTTCTTTTTTCGATTATTAAAATGACCGATACCAAAATTTATATTTCTATTGTTACAATTTCAAATTGAACGTACAAGTAAACCAGTTTAATAAATACAATTTTTGTAAAAATCAATTACATGTATATATTTAAAAAGTTTACATAAATCAATATTACGACTGTTTTCATGACTGTAATTTTAATTATAACAATAACCGTATTGCTTTGTACGTTTTACGTTACATTGCAAAGATGAAACAATCGTTTTTTCATATCGTTAAAAAGAATGTCAAAATTGCTATGTGAAACCGTTAAATTTTTAATGAATTGTAGCACACGGTGCAGTTACAAAAGCTTGTGTAATGATATCGTTCCAAAAAAATGTTAAAATTGTTATCTTACTTTAGAATTTTAATGCATTATAGCACATAGCACAGTAAACTCACGCAACATTACAAATGTTAGTTTACATGTTAATGTTAATTTACATACAAATGTTAAAATGTTTTCACGACATAAACGAGTTATGTACTTACTGGAGAACATCTGTGCTTCTGGACATAATGAATAATCAAATGAAACCGAAGATTCACATATATCGAGGTAGGATGAAGAACATGCAGCTACTGCACTGTGGTAAGAATAAGGAGCCTGGAAGTCACATGGGAATGATGTGGTAGCACCTGCTGCATTATCTGTAAAAAGAAAAACGATAAAACTAATAAAACCCATACGAAATGTAATGGTTTGTCTATACGACATATAATGGTCTGTACGAAATGTAATGGTTTGTCTGTGCGACATGTAATGGTTTGTCTGTACGACATGTAATGGTTTGTCTGTACGACATGTAATAGTTTGTCTGTACGACATGTAACGGTTTGTCTGTACGACATGTAATGGTTTGTACGACATGTAATGGTCTGTACGACATGTAATGGTTTGTCTGTACGACATTTAATGGTTTGTCTGTACGACATGTAATGGTTTGTCTGTACGACATGTAATGGTTTGTACGACATGTAATGGTTTGTCTGTACGACATGTAATGGTTTGTACGACATGTAATGGTTTGTCTGTACGACATGTAATGGTTTGTCTGTACGACATGTAATGGTTTGTACGACATGTAATGGTTTGTACGACATGTAATGGTTTGTTTGTACGACATGTAATGGTTTGTCTGTACGACATGTAATGGTTTGTACGACATGTAATGGTTTGTCTGTACGACATGTAATGGTTTGTACGAAATGTAATGGTTTGTACGACATGTAATGGTTTGTCTGTACGACATGTAATGGTTTGTCTGTACGACATGTAATGGTTTGCACGACATGTAATGGTTTGTCTGTACGACATGTAATGGTTTGTCTGTACGACATGTAATGGTTTGTACGACATTTAATGGTTTGTCTATACGACATGTAATGGTTTGTACGACATGTAATGGTTTGTCTATACGACATGTAATGGTTTGTCTATACGACATGTAATGGTTTGTCTATACGACATGTAATGGTTTGTCTATACGACATGTAATGGTTTGTCTATACGACATGTAATGGTTTGTCTGTACGACATGTAATAGTTTGTCTGTACGACATGTAATGGTTTGTACGACATGTAATGGTTTGTCTATACGACATGTAATAGTTTGTCTGTACGACATGTAATGGTTTGTCTGTACGACATGTAATGGTTTGTCTGTACGACATGTGATTGTTTGTCTGTACGACATGTAATGGTTTGTCTGTATGACATGTAATGGTTTGTCTGTAGGTCAGGTGAAATGACATACACTAAAACTGAAAGTGTAACAGATAAAACGGAATTGCGATATATGACAGAATTGTTAATCAGCAATCATATTGACATGGTACTATCATATACTGCGTCAAGTTTGAACTGGAAATTGACCTTTAATTTAAAATTACAAGCAGACATATTCATTGTGTAATTTGGGGGCTAAAGTAAAGTTTGTATAAAAGGATAGATGATAGCAATACTGATACTGAGTGTTTATGGTAATGGAACACTCTGTCTTCCCTAAATCGAACAGTCTATAAGCCTATTATAATATTCAAATATCAAGTCAAACGGTCTGGTCAAGCTTGACGCACTATTCGTGATCTATGTGAATCCGTGTTAATTAGTCGTTATTGTTGATATTTTCATATTCAACATAATTTTGGTATTTATACTGAGAAGTTATGTTATTCGCGTAAGGCAGATTTGTGCTTCGATCTTAGATGCAATATTTATAACATTGCAAATACTCTCTCTCTCTCTCTCTCTCTCTCTCTCTCTCTCTCTCTCTCTCCTTACTTTTGGCTACTGCTACATGTAGACGTTCTTGGTTTGTATACGTTCCTTTATCATCACAGATTTGGTCGCTGGAAGTCGGTGCGGAAAAACTATTGATATAAACTAATCGTTCAAATAATGGATTTGGTAGGAAAGAGACTTGCCACTCCGCTGAAAATTAAAACAAAATAATGCAATAAGTTTTGATCAATGTGTTTAAGTGGTGCGTAAAATGATACTCTTTCAAAAAACACTGTGGAATAACAAAAATCAGCCTAGAACATATTGTATCAAAATCACAAATCTGACAAAAAACACAATCATGAGACTAAAGTGTGAAATAAATCATGGATAACTATACCAATATTATATTGTATGACAAAACTTGACAAATCATGCCCGTAACAAAACTTGACAAACCAAGCACGTAACAAACCTTGACAAACCATGCACGTAACAAAACTTGACAAACCATGCACGTAACAAAATTTGACAAACCATGCACGTATCAAAACTTGACAAACCATGCACGTAACAAAACTTGACAAACCATGCACTTATCAAAACTTGAAAAACCATGCACGTAACAAAACTTGACAAACCATGCCCGTAACAAAACTTGACAAACCATGCACGTATCAAAACTTGACAAAGCATGCACGTAACAAAACTTGACAAACCATGCACGTAACAAAACTTCAGAAACCATACACGTAACAAAACTTCACAAACCATGCACGTCAAAAAATTTGACAAACCATGCACGTAACAAAACTTCACAGACCATGCCCGTAACAAAACTTGACAAACCATGCCCGTAACAAAACTTGACAAACCAGGCCCGTAATAATACTTGACAAACCATGCACGTAACAAGACTTCACAAGCCATGCACGTAACAAAACTTGACAAACCATGCACGTATCAAAACTTGACAAACCATGCACGTAACAAAACTTGACAAACCATGCACGTAACAAAACTTGACAAACCACGCCCGTAACAAAACTTCACTAATTATGCCAGTAACAAAACTTGACAAACCATGCACGTAACAAAACTTGACAAACCATGCACGTAACAAAACTTGACAAATCATGCACGTAACAAAACTTGACAAACCAGGCCCGTAATAATACTTGACAAACCATGCACGTAACAAGACTTGACAAACCATGCACGTAAAAAAACTTGACAAACCATGCACGTAACAAAACTTGACAAACCACGCCCGTAACAAAACTTCACAAATCATGCCAGTAACAAAACTTGGCAAACCATGCCCGTAACAAAACTTGACAAACCATGCACGTAACAAAACTTGACAAACCATGGCCGTAACAAAACTTCACAAACCATGCACGTAACAAAACTTGACAAACTATGCCCGTAACAATACTTGACAAACCATGCCCGTAACAAAACTTGACAAACCATGCCCGTAACAAAATTTGACAAACCATGCACTTAACAAAACTTGACACACCATGCCCGTAACAAAACTTGACAAACCATGCCCGTCATAAAACTTGACAAACCATGCCCGTAACAAAACTTGACAAACCATGCCTGTAACAAAACTTGACAAACCATGCACGTAACAAAATTTGACAAACCATGCACGTATCAAAACTTGACAAACCATGCACGTAACAAAACTTGACAAACCATGCACTTATCAAAACTTGAAAAACCATGCACGTAACAAAACTTGACAAACCATGCCCGTAACAAAACTTGACAAACCATGCACGTATCAAAACTTGACAAAGCATGCACGTAACAAAACTTGACAAACCATGCACGTAACAAAACTTCAGAAACCATACACGTAACAAAACTTTACAAACCATGCACGTAAAAAAATTTGACAAACCATGCACGTAACAAAACTTCACAGACCATGCCCGTAACAAAACTTGACAAACCATGCCCGTAACAAAACTTGACAAACCAGGCCCGTAATAATACTTGACAAACCATGCACGTAACAAGACTTGACAAGCCATGCACGTAACAAAACTTGACAAACCATGCACGTATCAAAACTTGACAAACCATGCACGTAACAAAACTTGACAAACCATGCACGTAACAAAACTTGACAAACCACGCCCGTAACAAAACTTCACTAATTATGCCAGTAACAAAACTTGACAAACCATGCACGTAACAAAACTTGACAAACCATGCACGTAACAAAACTTGACAAACTATGCACGTAACAAAACTTGACAAACCAGGCCCGTAATAATACTTGACAAACCACGCACGTAACAAGACTTGACAAACCATGCACGTAACAAAACTTGACAAACCATGCACGTAACAAAACTTGACAAACCACGCCCGTAACAAAACTTCACAAATCATGCCAGTAACAAAACTTGGCAAATCATGCCCGTAACAAAACTTGAAAAACCATGCACGTAACAAAACTTGACAAACCATGGCCGTAACAAAACTTCACAAAGCATGCACGTAACAAAACTTGACAAACCATGCACGTAACAAAACTTCAGAAACCATACACGTAACAAAACTTCACAAACCATGCACGTCAAAAAATTTGACAAACCATGCACGTAACAAAACTTCACAGACCATGCCCGTAACAAAACTTGACAAACCATGCCCGTAACAAAACTTGACAAACCAGGCCCGTAATAATACTTGACAAACCATGCACGTAACAAGACTTCACAAGCCATGCACGTAACAAAACTTGACAAACCATGCACGTATCAAAACTTGACAAACCATGCACGTAACAAAACTTGACAAACCATGCACGTAACAAAACTTGACAAACCACGCCCGTAACAAAACTTCACTAATTATGCCAGTAACAAAACTTGACAAACCATGCACGTAACAAAACTTGACAAACCATGCACGTAACAAAACTTGACAAATCATGCACGTAACAAAACTTGACAAACCAGGCCCGTAATAATACTTGACAAACCATGCACGTAACAAGACTTGACAAACCATGCACGTAAAAAAACTTGACAAACCATGCACGTAACAAAACTTGGACAAACCACGCCGTAACAAAAACTTCACAAATCATGCCAGTAACAAAACTTGGCAAACCATGCCGTAACAAAACTTGACAAACCATGCACGTAACAAAACTTGACAAAACCATGGCCGTAACAAAACTTCCACAAACCATGCACGTAACAAAAACTTGACAAACTATGCCCGTAACAAGACTGACAAACCATGCCGTAACAAACTTGACAAAACCATGCCGTAACAAATTTGACAAACCATGCATTAACAAAACTTGACACACCATGCCCGTAACAAAACTTGACAAACCATGCCCGTCATAAAAAACTTGACAAACCATGCCCGTACAAAACTTGACAAACCATGCCTGTAACAAAACTTGACAAACCATGCACGTAACAAAATTTGACAAACCATGCACGTATTAAAACTTGACAAACCATGCACGTAACAAAACTTGACAAACCATGCACTTATCAAAACTTGAAAAACCATGCACGTAACAAAACTTGACAAACCATGCCCGTAACAAAACTTGACAAACCATGCACGTATCAAAACTTGACAAAGCATGCACGTAACAAAACTTGACAAACCATGCACGTAACAAAACTTCAGAAACCATACACGTAACAAAACTTGACAAACTATGCCCGTAACAATACTTGACAAACCATGCCCGTAACAAAACTTGACAAACCATGCCCGTAACAAAATTTGACAAACCATGCACTTAACAAAACTTGACAAACCATGCCCGTAACAAAACTTGACAAACCATGCCCGTCATAAAACTTGACAAACAATGCCCGTAACAAAACTTGACAAACGATGCACGTAACAAAACTTCACAGACCATGCCCGTAACAAAACTTGACAAACCATGCACGTATCAAAACTTGACAAACCATGCACGTAACAAAACTTGACAAACCATGCACGTAACAAAACTTGACAAACCACGCCCGTAACAAAACTTCACTAATTATGCCAGTAACAAAACTTGACAAACCATGCACGTAACAAAACTTGACAAACCATGCACGTAACAAAACTTGACAAACTATGCACGTAACAAAACTTGACAAACCAGGCCCGTAATAATACTTGACAAACCATGCACGTAACAAGACTTGACAAACCATGCACGTAACAAAACTTGACAAACCATGCACGTAACAAAACTTGACAAACCACGCCCGTAACAAAACTTCACAAATCATGCCAGTAACAAAACTTGGCAAACCATGCCCGTAACAAAACTTGACAAACCATGCACGTAACAAAACTTGACAAACCATGCACGTATCAAAACTTCACAAACCATGGCCGTAACAAAACTTCACAAACCATGCACGTAACAAAACTTGACAAACTATGCCCGTAACAATACTTGACAAACCATGCCCGTAACAAAACTTGACAAACCATGCCTGTAACAAAATTTGACAAACCATGCACTTAACAAAACTTGACAAACCATGCCCGTAACAAAACTTGACAAACCATGCCCGTCATAAAACTTGACAAACCATGCCCGTAACAAAACTTGACAAACCATGCCTGTAACAAAACTTGACAAACTATGCCCGTAAAGTGTGGGACAAATTCGCCCTCGCCCGATATGGAATTTATTGACCCTGTAAAAACCATATTAGGTGACCAACAGACTGCGTAACTAATAATGTTATCATACAAAGATTTAAAACATGTCTTGCCAATGCTATATCACTCTTATTTAACGAATGTCATGGCTCATCAGAAGTGTTTGAACATTCTCACCAATTAGCGAAGCAGACAACAGAAAAATCGTGTAAATGATGATACAACATCAAATTTGGCATAATTGATCTCCAAGGGCTAATGATCAAATGTACCCGATTGGCCATTTGAAAATCTAAGATGGCCGCCAAAATAGTTGCCTGCAGATGAAGTTTTGCTTAGAAACATTTGTAGTAGTCCAATCTATATGATCTTAGTATGAATTCCTATGTTTTCAGAGGACTACTGATCAAATCTACCTGATTGGTCAGGTAAAAATCCAAGATGGCGGTCATTTTTCAAGATGGCCGCCAAAATATTTGCCTGAAATTTTTTGCTTTAAAATATTTGTATTTGTCTAATTTTTATGATCTAAGTGTAGATTTTAGAGAGTTATTAATCAATTCTACCCGATTGGCAAGTTAAAAATCCAAGATGGCGGCCAGTTTTCAAGATGGCCGCCAACAAATTCGCCGAAAGTTTTTTGCTAAGAAATAATTTTAGTTCTCCAATTTTCATGATGTAAGTGTGGTTTCCAATGTTTTCAGACCTGCTGAACTATATGTTTATGTTTATAAAGCACTCTGAGACAGATTTATTTACTGAGTTGTCTGTTTTTTCTCTCCTCATCCCGGCTTGTACATTTCAAAGTAATGCATTCAATGCTGCTTGTTTCTGATCTGCTACTGTTCGCATATGCAACTGCAGAGCGCTGCAACTGGTGGTAATGCTGTTTAATGCCATAACTCTTCTGTCTGTGTCCACTCCAATTCAGCTGGACTAATAATGATTGCATTACAGTCGGTTGCCTAAACTCAGATTATCTCAGCCCGGTATGTTGCGTGTTTTGTATGTTCTCTTACGGCTGCCTGCTTGTGGAATTCATTTGTATAATGGGTGCATCCAGGAATTGGAAAAAACGGTCTAGTGTTGCTTCGTCAGTTGCTTTGCTGATCTGTTCTGACATGAGAATAGAGAACTTTTCCATTCTCTGCATGTCAAAACCACAAATCAATGTTTGATGCTGGTTAAGATGAGGTGAAGTTTTAATAATATTGTCAACTACATGATATTGTGAAGTGCACGATGAATATTGTCAAAAATGGTTTTTGTCAAGTACTTGATGATTATAGCCAAGTACATGATAGGTATGGTCAAGTACATGATGTAAAATGTCAAGTAAATGGTGGATATTGTGAAGCAACTACTTCTTTTTGTTATGCCATTAGATGAACAATGACAAGGATAACTGATAGTCGACCTTCAAGTGTTTCTTCTAAGAAATTCTATTGACCAGCTCTTGTTTGAAAAATGAATCGTAGGTTTTCTTGATTTGATGATCGAAATTTTTTCAGCTCGATCCTCTAGCTCTGAAAGAAAGTTTTCTTTGTCTGATCTGTGATCTGCAGCTACCATTTCAGTAAGAGTTGGTTTTGCAATGTTCTTTGTATCCAATACAAACATAGCCTAGTATCCAGCCAATTGGTGAATAATTTCAAATCACATCTAAATGTTTTGCTGGAGTGACATATCGCGGAGATGAACAAGTATATAATGTGCTTGGACTTGCCAAACATGGTCCTTTCTGTGTTAAATGATGGACTGACCATGTGATGCTATCTGCATCAGCTTCATACTTAATTCTCAAAACTTACAACCTAGACAATAACTCTGTCAAATATGATTTGATTGACTTGGGTGTTGGTAAGATTCGGTTCTCTACTGGAAGAAGATTGAGTTTCTTGTGATGAAGCCATGCAGAATATAGGTACTCGTATATGCTACTGGAAGGTTTGGAACTTTTCAACCTTTATTTTTGACCGCAGTTTGAGTGATCTATGTTCATTGCAAGGATTATCCTGTTTTGATTTGGGGAAATGGACACACTTATATCTAAATACGTTTGAGCTAAAGTCGCGGTCGAAGAATGCTTTATGTTGTAAAGACTTGGGACAGATCAATTACTTGTTTACATATTGTACAAAAGTGGCTGGCACTAATCCCCATGCTGAGTTTTACAGCAGCAATATCACCAGGCTCGATATTGCCTCACAATCACTCCTGCAAGACGGTCATTGAATCGCACTTGAAACTTTTGTTGGTATATGTATTCAATCTCACATAAATGCCTTTTTCTACTTTCATCTAGTTAAGCCCACAACCCAATAGTTGTGGCAGATCCTGCACACTATCAACTTCTTTGAGCAATAGATGAGAGTTGGGTCTGTGACGAGGACCAGTGTCAGAAGTCAATCCAATGGATGTGACTGCTAAAACAAGTTATAGTTGCCAACAATGGATTGATAATTATATTTCCTAGTTCTTGATCATATTTTAAACAGGCAAATAAAGTTACGCAGGTTTGAAAACATGGTGTTTCACATTCAATTCATGCAAATTTGACAACTTCAACATTTCTAAGCAAGCATCAACTTCATGCGACTTTTTTGGCGGCCATCTTGAAATATGGTCGTCATCTTTCATTTTTGATTGGCTAATCTGGTAGATTGCATCAGTATCCCAGTGAAAAGATTGGAATCCACACTTGGATCATGCAATTTGGACAACTACAAATATTTCTAAGCAAAACATCAGTTCGGACGACTTGTATGGCGACCATCTTAAAAAATGGTCGTCATCCTAAATTTTCAATTGGTTAATCATATAGATTTGTTAAGTAGCCCTCTGAAAACATAGGAAACCACACTTAGATCATACAAATTGGACATCTACAAATATTTCTAAGCTAAACATTATCTTCAGGCGACTATTTTGGTGGCCATCTTGAAAAATGGCCCCCATCTTGGATTTTCAAATGGCAATCGAGTAGATTTGATCAGTAGCTCTTGGAGATCAAATGTGCCAAATTTGGTGCTTGTATCATCATTTGCACGATTCTTCTCAAAAATGGCTTTTATCTGCTCCACTAAATATGCTCATAGGCAAATTCAATAGGACTCATAAAATGTGAACGAATCAAAGTCATTAATTAAGTGCTGCTTAGCTTTCCAATTAGCTTTTGAGTACTGACAGGTCGTCTTTTGAAATAAAATCCAAAACAATATAAAGAAATTAAAAACATGTTTAAGTTGTAACTTACAAGATAATAGGTAATACTTGAGTTTTGTGGAAGATGCGACATCGAGATTCAAACATGCGTAAATGTTATAATTTCTTCCGTCGCCAAAAGGTTGAAATGCTGTTAAGCATTTACAAATATTTACATTGGTGATGTTTTAATATATCAAAATCAGTTTGAGACAAAATGGTAATTATAGGAGTATAATAACAATTGCTAATGTGACTTTACTCATTTCTAACCTATCCTAATGTTATATGAAGTCTAATCAAAGTTTATGCTGCCAATAAAAATTTTCGTCTTTTTATCTTTTTTGACAAAAAGTTTCAAATCATAATCACAAAAACGACAAATTGTTCTAAAACAGTATAGGGTATTTTCATAATTTTAAATTCAAGAGTTGCAGGTGGATTTGGAAGTGACGGGCGCACATGATGGTTTCATCACTAGCTTTCGAAGTCAAGGGTTGTGAGTTCGAACCTAACTCGGGACTTGGAAATTCCCATTTGCCCATACCAAAAACTAAAAGCTAATAACTAGAGTAGTCTTTCCGATGAGACTCAAAACAAAGATTATGCGTCTTATAACCTCTGTAGGTTCGAACAAGAGTAGGTCACTTGTGGCCACTACAGAGGACGTTCACAACTAAACTGAGCAACATAAGCGTTCGAAGAAAAGTAGGTTTCTTGAAGCTGGTACGTATGACGCTTACAACTAAAAGCGATTGAAACAGACCGAGCAACATAAGACATATTGATATATTAACATTTTGATACTTACTTTATCATATAATAACCTTCAGTTGTTTGATTAAAGCATTCAAAGGAATAGACATCAGTGGTACCATCGGGCTTTGTGTTGACTGTGAAGTTATGTATTAAAGATGATTCTACATGCCATGTTCCTTTAGTGCTTGTCAACCAATCCCCGGTGGTAACCATGTCGGTGGGGAAAGTGCATTGTGATTCAACTGAAAATGAAACAGTACACCATTAGGAGAAAACACAATACAATTGTGCGGTTAAATTTAAGCATGATAAAATAAAAATTGTATTTTCTGTATGCTCTGAAACACATGTCGCACAAGCCAATGGATATACATATTTGATGAGGAATATCATGTCATTTTCACCGTACGTGAAATGAATTTTTTTCAAAATTCTGAAGCCTTTTCAGTTTATCAGTCACCCGGTAGCTGCAAATTCAAAATAAAATGTCACTTGAAACCGATTGACTAAAAACTGTGTTTAGGATATCATTGGTTTACTTAAGTGTCAAATTTTTATTCGCTTATTGCTATTTTCTAAAATTACTTAAGTAATATATGTACCTGTATCTACATCAGAAATATGGGCGGATACAGAAGAGGGGGATTTTGGGCAGTAAACAAAGGCTCCTAAAATTTAAAGAATGTGTAAGAAAAGGGGCTTTTATTATTATTTCATAATAATAAGAATATTAAGGATTTATTCAGACATAGTTTTACACTTCGGAGATGCAAGGAAATAGCGTTTTACAAATGTTATTTCTAATCTTAGACTAAGCAAGTCGCACGTTTCAATTATTTTAGCCAGCCAATGAAAATACTTAGTTATTTCTCTGATTTTAAAAAAATCGCAAAGGTTTTTCATGTATATCTCATACAGCAGAAATCTAGCATTATAAGCTGAACACGATCTTATATACCAAGGGAGGTAATAACAAAAATGTACAAGCAGTTGCTCATAGTCACGATAGGATTATTTAAATCTTTAACATTACGTAATAATATCAGACATTGAAATAAAATCATTAATCAAATAAAACATGGGATAGAACTCGATATATAATGGATCTTTAAATAATTTAAAAGATCTTTTGTGCATATTAGTGATTTATCACTGGAGAACTCTTAATGGTAATAATAGGGCTCTATTAATATTTAATAAAAATAAACACCGTTTTATTTAAAGGATTGGGAAAATAAAAATCAGTTTTAACATAAAGTCACAAAGTGATATGTTTACACAAACGCAGGCTATTTATTGATATTACTAATTGATTAAATAGAAAACTTGGTCAAAGTTCTCATGTTTCATGACAAAAATGTCAAGCTCATAACAAGATCGGTCTAATGATATAATTATAAACCCATTTAATACGCGTTTGGTCATTTTCAATACGAAAAATTAAAAAGTTGTTAGATTCGGACTTTCAAAAAAAAATTAAAAATTATTTTACTAATACTTAGTCAGAAGCCCAGGCTTATCAAGGCCCTTGCAGAGTTTCATGGTTGCCATTACAATATTGTTCATAAGTATGATATCTCTGTATCCGAAATAAACCCTGAATATAATTTGACGTATAACAAGAGTATTAGAAAATATTTCAGTATTTTTTAAAAACATAAAAATAACCATAGATAACTTAATATTATATAGAAACTTAATAAGTAATCTTTGTCATGCTCAGTTTGTTAGTATGTCATTGTCACGTTAATTTTGTGTATGTGTTTTTGATTTATAACCTGATGTACCATATATGTGGCTCAGTGAATAAAGAATTGAATTGAATTGAATTGAATTGGCGTCCATGCTTCATGTATATTTAATTTGAAATTTTGATTTCACGCGTGGCGGTTGTAGCTACTGTAGCTAAGCAGGAGAAGTTTACCCTCCCAGAACAAGCGGTCTCACTTCCCTGGTTGAAGTCCATGTGTTTTAACTTAGTTTTCAAAGTTTTTTCTTTGCCTTTGGTATTGTGGAAATGGATCGGTATGTGTGTGTTTGATATTCAAAGATTATCTAAAATGACAACAATATTCTAGAATCCAACTTATCCAATAACACTATAAAATGTATAAGATAAATTTTAGAAGACTAATTGGCATTCCATTTTACAGTTACACATCAACAATTTAAGTTAAATCAATGAGACAGACAAAATCTGGGCGTTTTACAAACATTTTTTCGGTAACAGTACACAAACAATACGACCCTTTACTATTGACTTTACTGAATTACAGACTTGATTAAAATACACTTGGCTATTTAGTTTAAAACACTGCAATGATACCCTTTAATTTTGACATTTGAATTTTTTAAAATTTGAAATTATATAGCCTCACGGGCGTTACTCGAAAACGCTCGTTTTGATTTCGAATTATTACGTTGACAAATTAGAAACTGGTAAATGTTTGTTTATTTGTAAATAACAGTATCAGTTATAATGATAAACATTAAAAAGTTAAAGTAAATATAAATATAATGGTAAAATTATACATAATGTACTCATTATGGCAGTTAAAGGGGTAGACATGTTAAAATGAATGTAGACATTTCATTTGAAATTGTCAATGACAATTCGGACAATTCGAAAAGCAAAGTAAAAACTTTGAAAACTGGCAAATTAAGTTAAACATGTGGATTTACATTAGGAAATGAGACTGGTTGCTCCAGAAAGACAAGCACACCATACCAAACAGCTACATTCGAAATTTATACAATATATAATCAAAATGTGAACTTCCACTATGAGGGTGAGACTGGTTGCTCCAGAAAGACAAGCACACCGATCCCAAACAGCCACATTCGAAATTTATACAATTTATAATCAAAATGTGAACTTCCACTATGAGGTTGAGACTGGTTGCTCCAGAAAGACAAGCACACCGATCCCAAACAGCCACATTCGAAATTTATACAAGTTATAATCAACATTTGAACTTCCACTATGAGGTTGAGACTGGTTGCTCCTGAAAGACAAGCACACCGATCCCAAACAGCCACATTCGAAATTTATACAATGTATAAGCAACATGTGAACTTCCACTACGAGGGTGAGGCCGGGTGTTACAGAAGACTAATGTGATATATTGTAAATTACATGTACTGACTAAAACGATATCATAAGTTATACTGCTTAACGACCATAAACAGGTTTTAAACTATGTTTTATTTTTAGTGGGAATTTGAATCTGAACCAAATTTTAAAATTAAATCTGGGATGGTTTTTTAACATACACTTTTCCTCCTGCTGGTTTATTGACAAATGCATTTAATTTTAAATTCCGTTTGAAAGAGTTGAAAAAATGTATACATAATATGAGAGAATAAGAACCTGGTGTGAATATTAGAATTTTTTAAAATACAGTTAACTGGACTAAAGACTAACATGGGGTGATTCATTTGATAAAGTTGTATTAGACTTTTTAAAATTTAAATTCTTTAAAAATTAATACAGGTATCGATAAAACAAAATGCATTGTAAACTAATAAAACGTTGAACAGTACTAACACACAAAAACTCATTGTTGATGCACT
This sequence comes from Anadara kagoshimensis, assembly GCA_021292105.1. Taxonomy (NCBI): domain Eukaryota; kingdom Metazoa; phylum Mollusca; class Bivalvia; order Arcoida; family Arcidae; genus Anadara; species Anadara kagoshimensis. Next base: position 13,215,202 of record CM037873.1, read on the forward strand.
TTAACAGTTTGTTACAAAATAAACATTTTGAAACCAAACGAAATTTTCTTTCGATCTGGGAATTTGTCAAAGCATCTACCGTATATATGTATATTTTTCATAGAAAAAGAAACTTTCACAATATTTCAATAGAAAAAAATCATGAAAACCATCACCTTTTTCTTATATCTATAAATGTAGCCTTTTGCGGGTGTTATTATTTAAGAGATAAAACGTCATTTATTGATCTGAAGGTGTCGAATTGAATGATTAGACGGCGACAGTCTTCTCAATACACCTGTTACAACAGTAACAACATATCGTCGTAGTAAAATGTTGAACTGGAAGAATACAAAATGTCTTACAAAATACCACATGTAACTATCAATCTATATAGAACTAATTGATGAACCATATTGTATTAACGATATACACATCTCCTATCGATGTTGATGTTTTGCACCAAGTTTCATGTAATAGTGTTTAAAAGTTTTGGAGAATTTACGCAGAAAGAATTTCGGACGAACGGACTGACTAAAGAAAGGAAGGGCGGACGGACGGAAACTCAAATTCAATACCCCCTCTAACAAGGATGATAAGACATTAAAGCAGCTTAATAAGTTAACTAAAACTGATTGTAGAAGCAATGACAACAGATCCGTACATGGTCATTTTGTAGTTGAATCTTGAACTTGCTATTGTTATTTATGGTAAAGGTTACAGGGGAATCAAAAACAAATATATCAATCCATGTCCAAATCAAAATCCTAAAGCAAAGTAAAAATTGAAAGTGATAAATTACGTTGAACACGTGAACTTCCACCGGACAGGTGAGGCCGGGTGCTCCGGAAGGGTAAGCACCTCCTGTTTATTAGATAGACCCGCCACGTGTTTACGTAAGTATTAAAAAATGAGAATGAAATGAACATGTAACTACGGGAAAACGTTGTGCAATGATTCCGTGGTGCGAACAAACCATGTAACTACGGCCACGATGTGCAATGATTCTGTGGTGCGAACAAACTGTACAATAGCGTATCACAAGAGCACGTGGAACTTTTCTGTATGGCCTCATTCAGCCACTGTTCAAGAGAAGAAGGCATACTGCAAGGTATAAAGTTGACAATAGGAAAAATGAGGTTGTCATATACCATTTTGTATGTATTTTATGATTGGTTTTTAAAAGAAATGGTATATAACAAAGTTATTATATTTGTAGAAGTTTGATCAAAACCAGTTACTAACAAATAATAAGAAGTAGTAACATACTCGTACCTGTGGTATTTTTTGAAAAAACCACCACATGATAGTTTTTAAATTAACAGTTTGGGTATAAAGTTGAATATTGATTGTGTACTTGACAAAGAATGTGTATCTTAATTACATAGAGATGTAGGATTTTATCTTTGGTAACTTTTCAACAGAGGATTCAGATACATACGCCACAATTAATGTCATTTTCACCATTCAAACATTGATATACTCGTTTCTATAGATTGTCCGCCACTTCGTTTTACACTGACTTTAGGTGCTATAGAAAGGAAAGTATGAAATTTTATTAAAGAAAAAAAAGTGAAATTGATGATACCAAAATAATTTCATTTTTTTGTTTGAAGTCCAAATCGACATTTGATTCGGCCCATCCCGACCCATTGAGGTGTACAATGCACTTAGTCTTATATATAACCAGTGTTTAAATACTAACTCGAGAATCTTTAAAGGGGAGTCCGCGGTAGTTCCTACCGACCTAAAATGATTAATGGCTTTCTGTCTGATGACAAGAGGGTAAAGCTAATAATAGCAACACATTGTGTTTGTAAACATTAAGCACATGGGTACACAGACCAGTATAAAGGGGTATTCAGATACAGAGCAAGTACTGTGATTGGTCTTATTATATGGCAAAAAAAAAAACAGTGAAATTAAAACTTTTGAAGCAAATAAAACTGATAAGTTTTCAAATTCAATTTATATTAATTGCACTAATTGAAGTTAATTATATCCATAAAATAACTAAAACATGTTACCTATTTAATGAGAAGTTTTGCCTTCTAGCTGTGGATTGTATACATTGGAATTTTTAAGATAAATAAATAAATAAATTATTTGCATGAAAGTCCAAACTGTTTTATTTTTATCATTTAAAATGTTAAGTTTATTATCAGAAGAGGTCACATTTTTAAATTCAACTTGATATAATGCATATTTTCTAGCATCATTTTGATAAAAAATGTTTACCAGAATATATTTCCTTCATACCAGGGTATTAATAATTATATTCTGATTTTCTCAATTGCTTCTACCCTACATTTTTGCTGAATTCACTATTCACAGATGGATCACTTTACAATCTTTAATTTGTTGGTAATAACAATTAAGAGGATAAAGAATGTCATTTCTGTTTTCATCCCAACTGTTTATTTCAATACCAATTGTAATTTTTTTTAGAAATTCGTTTCCCCAGGTAAATCACTTCCTAAACTTTGTAAATAACAGTAAGAATGATTTATGTCCTCATGGTATGGGTAACACCAGCTGACCAGGTCAACATCCATTTTAGGCGCGAAAGCTATTGAATTGTCCAGTGTGTATTTGTAAAGTTTATTTGTCATTTATTTAAAAAAATAGTGGATTATATAGACTTTAGAAACAGAAGATAAGAATGGAAACTAACTTATTCAACATGTTATGTAATTTTTTAATCTACCATTTGTTGTTTACCGGTAATTCAGTGTCAGGATTGGATTTTAATCATTTAGAAATTAAAATTGTGCAAATGAACAGAATTTGATATGTTCTACTCTTGTAGCAAGATATAGGTTTGTTAAATTTAATGCTTTACCATAATCCAGTAATAATATAGGAATGTTTAGGGATGATGTAGATGACAAAAACAATATTAAAGAGGTCAAGTTATTGTATACTCAGACAGTGGAACTTTGTGTCACAAATAGTCATTGAATATACAATTAGAAAAGCATGTTTTTATGCTGCTAAGGCACTGGACAGTCTAAAAACAGGTAATTTGAATGTGTAATGTCCAGGAATTTGTATTGAAAAATCACATCTCAATCAACTTCTAACTTAATTATGCAAAACACAAACCATTGTTGATATAACTGCAAGGATAAAAATGTTTTACTATCATAAATTATATAAATAATAACCATAAATGGATCTATACATAAAATTTGGATTTCTCATTGGTGAGTTGTTATTTATATACATGTATTTGCATTATAAATTTAGTATATTGATTCTGTTTTTAGTCAAACATAATTTAATCAGTTATTGTCTAGAAAGCACATGGTGTTGTTTTGGTCACATGGCCTAGTTGAAAGTTCACATATTCCATATATGGAATGGGTTTATTTGAATCATCTCCTGCTTCAAATATTTACAGTGTGATTACATTGTAATTACAGAATTTTCAAAAGTAATTTTTTGTCATGATGTGCAACACATTCAGATGAGTTTGCATGCCAAAAATTGAAACTATGAAAAATTTTTGACAATAGTTACTGAAAAAAATCTTGCCCTGTCATGAAAGGTGCAAGAAACTGAGACATTTTCAAATTAGGCTCCTCCCATTTCCTTTTATACTGCTGGCCCGGCTTTAACTGGTACATTTATATTTGCCAGACTTATATCTGGATATCTGGTCGCTTGCAAGGTGCATTTTAGATCTTATGGTGACTGACTCGATGAACATTTTCAATAAAACAAGAGATATAAGTTAAGATGATTAACTGTGGTTCTTGCCCATAAATAAATTTCCATAACCTATAGCTTTTTCTGAACTATTGATAAGTTGAAATATTTCCGTAGGTTTTGAGCTTCCAACTTTGGTTCTTTAATGCATTCTTTTTCATTGATTATATTGGAAGCAACACATACGTTAGTGATGATTGCTAACAGTTAAATAAAACAAAGAATGATGGTGGCAAAGCCTTGTGACTTTTGTTGTTACTTGGGCCCTTTCTCAATAGTTACTACATTTTATTTATGTTTATTTGGGCCCAATAATTAAAGCCATGCCGATTTTTTAATTAAAAAAATATATAGAAAATTTATTAGCTCATTAGCTCAGGGAAATGTTCCTGGGGCCCTTTTTTAACAGTTACTACATTTTATATCAGTTTATTTTGGTCCAATAATTAAAGTAATGTCATTTTTTTTAAATTTTAAAATGCAATGAAAACAATTATTATGTTTTGTTTTTTTAATATTTATATTAAAATTATAAAATGCCCTACTATTTGCATACGCAAAGTTGAACCATCATTGAACTTGTATGTGAATTAAAAGAAAACGTGAAATCAGCAATTCAACCGCTGGTGACCAATTTGCAAGTTGTAAAGGAATAACTATGGACAACAATACACACAATAAAGAGTTACAAAATGTTAATCATATCTTGTTTGACAAATTACATGTTCTAAAACAACGTACATGACAACAGCCAACAGGAATATGAACAAACTAAGGAAAGAACAAAAAGATAAACGGCTCTGATTACACAACTTTGCTTATATAACATCTAAATTGTTACCCAGAACAAGTCGTTATCATAAGTTTGTAAAATACATGCATTTTAGTATTTATGGAAAAAACCTGTCTAAAAATGTTATTAAAACACATAATACAAACATGTACAGCACTCCGAATTTTACGCTTGTCTTGCTTTTAACCTTGGTAAAATTGCCTACATACATTCTTTGATATTATAGATCCCGGCGGCTAAGTGGTATATGACGTGCACATACGGATCACAGGGCCTCTCGCCACCTAGGTTTGAATCCTACTCCGGAAATATCTCCTAGTGAAAATGCTTGCCGAAGGTGGTTCTCTCGGTACTCCAGTTTCCTCAGCCATCCCTGGACTGACCACTTGGATATAAGTGTATGAATCTTAACTGGGGTGTGAAAATTCATTGCTCCACTTTACTCAACTCCTATGACACCTGCTGAAGACTTGGGGCACTTATACAACCTTCACTCTTAGTAGTCCGTTTCTTTGTATACTTAATGATTACACACAGAGGAATCACTTGTCCATTGTGTATGTTCAGACTTATGTTGGGAGTAAAGTATGAAATAAAACACCTGTGTGTTACTAACTGTTAAATCAACAATGTATATATATTTGTACGTGGGATGGGGTTGGAGTTAAAGTCTCATTTTGCCATTTCAAAAGCCGTTGAACGTGTCTACAGAGGCACGTTTATACATAGATGGTCAATGGCTCATCACCTCTATTTCTGGAACCGACCATGTATGTAATCATTAGAAACAAACATACTGATCTATTTTCAAATCAAAATCTCAAAGCAAACCAATTTTTTACACTGGCAAACAAGGTTAAACACGTGAACTTCCAACAGGCCTAGTGAAGTGAGGCCGGATGCTCCGGAAGGGTAAGCACCTCCTGTTTAGCTAGCTACACCCACTAACTACTTAATTGTACTAAACTATTAATTTTAGTGCGTGCGAATTTTAGCGCCAATGACAATTTAGGTAAATTCACATAACTTGAATCGACTTAGATCTCATGGATCACCTTATGTTCTGTGGTTGTCTTTAATTTGACGATGGATTTAAATATTTAGCCCTACTGTAACATCGCGAAAATCGCTTAAATAAGAAACCCGCTTAAAGCATACGTTTACATACGTAAATATCCACTAATACCAAAGTTTCGATGAGTTCATTCTTCATGAAAGAGCGGGAAAACATGAATATCAAGAATTCATTTTGTGTGTATATAAGGACATTTGTCTCAATAGTTAGCTTTCAGTTTGCTTCACAATCCCGGCTTATCTATTTTCTTTGAAATGGAATATGGAAATTTCAACCTAAAAAACTACCATGGAAACCAAAGATAAAAGGGAAAAGTAACGATTGAAATAAGAAAAGGCAAGATAAAAACATATTGAAACCCTCTCGAAATACCCGACTTTGGACGGTTGTTTGATATAAGGCCAAAATGAAGTGCCATTATAGCAATATCTACATTTCATTTAAAACAAAATAGACGTTGTGTTATTTGAAACGCCTTATCTGAAGCACATTACACGTCCAAAACCTACTTGAACTGGTTTATCTAAGCTAGTGTAATAGTTGATCTGACTTTTAAAAAGTACGTGATTGATTGATTGATTGATTGATTGATTGATTGATTGATTGATTGATTGATTGATTGATTGATTGATTGATTGAATGAATGAATTGAGTTGTATGTTCCAGTCAAGAATATTTCACTTATATCGATACGTCACCAGTTATATGTGAGTGACTACCTATTTTCAATTCCAGGCAAGACCCGGCCGGGGTTCAAACCCACGACGCCCAAGTTCCCCACATACGGAGCGAGCAATTTACCAGCTTAGCTACCGTAGTGGTGTCTAAAATTTACAGACTTTCCAATTTAAAAAATTACTTACCTGCGGGAAAAATCAGCAAAATCACAAAAAGCAGCAAACCCTGTCTCAGATCCATCCGATTTAAATATTCCAAGCGAAAATTAACAGACTACTGAAATTTTCCTTCAATTGAAATCACGTATTTATATCCTTATTAACACAAACACAAAAACGGTATTAATTCCATTACGAATTTTCACATTATAAAACTTGATAAAAATATCAAAAACTGATTTTTAAAGAAAAAGATTACATTTTATAACAATTTTCTACACTATATTTAATTTAGGATAAATTCCATTTTTGAATTCCCACTGTTTTGATTCAAGGCATCACGTTAAAATAATCTAAGTGTAATTAGTTTGTCATCCATGTTTGTTGATTTGCCTATGACATCGGCAGTATAACGTACTACATCATGCATATTCGATAAGAAATCCTAAACATTATATCACTTCAATGATTCTGATCACTGGATCAAAAATTTGAATTAAACTCTATACCTAGCTCACTGAAAGGTTACGAATGAATTTTATTTAATAGAATTTTACATGATAAAGAAAGGTTAAACTAATGCCTTTCTAATATTCACCCAAACAATGTCAATTTTAACTTGCATTGTCAAAAGCAGTCTTATATGCTTTTCTTAAACTATAAAAGCATATTCATATTTCGTTTATTACTACGGATAGGAAAATAACATGCTTTACAATATCGACTTAAAGTAAAATAGGTATTCCTTCTATGTTGACGCATTCATTGGTAATTCTTTTCAAATCGATTTTTTGAGAAAAAATATTAAATCGATGTGAAAGGGCACAGCTACAATTTGAAAAGCTTTTTTGAAATTAAAGTAAATCATGATTTGAAGTTTATCTACGGAAATATTAACGTGTGTGAAAAGTGAAATATCAATGTTTGACCAATTTTTATATTTATCAAATATACTATCTCAATTAATGTTTAAACTTCTGTAAAAAAAAATAGTACAACGTTACAAAATTGCTGAGGAACTGTTGAAGTTGATGGCGGTATGATAAACTTTAATTTGGGTTAATTTTGTTTTTCAGATCAATTGATTAAATATAAATTCAAACTTTTTAAACAAATAAAAATAGGAACCAGAGTGGATAAATGAATCAATAAAGCACAAAACAGTACCTAATAAAGTGTAAAATATCTACTCCATTATAATGTTTGTGTAGTCAAGAACTAATATAGAGAACAATTACAATCTCGATATAACGACCTGACAGAGATGAGACATGACAAAAGAGACACGATCTGATCGATCAACAGTCCTTTAATGTCGACTTTTAACATTCAAACATTTATCAGTTTTCTGTATCAACATTTACTATGTCAATTGTTTCTATATTTAATTTTAATTGAATCTAATAAATAAACCATTCATCGTTAGTTTCTATCTGTGAAGCTCATGGAGGAGGGGAGATAACCTATCATAAAACTTTAACTTCTCAATATGACCGGTATAATATAATCTAATACAGTTCTATTAAACTATCAAACTAAGAATTTTAAGACATGCTTGTTTCCCATCAAAATATTGCCAGAAATGACACTAGAGTTAACTTTATAATTACAAACATTTTGGTACATATATGCCCAGTATACAACAGGGTACATACAATGTAGTAAAACTTTAATTAATTTGAGTCAAAAGTGTTTCACAAATATATTATATTACAGGATACGTAAACAGTACTACAAAGGTTTACTGTCGAAAGCAAATGTCCAGTGAAATAATTAGGGTCCATTATAATATACGTATCATCAAATCCACGTAATTTTACTCGTTTGTCATTTTATTAAATTTCTCATAACCCCCTTAACATCACCATATACAAAAGAACATGCTCTGTAAAATAACACCATTTATGCTCTAATCATATAAATAACAAACAAGTCGGATTTATGTTGTTTTTCTGATCGTTTTCTTTTGTGTGCTCTCTCTCTCTCTCTCTCTCTCTCTCTCTCTCTCTCTCTCTCGGGCTCTCTTATGAAAGGGAGTTAGTATGTTGTTGTTTCTACTATTAGGTTCACGGTTACACTATTGTTGTTGTAGACAAGTATGATGTCTCTGTATCCAAAATTATCCTGGATATATTTGACGTCCCATGTTAAATTTATTCTCAATCCTGATTTAAAACGTGTCGTGTGTCGCTAATCATTAGATGTGTACCGTTCCAGAGCACCCGGTCTCATTTCTCTGGTAGAAGTTCATGTGTTGAAACTTAATTTGCAAGTTTTCAGAGTTTCTGCTTTGTTGGACATGGAAATGTATGCTTGTTTTTCTATTCCTTCTATTCTAAGCATCAAAGTTTGCTATATTTTCTTCCAACTTTTTCATAACGTATAAAACTATATTGTTCAAACAGAACGAAGTAACCTATCGGATGCCTTATTGTCACATAACCTAGAGTACGAAATTCCCCGTAGAGCAAATACTTAATTAATTAACTAGAATTATAAGTCTCAGAATTGTCGCCTTAAAGCATTATTTCCTCGTACATTGATTTCCCTTATTTTTATGTCTCTAATTACTTCTTGTGGTCTATTGTATAACATTCGTGTTGTATTGGTTTTTATCAGCTGGAGTTTATTGCAGTCATCGATAACTTTCTAATTAATTCTTAATCAGGTGTAACCGTTAACGACATATAACATCTTACACACACGTCATGGTAATTAACAGGTATTCAAATAAAACCGAATCAAGGTACTTGTAATATAATCTGGTATTTTTTGAGCAATAATATTTGAATTTATCTTGAAAGACATGGAGTTTTAATGGGAATGTGAATTATTGAACTCGACATGCTTCATATTTACGATATTGGATTTTGATGAATGCCTAATTCATATTCATTTTGTCTTTTTCACCCTTTCATTTTTTCATTTTTTTCATTTTTTTTTTGCATGTCATAGTACTTAACTCATTCACAGCTGAAAGCTAAAAACATTTGCCTTCGAAATATTTTTAAATACACGTATTTGCGCAGCATATAAACAGAACTGTCAAAATTTATGTTGTTGTTGTTGTTGTTTTTGTTGCTTTGAAAGTTGTTGTTCCAAATGTTGTTTTTGAAGTTGTCCTTGTCAGGATTGCGTCTGTTGTTACCGTTGCTGTTGTTGTTTTGACATTTGTTGTCAAGGTTGTTGTTTTAAAAATTGTAAATTGTAGCTGTTCTTTGTTAAGATACAGAAATTATAGTACATAACGGAGATTTGATTGACTGATAATAAAGTTCGGTCTTATCAACTGCGATGTCCTTTAAACAATATATTTAGGCTGTATAATCAGATACAATGTATTACTAGCTAATTAAACTGATGTTATGGTCACTCGATGGTGTCATTTTTTTATAAACAGGACTTATATACCCTTCCAGAAGTAGCCGGGGACTGTAGTCATACAGAGTGGAATAGAATGGCATCATGGAGTGTTACTCTCCAGCATTCACATTATTGAGGCGATTTGGTCAGGGACGGTGGGGGAAACCGGATTGTCCGGAGAAAACATCCATCATTCGGCACGCGAACAGACAAAATTTACTGATCCATAAGCGCTTTGTAGACTCGACAGGCGAACGAACTGCCCATGCCCTCACAACAATGTCATGAATTCAGACTGACATGCTTCAGATGGATACAGACCTGCGGGACTTGTTTTCCATTTAACAAATCAATATTGGTAATGTTTATTTATGTCATTATATCCGAAATTTCTAAACCTTCTAAAAGCAAGTAGACTGTTCTTTTATATTTTACTGCCACTTATATATTTAAAATAAATAAAATAAAAACAGATCAGTGATTATATATGTATAATCATCGATAAACTCTGTAAACTTTCTTTGTATGAAGTAACTTAACCATGTGAAATGTTTTGATCGTAATACCGATGGCTAAAAGCGTTATGAAACAAATGTATTATATGTGAAACTAAATCTACCAATTAATAATGTTTACTTAGTAAAAATTTGATTTCTGAACTTTTGAAATGTAATGCCATAAATTATGCTACAACTTGTTAACAAAGGCTTCATTATATGAAAACACATGATTGTATTGAAATCTCTCTCTCTTTCTCTCTCTCTCTTTCTCTATCTCTCTCTCTCTCTCTCTCATGGCGTTGCATCGAGTTTTAAAAAGCTATTAATGTAAAAGAAAGAGCTTTAAATTATCTGTTTGATTGGAGATTCCCATCTAGTCGGTCACTATGATATCTTTAATACACCATAAGTACAGTGCATAGTAAACAACTAGATGCCGCTAGCACTACAATTAAATCAGTATTGTGAGCATAAAGATAAAAATAATTACCAGCGTATCTGTCTGGTAGGTTTTTATCACAGTTGAATTTCCAGACAAAAACGCTTAAGAAGAATTAGTATCTAATTCTATTTGTACTGTATGGGTTCCGTAGTGTGATTGTGGACTTTCTTAAGAGTTAGTCACATTCAAAACTATTAGAGCTCTTAATTATCTAGTATTGCTGCATAAAAAATGTAAATGGTTCTGTATTCCGTGATTGTGGACCTTATAAGTTAGGTTCATGTTTGTTGAAGTGTCAGAAATATAAAACTTTTAGTTCTCTGAATTTAGTTTTGCTAAATAGAAAATATATACAGGACTTCCGTAATGTGAATTTATAATCAAAAACGAACAAACCAATTCATGTCAAAATCACAATCAAGAAACAAAGTAAAAACAAATTTGAAACTGACAAATTAGATTAAACAAGTGACTTCAATTAGGGAAGTGAGACCGGGTGCTCACAAAGGGTTTAGCTACATTAGTCAAAATTGAGTTGAAGGAACTTGGAACTATATGGGACGTCAAATATGTCCAAGGCAAATGGCATACTTATCAACAATACTGTGATGACTTTTTGAGGGCCCTGATAAGCCTATGCCTGCATAAAAAATATGTTGAAGTGCCAGAAATATCATAAATATCACTAATAACTACTCTAAATCTAGTTATACTGTATATGAATGCACAGGTTTCAAAAATGTTGGATGAAATATTGAAATACCAGAAATATCATATTCATAACTATTTGGGATTAAATTCAAACTAGAGCATTGGTTTGTTTATAACTTTAATTGCACAATTATTATTAAGTTATGTTAACTTTTTGAGAATACATAAATTCAGAAAATAAATATCATTTAAAATGTGTAAATATCGGTCATTGTGTTATTGTGTTTCAAGTATTTCTTAATAGTTAATGAAATTATGTTTAATTTGCTATTGGTTAAACATAATAAAGTTGTAAATTATGGGGTGTTCAATTGAACTACTTCACGAAATAAAACCAGCATTCAAACATTTCAATTGCACCGTTTAAGGAATTATGAAAGAAATGAAGCGTGATTAGCAATTTTAACTTATTATTCGTCAAATCTATTTACACTGATTCTTATTTGGGATTTCATGTTACTTGGTTTTTATTAAGTCTTGAACTTTCTAGACTTATATACATATCTTACATAAAAGTTCTATAAAGTTTTAATAAAAAAAAACAAACAAACATACCGGTTCATGTTCAAATAACAATCCCAAAGTTAAAACTCTGAAAATTAGCAAATTCAGTTAAGAAAAGTTTAATTACACCAGGCATTGTAGCCAGGTGCTCTTGAAGGGTAGGTACTTCCTGTCTAGTTACGTACACTGGACGGTTTTAAGGATGCTAATGGTAATTGGTCAGCTTCTCTACCTTTTAACAAGCAAAGGAAACGATTGCTTAACATTTGAATGTCAACCTTAAAATGTGCCATTATATTGTAGACAACTATGATCAAGAATCTTCAAAAACGTGTGACCACTGCTGAAGCTCAGTTGATAGAGTGCTCGCTCCGTAAAAGGGAGGCCGTGGGTTCGAGCACCGTCCGGGTCTGACCCAAGATTTGAAAATGGGTAGTGACTGTTCTCTCGCCAAGCACTCGTCATTGCGAAAATGCACGGTTCTTTTGGATGGGAACTTAAAATAAATGAGGTCCCGTTTCACGATAGGTAATGCACCCTGTTGTATAGTGTCATAAGAGCAACACACAGGCAAAATTCTGCAACTTCGCCTAAAGCTGGCAACGTCTCGATATAAGTGAAATATTTTTAATTGGGATTTTTAACACCATTACTTAACTCTTAAAAAAACGTGTGAAATTACAATTGAGAATAAAAAATGAACATTGGCCGTGAGACGTTAAGTATATCCAGGACACTACTGGATACAGATACAACACACATGTACTGATCAACAACAATATAGTGATGACGACCATAAAACTTTTTAAGGGCATTGATAAGACCACTGAGCTAAGAATTTATCGGTAAGCACTTGCTTCGCTGTACAAAATCCCCCGAAGTGGGACAAGAAGTACCGTTGCGTATAAATCGTGAAACAGACATACTATAAGTATTTTAAGCAGTTATATTGTTGCTTAGAAAGGTTAGAAAAGGTTTGTCTTAATGCTTTAGATGTAGCCTGTCGTGGCTGTCATAATTGAAATATAAATCTATATATGAAACAGAACTTACAGAATCAGTCGTATCTTTTATTAACGCTCACTAGGACAGCATCCACATAGTCGCTGTATACATGTGTAGTCTGGCGACTGTACACATTGTGTTCATTGTTTTACTATTGCTTGTTGAAAAATATTTTGGTTAAAACAAGAAATATTTTGTCTAGCTAAATATCTAACATTTTCTTAAAAATATATTCAGTGCAATTATGTTATATTTATTTTGAAGCCCTTTGAATTTGGAATGAGATATTGCTGCGCAAATGTATAAAAATCAAAAGTTTAATACTTTTTACACGAAATGAAGTATTTGTAATATAACGTTTAATTAAATCTTAACATATTTAGAATATATTTTGGTTAATACCAGATGAAAAATATACTTTTAATTTATCTGAAAAATACAAAAGATTATCTTTGAAGACTGTCAAAATTTGTATTGCTGCTAATGATTCAGTAGTAAAAAGAGATAGTGTATCGAATGCACTCTTATTTTTTACTTTTTAAATTATATTACAAAATAATCCCATATGCAGTTCGACAAATAAGCATATAAACCATAGCCGAAAACTTTACACTTGTACAAAATTTCTGTGATGTTGATCATGAGTCTAAATAAACCGAGTGACATTAACAGTACAAACATGTCAAAAGTTTAACACTAGAACGGTATTTCCGGTAAGTCATTGGTCACTCGTTACATCCAACAGCTGTTGTCTATTGGACAATACGCAATGGAAAGTAAGCAATAATAAGCAGCAATTGTTTCATATTTTTGGTTTTTAGATTCCAATATCTCAACCAATCGGCAGCAGAGTTTTGACACTATTTCATCAGCTCGAACTCAGTGTAAGACTTTCGACGGGTCTTTATTGTATACCATGTTAAGTGATAAAGGTTGTAAAACTAGCACCTGTATCACCTGTATAATTAATTAATCAGGTATTTTTCCGATTACATAAGGTACTTATTTGTATTACATAACAAGTACACGCTACATTTACAAGCACTTTACCATTTATGTTATATAGTGCAGTTCTGACGTTGTATAATCTGATGCACTTGTTTATTTGTTTGTTGAGATTCTAATTTTAAATAGCCATCAGTTTTAAATGAATTGCATGTCAAACTTAATTGATACCAAACCCTTCGTTATATGGCATATCGACATGAATGATATTCAATGAATGATACACACACAAAAATGCAATTTGAAAGTTTAGCCAGTTTTCAAAAGTTTTCAAAGCTTTTACTTGGATTTTTTATTTTTGAACATAGACTGTTGTTTTTTACTTTAATATCGTTTATAAATACATAATTAATACTAATATCATACATATGCAATTCTATAGAGTATTGTCATCTATTGACAGTTTTTTGTGCAGAAGTTTACAGAGAGGTATAATTAGAATTTAACATGATTTATATGACTAAAAAGCATCTTTAATTTAATCTCAGCGGGTGTATATTTGACAATCTAAATTTAAATCTAAATCAATTTTAATTACAACGAAATGTTAAAAATAGATTTTTTTATTAATCCAAATAATAATAAAGTTCTTAAAATAGAAATAACCATGTTTCATAGGCAATGAAGTGTGAAATGATTATTAAGATACAAAAAGGTTATGAAAGTAAGGTTGGCTATAATAACCATGAGAGATTCACTGGTCACAAACCTTGCCTTAAAAGTGCCGATAATTAAAGTACATGAGTTTCAGTGGTCACAAGTCTCGTCTTTTGTCCATAGTAAAAGTACATGTGTTGTAGATGTCGCTGACCTGGCCTGACCTGACTTTGACCTCAAATCAATGAAATCATTTAGAACCACGTACATGTATATGTACTGCCCAATAATGATTATAATAAGTCCAGTCAAACCTGACTATAAAGGCCACCCAAGGAAACCAGTAAAAGTGGCTTTTATGGGCAGGTGGCCTTTATAGACAGGTTTAAAAATATGAATAAAGAACAGTTGGGATATAATTCTATGGCCTTTATAAGCACGTAGCCTTATATAGAGGTGGCCTTTAAGGCAGGTTGGACTGTAAAGGTCAAACGGGTAGGCAGTGCTGTTTGCTATGTAATTCTATCTTCCATATCTAACTTAAGTTTACTGTTTGCACATTCTAAGCAAAGATTTCATGTGATGTTGTTGCTATTACAGTTTAATAGAAAAATAAAATTGTGAAACTGGCAATAGTCACGATCACGATAAACTAAAATACCCAGGTCAGGTATGTTTGGCCAAACAAAGAACTAACGCCTCAGGATGTATACTCTTTATCTAACAGTTGTATATCAGAATTTAAAAACAAATAACATAACACATTTTATACATATTTATTTTATTTTCGCGTAACACATATTTTATTGACATACGCAATCATGTATTTTTAATAAATTGATAGATGAGTTGTTGGTTGCCTTGTCGAAATGCCCTCTGGTGTGTTTCAAAACGTTTCTCTCATTAGGGGTTCCCTAGCCCCATGAATACAAATATTTTGCAACACGTTCACTATCTGTTACAGCACACTGGGAAATACCTTCTAAGATCATAGTAGGGAATAACTTCTCGAAATGGTCAGTTTTCTTAAACATAACAAATACACTCCCACATTCCAAATGAATCAGCTTTTGCGTGTATAAATTAAAAAAAATAAATTAAAAAACAGTTTTATTTGCTTATGTTAACTATGATATGTTATCTACTTGCTTTGATGTGTCTAAGCTTTGAAGTTTAATAGTCAAACACAAGATACCGGTCTATATTCAAGTTTTGATGTTTAATTGGATTTTTTTTTCAAGCTTTTTTCAAGTTACTAGTATGAATATCAATATCCTATAAAAACATTCTTGTACCTCTTTATGGTATATGTTTCTTTAATAAACTAACAAAATTAATAATATATTTGGTATTTTATCCATACCTCTACGTATATGGCCATTATATACATTGTCCGTTCAAAGGAATATTTTATTATATACACATGTATGCATTTTGACGAATTTATGCGCTTAAAACGAAAAATGAAAGCAAAATGTTCAATTTCTCATAAATTTAACTTATAAAGTGTCTTGCTTAGTATGTTTGTCAGAAATTGTACTCATTTTTTACTTGTGAAAGACAGAGCATAAATCGTCTTTGAATATAGATATCATCTATATCATCCTGTCTATATTAATTATGTGTATCACATTTACGTAATTTATTCAAACGGATTGTCCTACCCCGCCAACATTATGTTTTACTTTAAATCACAGATTAAAACCCGTAGTTGCACTGAATGATAAATGATTAATAAGAAAGCGATAGAGGACACCAAATTTAATTTTATCTCTGGTTTTTATAAGATTACAGAAGCAATGCAATACCGTATACAGACCTGTCGATACCCAGCTATCGAACTAGCGCCTATTTAGCGGCTCATTAAAGTCCTTCGTCAGTTGGACTACTTTTTGGCAGCTACATGTATGTAACAACTCATCATGAATTCCAACGCCTAATGAAGTCCAGTCAAGCGTCGAAATTCCAACGCCTTATGAAGTCCAGTTAGGCGTCGAAATTACAACGCGCGTCGAAATTCCAACACCTAAGGAAGTCCAGTTAGGCGTCGAAATTACAACGTCTAATGAGGTCTGGACTGCATTAGTCCGTATTATTTAGGCCACTAGCTGTCCTTATCTCAGCCAGTCAGCAGATAGAATTCGGCTACATTTCGTTAGTTGAGTGTTATTTTTTGACAGGTCTGTTCTGAATACAGCAAGTAGACTTTCATACAATAGATACGGATCTAGTGCTTATGGAAAGTGCAATTAATTTTTAAAAAATGAAAATTAAAATAAATCTAAGCACTAATAACGAAATGTGATAATTAATTCATTTGCAGTGGTATAATTTTAAATGGTTATACAGTCAAACCTGTCTAAGAAGGCTCTCCAAAAGAACCAGTAAAAGTGGCCTTTATGGACAGGTGGCCAAAATATACAGGTTCAAAAAATATGATTAAAGAACTATAGGGATATGATTCTATTGGCCTTTATAAGCAGGTGACCCTTGTATAGATGTGTCTTTTAAGCAGGTTGGACTGTAGTTTTTAAATAAGTGGAATGGTTAGGTACCTTCCAATAGTACATACATATACCGTTTTTGAATGAATTGAATGATAAATTAAATGGTATATGACATCACCATTTCCAAAAACACTTGGCAACTGTTTTTCAATAAATCCAAACTTAAAAAAATATTTATAAGATTCGTGAGTTTAATTATCAATGTACCTAACTGTGTGCATTTTGGCATGTGTGTTTGTATATTTCGTAAGCGTTTAATATTTTATGTTCTTTGTCCAACGTAAGCAAACGGAATGGAGTGTTTATCTGGCTGTCTGGCTTTCTGAAATATGGATAGCTATTGACCAAAAAGCTAGCGAAATAACACGAGTGGCTGTGATGAGCTGCCGAGTCCTCATTAATTCGTTATCTGAGTGATAAACTTTGGACAGGTCTGTACTGTAGTCTACAAAAAACAGTCTGTAGGTTTTTGTGAATTACATATTTTAGTTACCCTCTAACTTTTGAAATTTCTATAATGGCATGTATATTGTTAAATCCTCTATATTCCTAAATGAGAGAACAATCATTTAGCTTTTTGCAATTTTTTGGTTGTGCTTTTGTATTATCATTCTGAACTTAAAGGAACAAATGTTGTCGGAATTATTTTAGGAAGTAATTTCTTTCTAAATGTCTTCTTCGCCTTAATTAATTTTAATCGCAATCAGAACACGTCATGGCCAAAGTTCAATGAAGACAAAACATAGGGCATATAAGACATACACAAAAACTTCGTTAAACAATTACTGGAAGTACAGGTACAGCTGGTAAACAGATGGTATTATATATATAAACATGTATTGTGCTTGCACGAATAATGAGATATTCTGGTCTTTGATCGCTCAGATCATACAATACATACCCGCCGAAAGTTTAACAATAAGCCAGTAGCGAAATTAACCAAGACTCGGCAGCCGATTGACCAAAAGTTGACGAAAAGTTGTCGAAAAATCATGAAATCTATAGTAACTACTGATAAGAAGGTGTCGATATATAGGTAAAAAGGAGCCGATGTGAGCTGTCGATTTTGCCTTAATTCGTTTGCTAAGTGTTTAACTTTCGACAGGTCTGTACTATATGACAGGCAAATTTTTGAAATATATACGCATATAACGTATTTAAAAAGAACTATCCGCCAATAGCTGCAATAATGCTGACATGACTTAAAAAAAACAATATATAATTCACTCACTACTTAAAAGAACAAAAGTTTTCGATATCTTGTTTTTCACCAGTAAGAAAATTATTTCGGTACAAAAAGGGTTCTAACAATAGACAGTAAAAGACAATGTAAAATAAAGATTAACGATTAAATTTTATTACAGAATTTTTAAAACGGTTTTAAATCATTATAATTTATTCTGATATTGTTGGAAAAAAAGAATATATATAGGCGAAAGTTTTTAATATTTGAAAGCAAAGCATAATTTGTAAGACCACTGCAATGCACATTAAAATTTGGGCATACGAATCTTTTATCTTCTGAGGAGGAGATACCTTTTGACAAGACACTAAATATATTAAATTATACGTTTAAATTACATAAGACTTGAAAGAGACTATTGAAATTTAATTTCTGTTCATGAATACACCATTTTATTAAAGATTTTTCCATAAAGATTAAATTTAAATTAGTCTGGGCTATTGATTATTTCTGTCTTTATCCAAATATTAATAAAAACCAGCAAAATGTATGGTGCACGTGAAATAACGAATTGAGTTATATTGGTATTTTTCACTTAAAGCATTATAAAAATGTTGCAATAAGTCCATAGTAACATGTACTTTAATCCCTGTCATATAACCCTCAATTCTGACCGCTTTGATTGCACCAGTCAAGAAGAACCTGTCTGGATATAACACAGGCCCGTCGAAAGTTTAACACCTCACTAACGAACAATACCAATACCTAATCCAAGTTTTTGTCACCTAGCTATTTATTATATTTTAAATATTATAATGTATTATATACTTATTTATGTGTAATATGCACAACTTTGATTTAAATATACAAAAATATTTGTCTCTCTATTCATGATGTTTGAAAAGAAAACATTTATAAACCTAACATTTTTATAAAATTTTAATACAATTATGTGAAATGCATTAAATTCCAAAAATATAATTAAATCCCTTGTAGTTAAATAAATTATAAGTTCATCGAGATCATAAAAGACCTAACGCAAACTTGAACAAATGTTCCGCTAAAAACAAAATAAAGTTAAAACTTTGAAAACGGTCAAAAGTTCAACGCTTGAAATCAAAACAGACGAGTAATCATGAGACCAGGATTTTTATGATCCGTTGTCCCAAACTTGTTTAGTTTTTTTTCTGTTTTCAATCGTTAGTTATTTTGAATCTTTGCTTACATTATTGTAACTACTAACATCAAATTGCAAATTTTTAAAAGTTAATACAATTCACAAAATACCAAATGTATATTAGATGCATGTATGTAAAAATCTATTCTGCTGTACAAATACTTTAGGGTTTCTCTGAAATATGACAACTTATTCACAAAAAACAACAAGTAAATATTAAAAGCGCAACAGGTACAGATCACAGCACCTCAAACCGACCGCTAAGGTTCGAATCCTACTCGAAACAGACCCTAATGTGAGGAAGTTTGTCAGTTCGATTTCTAAAGGTCGGTGGTTTTCTGAGCACTCCGGTTTTCTCTACCATCCATGAAGTGGCCGCCATAAAATTAGTGAAAGAATCTTGACTGGGTCGCAAAACTCACTTATGTGACTTCACTCTATTTCGCGACGGAATTCAATCGTAAATATTCATGATGTCAGAATTTATTTAGATTGACATCAATTGTCATCTAAATGAAATCTCTATATCAACCCATTGATGTGTATTCCGTTTATGGTTCGTTTTTATCGATAAAATTGAAATGGCAGAACCAGGTGTATATGAATACGAACCCATTTCTAAAACCACCAATTCATTGCCACTGTGTGAAATAGCATTTCAATTGTGTACGGAAATTACACCTCTTTTTGTGACTTTATACTGATATGTACACAATAATTAGACCTCTTTATCCTAACTCAAATAAATATCAAAAGACTGGGCAAATAAATACTGGTCTTCGATTTGTATAACTTACCAATAACTTATTATGTATACCAATAATCACATTACAAATTCTGTGCTTTGAAAAAGTTTAAATTAGAATATTCTTTATTTATTTGTGATAAAAGTCTATAAGATTTGGTTGTTTTGTGGAAGTATAATATCGTCTATTATAAGCAGTTAAACTCTAACACCAGATAGAGAAAATTATAATCTCATTTGATGGGGTTTGTTGGTTTTAAAAGAATTGTAAATAATAAATGTATTTATTAGTTAGACTATTTAAACAGTCTATAAACAAGCTATATTTGGCAAGGTTGATAAAACTTTTTCAGTTTGATAATTTGTACTTAACGCTTATTGCTTTTTAAAGCTTTCTTCTTTTATCATTAAGAATCTACTAAAGTGGATAAAGGGAGGGAACTCTTTAACAATGAAAATTGATTTTTTTCCTCGACTAAATAACTCTTTACTGGCGCTTGATAATGCAAATAAGGGTAATTTTCTTAATAAAAAAGCTATTTAACTTGAACCTTAACATTCTACTATCCTATTGTCCTATTTATGGTATATTGAAAATTTACATATACTTAGTGAACGACAGATTTAGACATCTGTAAGAATGACAGAGTTATTTCCCTTTACGGATTAACCGGACTCATGAGATCATCAAGTGAATCACAATACTCCAAGTTGAGAAATGTAATTGATTTCACCATTAAAATGTTGAAATATGATTATTATAGTTGTATGACTGCTATGAATATCTCATGCGAACTGAATAACGCACGTTATATCACATGTACATGTAGTTTGTCTTTGTAAATAGCTATGACAGTTAGGCCTATACGACCGTTATTACCATATCTCATCAGTTCCCAGAACTGCCCGCCTTGATATAAGTGAAATAATCTTGACTAGAGCGTAAATCATCTTTACTACGGATCCACTGCATTTGCATTTAAAATCCTAATTACATTTATCCTAAACTAGATGGTGACTGGTCTTGTAAATTTATAAATTTAAAATTTCTTATTCGCCATTACAGATTATATTATCGTCACATCCACTAGATGTAACAGCCATATTATCACGTGATTATCACTTTGATTTGATGTGACGCTATTTATTGATAACGTCATATAATTATTTGCCGGTCAGGCTGTAATACAATTATCATTACAATCTGATAATGGGAGTAAGTTTTGTTACAGAGTTAATTGAAAAACGCCCAGTAAATGTAAATAAAGTCTAATCATAGTATATTTTGTAATTTTCTATCGCCATGATAGAAGATTGATTTAATGGAGTTTTACGTCTCATTCAAGAATGTTTCACTGATACTTATTAGTTTTATGACATCGACAGCCATAAATGAAGTACCAGAAATTTCTAATTGCAGCGAGCTCTAGGCTATGTGCAAGGAGGGTTCTTTGACACTCAACGCCCAACGTGACTTTGGTTTTAAGGACCCATGACTTTTATCTCTAAATGCCAAGTTCTTGCAAAAGAAAAGATACTATTCATTTTCAAGTCTTGATCAGGCCGACCAAAGTTCAAATCCCTAATTCCCACATACAAATCTTACATTACCAAGTTAAGATAGAAGAAACTTAGCAAGGGAATTATATGCTGATTATTTGACAAATAAGTGTCGGAGGTAGCGGAAGTTCTTATTATAAACATATATCTTTCAAAATTACAATAGACTGGTGAATAAACAGTTTCATGAAGTTAATAAATAACAACAGTTCTCCTACAAATTATTTTGCTAATGTTGACTAAAAACTGAAAATTGAGTTTTATTGCATAAAATTCTTCAAAATCTGATTGTCTGATTACAAGTGTGGTTTGTCGTAGGACCGACGCATTTATAGTTTTACTACGTCTGTTTATTTTTAATTTTTGAGAACAGAAAAGGCGAGACAACAAATACAATTGTAGTTTTCATTGACAAATGACTGTGTACTGCAAGATTACATTTAACAAACAAATCTGTAAATGGTTGCTTGATCTACATCAGTGAAGGATGCTTTTTACAGCAAATGAGATGCAAATAAATATTGAAATAAATAAATAAATATAAATTAATTGATTCCTAAGAATACAATTCTCTTTCATCATTTGTTTAGTGATGCACTCCACGGTTTTATATGATAATGACATTCTTACTAATTAACAAATTGTCCCTTCTTATATAATACATGTAGTACAATCAAAACAATTTACTATATCCGTGTACCTATAGTCAATCTGCAGAAATATTAAAAAAATATATCTTAATTTTTCGATTTTTAATTTTTTTTCGAGCTTCATATTTATGAACATAAGCTACATGTACATATGGGAAACACATCCTTATGTTATACATATTCTATTTTCTAAAAAAAATCTCCGATTGATTTCATTTTCTTGTCCGCATTATCCATATAAAAACTGAAACCATTGCCACTAAGACAACAACAGATCCTATCACTGAACCAACAATAATTCCTATTTTCACTTCGTTATCCTCGTTTTGTTCGTTTTCGTCGTCGTTATCGTCAGAATCATCGTCTGTGTCACCATTATCTAGACTTTGTGGATCTGGAGGCACGACCACGTTATAAGACTCGTTGGTGTATCTGCAGTTTGCTCCAAAATCACATGGGTTACACCCAACAGTCAAATTACTTGAAGAAACACTTGTATTTGCTGTACCTGTGAGTTGAAATACAAAGATGATAAGACCACAATGTATACATGAATTATGAAGTTATTTGTTTAGACGCAAGCAAAATAGCACTTTGTCAAAATAAACACTGAAAATCGTTTTTTCGTTTGAAAAGAAAACTCTACCAGGCAAAAAATATGACATATCATTTATTCTTTGGATGTTAATCAGGTAACTATAGAAAACCAATATGTAACTGAAAACATGTATCTTTTAACAGGCTATTGAACCAAGAGCACGGAATAATAATTCTGTTACTCACAGAATTTCAGAAAACAATCTATATTTTGATTATATTATTATATTTCGTATAGGATCTATAAACAGTTGCACTGCACAAATACCAACTAAAACGGTGAACTTAAGGATAGGTCCTACCGATACACTGAAGCAGATGGAAAGTGTTAATGGCAAAACATTAAATTTAAATATTCACTTAGTGAAGTCTTGAACCATTCACCCCGCCGGTTTTCCAGTGACGCAAAGCAAGGGACACGCTAGTTTTTCATTGGTTGAAACTGTTTTATCTTAAAACAATCCAAAATATGCAGATTTTGACATTCCAACATTACTGACCGCACATAAATATAAATTACCTTGTTTGCGGAGGATAACAAACTCTTCATCTTTTGGTCCCTGCTCGGTACACAGACATCACACAAGTTATTAACTGGTTCTGTAGTCACATATATTCTTTCCTTCAAGGCATTGATTTGTATATCTTTTTGAAAAAAAACAAAGTTAATAGT
This sequence comes from Anadara kagoshimensis, assembly GCA_021292105.1. NCBI lineage: Eukaryota > Metazoa > Mollusca > Bivalvia > Arcoida > Arcidae > Anadara > Anadara kagoshimensis. The sequence goes on from CM037873.1 coordinate 13,238,815, forward strand.
ACAATAATGTTTGTAACAACAGTAGTTGTATACAGATTAAAAGAATCAATCACTTCTTATGGTGCCAGATGGGGACATATCAACTAGATCCCTTGCTTTGTTCTGAACCAAATATAGAACGAGGGTTTAGAAGTACCTATCTGGTACCTTAAGTAGGGATTGGTTATATTCCTTGCATCACAAAATACTTCAAATTCAATCAATTAAAAATCATTTTTAGCATGTTATCAACACATCGATACAATTCCGATTTCATTCATAAATTATGACGGAAAAAAGGTCGTGTAAGCCATTTTTACACAAGGAGTGACAAATGAAGATGACAGTCATATTTCTGTTGATGGTATATAGTTTTTTTCTACTTGGGATGAAAGAATAATTTACCAAGTTAACTAAATGGTTTTTAAATACTGGACAGAAAGAAAGTAACTTATTTGTTTGTACAACTACCTGTAATCCATGTAATAAACAGTAGCTTCCTTACGGAATTGCTGGGACTTTGACTTGTGACTTTTTTTGATTTATTTTTGCTGATACTATCTCTATTTTAATTACATATATAGTAAAGGAACCATCACGATTTGGGTCTGAACCCAAAAGTCCCTTCATTTTACATTCAGTCTGTCAGTTTTGTTTGTTTGTATCTTTAGATGAGTGTGCTAACTACTTTGTTGCATACCAGTCTGATATTTATACTGTCATTAAGCTGTTTTGAAATTTATCATTAAATCCATTCAAAAATAGTGCAAGACAACAAAAAATGCATTTGGAACGAAGAAAAACTATTGATTGCAATATAACAATATATGAATTATATATTTAAAAACACATTGTTTTGCAGTTAAACAATTTATGAATTCAAAAGTTTAGACCTTTTGACTGACATCAGTTTTACAATATAATACTGGAGCAAATATGAATAATATCACACTGACATATAGGTTGTATTGTCTGACATTGATTTTAGAATTCTAATTGTTTAAAATGGAACTTTGTAACATTGATCAATAAGTATAAAACAATTATATATGTATGTACAAATACAAAATGTTTTCAAGCCTTTTTTTCAAACACTAAGTCATTATTACTATACAATTGGTATGTTATAATATGGACATAGGAGGACCTGACACTTTTTTCATGTTTTAAATAAAATCGACAACTGGATTTCGATGGTACTTTATGGTGTATGCAAAATGTATATTGTAATATACAATTGTGAGTCAATGAGTAATTATTCTAACTTATTTCCGGTTAAGAACCACCTCGATGCACTTGGTCCAACGGCGTTCAATTGACATTATCACAGAACTAAAAAAGTCAGGGTCCTTTCCATTGACCCGTGGTCTTCACGACTTCTTCGTCAGACCGGGAATGACGTTAAAGGATATCAATGAAACATGTATTAAAACAAGGCACGAAAATCATGACTGTGTCAGAAAATAAATATATAAATGGTCATGCTGTCAAACAAGAACTCACCTGAAAACTGGTAATAAGAAAACAAATCATCATTGTGTTTTTTAAATTTCTGACACAGATATCCTGTAACGTTCTGTCCGAATAATGATATCGATGGAGACCTGAAAAGATTAAGATGTTACATATTTATAAGTTTTTTTTAATCATTTCATCATTAATTGATGTTTCACCGACCACGCCCACAATGTTTCGACACTGGCCGCCATCACGGCACCAAAGTAGCGTCATGGCAACTAATGACGTACTAGTGTCAGTGACGTCATTCTTTTTCCGTGTAAATCAAGCATCCGGCCATTTTGACGGAACATTGTGGGCGTGGCCGGCAATACGTCAATTCATTTTCTAATTAAAGATGAAAGTCATATTATCAACACTAGTTTAGAAATAACCTAATCAACATAATAAGTAGTGCAAATCTTTTTAGAAGGATGTTATACGGTTTATTTGTATTCAGTTTCATTTTTATTTCAAGATTTACAATCACATCAATATCTGATATTATATTCATTGTGATCAATCAATTAAGAACACACCACAACAAAACGAACGTATACATTAAGACCCATGACAAACCCTGACTTTGTACACCCACTGACCATAATGTCAATATTTTCCCCAGTGTATGGCTTGTACTAAATACATTGTTCCGAGACCCACCTCGACTTTTTACAGGTTCTGAATATAATGCACATGGTTGTACAAAAATGTAAGGTACATTGTATTGAGACCTGTGACAAACCCAGGCTTTGTACAATCACTGAACATAATGACAAACGTTTACTCCTTCAAGTACATTGTATTCGGACCCGTGAAAACTTCGACTTTTTACAGGTTACTAAACATAATGTACAAGGTTGTACAAAAATTGAGGTACATTGTATTGAGACCCGTGACAAACCTAGGCTTTGTAAATCACTGAACATAATGACAAACTTTTACTCCTCTAAGTACATTGTATTCTGACCCATGAAAACCTCGACTTTATACAGGCACTGAATATGTCAATATTCACTCTAGTTATAGGCATAGTCCAAGTATAGTCCAAACTACCTTAAAGACCACCTCTATGTAAGGGCCACCTGCTTATATAGACCAGTAGAATTGTACCCCAAATGTTATTTATTCATATTACTTGAACCTTTATAAAATGGCCACCTGCCCATCGTGCCATTTTACTGGTTCATTAGGGTGGCTTTTATAGACAGGTTCGACTGTACATTGTTTTAAGATCTGTCGCAAACCCCGCCTTTTTAGAGACACAAGCCATAAAGACAAAATTTTATACCAGTGAGTAGCTTAGTTTAAACATATCGTATTTTTGTAAAAAATAAATTAAAAATGAATTACCTAGATACTACAAAATCGTCGTTTTTCACTAAGCATTCCCATTCTATGATTGTCTTACTGTAAACAGTAAATGGCCAGCCGGTCATCTTTTTATCTGTGTAAGTTATCTCCCCTTTTGAACCATCGATCGAGTGCTGTAACTCTTCCGGGTATACACAACCTCCAGATACTTATGAAATATGAAATAAAAAACAGGAAAAGTCTGGTATGTGCTGTACGTGAAAAAACATGCATATAAATGCAATGGTACTGGCAGAAACAGCTACCAAGACAAACCAATAGTCATCTGGCCTCAATAGTTAAAACAAATACATTATTGGGTTATAAAATAATCAAAATAAAATTCAACCATCATTATCCAATATTTACAGATTTTTATTTCAGAAACACTTTATTCCAAAACGGCATTTTTATACTTCATTCAATATGTTTAAACCAATGTTTGGTTGGCTTGTTAAAAATGAATCATCTCAAACATATTGGTTCTTGCTCAATTACAATCCCTAAAGTCAAGCACAAACAAACCGGTCCATGTTCAAATTACAATTCCCAAAAAATCACACACAAACATAACGATCTGTGTCTAAATTATAATAAAAAAGTTAAACACAAACATACAAGTCCATGTCCAAATTACGATCCAAAAAGTCAGACATAAACATATCAGTCCACCTCGAAATCACAATCCAAAAAAGTCAAACACAGACAAACCAGTCCATGTCCAAATATCAATCCAAAAGGCAAACACAAACATAAACGTTCATGTCCAAAACACAACCCAAACGTTAAACACAGATATACCAGACCATGTCCAAGTTGCATTCCAAACGTCAAATATAAATATACCAGTGCAAATCCAAATCTCAATCCAAAAAGCCGAACACAGACATACCAGTCCATATCTAAATCAAAATCCAAAACGTAAAACTCAAGTATACCTGTCCATGTTCAAATTACAATCCCAAAAGTCATGTCCAATACAAACGTGCAGTCAATGTCCAAATCACAATCCAAAAAATTAAACACAAACATACCAGTCTATGTCCAAATCACAATCCAAAAAGTTAAACACAAACATACCAGTCTATGTCCAAATCACAATCCAAAAAGTTAAACACAAACATACAGTCTATGTCACACAATCCAAAATGTCAAACACAAACATACAAGTCTAAGTCACAATCCAAAATGTCAAACACAAACGTACCAGTCTATGTCCAAATCACAATCCAAAATGCCAAACACAAACATACCAGTCTATGTTCAAATCACAATCCAAAATGTCAAACACAAACATACCAGTCTATGTCCAAATCACAATCCAAAATGTCAAACACAAACATACCAGTCTATGTCCAAATCACAATCCAAAATGTCAAAAACAAACATACCAGTCTATGTCCAAACACAATCCAAAATGTCAAAAACAAACATACCAGTCTATGTCCAAATCACAATCCAAAATGTCAAACACAAACGTGCAGTCCATGTCCAAATCACAATCCAAAAAGTTAAATACAAACATGCAGTCAATTTCCAAATCACAATCCAAAAAGTTAAATACAAACATACCAGTCTATGTCCAAATCACAATCTAAAATGTCAAACACAAACATTCCGGTCCATGCATGTCTAAATCACAATTAACAAAACAAAATTGTTTCAAAACTTAAGGTAAACAAGTGAACGTCTGCCTTGAAATTGAGACTGGGTGCTATTGAAGGATAAGCATGACCTGTCTAGCCTGTCACGTGTGTAATAATTAGGAATTAAAGGAACATGGAACAATGCGACGTCAAAATATACTTATCAACAATATTGTGATGATGGCCATAAAACGTTTGAGGGCCTAGAAGAACCTATCACCGAGTCAACATTTACTAATTGGCGATTGAACAACATTTGTTTTGTTAATTATGTTAATTTACATTTAAAAGCTATTTAAGTTATTATTCTATATACGTCAAATAACAATTACGTCATTCAGCAACTTTGAATTATACAACATTAAACTATTTTCTTTAGTACAGCATTCTATATAAAACACTTCTTAAAACTGATTGTAGACGTGATTCATTCATTAAAATACATGTATGACTATTCCTAATTAAAGGTCAAACGGACAAGTCAATGTTGTTCGCCAATATAATATATAAATACAAAGACTCTTTGAGTATCCGTAATTTTGCCCATTCAAAAGTATTGTAGTCATAGTTTTCCTGTTTTTTTAATTAAAAAAATGTAAATCACTACTAGCATGATTAAAATATTGAAATCGGTTTACCTGTCACATAGAAACATACTAGTAACTGAAATTAAAAAAAAAACTATTGATAAACTTGAGTTTATTTTTAAATCAATTGAAAAACTTTTTATCTAAAATTTTAAGCTTGTTATAAACTTACCGTTATGAAGAAAAGTGAGAATAAAATAAAGTAAAATTATTACAAAATTATCCATCATCTTGCCCATACCCGGAGATCTTTCTTCATGTTTATATTGATTTTGTATTCGTGTGAATATGTACATACAATGCAAGGCTAAACATGCACCGTTTAGCACTAAAGAGTGAATTATTTCTCATGCGATCAACCAGGTTTTAACATACAAACATAAAACGCATTTAAACACTTCGATCTTATAATACGAGTGTATTAATATAATAATTTAATCCTACATGTGTATTACTTAAAGTATTTTTATTTACAGGTATGTTATATTTCACCTAAGTTAACGTATTTCATGGATATGGACGGATATCTAGGAATATTACAGTCATCCGAGAAGTGTGAATAAAATAACATAAAATACTAGTATCTATTTGTGTGTGTGTGGAGAAAGAGAGAAAGAGAATATTGTTCATGTTTGGAAAGGGTTGTTCACTAAATATTTTGGAAAGACTTATTAAGCAGAAGTTGAACTTAAGCTTAATGATGAATTTTAATTGTTAACCCATAAAATCACCTTCTCTGCAACAACCCGGTCGGGTCTGACCAGTGACTGTTCTTCGTTAAGCATACTCTGATTTAGAAATAACAGTCAACGGAGTCCTTCGTACGAGACTTTAAAAACCGATACCCCGTGTCATTGCAGGCGTGGCAAATTAAAGAACCCTTACTCTACATTGCCCTAAGCACATTTCACCTTTAGCTCTTGACGTCTCGATATAAGTGAACTATTCTTGACTGGGACAAAAAAAACAACCAATCAATCACCTCTGCAATAGAAACCTAACAAAGGTATTAACAGAGCATCTGTGACATATACAAGGAAGAAAAATGTAGTTTTCCTTTAAATCTTAAATTGGCATATTACAGTGTTTGAAGGAAGTCAATTAGGCAATGTCGTAATCCCTTGTGAAAATGGCTTTTTCTCCGTCAGAAACAGTACGATGTAATCATGATAACGCAATGTTAAAAAAGTAGAATGTAATTTTCACTGTGAGATTAAAACATGGGACATCAAAACATTAATTAATTTGATTAGCAGCTAATTATATAACTAGACAGTGTCTTATACTGACTTCTCATCTTGGACTTATGCAACTTGAACAATCATACGCGAGTTCGTGAATCTTATTGATAATAAAAATAACAACTAAAATATAAAAATAAATAAAGTCTCATGTATATCCTAGTAAGCTGAGGAAGCATTATTTTCGCAAGTCGCGAGAGTTTGAAATCAATCAAATATATGTATAGACAAACAACATTGACCTGTCCGCTTGACCTTTAATTATAACTATTGATATACAAGGGTCCAGCTAATACATGGGTAGTGTTAGGATGCGCAGCTACTGCATAAAACAAAGCATGTACTATCGATAAAAACGACAAAAACACCTGAGTTACTAATACATAAATCTACTGGTCCATCATATTTATTTTAAATTAAAGGTCAAACGGACAGGTCAATATTGTTTATATATGCAAGTCCACACGGGTTCCATTTTGTACATGGTTGCGATTAGTTTGTTGGTTGAATGTTGCTTAACGTCGCATCAGCAATATTTCAGCTATTCACGGCGAGAACTATTTTTATTAATCTCTATGGACAAATCTATGAACAAGTGAAGTGCGAGTGTGTTGTATGGCCTGCCTTTTACTAGCGCACACTCAGAACGACTTAAAGGTGCTAGCTCACATAGTCAGTACGCCACAGACATGGGTACCACTAGAACTCCCCCATTAGCATTATACTGACACCGGATGAACCAGTAAAGGCCAACGGCAAGAATAGTTCACTTCCCCATATGTGGTCTGTGTGAGACTCGAACTCACAGCGGTGAGAGACCCTTGATTTGTAGACAGACGTTTTATTCATTAGGCAACCGCGACCAACGGTTATGTTTGGTTCATGTTTTCAAATTACCATAAAAAATTAAACCTCTTCAGTGGATAAGTGAAAAATTCCCCGAGAAGTGTCATACAGGGGTAGGTGTCCAAACAACCTACTTTTAATTGTAGGAATCTATGGAACATGAATCAAATTTCTTGTTTGCTCCACATTGATATTTTTGTTATTCTTATTCATTCCCTACTATTCATTCCCCAAACATTTTGAGTGGCTATAAGAGGTGGCATACAGATCATAGTCCTAACCACGTAGGTTTGAAGCTCACTTGGATAGTTTGTTAATTGGTGCGTTGCTAGTAAGTACTATTCTTTTTGAACTCCAGTTTCCTCCACCATCCAAGCACTGTCCGCCTCGTATTAGTGAAATGATAAATATCATTGAGCACTCCATTCAACACATTTCAATATTTTGGAGAAAGAGAAATAACTCGTTTAAATTTAAACGACTTTTTAAAAAAAGTATGAGTAAGTCGACCACGCTTTAGTTGGAATTAATTCATATGTATGGTCTGCAAATGACCATTTTGTGAAATTTTCATTACCTGACCAAAATGAACAATTGAAAAATAGAATAAACACACTGACAGTTATTTAAATCTTATTACATATTATACCAGCTTTAATACAGCACTAGACGGAATACAATTCCTCATAATTAAGGGGTGGTCCAGTTGCTAGAGACCTCACTCCGTAAGTGGGAGCTCGTTTAAACCCCGACCGTGTCTGACCAAAGACTTGAAAGTGTGTAGTGATTGTTCTTTCGCCAAGCACTCGGAATTACGAAATGAAAGTCACGGTTCTTTCAGATGGGAACTTTAAATGTCACGATAAAGAACCATGCAAGTGTAATGCCATCAGTGCAATGCATAGGCAAAATTTCCACACGTCTACACTTAAACGGGACTCAATTGTATGCAGAACTAAATGAAAAACATTCAGGTAAGTTCAAATTAACTTACCATATTTACTCTTTTGTACCTAGCGACCTTTACCAACGCATCCTTGGTTCAAATTGATTTATAACGAACAAATGATAAAAACCAATTAGATAAATGTGTTTCGTCAATATGCATCTTTTTTAATGTACTTTATATGGACAAAATCTATCAACATGTTTTCAATCTAAACCAAAATGTAACACTCCATATTCAAATCAGAATTGCAAAGTAAAGATAAAAACTTTGAAAATGGAAAATTAGGTTAAGCATTTGAACTAACATCAGGGAAATTAGACCATGTGTTCCGGAAGGGTAAGTGTCTCCTGCTTAGCTAGTAGCTACAATCTCGTCGTGTAAAAACTATAAGACGTCAATTATACATACCCATGATAATTTTAAAAACAGAGACATTATTCTGAGATTAAATAGGCTCAGTTAGAATTTAGAGAAGTTATTAGTTAACGCACGGACGCATGTATTTTGATAGGCTATAAGCGTAACTGACTGTAGCTAGTTAAACTAACATAACATGACAGGTAAAGCTAGCTAACCCCTCCAGAACACATAAGACTACAGCAGTAGATTAATTTTGTGTTTACTTGCTTTGTTGTCATTAGAAAGGTTTCCGTAGCCTTCAAGATAAACATTTCCTGTGTGAGTATCAAAGTTAAATACAGCCGTTAAAGGATTCATTTTCCACTTCTTTACCGGATATTTTTAGGGGTCAACATACCGAAATTGAACTTTCTGGTATTTATGTTTGTTTGAATGTAAACAGAAATAGTTTTTTAATACCTCTCTACAATCCTAGGTACATATGACAACTAGATTTAAATAGTCTTTACATCTTGCATGGATGTTACTGACACTTAACTTTGTACATGATCTTGGAGAGGATTTATTTTGAGGTGGACTGAACAAAATTGGACAATTGTCTGATAAAATTATCTGCAAAAAATAAAAAAAACTGATTTGTTGCAAAAACTAACAATCGGTCTTGCGGAATTCCGCAAAACTTGACATTGACCTTTATTTCACATGGCAAGTAAACATCATCTTTATGACACAGAGCACAAAATCTATTCCAATACACAAAATTGTTTTTATCTGTCACTGGTAAATCTCTTTCTCGATTTAATTCACAAAGACGTGTAATGGTTGCAATCTGGAAATCTTCCGGGCACCTGGCTGTTGATCATGGTGTAACTCGTTACACTGGTGAGAATGGGATTTCGTCTTGTGAGATTCGACAAATTGTAAATTGATTAATGGTTGCATTCTGGAAATCTTTCGGACACCTGTTGATCATAGTGTAACCTTGTTACACTGGTGAGAATGGGATTTCGTCTTGTGAGATTCGACAAATTTTAAATTGAATCAAGTGTGTTATTATTTGGATGTTTAATGGTTGCATTCTAGAAATCTTCCGGACACGTGTTGGTCATAGTGTTGTGAGGTTCGACAAGGTTTAAATTGAATCCAGTGTGTTATTTGTATTTTCTGTTGTGTTTTCATAAGTGTTAAAACAAAAGTTCTGATAAATGTGACATTTGTCATCACACATTCACACATGTACAGTTATTAAAGTGATGCAAAACCAACAGGGTCGTAAATAGATTTACGTTTTTTTTTCAAATTATGTTATGGGTTGGTCAAGTCTTCAAACTTATCATCACCTTGTTTACCTTGGAATTCGTAATTTAACTGATAATCTGGCTTCATCCACAAGGAACAAGTATATGTGTAAAACAATAACAAAACACTCGTTTCCATGTATTTTGTTCTAAAAACGCCAAAATTGGACACCGGGAAAATAAATGATTTTATGTAATATGTATGTTATTGAATCCCACTATTAGTCGTTATTTTAAAGGGTAGACAAAAATTCGAGAGCTTATAACCAGTGAATGTCTCTATCGTGCCTAAATATCGCTGTATGTAGCATGTGCCCTGGAGAATCTGACCCTTCATATTTATTTATAAGTATGATGTCTCTCTATCCAAAGTTATCCTGGATATATTTGGCGTCCTTTAGTTCAATGTTCTTTTCATTCCGAGTCAATTTTACAAGTGATGTTATCTAAAGTGTGGGCGCTTAACCATCCGGAGGATCCAGCCAAACTTCAATACCTGGTTGGATTCCACGTGTTGAACTTCACTTGACAATTTCTAAGTTTTTACTTTGCTTTGAGATTTAAATGTGGACTCGGGTTGGTGTGTAGTTGTTTTAATATTATTTTTATTTTTATTGTTAACTGTGCGTTTGACCTTTCATGAGGAATTTCCACATACGTTGGTTCACCTATTAAACGGGTAGTGCAAGAATTCGCTATTCAATAATCAAGTCATGTTTCGAGTGATATAAATAAAATTAATACCTGTGTTCCTTTTACATAAATGTACTGGTCATTAAAATATCTTAAAGGTCAAGCGGACAGGTCAATGTTGTTTGCCACTATCTCCATATTGTATATTTTTCTCAAGTCAACAGGGTTATCTCTCTTATGTAGCTAGACCTTGTGGTAAGTCAACAATCGTCTTGATATAACTCAAATGTCTAATGTTTCTTTGAAGATTTTATTCGAATAAATAAAACAGGATTCAATCAATAAACAATATTTTACAATAATATCAAACAACAACAACCCTTTTCAAAGCAAATCTAGGCAGACTAACACCTTTTTACCAGTATTGCCATCTACACCCTAAAACAGCAGCTCGGTGTCACCATATGTCATTGTCACGACAACCTTTCTCTCCAGACCGCCTGTTGTATCGGGCATATCAACCAACATTTTACCTATTCTTCTACAGTTTTCTTCGGTAACATACTGCGGACTCTTATTATCACATCTATACAGAAGAATGGACATTTTTGTCATTTCAGAAGTTAATGGGAAGACTTCTGTTTCTACAGTTTGTCCAACACTAAATGTCTGTCCTGCTTTAGCGTATATATCAAAAACATCTTTGCAATAAGGTGTGTCTTCATATAGGACATGTTTCGATTGCGGATCATGTCCTTTCATGAAATATCTATGAACGGAAGTACCGTAAGTAAACTTCGAGACACGCGCACTTACTACTTCCGGATTATGTCCATATAATACTGCCCCTTTTAGAACAGCTAATCCAGCATCGTCCGGCACAACAATATGCATATGGGGAAGCGCTTTTTTCACGCCTTCTCGAATAACTAAACATTCTGAAAACCCTCCAACTAAAATTATGTCTTTCACTTTATCCGTTTCAGGTTTTGTAAGGATGTTGCGAATATGAGTGACAATTCCCTCAACAGAAGGTTTAAAAAAGTCCGCAACAGCTTCCTCGTTGATTCGCAGCCTGTCCTTTCTAAAGTCTACGTGTCCAGTGCACTGGCAGTTATAGGATAGAGTGTTATCAGATTTTGTTCCATGTAGGTTTTCAAACTCGTCCATTAAGGTAGTTGGACATTTGAGAATAAAACGACCATTTCTATCGAGTTCCAATGACCTTTTCTTTGTCTCAATATCTCGCTCCAAATCTAAACAACAAGATTTGTGATTCTTTAGAAATTCATCTACCACACTGTCTCCAAATACACTCCTGATAAATTTGAAGATTTCTTCATTTACCCGTAACCCTCCCCAATTTCCACCACTCGCGTTGGTAAGTTCTTTAAGAGTTCTGTCCTGCAACACTTCCCTCACAGTTACATCAACTGTACCTCCTGAAAAAAATAAAAACAGAGAAGTGTTAAATATAACAGTTACTGCATATTTTAATCCTAGAGCTATGGCTATTTTCTGAAGCAATTGGTTCAAATGCATTGTTTACAATCATTACGATGATTTTCTGAAATGTTTTAAAAAATTCAATGTCCTCTCAGAGATTACCAGTTATCCGCCTTTATCTGACTTAATAAAGCAAAACATTGAAAAAGGTGTGACCTTGAAGTCAGTCTTAAGTTTGAAGTTAAGCCAGTGTTAAATGGTGCTTTTAATTTTGAAGTTTGAGTCAGTCTGAAACGGTTAAGTTTGGGGTTAAATCAATCTCAAGTGGTCCTTATAAGTTTAAAGTTGTGCCAATCACAAGTAGTCCTTCAAATTACAAATTAGCTCAATCTCAGAGGGACCCCAAAGCTTCAAATTGACGTCAATATCAAGTGGTCTTTTTTATTTTAAAGTTAAGATATTCTCAGGCGGACCCTGTAAGTTTAAGGTTAACTCGGTTTAAAGTGTTTCCTATATATTCAAAGCTATGTCAATTTCAAATATCTCCAGTAAATTTTAAAGTAAGTCAAAAGTGGTCCCTGTAAGTTCAAACTTGGGTCAATCTCAGGTGGTCACCAAAAGTTCAATGTGACGCGAATCTTCAGTGGCCCTTAGGTTTAGGGTTATTTAAATGTATTGTTGCCCCTAACAGTTTAAAGTCAATAACGGTCGGTCCCAGACAGTTCAAAGTTACGTCCATCTCAAATGTTCCCTGTAAGTTTAAAATTGAGTATGTTTAAAGTGTCACTTTAAGTTTGAAGTAAGTCGGTCCTAAGAAAGTCCCTGTACGTTTAAATCTACGCCAATCTCAAATGGGTCATGTTAATTATTTAAAGTAAAATTTATCTCAAGTGGTCACTGAAAGTCTGAAATTGTCAATTTTATTTTAAACAACAGAGTTTTATTTATTATTTTTAATTTACCTCCGAGATCCAGCACCATAAACTTAGTTCCTGGAGAGTAAGGAGATAACCCTATGCCATTTTCATCACATTCGTTTCTCTCTACCAATATTTCTTTAGCATAAATCGAGGCAGCTTCAGGCTCTTAAGCCAATAAGAGTTGATTATCAGATATACTAGCCTTTAAAACAAAACCAAAAGAAATAAGTATTATAGTTTTCATACACGGGGGATTTATTTTAGAAATTCAAGTTAAATTATGTTAAAAAAATCAAGATGTTTTAAACAAGATAAAGTGGGGACAACTACATGTGTGGAAAGTTTTGTCTTCATATTGTTGGTTTGTTGGTTTTGTCCTCACTAAGAGGGTGATGGAGCTAAAAAATCTGGATATTTCAAACAGGGTAAAGTGCTGACAACTACATGTAACCTACCATAGATCTGGAAGGCTCTCACTGAAATCTAAAGTTAGAGACTGTATCTTAGCCGAACCAACAGAACCATTGATTTGTGAAGACCACGCAACAATAGCGGAAGACAGGGTTGTTCTTGACCAGGTTGTTTCCTTACTTTCTTCAGTGAGTTTTCTTAATTTTAAAGGTTCACGCTGTTTAAGTTCCTCTGGGATCGGTACAGGAAATTCTGTCATGGCAAATATCACTCTTATAATGATATGTTTGATTTTTGCAATGGCTATTTTAAGAAGCAATAATCTCTCTCTCTCTCTCTCTCTCTCTCTCTCACACACACACCATACACCACACACACACACACACACACACACACGCACACACACACTTGATCACGATAGTTTTTTTCTACATATTTTAAGGTAATATTGTCCTTGTCAGTTCATTTTATACTTAAAATAATGTATTTTTTTATTTTTGAATACATTATTTCATAAAACTTAGCCCATGACAATAGATGAAGGACATCAGATGCATTAGTTTCTGAAAATATATTAAAACAACAGGTGTTATTTAGTGCCATATGCATGCAATTCCCTTGTCAGTTTTTCAGTTTTATCATTCACATGGCAATAGATGAAAAAATTCAGATGTATTGTTTCTGAAAATAAACAATAAACATTTTGCCAAAACAAGTTTTGCTTTTTAAAAAATCCACAAACATCTTCATGGCTTTGAAAGAAAAAACGGGTGTTGTTTAGTGTCATATACAATTTCCTTTTAACTTTTATCCTTCAATACATTCCGAAAATGGTATATGACAACAGGCACATGTAAATAGAACGGAGGGGGGATCAGTTACTCTTTCTCACACAAACCCAAGGGTGGATTTGAAATAAATAAATATATATATATATATGTATGTATCAATGTCAAATTGGTAAGGTTTAATTTCTCAAGATGATGACACTTGTAAATTTGGTAACGGACAAGGGCAGAGTAAAGTTTGCTGTCTACCCAAAGTTGAGTGAAAAGTGTGTTTTACTTTCGAAGTCTAGATATTATCATATACATCCAGGCGGTCAGTTCTGAGTTTTGTTTGGTGTTAACAATGATAATGCTTGTTTTTCATGATCAACTAACATTTTATAAGTTTTGTAGTGATATGTTATTTATGGAGTTGCTAAATAATTTTCTAGGATTTGTTTGAAATAAATTTTGGAGAAAATTATGTAAATATGGGTAAAATAATTTGTCAAGATAAAAACAACTTTAGCAGAATGATGTTTAATCATGTTTTCAACCATTTATTTTTGTGAAGATTTTAAAAGTGTAATGATATGACAAGTATTAAAGGATATGACCACTTTTAAACATGCACATGGAAGGTAGTATATATATAAACGCTCATATCTTCACTTGATCGAGTTTGTCCAGTGATCTATAAAGCTTTCGATACATTTTGTCAAAGATAATTTTATGTTCAATGAATGAAACATCAGTATCATTTTAGTTGTGATATATCATTTTTTTTTAAATTTAATCATAAAATAAATTCAAAAATGGTATATGACATAGCTACAAATTACAATTCTCATCATTTTTTGTGAATAATCTACACCGTTAGATCCATACTTTTTTATACAGTCAAACCTGTCTATAAAGGCCTCCCAAGAGAACCAGTAAAGGCTTCCTTTATGAGCAGGTGGCCTTTATATACATGTTCAAATAATATGAATAAAGAGCAATTGGTATACAATTCTACTGGTCTTAATAAGCAGAAAGTCATCATATAGAAGTGACCTTTAAGGCAGTTTTGACTATTAAATAACCTGGCTCCAGTTTCACCCTAAGATTTCCTGACCTTAAATTTAGTAATTAATAGTATTGGCAATCTTTTTAGTCCTATGAAAGAATATTTTTGTCAGAACTAAATCCAAATATAAACTAGAAGTAATCTTCAAAATAACCGCCTTAATTTTCTGAATACCTTAAAAATTCAAAAAATTATTAAAATTTCAAATGTGTCAGAAGTAAGTTAGGGAAAATGTTAATTAAGAAATGATTGTTAAACTGGGACCTGCATCGTTAAGAAATGATTGTTAAACTGGGGCCTGCATCGTTATGAAAAGATTGTTAAACTGGGACCTGCATCGTTAACAAATGATTGTTAAACTTGGACCTGCATCGTTAAGAAATGATTGTTAAACTGGGACCTGCATCGTTAAGAATTAATTGTTAAACTGGGACCTGCATCGTTAAGAAATGATTGTTAAACTGGGACCTGCATCGTTAAGAATTAATTGTTAAACTGGGACCTGCATCGTTAAGAAATGATTGTTAAACTGGGACCTGCATCGTTAAGAAATGATTGTTAAACTGGGACCTGCATCGTTAAGAAATGATTGTTAAACTGGGACCTGCATCGTTAAGAAATGATTGTTAAACTGGGACCTGCATCGTTAAGAAATGATTGTTAAACTGGGACCTGCATCGTTAAGAAATGATTGTTAAACTGGGACCTGCATCGTTAAGAAATGATTGTTAAACTTGGACCTGCATCGTTAAGAAATGATTGTTAAACTGGGACCTGCATCGTTAAGAAATGATTGTTAAACTGGGACCTGCATCGTTAAGAATTAATTGTTAAACTGGGACCTGCATCGTTAAGAATTAATTGTTAAACTGGGACCTGCATCGTTAACAAAAGATTGTTAAACTGGGACCTGCATCGTTAATAACAAATGATTGTTAAACTCGGGCCTGCATCGTTAACCCCTTACTGTCTATATATCAACATGTCATGGATTTTAACATAAAACTTTTTTTATGTCAGAAAATATACATGTATCTCTTTTTTACAATAATTATTCTGAATGTACAAACGGTTTATGGTTTATATATTATGATATACACTGTATAATTTTTATAATTATTATTTTTAATATGTACGATAGAGAGAATGAATGTTTTTACATTTCCGTGCGTGCGTCTGAAAGTTGTAATATTGTTTTGAAATATGTAAATACATGTATATATCATGATCTTAAGTTCACTATTCAGGAGAAAATAAATTTTATATTTTGATATATCATCTTTTTGTAGAATTATTTTATCGCAGTTTACACGATACAAGATGAGTTTGAATTTAACCAAGACAAAACCGTGGCCACTCTGTATTTCTCTTCGTAATGACGGTACAGGCCTGTCAAAAGTTTAATATTAAATTAACGATTACTATCAGCAGCATTTCAGCACCTGCTAGTATTTCTTTCAGTCGTTATCTGACCACTAGCTATCCATTATTCGACCAAGCAACAGTCAAGTTGACTCCTTTTCGTTAGGTCATTGTTAAACTTTTGACCGGCCTGTACTGTACACATGATTATTAAGGACGATAACGGAATTTGGAGTTCGTGAATCAGAAATAGTAGAATGGTGGTGATTTACCCCCAAGTCAAGATTCTGACTGCCAGATCTGGAATGGTTAGGGAAACCAAATTGCCCGGCGAAATCTGCCACTGAATCTTCGGCAAGCAAAGAGTCAAACTTTCAAGTAAATACCGACTGGGATTGAAACTTAGGCAGTGAAAGTCACTGAGGCAGACATACTTCAAACAACTTGCGTCACGGAAGATCCTGAATTGGAAACTCTTGGCATCAGTACGATTGCGACACTCCAAATACCAAATGACTTCAGTCTTAGTCCTTAACAGAAACTAGTTTTATAGGTATTCGTATATCAAGTGTTTGTTTTTATTTCCATTTGAATTCCTGGTTACATTGCGTTCTCAATTGGTTTCTAAAAATAGCTAAATGGGTTTTAGCTATAAACCTAAATTTTCGCTCTTCTCTGAACACTGATAATGATCAGCGTAAGCAGAGCGGTGTTTGGCTGCAAGATACTGCTCTTTGACTATTTCATTGACTCAAGTCATTGTTTTACATGATTCTGTAAGTAGTTTCTGAAAAACTGAAGAAGTGTTAACAAGGTAAAGCTGGTTGAACATATTTTGCGTAGAACGCGAAGCGTATTGAACACGTGTACATACAACGTAAAGCTTATTAAACACGTATATATAACGCAAAGCTTAGAGATCACGTGGGTACAACGTAAAGCTTATTAAACACGTGTGCAAACGCAAAGCTTATTGTACAGGTGTGTATAGCGTTAAGCTTATTGAATACGTCTGTACAATGTAAAGCTTATTGAATACATGTGCAAACGTAAAGCTTATTGAACACCTGTATACAATGTAAAGCTGAGTGAACATATTTTGTGTACAAGCGTAAAGCTTATTGAACACCTGTTTACAACGTAAAGCTGAGTGAACATATTTTGTGTACAAGCGTAAAGCTTATTGAACACGAGTATATAAGGTAAAGCTTATTGGACTCGTGTATATAACGTAAAGCTTATTGGACACGTGTATATAACGTTAAGCTTATTGAACACGTGTATATAACGTAAAGCTTATTGGACACGTGTATATAACGTAAAGCTTATTGGACACGTGTATATAACGTAAAGCTTATTGAACACGTGTATATAACGTTAAGCTTAGAGAACACGTGTATATAACGTAAAGCCTATTAGACACGTGTATATAACATAAAGCTTATTAGACACGTGTATATAACGTAAAGCTTATTGGACACGTGTATATAACGTAAAGCATATTGGACACTTGTATATAACGTAAAACGTATTGAACACGATTATATAACGTAAAGCTTAGAGAACACGTGGGTACAACGTAAAGCTTATTGAATACATGTGCAAACGTAAAGCTTATTGAACACCTGTATACAACGTAAAGCTCAGAGAACACACGGTAACGGAATTTGAAGTTGTTCATGAATCCGAAATAGTAGAATGGTGGTGATTTACGCCCAAGTAAAGGTTCTAACTGTCAGATCTGGAATGGTTAGGGAAACCAATGTGCCCGGAAAAATCTGGCAATCTTCGGCAAGAAAATATATAGTATATTGTCGACTGAGATCGCACATAGGCAGTCATTGTTATTGTGGTTCGCAGTCCGATAGCTTCAATTTGCGCCACGGAAGCTCCTGAATTGATATTGGAGAGTCTTTGCGTCAGTTCAATTGCTACACTCCAAATAAAAATGACCTAAGTCCTTAACAGAAACTGGTTTGATAGGTATCAGTATATCCAGTGTTTGTTTTCATTTCCATTTGAATTCCTTGTTGCGTTGTGATTTCGGTTAGTTTTATAGCAACTTTAATGGGGTTTATCTATAAATCTAAATTGGCGTTCTTCCCTGAACACTCATAATGATCAGCGGAAGCAGAGTGGTGTTTAGTTGCAAAAGACTGCTCTGACCATTTCATTGTTTTTGCATGATTCCGTATGTAGTTTCTGTATAATTTAAAATATTAACCTAGTACATACTCAACATATAAAACAGATATAAACTTATTGAACACGTGTATACAACGTAAAACTTCTTGAACACGCTTATACAACGTAAAACTTATTAAACACGTGTATGCAACGTAAAACTTATTGAACACGTGTATGCAACGTAAAACTTCTTGAACACGCTTATACAACGTAAAACTTCTTGAACACGTGTATGCAACGTAAAACTTATTGAAAACGTGCATGCAACGTAAAACTTCTTTTTTTTTATATTTATTTTCTTTATTTCATATTCAATATATACATAACACAAAAAGACGATAATACAACATTACAAATATTTTGATTAACATATATATTGAATAGTTTTTAGAAAGAGAAGAGAGAGAGAGAGAGAGAGAGAGAGAGAGAGAAATAGATTTTCACATTATGATACAAGATTGTTCTTTTTGTTCTATATAACAATACGGTGAATGTGTTGCCATTCTCTTTCAAAATTTTCTAACTTATTTTTGCCTATTGCTATTTCTTTTTCGATGTAATATACATCTTTTAAAATATATTTAAACTTTTTAAGAGACAGTTTTTACCAGTACAACGGGTTTTATAAATGTAATATTTTACATGCATAAGGATAAAATTTTTAACTCTATCAAACGATCTGAAATATCCAAAAATTAAACTCATTTTTGTTAGATCTAACAAAATACCATTCGATAAAAAATAGTTTTCTAAGTCTTCTAAAAATTGTTGTACTATGTCGCATTCCCAAAAGAGATGAATAACTGTTTCACTTTCCTGTTTACAAAAACTACACAGAGCCTCTGTTTTAATACCTATTTTAAACAAAAAAGAGTTTGTAGCAATTATATTATGGATTATTCTGTATTGGAACCATTGTATTTTAGAATTTATAGTAGTCAGGTGAATTATTTTGTATATTTGTTTCCAATCATTTTCAGTTAAATTAAACGTAAAACTTCTTGAACACGCTTATACAACGTAAAATTTATTGAACACGTGTATGCAATGTAAAACTTATTGAACACGCGAATACAACATAAAACTTCTTGAACACGTATATACAACGCAAAACGTATTGAACACGTGTATGCAACGTAAAACTTATTGAACACGTGTATACAACATAAACCTTATTGAACATACCTTTTTAGTTTACACTGCATCCAGCCCTGTATCTCATCTAGCATATTTTTTCAACAAACAGGTGAGGTTTTTTATTTATCATGCTATGTTTTAATGGGGGATGTATTTGGATAAGCGAGAAAACTATAGAAATAAATTACAGGTAAAGTCTGTTTAAAAATTGAAATGAAATGAAGGCACTTAATATAACGGGCTTGTTGAGGAGTGTAGTGGCTTGTAGAATCGTGACCTGGAAAAATATTACATAGTATTATTTCACCCAGTAATCACGAGTATGCAGACAACAGTAGTACATGTTTCATATCATCAAAAAATTTATCAGTTTTATCCCAAAGTTACGTAGTCTGTACATACAACAAGGATGTAGCCTTCATAAAATATACATATCCGCTACGGCGCTTATATAACTGCTCATATATAAACTACACGTAGAGA
Organism: Anadara kagoshimensis; assembly: GCA_021292105.1. Lineage (NCBI taxonomy): Eukaryota > Metazoa > Mollusca > Bivalvia > Arcoida > Arcidae > Anadara > Anadara kagoshimensis. Next base: position 13,258,986 of record CM037873.1, read on the forward strand.
GATCTCAAAAACAAAACGCACAACTTCTTGAAAATTAACTGTTACATCAACATCATGATGCCGATTTTACGCACCATTCTTTTGGTATTATTGGAAACAGTTGGAAACCTCAGGGGCGTCATCACCACAAGGTATGTAGATCTAATGAAAAATTACAGCTGTTGGTTATTCGATGTTATGTTAAAAACCCTTAATAGACTGGCCAAACATTAAATTTACAGAAAAATTCGTAAATAATCTATGTCAACTATTTATGGACCCAGGTTTTTTAACAATTGATTATTGATTTGCTTAATTTGGGACTATTCAAATTGGTCTCGGTATCGGAGTGGCCTATCTCCAGGCACTGATTGACTTATTGATCACCGTCTACATTCCATTCTGGTTGGTCCTATTGTTTATTCATAAAAATAGTCTCTAGGTTTTCTGTCCCTCCCCCTCCCAGGCCCGTAGTATCCCCCACATTTTTGTGGACTTATAAAAATATTTTAGAAAAAATGTATGAAAACCTGTTAAAAATAAACTTGTATAACTTCATGAACGCGTAAGCTATATAATTTTAATCTTTGTGATAGTTTTACTGAAGCTAGCATGTGACAAAGGTCAAATCCGGACTGGAGATCATACGGTACCGTTTCCTATTCCGCGTGTTATCATTCTAGAGTGACTTCCGAAATCGTATTGGAGACTTTTAATTTTATGTTATAAAATCACCATGTATCAGAGTATATTGTCCAGAAATATTGCGGAAATAAAAAAAATCAAGTTGAAACAAGAAACAATATTGGAAGACAGAATCAAATTTGATTCAATTGGAAATTACGTGATAGATGAGTTGGGGACATCACTTGTTCCCGACGACATAGAACATTTATCTGACAAAATGTGCGATTAAACCACCTGCTGATTGATATATGAGAATGCAGGAAATGACGTCTCAGACCTTCTGATTTTTAAATTTTTTCGGGGGGGGGGGGGGGGGAAGGGGCAGACCCCCCTAGAAGGCTCGGGCACTTAGTGCCTTCGAGGTCGAATTACACAAAATGTGGCCCCCCCTACTTTCAAAAACGTTGCTACGGGCCTGCCTCCAGTGGGAGGGGGAGGGGGATTGTGAAAATAAAATTGTAACTTTATTATCTAAGTCATGCTGGATTTATCTTTTAATGTGACATTTTACGTCATTTCTAAGTTTTGCCCTTAATTCTATAAAAGCCAATTTAGAACAAGTGAGATTTGGGTTTGGTCCTACATTTTGGTCCGACGGCGAAACCATTTTGGATAGGATTATACTAAGCTAACTTGCTTAATTGATGCTTTGTCACGTAACATTACACATAATTGAAATTTGTCAGAAAGTCGATAAAAAACAATTTTTGGAGCTAAAATTTCACATTATTGACCAAAACTAATACATATGTTATAAGGTTGAAGTAAACTTCAAACTGTAACCTTTAATTTCTGAATGTGTTAAAGATAAATGAAATAAGTAGGATTCCCAATTTGTCAAATTTAAGGAAAATCACAGACAAGGAAAGATTATAAAACCGGGGCATAATGTTATTATGCTGCACGCATGAGGATGTCATGTAGTAATATCTCTCTCTCTCTCTCTCTCTCTCTCTCTCTCTCTCTCTCTCTCTCTCTCTCTCTCGTTGCACTATTAATTTTGTTGGTACATTAAAGAATAATTTAATACAACGACCAAACTTGACTTTGTCAAAAGTTAATACAATTCACTTTATAGAACCAATCAATTCTTAACTGTAGTAGGCGTCTTTAGTGAAGTTTATAATACGGCCATATGTTGAAAAGTTTCTAGACAAACTAGTAATTATAATATAACAAATCAAAGAAGGATTCCATTTTTAACTGCAAAACATATAAACTTTACAACAACAAATATTACTAAGAACACAAAACAATTACAGTTCTTGAAAGAGACAAACAGCAAAAGTAAACAACACAAAATGAATGTGTTTATTTCCCGCTTACATAAATGCTTAATTTGAGAGACTGAGGTTCCTCGAATGTTTTCACTGTAGCTTACTAGATGAATACCCCCAATGTGTCAAGCTTAAATAAATCGTTATAATTTCTTTTATCCTTATCATCAACTTAATTTACCAGCTTCAAATCTTTTACTTTGCTGTGGCATTTCGGTTTGGGCATGGATTGATGTATTTGTTTTTGATTATATGTAAATTTGGCCCAACAAAACAGGCATTTATAATAACAAACATAATACCTGGTCTACAACAACCTGGCTGTGCCGATGGAAGCGGGAGTGGTATAAAACAATTAACTTGTGTACATCCAAATAATGGTTCTACGACAGTCAACAGATGAGTGTTTTACAATGTAAAGGATGGAATGAAGTTTTTCGGTTTTAGTAAGTATACGGATAATAAAAAAATAACACATAGCCTGGCTTTTGAGATTGAAATAAATGATTTTATGAATGAAAATTACATCACAACCATTGTTGGCAACACATAGCATGACGTCATAAGATCAGTATAGAAGTATGTCGGTATAAATAGAACTTACTGTGCATAAAGGCTATTTTGAACATGAATATATTGCTATTAGGTGCCTCGTTATTTTTGGATATATGTAGGTCGACCAGGTGTGAATTTTTTTGATTCAATCACGGAGGTGAAAGGTAATTTTTACCCAACATTCAATTGTAATTTGGGGCTCAAATGGTTAGCTAGAATACGTATTTTCTGTCAAAAACGTGATTTATTTCTATAAATACAGACGTTAACTAAAACATGCAACATTGACTAAAATACACTTTTTAGTTAGGTCTCTGAGTAATGGATAAATATGCACTGTTAATTTTTCCAAGCAATTCTTTTTTAAAACGTAATTTACAATATTCCATGTTCAAAATAGCCTTTATGCACAGTAGGTATATCGCTTGTTTTACCAGAACGCGCTATGTTTCACATATGAGGAAGAACCCAGGTCATAAGAACTTATAAAACTACGTATTTACTACAGTACAGTCCAACCTTTCTTAAAGGCATCCTCTGTATAAAAGCTACCTGCTTATAAAGGTCAGTAGAATTGTATCCCAATTGTACATTATTCATAATATTTAAACCTGTAAATAACGGCCACCTGCCCTTAAAGACCACATTTACTCGTTCTCTTGGATGACCTTTATAGACAGATTTGACTGCATATGATAACATTTTTATTTTTTTTTATTTATGTCTTTTAGGATTCGATGTGAACCTTAAGCTCATAGACTGCATTGACGTTGATTCCACTTTGTCACTTGGATGCCACAAATTAACCAAATTACTTCCAGGAGAGGAACAATTTCTTTCAAATTTGGCGCAGATATTTTCTTCAAGTCTTGTTAATTACATGGGCGTGCGTTGCCTAAGTAACGGAGGAAACATAACAAACATTTCTTTTATGGCGATATGTTTGAGTTTTATACTGAATGTGGTTATGAGTAAATGATCGGTCTACTTTCTTTTTACCAATTATCAAGCCTATGTTATAGGTTGTTCACGATCAGATGACAAAGTATACAGAGATTGGGTATTTGTAAGGAATAAAGCGTGAACAAGCATGATAATACACATACGACGGTACGCTACTTACACCTATATTTGTTGCACGATCCCCGGATTATCAGCTCTTCTAGACGATGTGATTTTTCTGATATTGCAGGGGAATTTTGTTTTGTTTTACAAACAATTCCGCAGTTGTATTTGAATGTGTGTCATTTGTGATGATTTATCAAATAATAATCTTCTCAATCAATTATTAAAGGAAAAATAGTAACTCGGCAACGGGATTTGAACCCAGGTACTCTTACTTGGTATGCAACAATTTTACCACTACACTACTTCTCGGTTAGAGAAATGTTTTCAAATCAATATAAATATCGGTAAACAATACGGAATTTATAAAGTAAACATATTTAGCAAAGAGAGGTAAAAAATACAATGTTTTCGCGGATAATTGGAAACAAACATAAAAAATATGTTATATATCACATAACCCTCCTGTTTATTGATGGAATAAAACGGTGTAATATTTTTCGTATTACACAGGTACCCATGTCATATCACTTGATTGTGACGTAATCAGTTATCACGCTTCTTATTTACGTAGTGGTCGTGCCTAATGACGTCATATGAAAACTGTGTCAGTCTGTTGTTTATTTTTAGACTTTTGAAGACTTTCCGATTCTTTGAAAAAATAATTTATTTGCATTCGGAAAATTATTATGATTTAAACTTACATACTGATTATGTCTTTTTTTCTAGGTGATTAATTTACTTTTACTATAACTAAATAGAACTATATTCTTACTTGCGCAGTTAATTTGGAGGTGATTTGTCTGACCCAGATAGAAATCGTCTGTTTCTATTTGGCATCAAATAATATGTACATGTCATTATGCCTCGGTATTTTGAGTTATGTGATATATAGAATCTTAGACTCGTAAGGGTTTAATATGAAATTTATTAAACTCGTTCAATAATTAAATATGCCACTCGCCAAGGCTCGTGGCATATTTAATTATTAAACTCGTTTAATAAATTTCGTATTAAACCCCCACTCGTCTAAGATCCTCTATATATCAAACACTCAAACATTTTGTTCATTATATCTTCGGTATATTTTTGTTTGGAATCCGTATGATCCTTCACAAAATATCCAGAATCCCTGTTCAGCACTAAATATTTGTATCTTGGCTTACCGTTTTTGTAAAATAATAATAAGTAAACAATTTCTTTAAGACGCCCTTCCAATTTAGAGTGAGGGTTAGTGGTGTAGAGTGTAGAAAAATCAAAAAGGGTTTTTTATATACTTTTAAACGCGATAAATTATTAGAAGCAAGATGTTCAAGAAATTCTTTAACATTTATAAGATTCTACATTTGGTTGATACCAGCTGTAGAATAGACTTTTTTTGAGTAAGTCTGAAGACCATCTTTGACGACTGTCGAGACTGGAGAACTTCCCTATGCTAGGAAAGATTTGCATATTTGGTAAAATTAGTTTTAGTATGTGTAGGATTATTTGATATACTATCCAAACCAAGCTCCTTATAGTCCCAGAGCTCATACAGGTTTATTTGACTTTTATTTGCCAAAAGGTCTGAAACTTGTTTCTGAAAGGCAATTATCAGTATAATATGAAAATGCATTTCTTACAAAATTCGGTCTGGACATTTTTTGTAAATCCCGGATTTTTTAAGAGCACCTGAACGTATTTGTCAAAAACACTTTTTTGGGGTAGGGGAAGAGAATCGTGATTATATTACGCCTAAATACGATAGATACCCATTAAATTTGGTATCATTCTAAAGGTTATTGATAATTCTTTATTTATATATTAAATATTTTTCAATATGATGTCACTAGGTACAGATATGATGTCATAAACTATTTTTTTAAATTAAAAATAGTGAAAAAGGCTATTTCGATCGGATACAAATTTCTCAGGTTTACATTTTGTGTGTGTTGTCATTAATTTTTGATTTAAAATAATTATATACCCTCTGCCAGTGATATTCTATAACTTTGATATGTAATTATCTGAGCATTATAATATTTTCTATCAGAGAAAATATGTACCCACTTCTACTGAAGAGTTCATTTGTGGGGGTAGAGGAACACTATCATGATTTAACATCATAACTATATATACTATCCCATCATGTTTGGTATCAAATTGAAGGTATTTTAATAAACAGTAATATTATGCATCAACATGAAACAAATTACCTTTCATTACGTCATCGTGGCGTCATAATTGTAATTATTTGGTAAAATGCATTAAATAGATATATTTTCTTATTTATGTCGTTCAACTGACAGAATATAAATATCATCTATAATAACTACAAAAAACAGTAATGAAAAACAGTTAAAAACTGCAATATTTAAAATATATTACAGAAATATACTGCAAAACTCCAAGTTTAACAACAATGACAAGAAAAAGAAAGAAGGTATCTATCGTATTTAGGCGTTATATAATCACGATTCCCTTCCCCTACCCCAAAAAAGTGTTTTTGACAAATACGTTCAGGTGCTCTTAAAAAATCCGGGATTTACAAAAAATGTCCAGACCGAATTTTGTAAGAAATGCATTTTCATATTATACTGATAATTGCCTTTCAGAAACAAGTTTCAGACCTTTTGGCAAATAAAAGTCAAATAAACCTGTATGAGCTCTGGGACTATAAGGAGCTTGGTTTGGATAGTATATCAAATAATCCTACATATACTAAAACTAATTTTACCAAATATGCTAATCTTTCCTAGCATAGGGAAGTTCTCCAGTCTCGACAGTCGTCAAAGATGGTCTTCAGACTTACTCAGAAAAAGTCTATTCTACATCTGGTATCAATCAAATGTAGATTCTTATAAATCTTAAAGAATTTCTTGAACATCTTGCTTCTAATAATTTATCGCGTTTAAAAGTATATAAAAAACCCTATTTGATTTTTCTACACTCTACACCACTATCCCTCACTCTAAATTGGAAGGGCGTCTTAAAGAAATTGTTTACTTATTATTATTTTACAAAAACGGTAAGCCAAGATACAAATATTTAGTGCTGAACAGGGATTCTGGATATTTTGTGAAGGATCATACGGATTCCAAACTCTGAGCTTAAGGTTCACATCGAATCCTAAAAGACATAAATAAAAAAAATAAAAATGTTATCATATGCAGTCAAATCTGTCTGTAAAGGTCATCCAAGGGAACTAGTAAAAGTGGTCTTTAAGGGCAGGTGGCCGTTATATACATGTTCAAATATTATGAATAAAGAACAATTGGGATACAATTCTTTTATAACTCTTTATAAGCAGGTAGCTTTTATACAGAGGATGCCTTTAAGAAAGGTTGGACTGTACTGTAGTAAATACGTATTTTCTGTGTGCTTAGATACGGCTAAAATCATGAGATACATATCACCTACCGCAAGTACCAAGTCTGAAAATACGTATCACCGGTCTGATATCGATATCAGACCAGCTACTCGGAACAATTTGGTCAGTTTTTGCCGTATTCTTTCGGATGTCTAAGATAAATATGATGAAAGTTCCAAGTATATAATATTCTGGTGATTGTCTGGTGTCAGTTGTTCGAAGCATGATTAGTTTAATTTAATTGATTAGTCAAAAGTTAAATAATGCATGATTTCAAATCTGTTGAAACATTAACGTTGGAAATGTCGTAAGTGAATAGAATTTTTTCAAACTGAAGCACATGGTTATAAATCTATGGATTTGGTAATTGTATGTTGATTTGTATTGATGCTTTTAATTTGTGTTAATCATTGATTAAAGTTATATAGTGGTAACAATTTTACACAGACAGACAGATATAATTATCATAATGTTTATTATTATATCATGACCCCCTCAAACTTAGTTTTGCGGGGGTTCAAACACAGAAAGAAGTTATTTGTAGATATAAAAAACCATTTACTTTACATTCTAACATGACCTGGGTTCTTCCTCATATGTGAAACATAAAGAGAGAGCGCGTTCTGGTAAAACAAGCGATATACCTACTGTGCATAAAGGCTATTTTGAACATGGAATATTGTAAATTACGTTTTAAAAAAGAATTGCTTGGAAAAATTAACAGTGCATATTTATCCATTACTCAGAGACCTAACTAAAAAGTATATTTTAGTCAATGTTGCATGTTTTAGTTAACGTCTGTATTTATAGAAATAAATCACGTTTTTGACAGAAAATACGTATTCTAGCTAACCATTTGAGCCCCAAATTACAATTGAATGTTGGGTAAAAATTACCTTTCACCACGTGATTGAATCAAGAAAATTCACACCTGGTCGACCTACATATATCCAAAAGATAACGAGGCACCTAATAGCAATTTATTCATGTTCAAAATAGCCTTTATGCACAGTAAGTTCTATTTATACCCTGATCTTATGACGTCATGCTATGTGTTGCCAACAATGGTTGTGATGTAATTTTCATTCATAAAATCATTTATTTCAATCTCAAAAGCCAGGCTATGTGTTATTTTTTTTATTATTCGTATACTTACTAAAACCGAAAAACTTCATTCCAACCTTTCCATTGTAAAACACACATCTGTTGACTGTCGTAGAACCATTATTTGGATGTACACAAGTTAATTGTTTTATACCACTCCCGCTTCCATCGGCACAGCCAGGTTGTTGTAGACCAGGTATTATGTTTGTTATTATAAATGCCTGTTTTGTTGGGCCAAATTTACATATAATCAAAAACAAATACATCAATCCATGCCCAAACCGAAATGTCACAGCAAAGTAAAAGATTTGAAGCTGGTAAATTAAGTTGATGATAAGGATAAAAGAAATTATAACGATTTATTCAAGCTTGACACATTGGGGGTATTCATCAAGTAAGCTACAGTGAAAACACTCGAGTCTCTCAAATTAAGCATTTATGTAAGCGAGGAATAAACACATTCATTTTGTGTTGTTTACTTTTGCTGTTTGTCTCTTTCAAGAACTGTAATTGTTTTGTGTTCTTAGTAATATTTGTTGTTGTAAAGTATATATGTTTTGCAGTTAAAAATGGAATCCTTCTTTGATTTGTTATATTATAATTACTAGTTTGTCTAGAAACTTTTCAACATATGGCCGTATTATAAACTTCACTAAAGACGCCTACTACAGTTAAGAATTGATTGGTTCTATAAAGTGAATTGTATTAACTTTTGACAAAGTCAAGTTTGGCCGTTGTATTAAATTATTCGTTAATGTACCAACAAAATTAATAGTGCAACGAGAGAGAGAGAGAGAGAGAGAGAGAGAGAGAGAGAGAGAGAGATATTACTACATGACATCCTCATGCGTGCAGCATAATAACATTATGCCCCGGTTTTATAATCTTTCCTTGTCTGTGATTTTCCTTAAATTTGACAAATTGGGAATCCTACTTATTTCGTTAATCTTTAACACATTCAGAAATTAAAGGTTACAATTTGAAGTTTACTTCAACCTTATAACATATGTATTAGTTTTGGTCAATAATGTGAAATTCTAGCTCCAAAAATTGTTTTTTATCGACTTTCTGACAAATTTCAATTAATATGTGTAATGTTACGTGACAAAGCATCAATTAAGCAAGTTAGCTTAGTATAATCCTATCCAAAATGGTTTGGCCGTCGGACCAAAACGTAGGACCAAACCCAAATCTCACTTGTTCTAAATTGGCTTTTAAAGAATTAAGGGCAAAACTTAGAAATGACGTAAAATGTCACATTAAAAGATAAATCCAGCATGATTTAGATAATAAAGTTACAATTTTATTTTCACAATCCCCCTCCCCCTCCCACTGGAGGCAGCCCCGTAGCAACGTTTTTGAAAGTAGGGGGGCAACATTTTGTGTAATTCGACCTCGAGGGCACTAAGTGCCCGAGCCTACTAGGGAGGTCTGCCCCCCCCCCCCCCCCCCTCAGAAAAAATTTAAAATCAGAAGGTCTGAGACGTCATTTCCTGCATTCTCATATATCAATCAGCAGGTGGTTTAATCGGCACATTTTGTCAGATAAATGTTCTATGTCGTCGGAAACAAGTGATGTCCCTAACTCATCTATCACGTAATTTCCAATTGAATCAAATTTGATTCTGTCTTCCAATATTATTTCTTGTTTCAACTTGATTTTTTTGATTTCCTCAATATTTCTGGACAATATACTCTGATACATATGGTGGCATATTTCTGCCCTAAGATAAATTTTAGTCGCGATAATTCATCTTGACTTGTCGAGATAGCTTTCGCGACAAGTCGACATAACACGATAATTTATCTTGACTTGTCGAGATAGCTTCCGCGCCAAGTCGGCATAACAACATTTGTATCTCGGCCATTAAAACTATTATCGTGAAAAAGTCGAGATAAATTATCGCGACAGTCATGATAGTTATGTCGACCAGTCGTGATATTTATCATGTTATCGCGACATTTTTTTCCAGCACGCCCAAATATGACATCCAGATATTCTGTCAAGATAATGTATTTATAGATCTGAACGCTGTTCGGAACATCTCGGATTTTTTTACAGGAAATGTGTTGTTGCAAATCTGCTTCTTCCCTTATATTCCTCGTATAAATGGAGCACCTTTACTGTTATCTGAGTCCCATATGATAGTTCTAACTTATAATAATTTAAGAGATCGTTAAATTCAGAATGGATATTCACTCAAATATGATGTCCATGTCTTGAATAATCTTCTAGTACTCTTATATCCTTCATTTCAGTGCTATTGGGAGTACCAAAAAATTAATTTTTTTTTTACTCAAGTGATGGTTTTACACACAACTTTGACACAAATATAATGGGCATGTGTTGTTAGTTTTCTCACTTTGTTATATCCCTTCTATGGATATGGTTATGGATATAAACAAAATGCAAATGTGTAACATAGCAGATCTGTATAATACAATGCTAACTATTGTTTGTAATGTGAAACATTTACATCTTCAAGTTCCTCATTCTATACAAAAATATTCATCATCACTAGTTCTGTTTAATTTCTTAAAAGAAACCCCCTTGAATTAACCCCGGCAACTCACTCCTACATTGGCGATGCTCTTGTTTGTAAACTTGAAATCTAAATCTCATTAGAGAATTGTCAAAGACATTTAAATACCTGTATTCAAAGAGTTGCAGCTGAATAAGGTGTACTTGTAAAAAGCCAGCCACACAGAGCACAAAACAATTGTAAAGAATTAAGGAAAAGACACAACAAAGCATATAAATTAGTCCACTTATTGTAAAACTCCCGACTTCGGACGGCCAATGTGGCGCGGTTGAAGTACTTTTATAGGGCCTTAGTATTATTTTACCAAACCATGCACCAACAATCGAACACATATATACAACCAGCAACAAACATAGAACATTTATTTTTTTTGTTAAGTTATTGTCCCCCTCTTTCACCGAAAAGGGAGGGGGCATTAATTTTGGTGTGTCTGTCTGTCTGTCTTTGTCTGTCTGTTACGCTGGTTTCCATGCAGTAACTTTAGTTACAATTAAGATTTTTTTAATGAAACTTGGTACAGAAGTAGCTTATGACTAGAGCTCGCTAGGGATTGATTTTCAAGTCACTAAGTGGAAGGTCACTGTAACTATAAATAGAAAATCGTTTCAAGTCATTTAAAGACTAACCCTTCCAAGGTTTTTTATTGAAACTTTGCACAGAGTAACTTATGACAAGAGCTCACTTGGGATTGTTTTTCAGGTTACTAGGTCAAAGGTCAAGGTCACTGACTATAAACAGAAAATCGGTATTAGGACATTTAAAGACCAACTCTTCAAGATTTTTAATGAAATTTAGCAAAGAGGTAGCTTATGACAAGTGCTTGCTTGAGTTTCCAGTAATTTTAAGACCAGCCTTTGAAGAATTTTTAATAAAACTTTGCACAGAGGTAACTATGACGAGCTCGCTGGGGACTGATTTTCCAGTCATTTGGTTAAAGGCCAAGGTCACTGACTTAAAATAGAAAATCGGTTTCCGGCCATTTAAAGACCAACCAAATTTTTTTTATGAAACTTTGCACAGAGGTAGCTTATGACGAGCTCACTTGGGATATATTTTCAGGTCGGGAGGTAAATTTTCAAGGTCACTTTATATAAAATAAGCAGCCGAATAAGGTGAACTTGGAAGAAGCCAGCCACAAAGACATCAAAACAATTGAAGAGAATTGGGGGGGGGGGGAAGACATAACAAAACATATGAATTAAGTCCACTGATTGTATAACCCCCGACTTGGACGGGCACTGGACGATATTGTTAACTTGACGTCAGTGGTGTGGTATAGGGCCCTAACCATCCCACTTAATTTACAACCTAACGCCAAACATTTAAAAATTTGAATATAAACCTTATTTTACCAAACCATGCATCAACAACCAGACATGTATACATAACCAATAAAAATCTACAAGATATATTTTTTTCGGGGAGTTAGCCCTTGAAACCTTAGTTTCAAGCGACTGACAATTTTTTAATTTTTATATATAAAAATATATTTTAGAACATATACCGTCTATAAGTACTACGTTTTTTCGAAAGCTAGTTAAGTCCGACCGATATACAGAGGGAACGGTAATCAAGACCTACCTTTCAAGATTTTCTAATGAAACTTGGCACAAAGGTAGTTTATGACAAGAACCCGTTGGGATTGATTATCAGGTCACTAGGTCAAGCTCACTGTCACTGTAAAGAAATATCGTTTTTTGGACATTTAAATACCACCTATTTATAGGATTGAAACTTTTTACACAAATTACTTATGATAGTATCATGTTTAAGGTCGATTTTAATGTCACTATAGGTCAAAGGTCAAGATCTGTTATCTAGTTATTAAATACCAACCATTCATGGGATTCAATTGAACCTTTGTAAATAAGTTACTTATGATAGTATTTCGCTTGGGATTGATTTGGTCACTAGGTCTAAGGTCAAGGTAACTTACATTGATCCTCGCCAGACTTCTTCCTGTTTAGGCAGACACAATTAAAAGCTTTCCAAGTGTTAATGCAGGAATATCTGGCAATCAGTCTCTAAAAATTATATCATACCTTTGATGTTACATTTCGTATTTTCAACAGTCTATACTTTTCATCACAAATGTACAGATTAGCCCCGGACATCATAACAGTTGTATAAGTCTCTTTCAGTTGAAAGCGAGAGGACATAAATTCTGTGAATTTGCTTGTTTATCGAAGTTTCTGTTGATAACAAAGTTTTTATTTTAAATATGAAACATGTTGGAACATATACAGTGCAGAAGTACTACGCTTTTTTTTGAAAGCTAGTTAAGGAGTATAGTCTGAATAAGTCTGACCGTTTTACAGAGGGACCAAGACCCAACCACCTCTGAAAAGGCTTAGGGTGGACCCGTCATTGATTCCCCCTAGCATTACCAGATAGTGTGCAAGGAAAGAGGCTACTAAGATCGAAAGTTGTAAAGGTTCCTTCAACCATTAGTAGGGTCGGTCTGTTCAAAAACTTTAGCACGGTATTACCGGTACCTAGTCAGTACCGCGGTTAACCGGACACACCTCTAACGTAAACGTTAAGCAAAAGGGTAAGGTTTGCGTTTAGCTCTAGTTTATGAAAAGTACATGGGTATGGTAACCAAACTAGGCGAGACACATAATCCCCTGGAATTGTTGTTTAAGATCAGAGAGGGAAAAATGCATGGTGTATGTACTTCAATATTTCTTGGAAATTGCTTGCAAATACAAGAATTTGGCTAAATCTCAGGAATGAAGTTGGTTCACCTTGACATTCCTTCAGGTCACAGTGATACGTTCAAACATCATGCCATGAATACTTGACACTTCTTATATCGAATCTACATTTGAAGGGCTACCTCAGGTGAGGGATTAGGCCTTTTGAGCCTCATTTTTCATCTGATTTAAAATAACCATGAACCAGGTGTCCCGGACTGATGGAAGGATATTTATCTTCGTCCTTTCTTCAGAAGACAACAGACTCATAATAACCCAAAACTTTGTGAGCATTAATTTGAAAGGAATTTGAACTGTCTTTGTGGCTGGCTTCTTCCAATTGCAAGTACACCTTATTCAGCTGCAACGTTTTATTCTTCTCTTTAGACAGCCATTTTATACTCGCAGATGTATCCAATCTTGTAGTATAACGTATAATATGGAATCCCGGGTATAAAAGATAAAAGCAATGTAACAAATACACTATTTTTCAAAATTATATAATATGAATGAAGACTTTGTGAATGGAAAATGATCAAGACCTTCACATTATCAAGTTTAGTCAACAATGGTGTCCCTTCAATGCATTTTTATAATATGCCCATTTTGTGAATATAAGGTGAGCGAAAAATATTTAACTCTTATTTTACCCGGTTTATTTAAATTTCTTTTGAGAAAAAAGCGTACGCACTTAGCTTTAACTATTTCTCAGCAGGTAATGCAAGTGCCCGTGAGAAGTTTTAGTACCATCGCACCACTGATATTCTACTACATGTACTTAAAATAGAGTTATAAAATAAAATTATGAAGTGAAACTAGAAAGCAGTAAAAGCTGTACATACATACACGATATTTGAAAAAGGGAGAACCTGATCAGACTCGAACTCTTGATACCAACAAATTATATCGGACATAGGTCTACGTATCTGTATGCATTCCCACTGTTCTTTATTTAATTTGGTCAATCAGGTTGATACGGTGGCTGGTAAGGGACATGTGTATGGAGCGCTCCTCATAATTAACGCTCCAGATAATATGTAGAGCGCTCCATATATTATGTAGAGCGATCAATATAATTAAGTGGAGCGCTCCATATATTATGTAGAGCGCTCCATATAAATATTTTTATATGCATGTCCCTTCAGGTGACCCTAGGTTGAGGCTGATTTTGATATAGATTTTTCTGCCTGAATGGTTTTTATTACATTTTGTCTTTAGTCCCATTTTCCAGCTGGAAATCCATTAACACAGCAAAGCTCAGTGGGTAGAGTGCTCGCTCCGTGTATGAGAGGTCGCGGATACGATCCCCCTCCCGGGTCTAACCCAAGACTTGAAAATGAGTACTGACTGTTCTTTCGCCAAGCACTTTAGAAATGAAAGTCACGGGTCTTTCGGGCGAGACCTTAAAAACCGAGGCCCCGTGTCACGGCAGGCCTGACACGATAAAGAACCATAAGAATGCCATAAGCGCAAAGCACAGGTAAAAATTTCTGCAGGTTACTTGTGACGTCTCGATATAACTGAAATATTTTTGACTGGGACGTTAAACCCCATTAATCAATCAAACAACCATTAACTCAGCAACGAAAGAGACTTTTTGACTTATCTTCATGGCCATAATTTTCTTGAGTGACTTGAATACCCAATAACTTGACATAAAATTACCCTTTCCATTTTTTCTTACATAATTTTCTTTTATGTTTTCTGCACTTGTATTGCAATGCCTATAGAGGCTTGAAATTACGCACTTACCCCTAAAGCAGTATCTACGTATTAAGCCAACAAAAATTTGCAGTTTACCTTTAAAGTCAGGGTAACCTTTATTAATAATTTTAAAAAAGCTTGTCTTAAGCCAAAAGTACGGTGGAGTTTGCAAAGCTAGGTGATCTTAAAAAAATTTATGACCAGTTTAAATAAGACATTGGACGAGGTCAAGGTCAATCATTTGCATCAACATGGTGTTGGATTTGATGTTAATCCTTTCGTGATGATTTTGGAGCAAAAGTCATTAATAATTACAATGGTTTGAAAATGAAAATGGATTTATTTGGAAATGCTTTCTAACAAGTTCCATACAAAGTAGTTGTTTTCAGAAATCAATAGTGTATGGATAAATGCCACATGCATACTCCGACATACCATACTTTGTCAAAACGACAAATTACAATAGTCCACATATTTCTAACTACTGTGACAACAAGCAAATAACGTAAATAATGCTTTTTAATAAAGAATTGCTTGGAAAAATAAACAGTGACAAAACTCAACTAAAAGCATTTTTGTCAAAATTACATATTTCAGTTAATGTCATTATAAAGCTAAGGATAGTTCCACCTATGTGATTCCAGCCATCCATTTGTACCCCATCATACTTTTACCTTAACCTCAATGTAAAATTACATTTCTTACTAAAATGCTCAAACAGCCATCACTGAACGGCCACAGATATCTATAGATGATGGTACAAATATATACCTAACCTAACTGATCAACAGCAATTATAATGTTACAAAATAATTCAACTGCTTCATCCTTAGTGTTTGGTGGGTGTCGTAGACCGTTTTGATGAATGATAGCATTTACCAGTACCATAAAATCATCAGAAACACCATGAACTGGTGGATCTCTTGTATATTCTTGTTCTACCCGATCAATGTTACCCGGTAATGGCATTCGGAAATCTTTGGTTGCGTAAATCTCTGGCTGAAAATACAAGACATCCGGTTTTCCAAAAGGACCATGTGCCTGTCTGCTTGCCCTGATCCTATGTTCATTCCATTGACGAAGTGTAGCTCTCAAGTCTTGATTTACGAGGGACAAAAAGCAATATCTCATGCATTCTAAATGAATATTATCTGAGGTGTCTAATATTCCATATTCTGCCATCGCTTTAAAACAATCAATCCAGTGTTGCCCACACATGCTCCTTAGGTTCCTCCAAAACCTTTCTATACGTGTATTTCGTGAAGATGATCCATATATGAAACTCGATAAACCTTGAAATGGATCGTCATGCTGCCATCGAAGTGCAAACTGGAGGTCCCGAACAACTGCATTCTCTGTTCCCCTGTCAGCATATATTAAACAAGGTACTCCGTTAATCTCGCGTATATAATTCATATAATATTTGGCTATGTACTCTGGGTTTTTATTTGAATTACATGCTTCCAACCACAACACCCGCCTAGAAAATCCATCAATCCCGGCATGAACTGATATCCCATATGGTTTTAGCTTGTCCCAGCCATCAATATGTAAGGAGAAATTTGGACCTTTGTTTATGTAATGACGACGCCGTAGAACATGTCGACTACGAAGACGTACACCTTCAGCATCAAGTACGGACAGTGCTAGTCTAACTGTTTCTGATGTGACGGTAATGTCATGATCAGTAAGCAATCTCCTACGCATGGCTCTATAACCAATGTGTTGCCCAGATCCAGATAATTCTTGGAGTATTGCTCTAACTATGGTGTCTAATGACGATTCATTGTTTCGTCTGCGCAGATCCATTTGTCTTAATATACGATGTAAATGCCTTTCACTAACAGCTATACCATGGCGGAGAGCTAAAAATCCTATTATTTCCCTTATAGTATACCCGGCATGGTAGTAAAGAGCAATCAGGTCATCTCTAATCAATCCATTTATATGATTGAGTGCAGATCCAATATAACCGTCCATAATTACTGAAAAAATAAAGATAAATAAAATGGGATTTAACTTAGATTAAACGGTTTTCATATCAAAAGAAGAAGACGAACGATTGATCAATTGGATTTTACATCCTTTTCAAAAATATTTTACTTATATCGACATCTCAATATCTATAGGTGAATTTACCGGTGCACTGCACTGGCGGCATTGTGCAGTGGAGGCACGCCTACCGTGACATGGGGCCTCGGTTTTTAAAGACACGTGACTTTCGCGTGGCGAAAGAGCAGTCACTACCCATTTTAAGTAAGTTTTGGGTCAGACCGTGATCGAACCTACGATCTGACACTTGCGGAGCGAACACTCTTCCAACTGAGCTACCGAAATGGTCCCAAATAAAAAAATATTATAGCTTCAGAATTTCTAATTCCGAAACCGCTCAAAATACAAAACTAGAAGATTATGATAAAGGATACTATTGTAAAAGTCGCGACTTTGGACAGTCACCAGACTTAATGGGAAAAAAATAGTATCCAGTGGTGTCGTTTAAGTAGCAATGTACCCTGGTTTACAAATAATCAAATAGTGTACCAACACTCCTGCAGATACATGAATATTTAAAACGCACATACATATATTTGTTTTTGTTTTTTTTTTAAATTTCAGACAATAAACAAAGTGGGTTTGAGTGGACTACACTCATTACGTATAATCATATATAATTATGCCCTAGCATGATTTTTAAAATCTGCAAACTACAGAGCCAAGGAAGTGACATATGGATTCCTTTTTTAATCCTTTATCCCGGATTACTTATTCGAAATCTCAGATAGACATTTTCGTTATCGATATTATTCACACTGTGTATACTTCACCTATAGACAACCTGATTTACACAGAACCCTGGATTGAATAAAATTCACCAAAAGTTATTGTTACGATTAAGGTCGACCTTAATACCTTGCAGCAGAAATTGAAATTTAAAATTAAAACTTATTTTTGAAAATAAATGTGATTAGAAACGTTCTTAAGTGATAGAAATACGCCATAGAAATATTTTTGATTAAGTTTATATGTTTACATATCGAAACATTTGAGTTGAATGTCACTTTCACACGTCATTTGCGCGAAGATGTTTACAGCTTTGGCATCTGATTAGACTTTAATATCAATTAAACCGATGAAAAGGCAATTGATTTATCTGTGCAATGAATAGGCAGTAAAGAAATCATTTGACTGGAGGACTCGTCTGGACTTTATTAACTTGAACCTTAAAACATTATACTAGCACCGAACCAACCAGTAAAAGCCCAAGGCAAGGTTTACTTGTTCACACACACACACACACACACACACACACACACACACACACACACTTTTAAAGGACCTACCTGTGTCAACTGTGATCATCCAAACTTGCATCCGTGGTGACGTTTCGTATCTAAAATCAAAGATGTTCCGAACAGCGTTCAGATCTATAAATACATTATCTTGACAGAATATCGAGATGTCATATTTGAGCGTGCTGGAAAAAAATATCGCGATAACATGATAATTATCACGACTGGTCGACATAACTATCATGACTGTCGCGATAATTTATCTCGACTTTTTCACGATAATAGTTTTAATGGTCGAGATACAAATGTTGTTATGCCGACTTGGCGCGGAAGCTATCTCGACAAGTCAAGATAAATTATCGTGTTATGTCGACTTGTCGCGAAAGCTATCTCGACAAGTCAAGATAAATTATTGCGACTAAAATTTATCTTAGGGCAGAAATATGCCACCATAGATACATGGTAATTATATAACATAAAATTAAAAGTCTCCAATACGATTTCGGAAGTCACTCTAGAATGATAACACGCGGAACAGGAAACGGTACCGTATGTTCTCCAGTCCGGATTTGACCTTTGTTTACACACTATTTAAACGACAATCACATGCTAGCTTCAGTAAAACTATCACAAAGATTAAAATTATATAGCTTACGCGTTCATGAAGTTATACAAGTTTATTTTTAACAGGTTTTTATACATTTTTCTAAAATATTTTTATAAGTCCACAAAAAAGTGTGGGGGGGCGGCCCGGCCCCCCCCCCCCTGGCCTCCCCCCCGGATACTACGGGCCTGGGAGGGGGCAGAAAACCTAGAGACTATTTTTATGAATAAACAATAGGACCAACCAGAATGGAAGGTAGACGGTGATCAATAAGTCAGTCAGTGCCTGGAGATAGACCACTCTGATACCGAGACCAATTTGAATAGTCCCAAATTAAGCAAATCAATAATCAATAGTTAAAAAACCTGGGTCCATAAATAGTTGACATAGATTATTTACGAATTTTTCTGTAAATTTAATGTTTGGCCAGTCTATTAAGGGTTTTCAACATAACATCGAATAACCAACAGCTGTAATTTTTCATTAGATCTACATACCTTGTGGCGATGACGCCCCTGAGGTTTCCACCTTTGTTGTTCCAATTGTTTCCAATAATACCACAAGAATGGTGCGTAAAATCGGCTTCATGATGTTGATGTAACAGTTAACTTTCAAGAAGTTGTGCGTTTTGTTTTTGAGATCTCTCTTCGTGTAGTTTATATAGGAGCAGTTATATAAGCGCCGTAGCGGATATGTATATTTTATGAAGGCTACATCCTTGTTGTATGTACAGACTACGTAACTTTGGGATAAAACTGATAATTTTTTGATGATATGAAACATGTACTACTGTTGTCTGCATACTCCTGATTACTGGTGAAATAATGCGATGTAAACTTTTTTCCAGGTCACAATTCTACAAGCCACTACACTCCTCAACAAGCCCGTTATATTAAGTGCCTTCATTTCATTTCAATTTTTAAACAGACTTTACCTGTAATTTATTTCTATAGTTTTCTCGCTTATCCAAATACATCCCCCATAAAAACTAGCATGATAAATATAAAACCTCACCTGTTTGTTGAAAAAGTATGCTAGATGAGATACAGGACTGGATGCAGTGTAAACAAAAAAGGTGTGTTCAATAAGGTTTATGTTGTATACACGTGTTCAATAAGTTTTACGTTGCATACACGTGTTCATTGAGTTTTGCGTTGTATACACGTGTTCAAGAAGTTTTATGTTGTATTCGCGTGTTCAATAAGTTTTACATTGCATACACGTGTACAATAAGTTTTACGTTGTATAAGCGTGTTCAAGAAGTTTTACGTTGCATGCACGTTTTCAATAAGTTTTACGTTGCATACACGTGTTCAATAAGTTTTACGTTGTATAAGCGTGTTCAATAAGTTTTACGTTGCATACACGTGTTCAAGAAGTTTTACGTTGTATAAGCGTGTTCAAGAAGTTTTACGTTGCATACACGTGTTCAATAAGTTTTACGTTGCATACACGTGTTCAAGAAGTTTTACGTTGTATAAACGTGTTCAATAAGTTTTACGTTGCATACACGTGTTTAATAAGTTTTACGTTGTATAAGCGTGTTCAAGCAGTTTTACGTTGTATACACGTGTTCAATAAGTTTATATCTGTTTTATATGTTGAGTATGTACTAGGTTAATATTTTAAATTATACAGAAACTACATACGGAATCGTGCAAAAACAACGAATTGAGTCCATGAAATGGTCAGAGCAGTTTTTTTGCAGCTAAACACCACTCTGCTTCCGCTGATCATTATGAGTGTTCAGGGAAGAACGCCAATTTAGATTTATAGATAAACCCCATTAAGGTTGCTATAAAACTAACCGAAATCACAACGCAACAAGGAATTCAAATGCAAACGGAAATGAAAACAAACACTGGATATACTGATACCTATAAAACCAGTTTCTGTTAAGGACTTAGGTCATTTTTATTTGGAGTGTAGCAATTGAACTGACGCAAAGACTCTCCAATATCATTCAGGAGCTTCCGTGGCGCAAATTGAAGCTAGCGGACTGCGGACCACAATAACAATTACTGCCTATGTGCGATCTCAGTCGACAATATACTATATATTTTCTTGCCGAAGATTGCCAGATTTCTCCGGGCACATTGGTTTCCCTAACCATTCCAGATCTGACAGTTAGAATCTTGACTTGGGCGTTAATCACCACCATTCTACTATTTCGGATTCATGAACAACTTCAAATTCCGTTACCGTGTGTTCTCTGAGCTTTACGTTGTATACAGGTGTTCAATAAGCTTTACGTTTGCACATGTATTCAATAAGCTTTACGTTGTTCCCACGTGTTCTCTAAGCTTTACGTTATATAATCGTGTTAAATAAGTTTTACGTTATATACAAGTGTCCAATATGCTTTACGTTATATACACGTGTCTAATAACCTTTACGTTATATACACGTGTCCAATAAGCTTTATGTTATATACACGTGTTCAATAATCTGAACGTTATATACACGTGTCCAATAAGCTTTACGTTATATACACGTGTTCAATAAGCTTTACGTTGTATCCACGTGTTCTCTAAGCTTAACTTATATACACGTGTCCAATAAGCTTTACGTTATATACACGTGTTCAATAAGCTTTACGTTATATACTCGTGTTCAATAAGCTTTACGCTTGTACACAAAATATGTTCACTCAGCTTTACGTTGTATACAGGTGTTCAATAAGCTTTACGCTTGTACACAAAATATGTTCACTCAGCTTTACATTGTATACAGGTGTTCAATAAGCTTTACGTTTGTACATGTATTCAATAAGCTTTACATTGTATAGACGTATTCAATAAGCTTAACGCTATACACACCTGTACAATAAGCTTTACGTTGTACCCACGTGTTCTCTAAGCCTTGCGTTATATACACGTGTTTAATAAGCTTTACGTTGTATGTACACGTGTTCAATACGCTTCGCGTTCTACGCAAAATGTGTTCAATCAACTTTACCTTGTTAACACTTCTTCAGTTTTTCAGAAACTACTTACAGAATCGTGTAAAAACAATGACTTGAGTCAATGAAATCGTCAAAGAGCAGTATCTTGCAGCCAAACACCGCTCTGCTTACGCTGATCATTATCAGTGTTCAGAGAAGAGCGAAAATTTAGGTTTATAGCTAAAACCCATTTAGCTATTTTTAAAAACCAATTGAAAACGCAATGTAACCAGGAATTCAAATGGAAATAAAAACAAACACTTGATATACGAATACCTATAAAACTAGTTTCTGTTAAGGACTAAGACTAAAGTCATTTGGTATTTGGAGTGTCGCAATCGTACTGATGCAAAGAGTTTCCAATTCAGGATCTTCCGTGACGCAAGTTGTCTGAAGTATGTTGGCCTCAGTGACTTTCACTGCCTAAGTTTCAATCCCAGTCGGTATTTACTTGAAAGTTTGACTCTTTGCTTGCCGAAGATTGCCAGATTTCGCCGGGCACATTGGTTTCCCTAACCATTCCAGATCTGGCAGTCAGAATCTTGACTTGGGCATAAATCACCACCATTCTACTATTTCTGATTTATGAACAACTTCAAATTCCGTTACCGTCCTCAATAATTATGTGTACAGGCCTATCAAAATTTAACAATGACCTAACGAAAAAGAGTCAAAGTTTGACTGTTGCTTGGTCGAATAATGGATAACTAGTGGTCAGATAACGACTGAAAGAAATACTAGCAGATGCTGAAATGCTGCTGATAGTAATCGTTAATTTATTGTTTAGCTTTTGACAGGCCTGTACCGTCATTGCGAAGAGAAATACAGAGTGGCCACGGTTTTGTCTTGGTTAAATTCAAACTTAACCTGTATCGTGTAAACTGCTATAAAATAATTCTACAAAAAGATGATATATCAAATATAAAATTTATTTTCTCCTGAATAGTGAACTAAAAATCATGATATATACATGTAAACAATATTACAACTTTCAGACGCACGCACGGACATGTAAAAACATTCATTCTCTCTATCGTACATATTAAAAATAATAATTATAAAAATTATACAATGTATATCATAACATATAAACCATAAACCGTTTGTACATTCAGAATAATTATTGTAAAAAAGAGATACATGTACATTTTTCTGACATAAAAAAGTTTAATGTTAAAATCCATGACATGTTGATATATAGACAGTATAGGGTTAACGATGCAGGCCCGAGTTTAACAATCTTTTGTTAACGATGCAGGTCCCAGTTTAACAATCTTTTGTTAACGATGCAGGCCCCAGTTTAACAATCTTTTGTTAACGATGCAGGCCCCAGTTTAACAATCATTTCTTAACGATGCAGGTCCCAGTTTAACAATCATTTCTTAACGATGCAGGCCCAGTTTAACAATCATTTCTTAACGATGCAGGCCCCAGTTTAACAATCATTTCTTAACGATGCAGGCCCCAGTTTAACTATCATTTTTTAACGATGCAGGCCCCAGTTTAACAATCATTTCTTAACGATGCAGGCCCCATTTTAACTATCATTTCTTAACGATGCAGGCCCCAGTTTAACTATCATTTCTTAATTAACATTTTCCTTAACTTCTGACACATTTGAAATTTTAATAATTTTTTTAATTATTAGAGTATTAAGAAAATTAAGGGGGTTATTTTGAAGATTACTTCTAGTTTATATTTGGATTTAGTTCTGACAAAAATATTCTTTCATAGGACTAAAAAGATTGCCAATTCTATTAATTACTAAATTTAAGGTCAGAAAATCTTAGGGTGAAACTTGAGCCAGGTTATGAAGTAGTCAAAACTGCCTTAAAGATCACTTCTATATGAGGACTTACTGCTTATTAAGGCCAGTAGAATTGTACACCAATTGTTCTTTATTATATTATTTGAACATATATATAAAGGCCACTTGCCCATAAAGGTCACTTTTACTGGTTCTCTTGGGTGGCCTTTACAGACAGGTTTGACTGTATAGAAAAATATGGATCTAACGATGTAGATTATTCACAAAAAATGATGAGAATTGTAATTTGTAGCTATGTCATATACCATTTTTTTTTAAAATTTATTTTATGATTAAATTTAAAAAATGGAATATGACAACTAAAATGATACTGATGTGTCATTCATTGAACATAAAATTATCTTTGACAAAATGTATCGAAAGCTTTATGGATCACTGGAGAAATTCGATCAAGTGAAGATATGAGCGTTTATATATACATGTATACTACGTTTATAAGTGGTCATATCCTTTAATACTGGCCATATCATTACACTTTTAAAATCTTCACAAAAATAAAAGGTTGAAAACATTTTTTTTTTTTTTGTAATGTATATTTTTTTGACATAGAACAATCACAATCAATATTGTTATTTAACACAAAATACAAAAACAATAGAAATATCAACATAGCCAATAATGCAGAAATAAATAATACAAATATAAACGAATAATATTTATTCTAAAATGAAATTTAATATTAA
Organism: Anadara kagoshimensis; assembly: GCA_021292105.1. NCBI lineage: Eukaryota > Metazoa > Mollusca > Bivalvia > Arcoida > Arcidae > Anadara > Anadara kagoshimensis. The sequence continues at coordinate 13,283,294 of CM037873.1, forward strand.
ACTTTTTTGTAATAATTGTAGTATAATTGTCATTGCTACCTCTGACTTATTTATAAAGCAATACATTCAAAAGTAGCACATTTAAGTGTATTATTTTATAAAAATTCAAAAGTAGCACGTGACATAATTGATGCTGACAGAGGACAGGGGTGATGTAAAAAAACAAAAAACAAACTAGAACAGCTGTCCAAAAGGTCTCCAAAATTGTTCAAACTCCTCGATTTCATTTGTTTCAATTGCTATATGGTTCTGGGTGATAAAATGAGCTTGATAGTATGAAATAAATTCTTGAACATTGAGTGTTTTTCCTTTAACTTTCGTTCTAAAATATAATTTCTAATTAAATATAAAACAATTTATAGGTTTTGTTTCCTTGTTAAAATTCAAAATTCCAAATATAGCTTCTTTTCCATTGATGTATAGGTCTATTTGACATTTTGCTTTTATTAATTTTGTTAATTTCATCCAAAAATCGTTTACAATTTGGCATTCCCAGAATAAATGAGTAGTTGTTTCACAAAATATTTTACAGAAGGTACATTTGTCATCTAATCTTATTTGTAACTTTTCAAATAATTGTTTGTGGCGAGTAATTTATTGTTTATTCTGTATTGAAACCATTGTAAATACGTGTTTTTTGTTGTATAAAAAGGGAGACAATTAGTATTATTCCATTCTTTTTCGTCAAATAAAAATTCACTTGTCCATTTTAATTCTTCTGTTTTACATCTTTTAGATTTGAGAAATACACTATACATATCTTTGCTACCTTTTTCTGATTTTTTAATAATTTCAAAGACATGTGGAATAAATGGTCGTATTAGTTTATTATTTTGCTTTTGAAATTTTCTTGAATTTGATTTTACTTTATTTATTACTCCTAAATATTCTAAAAAATTAGATTTTAAATGATGCGTTTTTTGTAATTCCTCAAAAGTATAAAACTCATCACTATTCTTCATTAGATCGCTTATAAATATAACGCCTTGTTGTATCCAGTGTTTTGAAGGTACTATTTTCTTGTCAATTGTAAACTCAGAAAAGGTTGAAAACATGATTAAACATCATTCTGCTAAAGTTGTTTTTATATTGACAAATTATTTTACCCATATTTACATAATTTTTCTCCAAAATTTATTTCAAACAAATCCTAGAAAATTGTTTATCAACTGTTTTTACAATATCAACTCCATAAATAACATATCACTACAAAACTTATAAAATGTTAGTTGATCATGAAAAACAAGCATTATCATTGTTAACACCAAACAAAACTCAGAACTGATCGCCTGGATGTATGTGATAATATCTAGACTTCGAAAGTAAAACACACTTTTCACTCAACTTTGGGTAGACAGCAAACTTTACTCTGCCCTTGTCCGTTACCAAATTTACAAGTGTCATCATCTTGAGAAATTAAACCTTACCAATTTGACATTGATATATATATATATATATATATATATATATATATATATATATATATATATATATATATATATATTTATTTATTTATTTATTTCAAACCCACCTTTGGGGTTGTGTGAGTAAGAGTAACTGACCCCCCCCCCCCCCCCCCCCCCCCCCCCCCCTCCGTTCTATTTACATGTGACTGTTGTCATATACCATTTTTTCGGAATGTATTGAAGGATAAAAGTTAAAAGGAAATTGTATATGACACTAAACAATACCCGTTTTTTTCTATCAAAGCCATGAAGTTGTTTGTGGATTTAAAAAAGCAAAACTTGTTTTGGCAAAACGTTTATTGTTTATTTTTAGAAACAAATACATCTGAATTTTTTTATCCATTGCCATGTGAATGATAAAACTGAAAAGGGAATTGTATATGACACTAAATAACACCGGTTTTTTTTATCAAAGCCATGAAGTTGTTTTTTTTGTGTTTGTTTTTTTTAACTTGTTTTGGCAAAACACTGTAATTGTTTATTTTCAGAAACAAATGCATCTGATGTCCTTCATCTATTGTCATGGGCTAAGTTTAAATTTTTATGAAATAATGTAATCAAAAAAAAAAAAAACAAAACAAAAAAAAAAAAAAAAAAAACATTATTTTAAGTATAAAATGAACTGAAAAGGACAATATTACCTTAAAATAAGTAGAAAAAACAAATTATCGTGATCAAGTGTGTGCGTGTGTGCGTGTGTGTGTGTGTGTGAGAGAGAGAGAGAGAGAGAGAGAGAGAGAGAGAGAGAGAGAGATTATTGCTTCTTAAAAAGAGCCAATGCAAAAATCAAACATATCATTATAAGAGTAACATTTGCCATGACAGAATTTCCTGCACCGATCCCAGAGGAACTTAAACAGCGTGAACCTTTAAAATTAAGAAAACTCACTGAAGTAAGTAAGGAAACAACCTGGTCAAAAACAACCCTGTCTTCCGCTATTGTGGTGTGGTCTTCACAAATCAATGGTTCTGTTGGTTCGGCTAAGATACAGTCTCTAACTTTAGATTTCAGTGGGATCGCTGAAACAAATAATTACTTTCTTTAATGCAAACTCATTAGAGAATAAAAATGTCACTATTTTAAGAATTATTGAGATTCATATATATATACATATATATATATATATATATATAGAGAGAGAGAGAGAGAGAGAGAGAGAGAGAGCCTCCCAGATCTGTGGTAGGTTACATGTAGTTGTCAGCACTTTACCATGTTTGAAATATCCAGATTTTTTAGCTCCATCACCCTCTTAGTGAGGACAAAACCAACAAACCAACAATATGAAGACAAAACTTTCCACACATGTAGTTGTCCCCACTTTATCTTGTTTAAAACATCCAGAGAGCGAGAGAGAGAGAGAGTGTTTTAATACTTACTGACTAGGAGTAAGTTGACATTAATGACACCGTTGTAATACGCGCACCTGTTGATCTTTGTGGAGCCAAGTGCTGGGGATGGACATGTGATGGTTTCAATATCTGACCCAATCCCCTGGGCACAGTTATGCTGACGTAACCCTGGTATTTGATTTATAAGCTGTAGAATTGAATCTACAGCTGGACGTATGAGAGAAGGAACGTTGGATGTATCCACTTCTATATCTCTGCATTTTGGACAATCTAAACCTGCAAAATGGAAGTCAAAATTAAAGTCAGTACGTGTGTTTGAATCATACAATTATAATATGTCAGTCAGGTAAATCAGCCGAATGTGGGAATCGAACCCGGGGACTCGCCTATTTGTAAAGCATAACACAACATACCGGATAGATCTTTGAAGAGTCGATCCGGTTTCACTTCCAGGATTAAGAGTTAAGCTTTATGAAACAATATGTGTATATAAAATCATTAGACGGAAGTCGAGGGTTTTCTGTCATGCTATTTTTATTTAGGGTTCATGAATGATATGACAACTATTGACAGTTTAAAAATTACTTTAACATCAAAAGAAAAAATCGTCAACTATACAAATCAAAACGTATAACAGTTTCAGTTTAGGCTCGTCAACCATTTATAATAATGTACTAATATTATACGAATCACTGAACATGACGAGTATGTAATGGCGGACTCGATTTTTTAGTGTTTGAAAAAATACACTGACAAAATGTGTGTAAAATAACTGCAGAATTACGATGGAAAATACATGTTTAAAGTAAGAATTACGATCGAGGTCATACATACATTTATATGTATATATAAATATCATACGGAAGTTTTTGGTTGGTTGATACTCAAGTGGGAAAGTTAATCTCTAAATATAGCTACCGTATTTCGTTGTTAGATCAAATCATAATGTATAGTAATATTATACACAAACCTTGAGTTGTCCGTGTTATTTGTAGTAAAACTACCACTGAAAAAATAACAGATAAACCCGTCGACTTCATCCTGTAAATTCTCGATCAGTAGACGGTGGTAAAGCCTTCTGCATTGGTCCGTAACACACAAATAAATGGACGTGGTTCAAGTGGTACGGATGTACACATGTGACTCAGAATGATACACATTTTATAAAAAGGATGTTCCACTGAAGGAGGGGATTGACCTGATTTATAGGGCCTTAACACTTATTATATTATATTATATTATATTATATTATATTATATTATATTATATTATATTATATTATATTATTATATTATATTATATTATAAACAATTTTTAGCATATTCTTTAAGTGGGTAAAACAAATAAAACGAGTACTAATGTAATGATGGATGCATTACAAATAAGGCGCCCAAAATTTTAAACTTGTAATATTCTTTCATTTTGAGATTTAATTTTATATATAGAAGTAGTACATGAATCCAATTGGTTGAAATTCAAACAATAGGCAAAGTTGATTGACATCACCTATACCCAATATCACAACCTGTTGTTTTGATGAGCTAATGATGTGTTGATTTTAAATTAATCCAAGCATTTACCCATGTAATGTCATATTGATAACTAAATGCAGCTACTCTATTGAATTGAATAATAAATCATGCCCCAGGGATAACTGACCATTAGTGTTGCTTATAAAAAATATTTAACTTGAGAGCTTTTGGATATGGATCAGTGATTACTTAAGTATCCTTGACAATGAAAATTCACGCTTATTGTTTTAATTCTTAAACAAAATGATAGCAACCAGCCCATGAGGAAAACTATAGTTTGAGGGTGGGGATCTCAAAGTTAGTACCTAAAACTATCTGTCCCCACCCTCCTATTGGAATGACCATTTGGGTTTACTTTAGTATCACTATTCAACTTTTAAAATAGAACCGGAAAATATATAGTTTTAGGGTGGGGATATCAACCATTTAAAAGTTAGTACCAAGTCCCGCCTGTCCCCACCCTCCATCAGGAATGACCCCTTGAGATTTGCTTTAGTATCATTCTATTCAACTTTTCATGTAGAACCAGAAAATATATAGTTTATGGGTTGGGATCTCAATCGTTTAAAAGTTAGCACACTGCCCCGCCCATCCTTACCCCTCCCGATACCCCCCGGGAAAATATTGTAATACAGACTTGTACATCTTGAGACACTAATCATGAAAATATATGGTTTTATAGTACAAAACAAAGTATAAATGGCAAAATTGACAATTATTGTTTTTAAGACCCCGCCCTCCTGCCCCTCCCCTAATAACCCCATGGGCATTTTGGCTCGGCCTCTGGGGAAGGAGATGGGTATCAACCTTCATGTGAAGTTTGGTTAAGATTGGACCAACGGTCTTTGAGAAATTGGTTGGACAAGTTCATGGCCGGAAGAAGAAGAAGAGGAAGAATAATAACAATAATAATAATAATGATAAGAAACGGTGCAAAAACAATAAGTCGCCAAACTTTGTTTGGGCGCCTTAATAAACAGCACCATTAAGTGTTCCTTTTGTCAGTAGGATTGGCAACATTGCAAGGAATAGAGAGCACATATATATACCAGAGATTTGACTCGTCTCCCTACTTATACCCGGCATTAATAAGTTTGAACTACGGCTAATTGTGTAGGGTTAACTTATAATAAATAAATAAATAAATAAATAAATAAATAAATAAATAAATAAAGTAGTAAATAGTAATAGTGTCCAGTCAAATTGATCATGACTTACGGGACACTTATGTGGTATGAATTCATTACTGTCTCAGCTAAGACAGAAAAAATCGCTCTGTTCAACATAATTTCTAACAACAGTTCAGACCTGTCGACACTAACGGAATAGAGGGAAATGAACTCAGCAGCTAAGTGGTCAAGATAAGTAATAGTTACTAACCGAGTCAGAGGGGTTCATCAATTTGAAACACCTGGGCACGTGCGTTTAGTGATCCCGAACCGCGAAGCGGTGAGGGATTACGAGCACGTGCCCAGGTGTTTCAAATTGATGAACCCCGACGACGAGGTTCGTAACTGACTTACACGATCACAATAATACAGTTCAAAATAATGTGTACAAATGATTAAAAAATGAAATTAATTGTTTAAAATATTTTAGAGTATAACAATAAAAAATCCATATTGTATAATAAATAAATAAAGGAATAAATCAAGACTTTGCCAGGTAAATTAAAGAAAATTCATTCATTAAAAAAATACTATAGCCAGTAACCATTCATATAGCAGTTTAAAAATATTGCAATTGATTATTTTATTAAAAATACACGATCAAAATCTAGTATTGTTTTCGAAAAAGAGAATCATGAAGGCAGAAAATCATCAAGCAAAAACTCAATATATGTCTCCCTTTTAACACCTATCAGTCGTAAGTCCTACTCTGGATAGCAAGCCTGCTTGGCAATGAAGAGGTTGTGAGTTCGAATCCCGACTGAAGGTCCTCTTTTTCTCTTTTTAAATTTTAGAAATAATGCAATGTCATTTCACGCATGAGCGAAAGTTGAAAAACAAACGCACGGAGTTTTTTAATTCCATACACACTGTTCAAGATGTCTGACTACAATTCAGACGAAATATTGAGTCAAACATCAATTTCAAAATGATCAGGTTTTTATTACCCAAAATACATATAAATACATAGAAGACTGTTACGAAGAACAGGCATTTTCAAAATTTTACAAAAAGCTGTAGATGTACGCCCAATGCTTGATGACGGCGGTCCATCTCAAATAAGTGCTTTCACTTATGGAAATGGAATAGGTACGTATAAATTTGAATTTGTAAAAGAGTATTTAATATATGTCCTCAATTTTAAGTTGTAGGCTAGCATTATACTTGGCTAAAATGATCCCCGTCAACATTTGTTTAATACATCGAGCACGAACATACCGATCCGTGTTCAAATTACAATCCCAAAAGCAAATTTTTGTTATGAGAATTAGACTCAATAAATTTTTAATGTCATAATTTTTGTATTTGTTGTTTCATTTTGGATATCTCGATTGTCTATTGTTTACTAGCACGTGCCCAGGTGTTTCAAGTTGAACTACCCGGTGGTTCAACTTGAAACACCTGGGCACGTGCTAGTAAACAATAGACAATCGAGTATTCAAGTTAGTTACCGACCCGAAGAAAACAAAAGAGTTATCGTGTAAGGTTATAAACATGCTACTAGGAGATAGTTAGCAACTCTCTTAAAGATATATCTTACCAGGGACCAAGATGATCTCAAGATTCGTTCATAATTTGTTATCTTGGTGTCATTTTTAACACCCATGAGTGCCCAACATTATTTCCATTGAGGCATTGGGGCAATTACTGTCGTAATTTTGACAATTCAATTCAATATTTTATTTATGACACTAGCCCACCGAACCAAACACTTAAAAGGGTCTCAATGGGCGACTAGTTGAAAGTGTAGGGTTACAAACGGAACGACAGCGTTTCTCACCTTCAAGGTTCGAAACAAACTCAGACAGATCTTACTTTCCGTATGACGTTGACTTTCTATAAGGGACGACGGTTTCCTCCGACCACTTCAGTAACTCATTTAGTAGAATTCTCGCTCCATTTGTTGGAATCGATGTTGTGGGTTCGAACCTCGGTCGGGGTCTAACCTAGACTTGAAAATGGGTAGTGACTGTTCTTTCGCCAGGCACTGGGCGTTTAGAAATGAAAATCACGGGAAACCTTCGGATTATATCTTAAAAACTGATGCCCGTGCACGTTAAAGAACCCTGCCTGCTACAATGTCCTGAACGCACTTCAATTATCAAAATTTCTGTCACTATAGCTGGCGATGTCTCGATATCAGTGACATATTCTTGACTGGGGCATTAATCTTATACGACAAACTAACCAACCGGATTCCTCCATCATCCTAGAACCGAGTGTAAAGGTCTTGAATTTGTTTTAAAAATATTCCAAAAAAAATATTCAGTAAAATTTTGTCATATGAACACGATCGAGCTAATCATGTTTATAAATTAAAAAGGAGACCTACTTAATTTAAAAAAGTGGTATATATGACGCTAATATTTGACAAAAGCGAAAATGATTTAATACACGTTTTTGGATTATGATGTCATATCCTATTTATAGTTTATTGATGTCTGAAAGTGACGGGGAATCCCCATACTGTACCTGTGTGCAATTACGAGTCTATTTTAGGTCGCACCTTATTTCAGCAATATTAAGACGCAACATTCTTTTATTATATTATCCGTGGTGTATATTAACAAATTTTTGATAGAATCAAAACACAAAATGATAACATGTTTAATATCAGAAGTCGCCATCGTGCTGAATAATGCGATTATTTCGTGACCTTAACATGACCTTATGTTACCTGCGTAGTAATCACGAGTTTGTTCTATAAATAGAATATGGTTTTTCCATTACAATCACATAGCTAAGAGAAGAACCTTGTTTTCCGTTACATTTACACAGGTCGCAGTTTCATGTTTATTTCATTTTGGAAATTGAGATTACATTCAAATGTGAAGAAAACGTTTCAACTGAAGGTAAGTGTTTAATTTTAAATGCTTTGTGGTTGGATGTGTTGCTGGAATGCAGGAAGGAGAGAGAGAGAGAGAGAGAGAGAGAGAGAGAGAGAGAGAGAGAGAGAGAGAGAGAGAGAGAGAGAGAGAGAGGGGGGGTGGTGATAACGGTTAGATAAGCAAGGTGATAACGACGGGGCTTCTTTTCACTGTTTGCAGTCGGGGATGGGTAAAGTTATGTTCAGAACCGGTTGATCATGATATCGCGCGATCGAACCGTGTGGATTAGCCATCATTAGAACTCTCTCTCTCTCTCTCTCTCTCTCTCTCTCTCTCTCTCTCTCTATATATATATATATATATATATATATATATATATAATATATATATGAAAGCTATATATGAAAATAAATGTTTTTCAGGTTTGGAAACATGCCACCGAGAAGTCGAATTCCGAAGTTATTAGTAGCTGCAATTGATTTTGGTACCACTTTCTCTGGGTTTGCATACTCGTTTTCTGCTGATTACAAACAATGTCCACTTAAAATATATGCTAAGCGATGGAATTCAGCAGGTAATGCTAGATTTATTTCCCAGAAAACTCCAACGACGCTCCTTCTGAATCCAAACGGAGAATTTGAGGCATTTGGTTACAAAGCAGAAGAAGATTACAGTGAGCTAGCAGACGATGATCAACATCATGGCTGGTACTACTTCAAACATTTTAAAATGATGTTACATGACAATGAGGTAAGAAAAACGATAAAAAAGGAACCAGTGCTGAAATTCACCTGTATCTAACATCGGCCTATAACACCTGGCTCCAGCTCACCATCATTCCTTAGCGAAGATTTTCCTTAACTTAAAGCTGGCAAATTTTCAAATCTTTATAATTTTGTTAATTTTTCACATATTCAGGAATTTAATTTAAGGAGCCATTTTTGAAGATCGCTTCAAGCTTAAAACATTTGTATTACATTTGTCAAAAATATTTATTAGTAGTTTCAAAAAAAGATTATCAAAATTTATTCACTTTAATTTAAGGAAAATCTTTGCTAAGAAATGATTGTGAAACTTTGACCTAGCTCCAATGTCAAAATTATTGTTTAACTAAGACTTTCCTTGATAAAAAATGACAAATTTATAATATTAATAATTTTGGAAATTGTAGGGATTTTTTTAATTTAAGGTGTCATTTTAAATATCACTACAAGCTTATAAAATTTAAAATTTGCAATAAGTTTCGTCAAAAATCTACATCCATAGAGTTGGCCAAAATTGTGATATTCACATAGTTGGAAAAACCATTAGAATTACAAGTTAGGGTTCGCAGAGGGGGAACACGTTAGAAGAAATGGTAGTACTAGTACCCCGTTTCAGCAATAACATGTTTTACACATAGTTTATACAAATTATTTGTAGAGTTTGAATCGCCAAACAGAGATCATGGACGATCAGGGACACAGTCTGCCAGCCCGTGTTGTATTTGCACACTGTATAAAATATTTGAAAGACGAGCTGCATGACAGTTTAAAAACGTCCGGAAATTTGGTCAAGAAAGAAGAAATCCAATGGGTTCTTACAGTTCCAGCAATCTGGAGTGATGCTGCAAAACAGTTTATGCGAGAAGCCGCGGTGGAGGTAAATTGCTTACATTGCTAAGACAAAACATCCTACTCACATACAACACATGCTCAAATCTTATATCATCCATCATCCCTTATAGATTTACAGTGTAGATACTGAGACAGAAAAAAAAATAAATTAACAATTAATATGTAATAAACTGATTATAAAACTCCCAACTAAGACCTTGGACGAGTACTGGGTATATCGACTCCAATAAAGGTGACAAATAATATATGGTACCCATGGTGTGATGTTAGTTCCTAATTTATGGTACCCAGTGGTTTGATGTTGGTTTATAAACAATGGTACTGAGTGATGTGGTGTGGGTACTTAAATAATACGACCAGGTGGTGCAGTGTAAGTGCGGTTGAAAAATGTTTGATGGATCTATACATATAGTATTGTAAACTTCATATCTAGTTTCATTGGAGTTGCCAATCTAGTCAATTACATTGAAATATGCAAGTAGACAATAATTTTTTTAACATAATTTAACTTGAATTTCTAAAATAAATCCCCCGTGTATGAAAACTATAATAATTACTTCTTTGTTTTTGTTTTGTAGGCTGGTATACCTGATAATCAACTCTTATTGGCTTTAGAGCCTGAAGCTGCCTCGATTTATGCTAAAGAAATATTGGTAGAGAAAAACGAATGTGATGAAAATGGCATAGGGTTATCTCCTTACTCTCCAGGAACTAAGTTTATGGTGCTGGATCTCGGAGGTAAATTAAAAAATAAATAAATAAAATTCTGTTGTTTAAACTAAAATTGACAATATCAGACTTTCAGTGACCACTTGAGATAAATTTTACTGTAAATTAATTAACAGGACCCATTTGAGATTGGCGTAGATTTAAACGTAAAGGGGCTTTCTTGAGATCGACTTACTTCAAACTTAAAGTGACACTTTAAACGTATTCAATTTTAAACTTACAGGGAACACTTGATATTGACGTAACTTTGAACTGTCTGGGACCGTCCGAGATTGACTTTAAACTCTTAGGGGCTACAATACATTTAAATAACCATAAACCTAAAAGCCACTTTAGATTCGCGTCACATTACTAAGTTTGAACTTATAGTGACTTACTTTTAAATTTGAAAGTAACATAGCTTTGAATATATAGGGACCACTTTAAACTGGGTTAACCTTAAACTTACAGGGTCAGCTAGAGAATGATTAAACTTAAAAATAAAAAGGACCACTTGATATTGGCGTCAATTTCAGTTTTGGGGAGCATCTAATATTGACTAAATTTTTAACTTACAAGGACCACTTGTGATTGACACAACTATAAACATGCAGGGTCCACTTGAGATTGACTTAACTCCAAACTTAACCGTTTAAGACTGACTTAAACTTCAAAATTAAAAGCACTATTTAAGACTGATTAGCTTCAAACGTAAAGGAAAATTTTTGAGACTGACTTCAATGTCACACTTTTTCAATGTTTGGCTTTATTAAAGTCAGGTAAAGGCGGATAATTGTTAATATCTGAGAGGGCATTGAATTTTGTAAAACATTTTAGAAAATGATAAAATGTAAACGATTCATTTGAACAAAATGCTCCTGGAAATAGCCAGGACAACCAAGATTAAAATATTGGTAGCTGTTATATTTAACAATTTTCTGTTTTTATTTTTTTCAGGAGGTACAGTTGATGTAACTGTGAGGGAAGTGTTGCAGGACAGAACTCTTAAAGAACTTACCAACGCTAGTGGTGGAAATTGGGGAGGGTTACGGGTAAATGAAGAAATCTTCAAATTTATCAGGAGTGTATTTGGAGATAGTGTGGTAGATGAATTTCTAAAGAATCACAAATCTTGTAGTTTAGATTTGGAGCGAGATATTGAGACAAAGAAACGGTCATTGGAACTCGATAGAAATGACCGTCTTATTCTCAAATGTCCAACTACCTTAATGGACGAGTTTGAAAACCTGCATGGAACAAAATCTGATAACACTCTATCCTATAACTGCCAGTGCACCGGGCATGTGGACTTTAGAAAGGACAGGCTGCGAATCAACAAGGAAGCTGTTGCAGAATTTTTTAAACCTTCTGTTGAGGGAATTGTCACTCATATTCGCAACATCCTAACAAAACCTGAAACGGATGAAGTGAAAGACATAATTTTAGTTGGAGGGTTTTCAGAATGTTTTGTTATTCGAGAAGGCGTGAAAAAAGCGCTTCCCCATATGCGTATTGTTGTGCCGGACGATGCTGGATTAGCTGTTCTAAAAGGGGCAGTATTATATGGACATAATCCGGAAGTAGTAAGTGCGCGTGTCTCGAAGTTTACTTACGGTACTTCCGTTCATAGATATTTCATGAAAGGACATGATCCGCAATCGAAACATGTCCTGTATGAAGACACCCCTTATTGTAAAGACGTTTTTGATATATACGCTGAAGCAGGGCAGACATTTAGTGTTGGACAAACTGTAGAAACAGAAGTCTTCCCCTTAACTCCTGAAATGACAAAAATGTCCATTCTTCTGTATAGATGTGATAATAAGAGTCCGCAGTATGTTACCGAAGAAAACTGTAGAAGAATAGGTAAAATGTTGGTTGATATGCCCGATACAACAGGCGGTCTGGAGAGAAAGGTTGTCGTGACAATGACATATGGTGACACCGAGCTGCTGTTTGAGGGTGTAGATGGCAATACTGGTAAAAAGGTGTTAGTCTGCCTAGATTTGCTTTGAAAAGGGTTGTTGTTGTTTGATATTATTGTAAAATATTGTTTATTGATTGAATCCTGTTTTATTTATTCGAATAAAATCTTCAAAGAAACATTAGACATTTGAGTTATATCAAGACGATTGTTGACTTACCACAAGGTCTAGCTACATAAGAGAGATAACCCTGTTGACTTGAGAAAAATATACAATATGGAGATAGTGGCAAACAACATTGACCTGTCCGCTTGACCTTTAAGATATTTTTAATGTCCAGTACATTTATGTAAAAGGAACACAGGTATTAATTTTATTTATATCACTCGAAACATGAATTGATTATTCAATAGCGAATTCTTGTACTACCCGTTTAATAGGTGAACCAACGTATGTGGAAATTCCTCATGAAAGGTCAAACGCACAGTTAACAATAAAAATAAAAATAATATTAAAACAACTACACACCAACCCGAGTCCACATTTAAATCTCAAAGCAAAGTAAAAACTTAGAAATTGTCAAGTGAAGTTCAACACGTGGAATCCAACCAGGTATTGAAGTTTAGCTGGATGCTCCGGATGGTTAAGCGCCCCCACTTTAGATAACATCACTTGTAAAATTGACTCGGAATGAAAGGAACATTGAACTAAAGGACGCCAAATATATCCAGGATAACTTTGGATAGAGAGACATCATACTTATAAATAAATATGAAGGGTCAGATTCTCCAGGGCACATGCTACATACAGTGATATTTAGGCACGATAGAGACATTCACTGGTTATAAGCTCTCGAATTTTTTGTCAACGACTAATAGTAGGATTCAATAACATACATACATAAAATCATTTATTTTCCCGGTGTCCAATTTTGGCGTTTTTAGAACAAAATACATGGAAACGAGTGTTTTGTTATTGTTTTACACATATACTTGTTCCTTGTGGATGAAGCCAGATTATCAGTTAAATTACGAATTCCAAGGTAAACAAGGTGATGATAAGTTTGAAGACTTGACCAACCCATAACATAATTTGAAAAAAAACGTAAATCTATTTACGACCCTGTTGGTTTTGCATCACTTTAATAACTGTACATGTGTGAATGTGTGATGACAAATGTCACATTTATCAGAACTTTTGTTTTAACACCTACAAGACGAAATCCCATTCTCACCAGTGTAACGAGTTACACTATGATCAACAGCCAGGTGCCCGGAAGATTTCCAGATTGCAACCATTACACGTCTTTGTGAATTAAATCGAGAAAGAGATTTACCAATAACAGATAAAAATAATTTTGTGTATTGGAATAGATTTTGTGCTCTGTGTCATAACGACGATGTTTTCTTGCCATGTGAAATAAAGGTCAATGTCAAGTTTTGCAGAATTCCGCAAGACCGATTGTTAGTTTTTGCAACAAATCAATTTTTTTTATATTTTTGCACATAATTTTATCAGACAATTGTCCAATTTTGTTCAGTCCACCTCAAAATAAATCATCTCCAAGATCATGTACAAAGTTAAGTGTCAGTAACATCCATATAAGATATACAGACTATTTAAATCTAGTTGGCATATGTACCTAGGATTGTAGAGAGGTATTCAAAAAACTATTTCTGTTTACACTTAAACATAAATACCAGAAAGTTCAATTTCGGTATGTTAACCCCTAAAAATATCCGGTAAAGAAGTGGAAAATGAATCGGCTGTATTTAACTTTGATACTCACACAGGAAATGTTTATCTTGAAGGCTACGGAAACCTTTCTAATGACAACAAAGCAAGTAAACACAAAATTAATCTACTGCTGTAATCTTATGTGTTCTGGAGGGGTTAGCTAGCTTTACCTGTCACGTTATGTTAGTTTAACTAGCTACAGCCAGTTACACTTATAGCCTATCGAAATACATGCGTCCGTGCGTAAACTAATAACTTCTCTAAATTCTAACTGAGCCTATTTAATCTCAGAATAATGTCTCTGTTTTTAAAATTATCATGGGTATGTATAATTGACGTCTTATAGTTTTTACACGACGCGATTGTAGCTACTAGCTAAGCAGGAGACACTTACCCTTCCGGAACACTTGATCTAATTTCCCTGATGTTAGTTCAAATGCTTAACCTAATTTTCCATTTTCAAAGTTTTTATTTTTACTTTGCAATTCTGATTTGAATATGGAGTGTTAAATTTTGGTTTAGATTGAAAACATATTGATAGATTTTGTCCATATTAAGTACATTAAAAAAGATGCATATTGACGAATCACATATATTTAATTGGTTTTTATCATTTGTTCGTTATAAATCAATTTGAACCAAGGATGCGTTGGTAAAGGTCGCTAGGTACAAAACAGTAAATATGGTAAGTTAATTTGAACTTACCTGAATGTTTTTCATTTAGTTCTGCATACAATTGAGTCCCGTTTAAGTGTAGAAGTGTGGAAATTTTGCCTATGCATTGCACTGATGGCATCACACTTGCATGGTTCTTTATCGTGACATTTAAAGTTCCCATCTGAAAGAACCGTGACTTTCATTTCGTAATTCCGAGTGCTTGGCGAGAGAACAATCACTACACACTTTCAAGTCTTTGGTCAGACACGGTCGGGGTTTAAACGAGCTTCCACTTACGGAGTGAGGTCTCTAGCAACTGGACTACCCCTTAATTATGAGGAATTGTATTCCGTCTAGTGCTGTATTAAAGCTGGTATAATATGTAATAAGATTTAAATAACTGTCAGTTCGTTATTCTATTTTTCAATTGTTCACTTTGGTCAGGAAAATGGAAATTTCACAAAATGGTCATTCGCAGACCAGACATATGAATTAATTCCAACTAAAGCGTGGTCGACTTACTAATACTTTTTTTAAAAGTCGTTTAAATTTAAACGAGTTATTTCTCTTTCTCCAAAATATTGAAGTGCTCAATGATATTTATCATTTCACTAATATGAGGCGGACAGTGCTTGGATGGTGGAGGAAACTGGAGTTCACAAAGAATAGTACTTACTAGCAACACACCAATTAATAAACTATCCAAGTGAGCTTCAAACCTACGTGGTTAAGACTATGATCTGTATGCCACCTCTTATAGCCACTCAAAAGGTCCGTGGAATGAATGGTAGGGAATGGATAAGAATAACAAAAATATCAATGTGTAGCAAACAAGAAATTTGATTCATGTTCCACAGATTCCTAAAATTAAAAGTAGGTTGTTCGGACACCTACGCCTGTATGACACTTCTCAGGGTTTTTCACTTATCCACTGAAGGGGTTTAATTTTTTATTTTAATTTGAAAACATGAACCAAACACAACCGTAGGCCGCGGTTGCCTAATGGATAAGATGTCTGTCTACAAATTACGGGTCTCTCGACGCTGTGAGTTCGAGTCCCACACAGACCACATGTTGGGAAGTGAATTATTCTTGCCGTTGGTCTTTACTGGTTCACCCGGTGTCAGTATAATGCTAATGGGGGAGTTTTAGTGGTACCCATGTCTGTGGCGTACTGACTAGGTGAGCTAGCACCTTTAAGTCGTTCTGAGTGTGCGCTTGTACAAAGCAGGCCATACAAAACACCCGCACTTCACATACATACATGAACATGTTCATAGATTATAATCCATTTATCAATAAAAATAGTTGTCGTCGTGAATAGCTGATACATTGCTGATGCGGCGTTAAGCAACATTTAACCAACCAACTAATCACAAACATGTACAAAATGGAGCCCGTGTGGACTTGCATATATAATCAATATTGACCTGTCCGTTTGACCTTTATTTAAAATGACTATGATGGACCAGTAGATTTATGTATTGGTAACTCAGGTGTTTTTGTCGTTTTCATCGATAGTACATGTTTTGTTTTATGCAGTAACTGCGCATCCTTGTATATCAATAGTTATAATTAAAGGTCAAGCGGACAGGTCAATGTTGTTTGTCTTTACAGATATTTGATTGATTTCAAACTCTCGTGACTTGCGAAAATAATGCTTCATCAGCTTACTAGAGTATACAAGAGACTTTATTTTTATTTAATTTGTGTTGTTATTTTTATTATCAATAATCACGAACTCACGTATGCGCATATAATTGTTCAAGTTGCATAAGTCCAAGATGAGAAGTCAGTATAAGACACTGTCTAGTTATATAATTAGCTGCTAATCAAATTAATTAATGTTTTGATGTCCCATGTTTTAATCTCACGGTGAAAATTACATCTACTTTTTTAACATTGCGTTATCATGATAACATAGTACTGTTTTTGACGGAGAAAGAAATAATTTCACAGGGAATTATGACATTGTCAAATTGACTTTCCTTAAAGACTGTAATATGACAAGATTAAAACGAAAACTACATTTTTCTTAGGGTTTTTGTCCTAGTCAGGAATATTTCACTTATATCGAGACGTCAAGAGCTAAAGGTGAAATGTGCTTAGGGCAATGTAGAGTTAGGGTTCTTCAATTTGCCACGCCCGCCATGACACGGGGTATCAGTTTTTAAGGTCTCGTACGAAGGATCCCGTTAACTTTTATTTCTAAATGCAGAGTGTGCTTAGCGAAGAACAGTCACTGGTCAGACCCGACCGGGTTGTTACAGAGAGGGTTATCGTATACGTATGGGTTAACA
The DNA here is from genome assembly GCA_021292105.1 of Anadara kagoshimensis. Lineage (NCBI taxonomy): Eukaryota > Metazoa > Mollusca > Bivalvia > Arcoida > Arcidae > Anadara > Anadara kagoshimensis. The sequence continues at coordinate 13,300,582 of CM037873.1, forward strand.
ATTAAAATTCATTTTTAAGCTTAAGTTCAACTTCAGCCTTCCCGAAATATTTAGTGATAAGAACAACCCTTTCCAAACATGCACAACACTCTCTCTCTCTCTTTCTCCACACACACACACACACACACACACACACACACACACACACACATTTTATGCTATTTTGTTCACACTTCTCGGATGACTGTAATATTCCTAGATATCTGTCCATATCCATGAAATACGTTAACTTAGGTGAAATATAACATACCTGTAAACAAAAATACTTTAAGTAATACACATGTAGGATTAAAATATTATATTAATACACTCGTATTATAAGATCGAAGTGTTTAAATGCGTTTTATGTTTGTGTGTTAAAACCTGGTTGATCGCATGAGAAATAATTCACTCTATGGTGCTAAACGGTGCATGTTTAGCCTTACATTGTATGTACATATTCACACATACAAAATCAATGTAAACAATAAGAAAGATCTCCGGGTATGGGCAAGATGATGGATAATTTTGTAATTATTTTACTTTATTTTATTCTCACTTTTCTTCATAACGGTAAGTTTATAACAAGCTTAAAATTGTAGATAAGTTTTTCAATTGATTAAAAAAAAGTTTGTCAATAGATTTTTTTTTAAATTTCAGTTACTAGTATGTTTCTATGTGACAGGTAAATTTAATCACGCTCAGTAGTAGAGCCCCATGATTTACATTTTTTTAATTAAAAAAATGGAAAACAGGAAAGCTATGACTACAATACTTTTGTATGGGTAAAATTACGGATACACAAGAAGTAGTCATTGTTTGTATGTATTATATTGGCAAACAACAATGACTTGTCCGCTTGACCTTTCATTAGGAATATTCATACATGTATTTTAATTAATTAATCACGTCTACAACCAGTTTTAGGAAGTGTTTTATATAGAATGTTGTACAGGAGAAAATATTTTAGTTTTGTATAATTTAAAGTTGTTTGCATATACTGGGTTAATGCTGAATGACAAATTAATAACTTTTGAATATAAATTCACATAATAAACAAACAAATGTGTTGTTCAGTTGCCAATTACTAAATGTTGACTCGGTGATATTAAAACATTTCACTTTGCTTTTTAAAATATGCTTTGGACATGTATGACTTTTGTGATTGTGAATTTGACATGGACCGGTATGTTTGGTTTTGACTTTTGGGATTGTGAATTTGACATGGACAGGTATGTTTGTGTATGACTTTTGTGATTGTGAATTTGACATGGACCGATATGTTTGTGTTTGACTTTTGTGATTGTGAATTTGACATGGACCGGTATGTTTGGTTTTGATTTTTGGGATTGTGAATTTGACATGGACCGATATGTTTGTGTTTGACTTTTGTGATTGTGAATTTGACATGGACCGGTATGTTTGGTTTTGACTTTTGGGATTGTGAATTTGACATGGACCGATATGTTTGTGTTTGACTTTTGTGATTGTGAATTTGACATGGACCGGTATGTTTGGTTTTGACTTTTGGGATTGTGAATTTGACATGGACCGATATGTTTGTGTTTGACTTTTGTGATTGTGAATTTGACATGGACCGGTATGTTTGGTTTTGACTTTTGGGATTGTGAATTTGACATGGACCGATATGTTTGTGTATGACTTATGGGATTGTGAATTTGACATGGACCGATATGTTTGTGTTTGACTTATGGGATTGTGAATTTGACATGGACCGATATGTTTGTGTTTGACTTTTGTGATTGTGAATTTGACATGGACCGGTATGTTTGGTTTTGACTTTTGGGATTGTGAATTTGACATGGACCGATATGTTTGTGTATGACTTATGGGATTGTGAATTTGACATGGACCGGTATGTTTGTGTATGACTTTTGTGATTGTGAATTTAACATGGACCGGTATGTTTGGTTTTGACTTTTGGATTGTGAATTTGACATGGACCGATATGTTTGTGTTGACTTTTGTGATTGTGAATTTGACATGGACCGGTATGTTTGGTTTTGACTTTTGGGATTGTGAATTTGACATGGACCGATATGTTTGTGTATGACTTATGGATTGTGAATTTGACATGGACCGGTATGTTTGTGTATGACTTTTGTGATTGTGAATTTAACATGGACCGGTATGTTTGGTTTTGACTTTTGGGATTGTGAATTTGACATGGACCGATATGTTTGTGTTTGACTTTTGTGATTGTGAATTTGACATGGACCGGTATGTTTGGTTTTGACTTTTGGGATTGTGAATTTGACATGGACCGATATGTTTGTGTATGACTTTTGTGATTGTGAATTTGACATGGACCGGTATGTTTGGTTTGACTTTTGGGATTGTGAATTTGACATGGACCGATATGTTTGTGTTTGACTTTTGTGATTGTGAATTTGACATGGACCGGTATGTTTGGTTTTGACTTTTGGGATTGTGAATTTGACATGGACCGATATGTTTGTGTATGACTTATGGGATTGTGAATTTGACATGGACCGGTATGTTTGGTTTAGACTTTTGGGATTGTGAATTTGACATGGACTGATATGTTTGTGTTTGACTTTTGTGATTGTGAATTTGACATGGACCGGTATGTTTGGTTTGACTTTTGGGATTGTGAATTTGACATGGACCGATATTTGTGTATGACTTTTGTGATTGTGAATTTGACATGGACCGGTATGTTTGGTTTTGATTTTTGGGATTGTGAATTTGACATGGACCGATATGTTTCTGTTTGACTTTTGGGATTGTGAATTTGACATGGACCGGTATGTTTGTGTTTGACTTTTGTGATTGTGAATTTGACATGGACCGGTATGTTTGGTTTTGATTTTTGGGATTGTGAATTTGACATGGACCGATATGTTTCTGTTTGACTTTTGGGATTGTGAATTTGACATGGACAGGTATGTTTGTGTTTGACTTTTGGGATTGTGAATTTGACATGGACCGGTATGTTTGGTTTTGACTTTTGGGATTGTGAATTTGACATGGACCAATATGTTTCTGTTTGACTTTTGGGATTGTGAATTTGACATGGACTGGTATGTTTGTGTTTGACTTTTGGGATTGTGAATTTGACATGGACCGGTATGTTTGTGTTTGGCTTTTGGGAATGTGTTTTGGACATGGACCGGTATGTTTGTGTTTGACTTTTGGGATTGTGAATTTGACATGGACCGGTATGTTTATGTTTGACTTTTGGGATTGTGTTTTGGACATGGACCGGCATGTTTGTGTTTGCCTTTTAGATTGTGATTTGAACATGGACAGGCATGTTTGTGTTTTAATTTTAGGATTGTGATTTGAACATGAATCGACATGTTTTGTTTGCCTTGGATCGTGATTTGAACATGGACAGATATGCCTGAGTTTGACTTTTGGGATTATAATTTGACTAAGGACAGATAGGTCTGTTTTAGATTGTGGTTTGGACATTGACTTGTATGTCTATGTTTGACTTTTTTATTGTATTTTGACATGGACAGATATGTTTGTGTTTGACTTTTGGGATTGTGATTTAAACATGGACAGGCATGTTTTTGTTTGACTTTTGGAATTGTGATTTGAACATGGACAGGTATGTTTGTGTTTGACTTTTGGAATTGTGATTTGAACATGGGCAGATATGATTATGTTTAAATTTTGGGATTATGATTTCGGCACTTACCAATATGTTTGTGAAGATTCAAATTTACAAAGCCGACCAAACATTGTTTTTAATATATAATGTAGTATAAAATGCCGTTTGTGAATAGTGTTTCTGGAATAAAAATCTGTGAATATTGGATAAAGATGGTTGAATTTTATTTTGATTTTTTTATAACCAAATAATGTATTTGTTTTTAACCATGGAGGCCAGATGACTATTGGTTTGTCTTGGTAGCTGTTTCTGCCAGTACTACTGTATTTATATGCATGTTTTTTACGTACAGCACATACCAGACTTTACATTTTTTGCTTTTTGTCTCTTATTTCACTTAGCCGCCGGAGGTTGTGTATACCCGGAAGAGTTACAGCACTCGACATGGATCGATGGATCAAAAGGGGAGATAACTTACACAGATAAAAAGATGACCGGCTGGCCATTTACTGTTTACAGCAAGACGATCATAGAATGGGAATGCTTGGTGAAAAACGAGGATTTTGTAGTATCTAGGTAATTTAGTGATTTAAATATATGTTTGGACTAAGCTACTCACTGATGTAAAATTTAGTCTTTATAGCTTGTGCCTCTACAAAGGCTGGGTTTGCGATACAATGTACTTGGGCTATTCCTTACACTGGAGTGAATATTTACATGTTCAGTGACTGTACAAAGTCGAGGTTTGTCAAGGGTCTCAATACAATCTGCTTGGGCTAAACCTTACACTGGAGTAAAAGTTTGTCATTATGTGCAGTGAACGTACAAAGCCTGGGTTCGTCACGGGTCTTAATACAATGCACCTTTCATTTTTGTACAACCTTGAATATTATGTTCAGAACCTGTAAAAAGTCGAGGTGGGTCTCGGAACAATGTATTTAGTGCAAGTCATACACTGGGGAAAATATTGACATTATATGTTCAGTGTGTGTACAAAGTCAGGGCCTGTCATGGGTCTTAATGAATCCGTTCGTTTTGTTGATGTGATTGTAAATCTTGAATAAAAATGAAACTGAATACAAATAATAAAACCGTAGAACATCCTTCTATTTAAAAAGATTTGCACTACTTATTATGTTGATAAGGTTATTTCTAAACTAGTGTTGATAATACGACTTTCTTTGATTAAAAAATGAATTAATGATGAAATAATAAAAACTTAAAAACATGTAACATCTTAATCTTTTCAGGTCTCCGTCGATTTCATTATTCGGACAGATTGTAACAGGATATCTGTGTCAAAAATTTAAAAAACACAATGAGAATTTATTTTCTTATTACCAGTTTTCAGGTGAGTTCTTATGACATTTACCAGTATGACAGCACGACCATTTATATACGAGGGTCAGGCAATAAGTAACGATTTCCGATTGCCTGATACGATCATGATTTTCGTGCCTTGTTTCAATATATGTTTCATATCTGAATATAAAATGTTATCCTTTGGCGTCTTTCCGGTCTGACGAAAAAGTCGTGAAGGCCGTTGAGGAATGTGTCAATGGAAAGGATCCTGGCTTTTTTTTTTTTTTTTTAGTTCTGTGGTAAAGTTAATATTGAACACCGTTTATAGTCCAAGTACATCATAATATAGAGCAATTACACAAAGAGAGAGATGGGTTTCAAATTAAAATAAGTAAGACTAGCCCCGGTTTCACAATCATTCCCTAGCTAAGATTTTTCTTAACTTAAACTTAGCAAATTTTTGTAATCTCTTTTTGAAACTACTGATGAATATTGTTGTAAAAACTAAATGCAAATGTTTTAATCTATAAGTGATCTTAAAAATGCCACCTTAAATTCCTCAATATCTTGAAAATTAACAAGACTATAAAGATTTGAAAATTTGCAAGATTTAAGTTAAGGAAAATCTTAGCTAAGGAATGACTGTGAAACCGGGGCCCGGTTAATTATTGACTCACCCTCGTATTACAATATCAATTTGGTCAACTTAACTTGTTTGCAACTGATAAAAACATGTAGTTTTCGACAGCTAACACAACGAAGAACACGACACGTTTTAACAAAATTATAAAACATGTTTTATTGTTTTATTTTATATATTTTTTAAAAATTTTTTTATTGATTTTTTTTTGTTTTTCTTGGATTTATACATCATAAAGTACCATCGAAATCCAGTTGTCGTTTTTAATTAAAACATGAAAAAAGTGACAGGTCCTCCTATGTCCATATTATAACATACCAATTTTATAGTTATAATGATTTGAAAAAATGGCTTGAAAACATTTTGTATTTGTACATAAATATATAATTGTTTTATACTTATTAATCAATGTAACAAATTTCAATTTTAAACAATTAAAATTCTAAAATCAATGTCAGACAATACAACCTATATGTCAGTGTGATATCATTCATATTTGCTCCAGTATTATATTGTAAAACTGATGTCAGTCAAAAGGTCTAAACTTTTGAATTCATAAATTGTTATACTGCAATACAATGTGTTTTTAAATATTATAATTCATATATTGTTATATTGAAATCAATAGTTTTTCTTCATTCCAAATGTATTAATGTACATTACAACTATTTTTGAATGTGTTTAATGATAAATTTGAAAAAGCTATATGGCATTTTTTAAAGATATATCATATATCAGACTAATATGCAACATAGTAGTTATGTCATGTGCTACTTTTGAATTATATTATTTCATAAAAATTCAAAAGTAGCACATGACAGTTAGTCACACTCATCTAAAGCTTACAAATAAACATACTGACAGAAATGTCACTGAGAATGTAGGCAGTTTGAGTTTTCAACTCCAAATCGTGATTTTTCTCTTTATTTGTATATATTGTAATTAAAAGAGATATGTGTCAGCAAAAAGAAAATCAAAAATTAATGGTCACAAGTCAAAAGTCTCCTAAGCGCTTCCGTAAGGAAGCTACTGTTTTATTAAATGGATAACAGTGGTAATGGTGGTTTGTGGTACAAACTATTATTTAAGTTAATCTCTTTCTGTCCAGTATTTAAAAACCATTTAGTTAACTTGGTAAATTATTCTTTCATCCCAAGTAGATAACAACATACACCATAAACAGAAATAATACTGACATCTTCATTTGGCACTCCTTGTGTAAAAATTGCTTACACGACCTTTTTTCCCGCCAAAATTTATGAATGGAATCGCAATCGTATTGATTTGTTGATACCATGTTAAAATTGATTTTTAATTGACTGAATTTGAAGTATTTTGTGATGCAACGAATAGAACCAAGTACTACTTAAGGTACCAGATAGGTACTTCTAAACCCTCGTTCTATATTTGGTTCAAAACGAGGCAAGGAATCTAGCTGAGATTTTCCCATCTGGCACCATTGAAGAGGTAATTGATTCTGTTAATCCTTATACAACTAATATAAGGGTTGTTACAAACATTACTGTAATTTTAACTTTGTCTTTTTAAAAGATATACAAATCAATGCCTTGAAGGAAAGAATATATGTGACTACAGAACCAGTTAATAACTTGTGTGATGTCTGTGTACCTACCGAGCAGGGACCAAAAGATGAAGAGTTTGTTATTCTCCGCAAACAAGGTAATTTATTCCTCTGTGCGGTCAGTAATGTTGGAATGTCAAAATCTGCATATTTTGGATTGTTTTAAGGTAAAACAGTTTCAACCAATGAAAAACTAGCGTGTCACTTGCGGTACTGGAAAACCGGCGGGTGAATGGTTCAAGACTTCACAATCTAATGTTTTGCCATTAACACTTTCCATCTGCTTCAGTGTATCGGTAGGACCTATCCTTAAGTTCACCGTTTTAGTTGGTATTTGTGCAGTGCAACTGTTTATGGATCGTATACGAAATACACATGTATAATAATATAATCAAAATATAGATTCTTTTCTTAAATTTTGTGAGTAACACAGACTTTCTGTGTAATGCGTGTGTTTGAACATGAAGGGACTGTCGTTTCATTGGTAAAAGTTTGATTTTATATGAGTATAATTGATAGCTATTTGTAATACAGTTCAAAACTTCAGTTTTATAGTAGAGCCCTACAAAGGTACTATAAACTCAAAACAAACCAACGCCAGTCCAAATTCAGTTTTATATTCACTAATCCCGATGTTTGTCACGTTTGCTGTTGTTTGACTCTTGTTTGATATTTTTATTATTTCGTGCTCTTGGTTCAATAGCCTGTTAAGAAATACATGTTTTCAGTTACATATTGGTTTTCTATAGTTATCTGATGAACATCCAAAGAAGAAATGATATGTCATATTTTTAGCTTGGTAGAGTTTTCTTTTCATATAAGAGAAAAACTATTTTTCAGTGTATATTTTGACAAAGTGCTATTTTACTCGCTTCATAATTCCTGTACGTACATTGTTGTCTTATCATGTTTGTATTTCAACTCACAGGTACAGCAAATACAAGTCTTCCTTCAAGTAATTTGACTGTTGGGTGTAACCCATGTGATTTTGGAGCAAACTGCAGATACACCAACGAGTCCTATAACGTGGTCGTGCCTCCAGATCCACAAAGTCTAGATAATGCTGACACAGACGATGATTCTGACGATAACGACGACAACAACGAACAAAACGAAGATAACGACGTAAAAATAGGAATTATTGTTGGTTCAGTGATAGGATCTGTTGTTGTCTTAGTGGCAATGGTTTCAGTTTTTATATGGATAATGCGAACAAGGAAATGAAATAAATCGGAGATTTTTTTTAAGAAAATTGGTGACTAATTTATTTAAGAATATATAATATATGTATATACACGTGTTTAAACATAAGGATGTGTTTCCCATATGTACATGTAACTTATGTTCAGAAATATGAAGCTCGAAAATTTTTAAAAAAATCGAAAAATTAAGATATAATTTTTTAATATTTCTGCAGATTGACTATAGGTACACCGAATATAGTAAATTGTTTTGATTCTACTACATGTATTATATAAGAAGGGACAATTTGTTAATTAGTAAGAATGTTGTTATCATATAAAACTGTGGAGCCTATCACTAAACAAATCAAGAAAGAGAATTTTATTCTTAGGAATCAATTTATTTATTTATTTATTTATTTATTTATTATTTCAATATTTATTTGCATCCCATTTGCTGTAAAAAGCATCCTTCACTGATGTAGATCAAGTAACCATTTACAGATTTGTTTGTTATATGTAATCTTGCAGTACACAATCATTTGTCAATAAAAACTACAATTGTATTTGTTGTCTCGCCTTTTCTGTTCTCAAAATTTGAATTAAAATTAAACAGACGTAGTAAAACTATAAATGCGTCGGTCCTACGACAAACCACACTTGTAATCAGACAATCAGATTTTGAAGAATTTTATGCAATAAAACTCATTTTTCAGTTTTTAGTCAACATAAGCAAAATAATTTGTAGGAGAACTGTTGCTATTTATTAACTTCATGAAACTGTTTATTCACCAGTCTATTGTAATTTTGAAAGATATATGTTTATAATAAGAACTTCTGCTACCTCCGACACATATTTGTCAAATAATCAGCATATAATTCCCTTGCTAAGTTTCTTCTATCTTAACTTGGTAATGTAAGATTTGTATGTGGGAATTAGGGATTTGAACTTTGGTCGGCCTGATCAAGGCTTGAAAATGAATAGTAACTTTTCTTTTGCAAGAACTTGGCATTTAGAGATAAAAGTCATTGGTCCTTAAAACCAAAGTCACGTTGGGAGTTGAGTGCCAAAGAACCCTCCTTGCACATAGCCTAGAGCTCGCTGCAATTAGAAATTTCTGGTACTTCATTTATGGCTGTCGATGTCATAATACTAATAAGTATCAGTGAAACATTCTTGAATGAGACGTAAAACTCCATCAAATCAATCTTCTATCATGGCGATAGAAAATTACAAAATAGATTATGATTAGACTTTATTTACATTTACTGGGCGTTTTTCAATTAACTCTGTAACAAAACTTACTCCCATTATCAGATTGTAATGGTAATTGTGTCATGTGCTACTTTTGAATTTTTATGAAATAATATAATTCAAAAGTAGCACATGACAAGAAATAATATAATTCAAAAGTAGCACATGACAATAATTATTGTAATACAGCCCGACCGGCAAATATATGACGTTATCAATAAATAGCGTCACATCAAATCAAAGTGATAATCACGTGATAATATGGCTGTTACATGATAATATAATCTGTAATGGCGTATAAGAAACTTTAAATTTATAAATTTACAAGACCAGTCACCATCTAGTTTAGGATAAATGTAATTAGAATTTTAAATGCAAATGCAGTGGATCCGTAGTAAAGATGATTTACGCTCTAGTCAAGATTATTTCACTTATATCAAGGCGGGCAGTTCTGGGAACTGATGAGATATGGTAATAACGGTCGTATAGGCGAAACTGTCATAGCTATTTACAAAGACAAACTACATGTACATGTGATATAACGTGCGTTATTCAGTTCGCATGAGATATTCATAGCAGTCATACAACTATAATAATCATATTTCAACATTTTAATGGTGAAATCAATTACATTTCTCAACTTGGAGTATTGTGATTCACTTGATGATCTAGTCCGGTTAATCCGTAAAGGGAAATAACTCTGTCATTCTTACAGATATCTAAATCTGTCGTTCACTAAGTATATGTAAATTTTCAATATACCATAAATAGGACAATAGGATAGTAGAATGTTAAGGTTCAAGTTAAATAGCTTTTTTATTAAGAAAATTACCCTTATTTGCATTATCAAGCGCCAGTAAAGAGTTATTTAGTCGAGGAAAAAAATCAATTTTCATTGTTAAAGAGTTCTCTCCCTTCATCCACTTTAGTAGATTCTTAATGATAAAAGAAGAAAGCTTTAAAAAGCAATAAGCGTTAAGTACAAATTATCAAACTGAAAAGGTTTTATCAACCTTACCAAATACAGCTTGTTTATAGACTGTTTAAATAATCTTACTAATAAATACATTTATTATTTACAATTCTTTAAAAACCAACAAACCCCATCAAATGAAATTATAATTTTCTCTATCTGGTGTCAGAGTTTAACTGCTTATAATAGACGATATTATACTTCCACAAAACAACCAAATCTTATAGACTTTTATCACAAATAAATAAAGAATATTCTAATTTAAACTTTTTCAAAGCACAGAATTTGTAATGTGATTATTGGTATACATAATAAGTTATTGGTAAGTTATACAAATCGAAGACCAGTATTTATTTGCCCAGTCTTTTGATATTTATTTGAGTTAGGATAAAGAGGTCTAATTATTGTGTACATATCAGTATAAAGTCACAAAAAGAGGTGTAATTTCCGTACACAATTGAAATGCTATTTCACACAGTGGTAATATATTGATGGTTTTAGAAATGGGTTCGTATTCATATACACCTGGTTCTGTCAATTCAATCTTATCGATAAAAACGAACCATAAACGGAATACATATGTACACATCAATGGGTTGATATAAAGATTACATTTAGATGACAATTGATGTCAATCTAAATAAATTCTGACATCATGAATATTTACGATTGAATTCCGTCGCGAAATGGAGTGAAGTCACATAAGTGAGTTTTGCGACCCAGTCAAGATTCTTTCACTAATTTTATGGCGGCCACTTCATGGATGGTAGAGAAAACCGGAGTGCTCAGAAAACCACCGACCTTTAGAAATCGAACTGACAAACTTCCTCACATTAGGGTCTGTTTCGAGTAGGATTCGAACCTTAGCGGTTTGAGGTGCTGTGATCTGTACCCGTTGCGTCTTTAATATTTACTTGTTGATTTTGTGAATAAGTTGTCATATTTCAGAAAAACCCTAATGTATTACAGCAGAATAGATTTCTTCATATCTAATATAAATTTGGTATTTTGTGAATCGGATTAACTTTTAAAAATTTGCAATTTGCTGTTAGTAGTTACAAATATGTAAGCAAGAATTCAAAATAACTAACGATTGAAAACAGAAAAAAAACCTAACTAAACAAGTTTGAGACAACGGATCATAAAAATCCTGGCCTCATGATTACTGGTCTGTTTTGATTTCACGCGTTGAACTAATTTTGACCGTTTTCAAAGTTTTAACTTTATTTGTTTTTAGCGGAACATTTGTTCAAGTTTGCGTTAGGTCTTTTATGATCTCGGTGAACTTATAATTTATTTAACTACAAGGGATTTTATTCTATTTTTGGAATTTAATGCATTTCACATAATTGTATTAAAATTTTATAAAAATATTAGGTTTATAAATGTTTTCTTTTCAAACATTTTGAATAGAGAGACAAATATTTTTGTATATTTAAATCAAAGTTGTGCATATTACACATAAATAAGTATATAATACATTATAATATTTAAAATATAATAAATAGCTAGGTGACAAAAACTTGGATTAGGTATGGATAATCCGTTATGAAAATGTCTGGCAATATATACAGTACGGACCTGTCGAAAGTTTAACACTAAGCTGACGAAAGGAAGTCAAAGGTCGACTGTCGAGTGGCCGAGATACGTCTAGTTTGTCACTTAAATGCCACCGGGGGATAGACAACATCTGACGAAAATATGTCGAGATATATATGTATCGAGGGACATCGATTCGGCAATTGTTCGTTAGTGAGGTGTTAAATTTTCGACGGGCCTGTGTTACATCCAGACACGTTCTTCTTGACTGGTGCAATCAAAGCGGTCAGAATTGAGGGTTATATGACAGGGATTAAAGTACATGTTACTATGGACTTATTGCAACATTTTTATAATCCTTTAAGTGAAAAATACCAATATAACTCAATTCGTTATTTCACGTGCACCATACATTTTACTGGTTTTTATTAATATTTGGATAAAGACAGAAATAATCAATAGCCCAGACTAATTTAAATTTAATCTTTATGGAAAAATCTATAATAAAATGGTGTATTCATGAACAGAAATTAAATTTCAATAGTCTCTTCTAAGTCTTATGTAATTTAAACGTAAAATTTAATATATTTAGTGTCTTGTCAAAAGGTATCTCCTCCTCAGAAGATAAAAGATTCGTATGCCCAAATTTTAATGTGTATTGCAGTGGTCTTACAAATTATGCTTTGCTTTCAAATATTAAAAACTTTCGCCTATATATATTCTTTTTTTCCAGCAATTTCAGAATAAATTATAATGATTTAAAACCGTTTTAAAAATTCTGTAATAAAATTTAATCGTTGATCTTTATTTTACATTGTCTTTTACTGTCTATTGTTAGAACCCTCTTTGTACCGACATAATTTTCTTACTGGTGAAAAACCAGATATCGAAAACTGGTGTTCTTTTAAGTAGTGAGTGAATTATATATTGTTTTTTTTTTAAGTCATGTCAGCATTATTGCAGCTATTGGCGGATAGTTCTTTTTAAATACGATATATGCGTATATATTTCAAAAATTTGCCTGTCATATAGTACAGACCTGTCGAAAGTTAAACACTTAGCAAACGAATTAAGGCAAAATCGACAGCTCACATCGGCTCCTTTTTACCTATATATCGATACCTTCTTATCAGTAGTTACTATAGATTTCATGATTTTTCGACAACTTTTCGTCAACTTTTGGTCAATCGACAGCCGAGTCTTGGTTAATTTCGCTACTGGCTTATTGTTAAACTTTCGGCGGGTATGTATTGTATGATCTGAGCGATCAAAGACCAGAATATCTCATTATTCTTGCAAGTACAATACATGTTTGTACATAAAACCATCTGTTTACCAGCTGTACCTGTACTTCCAGTAATTGTTTAACGAAGTTTTTGTGTGTGTCTTATATGTCCTATGTTTTGTCTTCATTGAACTTTGGCCATGACGTGTTCTGATTGCGATTAAAATTAATTAAGGCGAAGAAGACATTTAGAAAGAAATTACTTCCTAAAATAATTCCGACAACATTTGTTCCTTTAAGTTCAGAATGATAATACAAAAGCACAACCAAAAAATTGCAAAAAGCTAAATGATTGTTCTCTCATTTAGGAATATAGAGGATGTAACAATATACATACCATTATAGAAATTTCAAAAGTTAGAGGGTAACTAAAATATGTAATTCACAAAAACCTACAGACTGTTTTTTGTAGACTACAGTACAGACCTGTCCAAAGTTTATCACTCAGATAACGAATAAGTGAGGACTCGGCAGCTCATCACAGCCACTCGTGTTATTTTGCTAGCTTTTTGGTCAATAGCTATCCATATTTCAGAAAGCCAGACAGCCAGATAAACGCTCCATTCCGTTTGCTTACGTTGGACAAAGAACATAAAATATTAAACGCTTACGAAATATACAAACACACATGCCAAAATGCACACAGTTAGGTACATTGATAATTAAACTCACGAATCTTATAAATATTTTTTTAAGTTTGGATTTATTGAAAAACAGTTGCCAAGTGTTTTGGAAATGGTGATGTCATATACCATTTAATTTATCATTCAATTCATTCAAAAACGGTATATGTATGTACTATTGGAAGGTACCTAACCATTCCACTTATTTAAGAACTACAATCTAACCTGCTTTAAAGACACATCTATACAAGGGTCACCTGCTTATAAAGGCCAATAGAATCATATCCCTATAGTTCTTTATTCATATTATTTGAACCTGTATATTTTGGCCACCTGTCCATAAAGGCCACTTTTACTGGTTCTCTTGGAGAGCCTTTTTAGACAGGTTTGACTGTATAACCATTTAAAATTATACCACTGCAAATGAATTAATTATCACATTTCGTTATTAGTGCTTAGACTTATTTTAATTTTCATTTTTAAAATGAATTGCACTTTCCATAAGCACTAGATTCGTATCTATTGTATGAAAGTCTACTTGCTGTATTCAGAACAGAACTGTCAAAAAATTAACACTCAACTAACGAAATGTAGCCGAATTCTATCTGCTGATTGGCTGAGATATGGACAGCTAGTGGTCTAAATAATACGGACTAATGCAGTCCAGACTCCATTAGACGTTGTAATTTCGACGCCTAGCTGGACTTCATTAGGCGTTGTAATTTCGACGCCTAACTGGACTTCATAAGGCGTTGGAATTTCGACGCTTAACTGGACTTCATTAGGCGTTGGAATTCATGATGAGTTGTTACATACATGTAGCTGCCGAAAAGCAGTTTAACTGACGAAGGACTTTAATGAGCCGCTAAATAGGCGCTAGTTCGATAGCTGGGTATCGACAGGTCTGTATACGATATTGCATTGGTTCTGTAATCTTATAAAAACCAGAGATAAAATTAAATTTGGTGTCCTCTATCGCTTTCTTATTAATCGTTTATCATTCAGTGCAAGTACGGGTTTTAATCTGTGATTTAAAGTAAAACATAATGTTGGCGGGGTAGGACAATCCGTTTGAATAAATTACGTAAATGTGATATACATAATTAATATAGACAGGATGATATAGATGATATCTATATTCAAAGAAGATTAATTTCTGTCCTTCACAAGTAAAAAATGAGTACAATTTCTGACAAACATACTAAGCATGACAAGTTATAAGTTAAATTTAATTTATGAGAAATTGAACATTTTGCTTTTATTTTTTTGTTTTAAGCGCATAAACTCGTAAAAATGCATATATAATAAAATATTCCTGACTTTGAACGGACACTGTATATAATGGCCATATACGTAGAGGTATGGATAAAATACCAAATATATTATTTGTTAGTTTATTAAAGAAACATATACCATAAAGAGGTACAAGAAAGTTTTTATAGGATATTAATATTCATAACTTGAAAAAAAGCTTGAAAAGAAATCCAATTAAACATTAAAAATTGAATATAGACCTGTATCTTGTGTTTGACTATTAAACTTCAAAGCTTAGACACATCAAAGCAAGTAGATAACATATCATCGTTAACATAAGCAAATAAAACTGTTTTTTAATTTATTTTTTTAATTTATACACGCAAAAGCTGATTCAGTTGGAATGTGGGAGTGTATTTGTTATGTTTAAGAAAACTGACCATTTCGAGAAGTTATTCCCTACTATGATCTTAGAAGGTATTTCCCAGTGTGCTGTAACAGATAGTGAACGTGTTGCAAAATATTTGTATTCATGGGGCTAGGGAACCCCTAATGAGAGAAACGTTTTGAAACACACCAGAGGGGCATTTCGACAAGGCAACCAACAACTCATCTATCAATTTATTAAAAATACATGATTGCGTATGTCAATAAAATATGTGTTACGCGAAAATAAAATAAATATGTATAAAATGTGTTATGTTATTTGTTTTTAAATTCTGATATACAACTGTTAGATAAAGAGTATACATCCTGAGGCGTTAGTTCTTTGTTTGGCCAAACATACCTGACCTGGTCGTTTCTTTCAAAAAACTTTTATTTTAGTTTATCGTGATCGTGACTATTGCCAGTTTCACAATTTTATTTTTCTATTAAACTGTAATAGCAACAACATCAGATGAAATCTTTGCTTAGAATGTGCAAACAGTAAACTTAAGTTAGATTATGGAAGATAGAATTACATAGGCAAACAGCACTGATCTACCCGTTTGACCTTTACAGTCCAACCTGCCTTAAAGGCCACCTCTATATAAGGGCTACGTGCTTATAAAGGCCAGTAGAATTATATCCCAACTGTTCTTTATTAATGTTATTTAAACCTGTCTATAAAGGCCACTTTACTGGCCTTTGGGTGGCCTTTATAGACAGGTTTGACTGTACTAATAATAATCATTATTGGGCAGTACATATACATGTACGTGGTTCTAAATGATTTCATATTCAGAGGTCAAAGTCAGGTCAGTGACATCTACAACACATGTACTTTTACTATGGACAAAAGACAAGACTTGTGACCACTGAAACACATGTACTTTAATTATCGGCACTTTTAAGGCAAGGTTTGTGACCAGTGAAACACGTGTACTTTAATTATCGGCACGTTTAAGGCAAGGCCAGTGAATCTCTCATTGTTATTTTAGCCAACCTTACTTTCATAACATTTTTATATCTTTTAATCATTTCAAACTCCATTGCTTAAGAAACGTGATTATTTCTATTTTAGGAACTATATTATTACTTGTATTGATAAAATAATTCTATTTTTAACATTTTGTTGTAATTAAAATTAATTTATATTTAAATTTAGATTGTCAAATATACACCTGCTGAGATTAAATGAAAGATGCTTTTTAGTCATATAAATCATGTTAAAGTCTAATTATACCTCTCTGCAAACTTCTGCACAAAAAACTGTCAATAGAGGACAATATTCTATTGAATTGTATATGTATAATATTGGTATTAATTATGTATTTATAAACGATATTAAAATAAAAAACAACAGTCTATGTTCAAAAATAAAAAATCCAAGTAAAAGCTTTGGAAACTTTTGAAAACTGGCTAAACTTCCAAATTGCATTTTTGTGTGTGTATCATTCATTGAATATCATTCATGTCGATATGCCATATAACGAAGGGTTTGACATCAATTAAATTTGACATGCAATTCATTTAAAACTGATGGCTATTTAAAATTAGAATCTCAACAAACAAGTAAACAAGTGCATCAGATTTTACAACGTCAGAACTGCACTATATAACACAAATGGTAAAGTGCTTGTAATTGTAGCGTGTACTTGTTATGTAATACGGATAAATACATTATGTAATCGGAAAAATACCTGATTAATTAATTATACAGGTGATACAGGTGCTAATTTTACAACCTTTATCACTTATCAGGATATGTACAATAAAGACCCGTCGAAAGTCTTACACTGAGTTCGAGCTAATGAAATAGTGTCAAAACTCTGCTGCCGATTGGTTGAGATATTGGAATCTAGAAACCGAAAAAATGAAACAATTGCTGCTTATTATTGCTTACTTTCCATTGCGTATTGTCCAATAGACAACAGCTGTTGGATGTAACGAGTGACCAATGACTGACCGGAAATACAGTTCTAGTGTTAAACTTTGGACATGTTTGTACTGTTAATGTCACTCGGTTTATTTAGACTCATGATCAACATCACAGAAATTTTGTACAAGTGTAAAGTTTTCGGCTATGGTTTATATGCTTATTTGTCGAACTGCATATGGGATTATTTTGTAATATAATTTAAAAAGTAAGAAAATAAGAGTGCATTCGATACACTACCTCTTTTTACTACTAAATCATTAGCAGCAACACAAATTTTGACAGTCTTCAAAGATAATCTTTTGTATTTTTAAGATAAATTAAAAGTATATTTTTCATCTGGTATTAACTAAAAATGTATTCTAACTAAGTTAGGATTTAATTAAACGTCATATTACAAATACTTCATTTCGTGTAAAAAGTATCGAACTTTTGATTTTTATACATTTTGCGCAGCAATATCTCATTCCAAATTCAAAGGGCTTCAAAATAAATATAACATAATTGCACTGAATATATTTTTAAGAAAATGTTAGATATTTAGCTAGACAAAATATTTCTTGTTTTAACCAAAATATTTTTCAACAAGCAATAGTAAAACAATGAACACAATGTGTACACAATTGATTGTTGGTTTGGAAGCAGAATTTATGCAGAGCTTGTTAAATCTGGAAAGAAGACAGTCGCCAGACTGCACATGTATACAGCGACTATGTGAATGCTGTCCTAGTGAGCGTTAATAAAAGATACGACTGATTCTGTAAGTTCTGTTTCATATATAGATTTATATTTCAATTATGACAGCCACGAAAGGCTACATCTAAAGCATTAAGACAAACCTTTTCTAACCTTTCTAAGCAACAATATAACTGCTTAAAATACTTATAGTATGTCTGTTTCACGATTTATACGCAACGGTACTTCTTGTCCCACTTCGGGGGATTTTGTACAGCGAAGCAAGTGCTTACCGATAAATTCTTAGCTCAGTGGTCTTATCAATGCCCTTAAAAAGTTTTATGGTCGTCATCACTATATTGTTGTTGATCAGTACATGTGTGTTGTATCTGTATCCAGTAGTGTCCTGGATATACTTAACGTCTCACGGCCAATGTTCATTTTTTATTCTCAATTGTAATTTCACACGTTTTTTTAAGAGTTGAGTAATGGTGTTAAACATTCCAATTAAAAATATTTCACTTATATCGAGACGTCGCCAGCTTTAGGCGAAGTTGCAGAATTTTGCCTGTGTGTTGCTCTTATGACACTATACAACAGGGTTCATTACCTATCGTGAAACGGGACCTCATTTATTTTAAGTTCCCATCCAAAAGAACCGTGCCTTTTCGCAATGACGAGTGCTTGGCGAGAGAACAGTCACTACCCATTTTCAAATCTTGGGTCAGACCCAGACGGTGCTCGAACCCACGACCTCCCTTTTACGGAGCGAGCACTCTATCAACTGGGCTTCAGCAGTGGTCACACGTTTTTGAAGATTCTTAATCATAGTTGTCTACAATATAATGGCACATTTTAAGGTTGACATTCAAATGTTAAGCAATCGTTTCCTTTGCTTGTTAAAAGGTAGAGGAGCTGACCAATTACCATTAGCATCCTTAAAACCGTCCAGTGTACGTAACTAGACAGGAAGTACCTACCCTTCAAGAGCACCTGGCTACAATGCCTGGTGTAATTAAACTTTTCTTAACTGAATTTGCTAATTTTCAGAGTTTTAACTTTGGGATTGTTATTTGAACATGAACCGGTATGTTTGTTTGTTTTTTTTTATTAAAACTTTATAGAACTTTTATGTAAGATAGGTATATAAGTCTAGAAAGTTCAAGACTTAATAAAAAACCAAGTAAAATGAAATCCCAAATAAGAATCAGTGTAAATAGATTTGACGAATAATTAGTTAAAATTGCTAAGCACGCTTCATTTCTTTCATAATTCCTTAAACGGTGCAATTAAAATGTTTGAATGCTGGTTTTATTTCGTGAAGTAGTTCAATTGAAAACCCCATAATTTACAACTTTAATATGTTTAACCAATAGCAAATTAAACATAATTTCATTAATTATTAAGAAATACTTGAAACACAATAACACAATGACCGATATTTACACATTTTTAAATGATATTTATTTTCTGAATTTATGTATTCTCAAAGAGTTAACATAAATTAATAATAATTGTGCAATTAAAGTTATAAACAAACCAATGCTCTAGTTTGAATTTAATCCCAAATAGTTATGAATATGATATTTCTAGTATTTCAATATTTCATCCAAAATTTTTTAAACCTGTGCAATTCATATACAGTATAACTAGATTTAGAGTAGTTATTAGTGATATTTATGATATTTCTGGCACTTCAATATATTTCTTATGCAGGCATAGGCTTATCAGGGCCCTCAAAAAGATTTAGGGCCGTCATCACAGTATTGTTGATAAGTATGCCATTTGCCTTGGACATATTTGACGTCCCATATAGTTCCATGTTCCTTCAACTCAATTTTGACTAGTGTAACT
This sequence comes from Anadara kagoshimensis, assembly GCA_021292105.1. NCBI lineage: Eukaryota > Metazoa > Mollusca > Bivalvia > Arcoida > Arcidae > Anadara > Anadara kagoshimensis. Next base: position 13,320,687 of record CM037873.1, read on the forward strand.
AAACCCTTTTTGGGCACCCGGTCTCAATTCCCTCGTTGAAGTTCACTTGTTTCATCTTATTTGTCAGTTTCAAAGTTTTTTTTACTTTGCTTCTTGATTGTGATTTGGACATGAATTGGTTTGTTCGTTTTTTATTATAAATTCACATTACGGAAGTCCTGTATATATTTTCTATTTAGCAAAACTAAATTAAGAGAACTAAAAGTTTTATATTTCTGACATTTCAACAAACATGAACCTAACTTATAAGGTCCACAATCACGGAATACAGAACCATTTACATTTCTTATGCAGCAAAACTAGATTAAGAGCTCTAATAGTTTAGAATGTGACATTTCTTGCGCTTCAAAAACTCCTAAGAAAGTCCACAATCACACTACAGAACCCATACAGTACAACTAGAATTAGATTACTAATTCTTCTTAAACGTTTTTGTCTGGAAATTCCACTGTGATAAAAACCTTCCAGACAGATACGCTAGTAATTATTTTTATCTTTACGCTCACAATATTGATTTAATTGTAGTGCTAGCGGCGTCTAGTTGTTTACTATGGAATGTACTTATGGTGTATTAAAGATATCATAGTGACCGACTAGATGGAAATATCCAATCAAACTGATAATTTAAAGCTCTTTGTTTTACATTAATAGCTTTTTAGAACTCGATGCAACGCAATGAGAGAGAGAGAGAGAGAGAGAGAGAGAGAGAGAGAGAGAGAGAGAGAGAGAGATTTCAATACAATCATGCGTTTTCATATAATGAAACAAAGCCTTTGTTAACAATTTGTAGCATAATTTATGGTATTACATTTCAAAAGTTCAGAAATCAAATTTTTACTAAGTAAACATTATTAATTGGTAGATTTAGTTTCATATATAATACATTTGTTTCATAACGCTTTTAGCCATCGGTATTACGATCAAAACATTTCACATGGTTAAGTTACTTCATACAAAGAAAGTTTACAGAGTTTATCGATGATTATACATATATAATCACTGATCTGTTTTTATTTTATTTATTTTAAATCTATAAGTGGCAGTAAAATATAAAAGAACATTCTACTTGTTTTTAGAAGGTTTAGAAATTTCGGATATAATGACATAAATAAACATTTCCAATATTGATTTGTTAAATGGAAAACAAGTCCCCCAGGTCTGTATCCGATCTGAAGCATGTCAGTCTGAATTCATGACATTGTTGTGAGGGCATGGGCAGTTCGTTCGCCTGTCGAGTCTACAAAACGCGGTTATGGATTGGTAAATTTTGTCTGTTTGCGTGTCGAATGATGGATGTTCTCTCCGGACAATCCGGTTTTCTCCACCGTCCCTGAACTGATTGTCTTAATAAGGTGAATGCTGGAGAGTAACACTTCATGATACCATTCTATTCCACTCTGTATGACTACAGTTCCCGGCTATTTCTAGAAGGGTATTTAAGTCCTGTAAATAGAAAGTTGACATCATCGAGTGACCATAACAACAGCTTTTAAATTAGCTAGTAATACATTGTATCTGATTATACATCCTAAATATTGTTTAAAAGGCACCGCATTTGATACGACCGAACTTCAATATCAGTCAATCAAATCCCTGTTATATACAATAATTTCTGTATCTTCACAAAGAACAGCTACAGCTTTTAAAACAACAACAACAACAACATAAACAACAACCTTGGCAACAACAAATGTCAAAACAACAACAGCAACGGTAACAACAGACATAATCCTGACAAGGACAACTTCAAAAAAACATTAGGAACAACAACTTTCAAAACAACAACAACAACAACATTAATTTTATATCTCACTGTATCAAAATAAAATTCATCTTTTAAATGTTGACAGTTCTGTTTATATGCTGCGCAAATACGTGTATTTAAAAATATTTCGGAGGCAAATGTTTTTAGCTTTCAGCTGTGAATGGGTTAAGTACTATGACATGCAAAAAATGAAAAAATGAAAGGGTGAAATAGAGAAATGAATATGAATTAGGCATTCATCAAAATCCAATATCGTAAATATGAAGCATGTCGAGTTCAATAATTCACATTCCCATTAAAACTCCATGTCTATCAAGATAAATTCGAATACTATAGCTAAAAAAATACCAGACTATATTACAAGTACCTTGATTCGGTTTTATTTGAATACCTGTTAATTACCATGACGTGTGTGTAAGATGTTATATGTCGTTAACGGTTACACCTGATTAAGAATTAATTAGAAAGTTATCGATGACTGCAATAAACTCCAGCTGATAAAAACCAATAAAACACGAATGTTATACAATAGACCACAAGAAGTAATTAGCAAAATAAAAATAAGGAAAATCAATGTACCAGGAAATAATGCTTTAAGGCGACAATTCTGAGACTTATTATTCTAGTTTATCAATTAAGTGTTTGCTCTACGGGGAATTTCGTACTCTGGGTTATGTGACAATAAGGCATCCGATAGGTTACTTCGTTCTGTTTTTTAACAATATTATTTTCATACTGTTTTGAAGAGGTTGAAGAAAATATAGCAACATTTGCAGCTGAAAACACATGCTTAGAATAGAAGGAATAGAGAAAGGATACATTTCCAAATCCAACAAAGCAGAAACTCAGAAAACTTGCAAATTAAGTTCAACACATGAACTTCTACCAGAGAAATGAGACCGGGTGCTCTGGAACGGTACACACCCTCTGAATAGCTACACACGACACGTATTAAATCAGGATTAAGAATAAATTGAACATGGGACGTCAAATATATCCAGGATAATTTTGGATACAGAGACATCATACTTGTCGTCAACAATAGTGTAACCGTAAACCTAATAGTAGAAACAACAACAGACTACCTCCCTTTCATAAGAGAGCCTGAGAGAGAGAGAGCCCGAGAGAGAGAGAGAGAGAGAGAGAGAGAGAGAGAGAGAGAGAGTACACAAAAAAAGTTCAGAAAAACAACATAAATCCGACTTGTTTGTTATTTTTATGATTAGAGCATAAATGGTGTTATTTTACAGAGCATGTTCTTTTGTATATGGTGATGTTAAGGGGGTTATGAGAAATTTAATAAAATGACAAATGAGTAATATTACGTGGATGATATTGTAGCACTGTTACGTATATTATAATGGACCATACTTATTTCACTGGACATTTGCTTTTGACAGTAAACCTTTGTAGTGCTGTTTACGTATCCTGTAATATAATATACAATGTATTTGTGAAACACTTTTGCCTCTATATTATGACTCAAATTTATTAAAGTTTTACAACATTGTATGTACCCTGTTGTATACTGGGCATATATGTACCAAAATGTTTGTAATTATAAAGTAAATTCTAGTGTCATTTCTGGCAATATTTTGATGGGAAACAAGCATGTCTGAAATTCTTAGTTTGATAGTTTAATAGAACTGTATTAGATTATATTATACCAGTCATATTGAGAAGTTAAAGTTTTATGATAGGTTATCTCCCCTCCTCCATGAGCTTCACAGATAGAAACTAACGATGAATGGTTTATTTATTAGATTCAGTTAAAATTAAATATAGAAACAATTAACATAGTAAATGTTGATACAGAAAACTGATAAATGTTTGAATGTTAAAAGTCGACATTAAAGGACTGTTGATCGATCAGATCGTGTCTCCTTTGTCATGTCTCATCTCTGTCAGGTCGTTATATCGAGATTGTAATTGTTCTCTATATTAGTTCTTGACTACACAAACATTATAATGGAGTAGATATTTTACACTTTATTAGGTACTGTTTTGTGCTTTATTGATTCATTTATCCACTCTGGTTCCTATTTTTATTTGTTTAAAAAGTTTGAATTTATATTTAATCAATTGATCTGAAAAACAAAATTAACCCAAATTAAAGTTTATCATACCGCCATCAACTTCAACAGTTCCTCAGTAATTTTTTAACGGTGTACTATTTTTCTCTTTACAGAAGTTTAAACATTAATTGAGATAGTATATTCGATAAATATAAAAATTGGTCATGCATTGATATTTCACTTTTCATACACGTTAATATTTCCGTGGATAAACTTCAAATCATGATTTCCTTTAATTTAAAAAAAGCTTTTCAAATTGTAGCTGTGCCCTTTCACATCGATTTAATATTTTTTCTCAAAAAATCGATTTGAAAAGAATTACCAATGAATGCGTCAACATAGAAGGAATACCTATTTTACTTTAAGTCGATATTGTAAAGCATGTTATTTTCCTATCCGTAGTAATAAACGAAATATGAATATGCTTTTATAGTTTAAGAAAAGCACATAAGACTGCTTTTGACAATGCAAGTTAAAATTGACATTGTTTGGGTGAATATTAGAAAGGCATTAGTTTAACCTTTCTTTATCATGTAAAATTCTATTAAATAAAATTCATTCGTAACCTTTCAGTGAGCTAGGTATAGAGTTTAATTCAAATTGTTGATCCAGTGATCAGAATCATTGAAGTGATATAATGTTTAGGATTTCTTATGGAATATGCATGATTTAGTACGTTATACTGCCGGTGTCATAGGCAAATCAACAAACATGGATGACAAACTAATTACACTCAGATTATTTAACGTGATGCCTTGAATCAAAACAGTGGGAATTTAAAAATGGAATTTATCTTAAATTAAATATAGTGTAGAAAATTGTTATAAAATGTAATCTTTTTATTTAAAAATCGGTTTTTGATTTTTTATCAAGTTTTTTAATGTGAAAATTCGTTATGGAATTAATACCGTTTTTGTGTTTGTGTTAATAAAGATTTAAATATGTGATTTCAATTAAAGGAAAGTTTCAGTTGTCTGGTAATTTTCGCTTGGAATATTTAAATCGGATGGATCTGAGACAGGGTTTGCTGCTTTTTGTGATTTTGCTGATTTTACCTGCAGGTGAGTAATTTTTGAAATAAGTAGGTCTGTAAATTTTAAACACCAATACGATATTTTATTTGGTAGGTTGTTCGCTCCGTATGTGGAAAATCGAGGGTTCGAGCCCCGGTCAGGTCGCATCGGACCGGGCCGGACCGGAACTTGAAAATAGCTGATGACGTCTCGATATAAGTTAAATATTATTGATATTTCATCAATCAATCAATCAATCAATCAATCAATCAATCAATCAATCAATCAATCAATCACGTACTTTTTAAAAGTCAGATCAACTATTGCAGTAGCTTAGATAAACAAGCTTAAGTAGGTTTTGGACGTGTAATGTGCTTCAGATAAGGCGTTTCAAATAACACAACGTCTATTTTGTTTTAAATGAAATGCAGATATTGCTATAATGGCACTTCATTTTGGCCTTATATCAAACAACCGTCCAAAGTCGGGTATTTCGAGAGGGTTTCAATATGTTTTTATCTTGCCTTTTCTTATTTCAATCGTTACTTTTACCTTTTATCTTTGGTTTCCATGGTAGTTTTTTAGGTTGAAATTTCCATATTCCATTTTAAAGAAAATAGATAAGCCGGGATTGTGAAGCAAACTGAAAGCTAACTATTGAGACAAATGTCCTTATATACACACAAAATGAATTCTTGATATTCATGTTTTCCCGCTCTTTCATGAAGAATGAACTCATCGAAACTTTGGTCTTAGTGGATATTTACGTATGTAAACGTATTCTTTAAGCGGGTTTCTCATTTTAGCGATTTTTGCGATGTTACAATAGTGCTAATTATTTAAATCCATCGTCAAATTAAAGACGACCACAGAACATAAGGTGATCCATGAGATCTAAGTCAATTCAAGTTATGTGAATTTACCTAAATTGTCATTGGCGCTAAAATTCGCACGCACTAAAATTAATAGTTTAGTACAATTAAATACAATCAAGTAGTTAGTGGGTGTAGCTAGCTAAACAGGAGGTGCTTACCCTTCCGGAGCATCCGGCCTCACTTCACTAGTCCTGTTGGAAGTTCACGTGTTTAACCTGGTTTGCCAGTGTAAAAAATGGTTTGCTTTGAGATTTTGATTTGAAAATAGATTAGTATGTTTGTTTCTAATGATTACATACATGGTCGGTTTCAGAAATAGAGGTGATGCGCCATTGACCATCTATGTATAAACGTGCCTCTGTAGACACGTTCAACGGCTATGGAAATGCCAAAATGTGACTTTAACTCCAAACCCATCCCACATACAAATATATATACATTGTTGATTTAACAGTTAGTAACACAGGTGTTTTATTTCATATTTTACTCCCAACATAAGTCTGAACATACACAATGGACAAGTGATTCCTCTGTGTGTAATCATTAAGTATACAAAGAAACGGACTACTAAGAGTGAAGGTTGTATAAGTGTCCCCAGTCTTCAGCAGGTGTCATAGGAGTTGAGTAAAGTGGAGCAATGAATTTTCACACCCCAGTTAAGATTCATACACTCATATCTAGGTGGTCAGTCCAGGGATGGCTGAGGAAACTGGAGTACCGAGAGAACCACCTTCGGCAAGCATTTTCACTAGGAGATATTTCAGGAGTAGGATTTAAACCTAGGTGGCGAGAGGCCCTGTGATCCGTATGCGCACGTCATATACCACTCAGCCGCCGGAATCTATTATATCAAAGAATGTATGTAGACAATTTTACCAAGGTTAAAAGCAAGACAAGCGTAAAATTCGGAGTGCTGTACATGTTTGTATTATGTGTTTTGATAACATTTTTAGACAGGCTATTTTCAACAATACTAAAATGCATGTATTTCACAAACTTATGATAACGACTTGTTCTGGGTAACAATTTAGATGTTATAAGCAAAGTTGTGTAATCAGAGCCGTTTATCTTTTTGTTCTTTCCTTAGTTTGTTCATATTCCTGCTGGCTGTTGTCATGTACGTTGTTTTAGAACATGTAATATGTCAAACAAGATATGATTAGCATTTTATAACTCTTTATTGTGTGAATGGTTGTCCATCATTATTCCTTTACAACTTGATCATATTGCAAATTGGTCCCCAGCGGTCGAAAGGCTGATTTCACGTTTCCTTTTAATTCACATACAAGTTCAATGATGGTTCAACTTTTGCGTATGCAAATAGTATTGCAATATGCTAATACATTTTAAGTTTCTATATAAATATTAACAAATAATAATAATTGTTTTACTTACATTTTAAAATTTTAAAAAATATCACATGACTTGAATTATTGGTAATATAAAAAGTAGTAACTGTTGAAAAAGGGCCCTAGAACTTTTCCCTGAGCTAAAGAGCTAATTATTTTTCTATATAATTTTTAATTAAAAAATCGGCATGGCTTTAATTATTGGGCCAAATAAACACAAATAAAATGTAGTAACTATTGAAAAAGGGCCCAAGAAACAACAAAAGTCACAAGGCTTTGCCACCATCATTCTTTGTTTTATTTAACTGTTACCAATCATCACTAACGTATGTGTTGCTTCCAATACAATCAACGAAAAAGAATGCATTAAAGAACCAACAGTTAGAAGCTCAAAACATACGGAAATATTTCAACTTATCAATAGTTCAGAAATAGCTATAGGTTATGGAAATTTATTTATGGGCAAGAACCACAGTTAATAATCTTAACTTATATCTCTTGTTTTATTGGACATGTTCATCGAGTCAGTCACCATAAGATCTAAAATGCACCTTGCAAGCGACCAGATATCCAGATATAAGTCTGGAAAATATAGATGTAGCAGTTAAAGATTCTTGAGGAAGAGCTAGTATTTAAACACTGATTATATATAAGACTAGGTGCATTGTACACCTCGATGGGCCGGGATGGGACGAATCAAATGTCGATGTGGACTGCAAACAAAAAATGAAATTATTTTGGTATCATCAATTTCACTTTTTTTCAAATTTAATAAGATTTCATACTTGCCATTATATAAAAACTAAAGTCAGTTTAAAACGAAGTGGCGGACAATCTATAGAAACGAGTATATGAATGTTTGAATGGTGAAAATGACATTAATTGTGGCGTATGTATCTGAATCTTCTGTTGAAAAATAACCAAAGATAAAATCCTACATCTCCATGCAATTAAGATACACATTCTTTGTCAAGTACACAATCGATATTCAACTTTATACCCAAACTGTTAATTTAAAAACTATCATTTTTTTTTAAATACCACAGGTACGAGTATGTTACTACTTGTTATTATTTGTAAGTAACTGGTTTTGATCAAACTTCCACAAATATAATAACTTTGTTATATACCATTTCTTTTAAAAACCAATCATAAAATACATACAAAATGCTATATGACAACCTAATTTTTCCTATTGTCAACTTTATACCATGTAATATACCTTCTTCTCTTGAACAGTGGCTGAATGAGGCCATACAGAAAAAGTTCTACGTGCGTACGTGGAAGTCTTTTTGTGCTCTTGTAATACGCTATTGTACAGTTTGTTCGCACCACGGAATCATTGCACAACGTGGCCGTAGTTACATGGTTTGTTCGCACCACGGAATCATTGCACAACGTTGTCCCGTAGTAACATGTTCATGTTACTCTCATTTTTTAATACTTACGTAAACACGTGGCGGGTCTATCTAGATAAACAGAAGGCGCTTACCCTTCCGGAGCACCCGGCCTCACCTGTCCGATGGAAGTTCACGTGTTCAACGTAATTTATCACTTTCAGTTTTTACTTTGCTTTGGGATTTTGATTTACACATGGATTGATATATTTTTTTTGATTCACCTGTAAACTTTACCATAAATAACAATGGCAAGTTCAAGATTCAACTACAAAATGACCGTGTTTGGATCTGTTGTCATTTCTTTTACAATCAGTTTTAGTTAACTTATTAAGCTGTTTTAATGTCTTATCACCCTTATTAGAGGGGTATTGCATTCGAGTTTCCGTCTGTCCGTCCGCCCTTCCTTCAGTCAGTCCGTTCGTCCGAAATTCTTGTCTGCGTAAATTCTCAAAAACTTTTAAACACTATTACATGAAACTTGGTGCAAAACATCAACATTGATAGGAGATGTGCATATCGTTAATACAACATGCTTCATCAATTAGTTCATTATAGATTGATAGTTACATGTGGTATTTTGTAAGACATTTTCTATTCTTCCAGTTCAACATTTCACTACGACGATTTGTTGTTACTGTTGTAACATGTGTGTTGAGAAGACTGTCGCCGTCAAATCATTCAATTAGACACCTTCAGATCAATAAATGACGTTTTATCTCTTAAATAATAACACCCGCAAAAGGCTACATTTATTGATATAAGAAAAAGGTAATGGTTTCCATGATTTTTTTCTATTGAAATATTGTGAAAGTTTCTTTTTCTATGAAAAAATATACATATATATGGTAGATGTTGTGACAAATTCCCAGTTCGAAAGAAAATTTCTTTTGGTTTCAAAATGTTTATTTTGTTACAAACTGTTAAAGTGCATCAACAATGAGTTTTTGTGTGTTAGTACTGTTTAACGTTTTATTAGTTTACAATGCATTTTGTTTTATCGATACCTGTATTAATTTTTAAAGAATTTAAATTTGAAATAGTCTAATACAGCTTTTTTAAATGAATCACCCCATGTTAGTCTTTAGTCCAGTTAACTGTATTTTAAAAAATTCAAACATTCACACCAGGTACTTTTTCTCTCATATTATGTATACATTTTTCAACTCTTTCAAACGGAATTTAAAATCAAATGCATTTGTCAATAAACCAGCAGGAGAAAAAGTGTATCCCAGATTTAATTTTAACATTTGGTTCAGATTCAAATTCCCACTAAAAATAAAACATAGTTTAAAACCTATTTATGGTCGTTAAGCAGTATAACTTGTGATATCGTTTTAGTCAGTACATGTAATAGAATTTACAATATATCACATTAGTCTTCTGGAACACCCGGCCTCACCCTTGTAGTGGAAGTTCACATGTTGATTATACATTGTATAAATTTCGAATATGGCTGTTTGGGATCGGTGTGCTTGTCTTTCTGGAGCAACCAGCTGTCTCACCCTCATAGTAGAAGTTCACATGTTGATTATACATTGTATAAATTTCGAATGTGGCTGTTTGGGATCGGTGTGCTTGTCTTTCTGGAGCAACCAGTCTCATTTCCTGATGTAAGTCCACATGTTTAACTTAATTTGCCAGTTTTCAAAGTTTTTACTTTGCTTTTCGAATTGTGATTTGGACATTGATTGGTATCTTTGAGTTTGATATTAAATATTGTTTAAAGACAGTTTTAAATGAAATGTCTAAAGTCATTTTAACAAGTCTACCCCTTTAACTGCCATAATGAGTACATTGTGTATAATTTTACCATTATATTTGTATTTACTTTAATTTTTTAATGTTTATCATTATAACTGATACTGTTATTTACAAATAAACAAACATTTACCAGTTTATAATTTGTCAACGTAATAATTCGAAATCAAAACGAGCGTTTTCGAGTAACGCCCGTGAGGCTATATAATTTCAAATTTTAAAAAATTCAAATGTCAAAATTAAAGGGTATCATTGCAGTGTTTTAAACTAAATAACCAAGTGTATTTTAATCAAGTCTGTAATTCAATAATGTCAATAGTAAAGGGTCGCATTGTTTGTGTACCGTTACCGAAAAGTTGTTTGTAAAACGCCCAGATTTTGTCTGTCTCATTGATTTAACTTAAATTCTTGATGTGTAATTGTAAAATGGAATGTCAATTAGTCTTCTAAAATTTATCTTATACATTTTATAGTGTAATGTTGGATAAGTTGGATTCTAGAATATTGTTGTCATTTTACATAATCTTTGAATATCAAACACACATATACCGATCCATTTCCACAATACCAAAGGCAAAGTAAAAACTTTGAAAACTAAGTTAAAACACCTGGGCTTAAATCATTGAAGTGAGACCGCTTGTTCTGGGAGGGTAAACTTCTCCTGCTTAGCTACAGTAGCTACAACCACCACGCGTAAAATCGAAATTTCAAATTAAATATACATGAAGCATGGACGCCAATTCAATTCGATTCTTATTCACTGAGCCACATATATGGTACATCAGGTTATAATACAACATACACAAAATTAACGTGACAATGACAAACTAACAAACTGAGCATGACAAAGATTACTTATTAAGTTTCTATATAATATTAAGTTGTCTATGGTTATTTTTATGTTTTTAAAAAATACTGAAATATTTTCTAATACTCTTGTTATACGCCAAATTATATTCAGGGTTTATTTCGGATACAGAGATATCATACTTATCAACAATATTGTAATGGCAACCATGAAACTCTGCAAGGGCCTTGATAAGCCTGGGCTTCTGACTAAGTATTAGTAAAATAATTTTTAATCTTTTTTTATTTTTTTGAAAGTCCGTATCTAACAACTTTTTAATTTTCCGTATTTAAAATGACCAGACGCGTATTAAATGGGTTTATAATTATATCATTAGACCGATCTTGTTATGAGCTTGACATTTTTGTCATGAAACATGAGAACTTTGACCAAGTTTTCTATTTAATCAATTAGTAATATCAATAAATAGCCTGCGTTTGTGTACACATATCACTTTGTGACTTTATATTAAAACTAATTTTTATTTTCCCAATCCTTTAAATAAAACGGTGTTTATTTTTATTAAATATTAATAGAGCCCTATTATTACCATTAAGAGTTCTCCAGTGATAAATCACTAATATGCACAAAAGATCTTTTAAATTATTTAAATTCTGCATGAAAGATCCATTATATATCGAGTTCTATCCCATGTTTTATTTGAGTAATGATTTTATTTCAATGTCTGATATTATTACGTAATGTTAAAGATTTAAATAATCCTATCGTGACTATGAGCAACTGCTTGTACATTTTTGTTATTACCTCCCTTGGTATATAAGATCGTGTTCAACTTATAATGCCAGATTTCTGCTGTATGAGATATACATGAAAAACCTTTGCGATTTTTTTAAAATCAGAGAAATAACTAAGTGGCTAAAATAATTGAAACGTGCGACTTGCTTAGTCTAAGATTTAAAATAACATTTGTAAAACGCTATTTCCTTGCATCTCCGAAGTGTAAAACTATGTCTGAATAGATCCTTAATATTCTTATTATTATTAAATAATAATAACAAAAGCCCCCTTTATTACGCATTCTTTAAATTTTAGGGGCCTTGGTTTACTGCCCGAAATCCCCCTCTTCTGTATCCGCCCATGTTTCTGATGTAGATACAAGTAGTACTTAAGTTAATTTTAGAAAATAGCAATAAGCGAATAAAATTTGACACTAAGTAAACCAATGGTATCCTAAACACAGTTTTTAGTCAATCGGTTTCAAGTGACATTTTATTTTGAATTTGAAGCTTCCGGGTGACTGATAAACTGAAAAGGCTTCAGAATTTTGAAAAAAATTCATTTCACGTACGGTGAAAATGACATGATATTCCTCATCAAAAATGTATATCCATTGGCTTGTGCGACATGTCTTTCAGAGCATACAGAAAATACAATTTCTATTTTATCATGCTTAAATTTAACCGCAGAATTGTGTTGTGTTTTCTCCTAATGGTGTACTGTTTCATTTTCAGTTGAATCACAATGCACTTTCCCCACCGACATGGTTACCACCGTGGATTGGTTGACAAGCACTAGAGGAACATGGCATGTAGAATCATCTTTAATACATAACTTCACAGTCAACACCAAGCAAGATGGTACCACTGATGTCTATTCCTTTGAATGTTTTAATCAAACAACTGAAGGTTATTATATCATAAAGTAAGTGTCAGAATGTAAATATATCAATATGTTATATCTAATCTTGCTCGGTCTGTTTCAATCGTTTCTAGTTGTAAGCGTCATACGTACGTTTTCTTCGAACGCTTATGTTGCTCAGTTTAGTTGTGAACGTCCTCTGTAGTGGCCACAAGTGACCCACTCTTGTTCGAACCTACAGAGGTTATGAGAAGCATAATCTTGGTTTTGAGTCTCATCGAAAAGACTACTCTAGTTATTAGCTTTTAGTTTCTGGTATGGGCAAATGGGAATTTCCAGATCCCAAGTTAGGTTCGAACGCACAACCCTTGACTTCGAAAGCTAGTGATGGAACCATCATGTGCGCCCGTCACTTCCAAATCCACCTGCAACTCTTAATTTGAATTTAAAATTATGAAAATATCCTATACTGTTTTAGAACAATTTGTCTTTTTTGTGATTATGATTTGAAACTTTTTGTCAAAAAAGATAAAAAGACGAAAATTTTTATTGGCAGCATAAACTTTGATTGGACTTCATATAACATTAGGATAGGTTAGAAATGAGTGAAGTCACATTAGCAATTGTTATTATACTCCTATAATTACCATTTTGTCTCAAACTGATTTTGATATATTAAAACATCATCATTGTAAATATTTGCAAATGCTTATTTTCAGATCAACAACAGAATTTCAACCTTTCGGCGACGGAAAAAATTATTACATTTACGCATGTTTAAATCTCGATGTCGCATCTTCCACAAAACTCAAGTATTACCTATTATCCTGTAAGTTACAACTTAAACATGTTTTTAATTTCTTTATGTTGTTTTGGATTTTATTTCAAAAGACGATCTGCCAGTACTCAAAAGCTAATTGGAAAGCTAAGCAGCACTTAATTAATGACTTTGACCCGGTGTAAAAATGTTTAGTATTTTTTTAGATGGCTAATGCGCCACGTCATGTTTCAAAATCGAGTGTTCGATTCTTTAATTTGATGCCAAAGGTATTCAGGCTTTAGAATGGTCAGCTCGTTCACATTATATGAGTCATATTTAATTTGCCTATGACCATATTTAGTGGAGCAGTTAAAAGCCATTTTTGAAAAAAATCGTGCAAATGATGATACAAGCACCAAATTTGGCACATTTGATCTCCAAGGGCTACTGATAAAATCTACCCGATTGGCCATTTGAAAATCCAAGATGGCGGCCATTTTTCAAGATGGCCGCCAAAATAGTCGCCTGAAGATAATGTTTAGCTTAGAAATATTTGTAGTAGTCCAATTTATATGATCTTAGTATAGATTCCTATGTTTTCAGAGGGCTACTGAACAAATCTATATCATTAACCAATTGAAAATTTAAAATGGCGACCATTTTTCATGGTCGCCATATATATACAAGTCGTCCGAACTGATGTTTTGCTTGGAAATATTTGTAGTTGTCCAAATTGCATGATCCAAGTGTGGATTCCAATGTTTTCACTGGGATACTGATGCAATCTACCAGATTAGCCAATCAAAAATGCAAGATGGCGACCATTTTTCAAGATGGCCGCCAATTAAAAAAGTCGCATGAAGTTGATGCTTGCTTAGCAATGTTGAAGTTGTCAAATTTGCATGAATTGAATGTGGAACACCATGTTTTCAAACCTGCGTAACTATATTTGCCTGTTTAAAATATGATCAAGAACTAGGAAATATAATTTATGAATCCATTTATATGCTTATTTAGTGAATTTAGTACGTTTGCATGACTTTGTTGGGTGAAGTGTTGGCAACTATAACTTGTTTTAGCAGTCACATCCATTGGATTGACTTCTGACACTGGTCCTCGTCACAGACCCAACTCTCATCTATTGCTCAAAGAAGTTGCTAGTGTGCAGAATTGGCCACAACTATTGGGTTGTCGGCTTAACTAGATGAGGGTAGAAAAAGGCATCTATGTGAGATTGAATACATATACCAACAAAAATTTCAAGTGCGATTCGATGACCGTCTTGCAGGAGTGATTGTGAGGCAATGTCGAGCCTGGTGATATTGCTGCTGTAAAACTCAGCATGGGGCTTAGTGTCAGCCACTGTTGTACAATATGTAAACAATCAATCTGTCCCCAGTCTTTACAACATAAAGCATTCTTCGACTGCGACTTTAGCTCAAACGTATTTAGATATAAATGTGTCCATTTCCCCAAATCCAAACAGGATAATCCTGGCAATGAACATAGATCAACCAAACTACAGTCAAAAATGATGGTTAAAAGGTTCCTAACCTTCCAGTAGCATATACGAGTACCTATATTCTACATGCCTACATCACAAAAAACTTAATCTTCTTCCAGTAGAAAACCGAATCTTACCAACACCCAAGTCGATCAAATCATATTTGACAGAGTTATTGTCTAGGTTGTAAGTTTTCAGAATTAAGTATGAAGCTGATGCAGATAGCATCACATGGTCAATCCATCATTCAACACAGAAAGGACATGTGTGGCAAGTCCAGGCACACTCTGTTGCACCGATCAAGCATGTCAAGGCTAATGTTAGTGATGCAGTGTTTTTTTTTACCAACAGCGGGCACTTGTCATTGCTGCTGCTACTGGTCAGAATATTGAGAAGTTTGTTCTCATGTTCGGCGGAATTCATTTGTGCATTAGGAGAAGGAGGATTTTACTTGTAATGACAGCATTTTCAGAACGGGTGTCTTCCTTCCTTCCAAATAAGAATATCCACTATGCCCAGTGGATACTTGTTCATCTCCGCGATATGTCACTACAGAAAAAACATTGAGATGTGATTTGAAATTATTCACCAACTGGCTGGATACTAGGCTATGTTTGGTGTCTGGAACAGCAGCCCAGAAACTTTTGTTTGATACATAGACAAAACCATTGCAGTAATGCAGGTAAACTGTTCCGAGATAGATCAGCAGACATGATCATATTGAATACAAAGAACATTGCAAAACCAACTCTTACTGAAATGGTAGCTGCAGATCACAGATCAGACAAAGAAAACTTTCTATCAGGGCTAGAGGATCGAGCTGAAAAAATTTCGATCATCAAATAAAGAAAACCAACGATTCATTTTTCAAACAAGAGCTGGCCAATAGAATTTCTAAGAAGAAACACTTGAAGGTCGACTATCAGTTATCCTTGTAATTGTTCATCTAATGGCATAACAAAAGGAAGTAGTTGCTTCACAATATCCACCATTTACTTGATATTTTCCATCATGTACTTGACCATACCTATCATGTACTTGGCCATAATCATCAAGTACTTGACAAAAACCATTTTTTTTGACAATATTCATCTTGCACTTCACAATAGCCTTCATGTAGTTGACAATATTATTAAAACTCTCACCTCATCTCAACCAACATCCAACATTGATTTGTGATTTTGACATGCAGAGAATGGAAAAGTTCTTTGTTCTCATGTCAAAACAGATCAGCAAAGCAACTGACGAAACAACACTAGACCGTTTTTTCCAATTCCTGGATGTACCCATTGTACAAATGAATTCCACAAGCAGGCAGCCGTAAGAGAACATACAAAACATGCAACATACCGGGCTGAGATAATCTGAGTTCAGGCAACCAACTGTAATGCAATCATTATTAGTCCAGCTGAATTGGAGTGGACACAGAAAGAAGAGTTATGACATTAAACAGCACTACCACCAGTTGCAGCGCTCTGCAGTTGCATATGCGAACAGTAACAGATCAGAAACAAGCAGCATTGAATGCATTACTTTGAAATGTACAAGCCGGGATGAGGAGAGGAAAAACAGACAACTCAGTAAATAAATCTGTCTGAGAGTGCTTTATAAACATAAACATATAGTTCAGCAGGTCTGAAAACATTGGAAACCACACTTACATCATGAAAATTGGAGAACTAAAATTATTTCTAAGCAAAAAACTTTGGGCGAATTTGTTGGCGGCCACCTTGAAAACTGGCCGCCATCTTGGATTTTTAACTAGCCAATCGGGTAGAATTGATTAGTAGCCCTCTGAAAACATAGAAAGCCACACTTAAATAATAAAAATTAGACAAATACAAATATTTCAAAGCAAAACACTTCAGGCGAATATTTTGGCGGCCATCTTGAAAATTAACGCCATCTTGGATTTTTACCTGACCAATCGGGTAGATTTGATCAGTAGTCCTCTGAAAACATAGGAATCCATACTAAGATCATATAAATTGGACTACTACAAATAAGCAAAACATCATCTGCAGGCAACTACTTTGGCGGCCATCTTAGATTTTCAAATGGCCAATCGGGTACATTTTATTATTAGCTCTTGGAGATCAATTATGCCAAATTTGATGCTTGTATCATTATTTGCAAGATTTTTCTGTTATCTGCTTCTCTAATTGGTAAGAATGTCCAAACACTTCTGATGAGCCATGACATTCGTTAAATAAGAGTGATATAGCATAGGCAAGACATGTTTTAAATCTTTGTATGATAACATAAAGAATTGCCGACTTATAGGATGAACACACAAATTGATGATAATGTTTTGTAGGTAATTGTTAAGATATAGTGTTCAAAATACCTATTTAATGGGTTTATTAGGGTTCTTCGAATTAAATGGATTAACCAAAATATTTGCCCAATACTAATTTGTTATAATTTGTCCCACACTTTACGGGCATAGTTTGTCAAGTTTTGTTACGGGCATGGTTTGTCAAGTTTTGTTACGGGAATGGTTTGTCAAGTTTTGTTACGTGCATGGTTTGTCAAGTTTTGTTGCGTGCATGGTTTGTCAAGTTTTTTTACGGGCATAATTTGTCAAGTTTTGTTACGGGCATGGTTTGTCAAGTTTTGTTACGGGCATGGTTTGTCAAGTTTTGTTACGTGGATGGTTTATCAAGTTTTGTTACGGGAATGGTTTGTCAAGTTTATTTACGAGCATAGTTTGTCAAGTTTTGTTACGGGAATGGTTTGTCAAGTTTTGTTACGTGCATGGTTTGTCAAGTTTTGTTACGGGCATTGTTGTCAAGTTTATTTACGAGCATAGTTTGTCAAGTTTTGTTACGGGAATGGTTTGTCAAGTTTTGTTACGTGCATGGTTTGTCAAGTTTTGTTACGAGTATGGTTTGTCAAGTTTTGTTACGGGCATGGTTTGTCAAGTTTTGTTACTGGCATGGTTTGCCAAGTTTTGTTGCGGGCATGGTTTGTCAAGTTTTGTTACGGACATGGTTTGTCAAATTTTGTTACGGGCATTGTTTGTCAAGTGTTGGTACTGGCATGGTTTGTATAGTTTTGTTACGGGCATGGTTTGTCAAGTTTTGTTGCGTGCATGGTTCGTCAAGTTTTGTTACGAGCATGGTTTGTCAAGTTTTGTTACGGGCATGGTTTGTCAAGTTTTGTTACGGGCATGGTTTGTCAAGTTTTGTTACTGGCATGGTTTGCCAAGTTTTGTTACGGGCATGGTTTGTCAAGTTTTGTTACGGACATGGTTTGTCAAATTTTGTTACGGGCATTGTTTGTCAAGTGTTGGTACTGGCATGGTTTGTAAAGTTTTGTTACGGGCATGGTTTGTCAAGTTTTGTTGCGTGCATGGTTCGTCAAGTTTTGTTACGAGCATGGTTTGTCAAGTTTTGTTACGGGCATGTTTGTTACGGGCATGGTTTGTCAAGTTTTGTTACGGGCATGAGTTGTCAAGTTTTGTCATACAATATAATATTGGTATAGTTATCCATGATTTATTTCACTCTTTAGTTGTTTTTGTCAGATTTGTGATTTTGATACAATATGTTCTTGGCTGATTTTTGTTATTCCATGGTGTTTTTGAAAGAGTATCATTTTACGCACCACTTAAACACATTGATAAAAACTTATTGCATTATTTTGTTTTAATTTTCAGCGGAGTTCAAAGTCTCAACCATACCATTATTTGAACGATTAATTTATATCCTTAGTTCTTCCGCACCGACTTCCAACGACCAAATCTGTGATGATAAGGGAACGTATACAAACCAAGAACGTCTACATGTAGCAGTAGCCAAAAGTAAGGAGAGAGAGAGAGAGAGAGAGAGAGAGAAGAGAGAGAATTTGCAATGTTATAAATATTGCATCCAAGATCGAAGCACAAATCTGCCTTACGCGAATAACATAACTTCTCAGTAGAATCACCAAAATTATGTTGAATATGGAAATATCAACAATAACGACTAATTTATACGGATTCACATAGTTGAGGAATAGTGCGTCAAGCTTGGCCAGGTCGTTTTACCTGATATTTGAATATTATATTAGGCTTATAGACTGTTCGATTTAGGGAAGACAGAGTGTTCCATTACCATAAACACTCAGTATCAGTATTGCTATCATCTATCCTTTTATACAAACTTTACTTTAGCCCCCAAATTACACAATGAATATGTCTGCTTGTAATTTTAAATTAAAGGTCAATTTCCAGTTCAAACTTGACACAGTATATGATAGTACCATGTCAATATGATTGCTGATTAACAATTCTGTAATATATCGCAATTCCGTTTTATCTGTTACACCTACAGTTTTAGTGTATGTCATTTCACCTGACTTACAGACAAACCATTACATTTCGTACAGACAAACCATTACATGTCGTACAGACAAACCATTACATGTCGTACAAACCATTACATGTCGTACAAACCATTACATGTCGTACAGACAAACCATTACATGTCGTACAGACAAACCATTACATGTCGTACAGACAAACCAATGTCGTACAGACAAACCATTACATGTCGTATAGACAAACCATTACATGTCGTACAGACAAACCATTACATGCCGTACAAACCATTACATGTCGTACAGACAAACCATTACATGTCGTACAGACAAACCATTACATGTCGTATAGACAAACCATTACATGTCGTACAGACAAACCATTACATGTCGTATAGACAAACCATTACATGTCGTATAGACAAACCATTACATGTCGTATAGACAAACTATTACATGTCGTACAAACCATTACATGTCGTACAGACAAACCATTACATGTCGTACAGACAAACCATTACATGCCGTACAGACAAACCATTACATGTCGTATAGACAAACCATTACATGTCGTACAGACAAACCATTACATGTCGTACAGACAAACTATTACATGTCGTACAGACAAACCATTACATGTCGTACAGACAAACCATTACATGTCGTACAGACAAACCATTACATGTCGTACAGACAAACCATTACATGCCGTACAGACAAACCATTACATGTCGCACAGACAAACCATTACATGTCGTACAGACAAACCATTACATGTCGTACAGACAAACCATTACATGTCGTACAGACAAACCATTACATGTCGTACAGACAAACCATTACATGTCGTACAAACCATTACATGTCGTACAGACAAACCATTACATGTCGTACAGACAAACCATTACATGTCGTATAGACAAACCATTACATGTCGTATAGACAAACCATTACATGTCGTATAGACAAACCATTACATGTCGTACAGACAAACCATTACATGTCGTACAAACCATTACATGTCGTACAGACAAACCATTACATGTCGTATAGACAAACCATTACATGTCGTATAGACAAACCATTACATGTCGTACAGACAAACCATTACATGTCGTACAGACAAACCATTACATGTCGTACAAACCATTACATGCCGTACAAACCATTACATGTCGTACAGACAAACCATTACATGTCGTACAGACAAACCATTACATGTCGTACAGACAAACCATTACATGTCGTACAGACAAACCATTACATGTCGCACAGACAAACCATTACATGTCGTACAGACAAACCATTACATGTCGTACAGACAAACCATTACATGTCGTAAAGACAAACCATCACATGTCGTACAGACAAACCATTACATGTCGTAAAGACAAACCATTACATGTCGTACAGACAAACCATTACATGTCGCATGTCGCACAGACAAACCATTACATGTCGCACAGACAAACCATTACATGTCGTAAAGACAAACCATTACATGTCGTACAGACAAACCATTACATTTCGTATGGGTTTTATTAGTTTTATCGTTATTCTTTTTACAGATAATGCAGCAGGTGCTACCACATCATTTCCATGTGACTTCCAGGCTCCTTATTCTTACCACAGTGCAGTAGCTGCATGTTCTTCTTCCTACCTCGATATATGTGAATCTTCGGTTTCATTTAATTATTCATTATGTCCAGAAGCACAGATGTTCTCCAGTAAGTATATAACTCGTTTATGTCGTGAAAACATTTTAACATTTGTATGTAAATTAACATTAACATGTAAACTTACATTTGTAATGTTGCGTGAGTTTACTGTGCTATCTGCTATAATGCATTAAAATTCTAAAGTAAGATAACAATTTTAACTTTCTTTTGGATGATATCATTACACACGCTTTTGTAACTGTTCCGTGTGCTGCAATTCATTAAAAACTTAACGGTTTCACATAGCAATTTTGACATTCTTTTTTAACGATATGAAAAAACGATTGTGTCATCTTTGCAATGTAACGTAAAACGTACAAAACAATACGGTTATTGTTATAATTAAAATTACAGTCATGAAAACAGTCGTAATATTGATTTATGTAAACTTTTTAAATATATACATGTAATTGATTTTTACAAAAATTGTATTTATTAAACTGGTTTACTTGTACGTTCAATTTGAAATTGTAACAATAGAAATATAAATTTGGGTATCGGTCATTTTAATAATCGAAAAAATAACTGTTTGTTTGAAATGTTGGGCGATTAAGGGCTGCGTGACCCTATATGTAGGCCCTTATAGTACTTTAGTCACACCACTGGGAATAAACCCCATTGCCTGTGCAAAGTTGGGAGTTTTAAATCAGTGAGTGGTCTCAGTATATATACGTCTTTCCGCGTTGTCTTGTTTGTCTCTGTTATTGGCTTGGATACACTGGATTTTTCAAAGAACATATTTTTGTTTTTTATATTATATATCTTATCAAAGAAGATGATATTAAAGTACTGAATATTTGGATTGTTACACGACTCAGATAAGAACATGCACTGAAATATTGACCGTTAAGAAAATATCATAGGCGTAGGAGGGTTTTTAATATTGAGGGGGGGGGGGGGGCAAACTGAAGCGATGTCTATGTCGTGCCGCAGGCACGACCTTGTGGCTAAAGCACGAGGCGGGGAGAGTATGAGAGGGGTGCTAAACCCCTCGCATAGGTGGGGGTTCGGTTCAAAACTAAGTCCTGTCTAGACGCATTTTCAATGTATTTTGCAGCGTTTTGATAGTTTAAAATACTGTGATATCAAGGAAGGATTATATAAAATAACCATATGACACAAGTTCCATAATCAACCCTCTCATTGGAGATGGATATGGGGTACCCCGGAAAATTTTGCAGCGTTCTGAGTGAGAGACTGAAAAGTAGTGAAATATTAAGACAAAATTTTACAAATAACTGCATGACATAATTAAGTCCAATGAAAAAAAGAGAGACAGAATTTTCGGAATGGGGCGTACAATGTGAGAGCCAAAGGCTTGAACCTTGTAGGGGTGTCCGAGGGCATGCTCCCCCGGAAAATTTTGAAAAAATCCTGCATTCTGGTGCAATATTAGCGACATAAAGGGGGGCATACGCCCCCTACGCCTCCCGCTGAATCCGCCACGTGCACTGAGAGAGAGAGAGGAGAGAGAGAGAGATAGAAAGAGTGAGAGAGAGCTACCCCCATATGGTAATATAACAACTCATTTCTGAACCGTCGTCTCTGGAAGCTCGCGCCTTCGGCGCTCGCACCTAGTATTGATATAATTCTTAACCCCCTCCTTTCAAAAAATCCTGGATCCGCCCCTGCCATTAGAGATGCTGTGGCCTGGCCACCCTTCTCTGACATGGGGGGGGGGGGGCGCCCCCGGCCCCTGCTCCTCCGCCTATGACTATGACCTTTAGAGCGGATGTCAAACATTGAGGATATCTATGTTAATTGTCTTGGGGATATTAAGTATAGTTTTTTTAATCATTGTAATTTTCGTGTATCTTTTATCCTTACAGTGAATGGATCACTATCTCTGATCTTCTCCAGTTCCAGTGTAAGCGGAAATACAACCACCTACACGACATTCTTATACAACAACGACTCCGTGACACCGGACGGGACTACGTATTATACATTCATCTGCATGGTAATTAATAATCAAGCTACTTCTCCTTGTTAAATTAAATAAATAATTAGAATAACTTTGAACAGCGACATTTAATACTAAATGTCGCTGCTTTGAACAATCAATTTTTTGTGAACTATAAGTTAATATTTATTAGAAAGGTTTGAAATAAAAAACAAAATCAACCCTAACCAGCGTGTTAGCTTCTTAGAGAAAATTTGCTTCTTGTGTATTGGGCAATATCGTTTAATTTCTGTTATTGTCGGAAAAACAATTTAAGTCACAACATTATTCTTATACGATTTAAATACTTTAGTTTTATACCATTTTAAATTTTCATTGAACATTTGTTGTTTTGTTTCTTTGTAGTTGTTTGCTGTAACCACGAATTTAGCAGGAACTCAGATAGCTCTGAGTGTTAACCCTACAGTATGTCTGAGTACGTCGGCACAAACAAGCACCTACGTCACTGGATCATCTGGGCTAATATAACATTGACAAATCTAGGAACGTGTAAGTATTCAGTAATTTATATATACATACCATTGGTATTTGTGATCAAAACCGCTTAACGGTTTTGTCGTGCTAGAGAGAGAGAGAGAGAGAGAGAGAGAGAGAGAGAGAGAGAGAGAGATCTGTGACATGTTATGTTGGTTTGAAATAAAATGTTTTTTCTTGAGATTGAATTCCACGTTTCTATCCTCCTCAATTTTTATTTCACGCGTGTTGGATGTAGCTAGCTAAACCTTAAGTTGGTGCTTAGACTTCCAGGATACCTGGTCTCACTTTCCTGGTGGGAGGTAACGTGTTTAACTTAATTGCCAGTTTTCAAAGTTTTTGCTTCCTTTGGGGATTTTTGTTTAGACATGGACCGGTATGTTCGTGTTTGATAAGTTTTACGATTACTTTTTGGACAAATGTATTGTTTAATAAAATGTCTAATCAATATTATGGTTTTTTTCTGTTGTAGCTACATGTGGTAAGTGTTTTATTTAATTCTATATACATTTGTGTCGGAAATAGTTCCACTTGAAATTTAGCATTAGATTATGATTATGAGATTAAAAAAGAAGGAATATAGCAACTAAAACTTCTATGATATGCAATTAAAACTTTTATATGTACATGTTTGGCGGCACAAAAGAAACATTACTTTAGAACTGACAAATTGCATTACACTAGGATTTGTCCACTAAGGGTTAAGTGGCGCTGTATGTGATCCGGAAGTCGACGTTTTAGACCACTAAGTCCCCTTTATAAACTTACCAACATAGACCAAAGACTACCTAAATGTAAAACTGGACTATTATTGTTATTGCCGTTTAATGTCTGGTTTTCATGTATATTTAAAACTAAATATTTACATCTTTCCACAATTATAATCGACAATTTGGGGCCAATGGAACTTTTAATGGGTACTTTTTATAATGTTGTACTTTTAGTTATTTATAAATTGAACATATTAAAAATATCATATCACTCGCACTATTGCAACATCACAAAACCATGGGTGAAACACAATGTGGTCTGTGGTCCATTTAGTAAAATTCTTTGTTAAAATGCCAAAATATAGTTGTGAGGTGGTTTATCGTTTACAGTATAACATATACACGTGGTGCGTTCTGAATAGCAGCCACACTCGAGCTAGATAATAGAAAGACAGTATTTATACCGGAAAATGCGCTGTGTATCATATATATACAAGTTATGTATACCAACTTTTGGGAAACACTGATATCCAAAAAACACCAGAATTTAAAAAATTACTTTTAAAAGCGGGATGGTTGAGAGTTCTCCATCAGTGTTATATAACCACACGACTGGGCATACATCCCAATGCACGTTCAAAGAAGGGGGTTTTATTTAGGACATTAAAGAAAAACCAAAATCTATATATACATTTGTACTTATTTTATTTTATCTAGCGGATCCAATTTGTGCCACAACCACCACCTCAACAACCACTGTATCTACATCTACCACCGCCGCCGTAACAACCACCGCCGCTGTGGCTGCCGCAAGTGTAGAGTGGATCTATATCGTTATAGTGCTCATCGTAATCTTACTAATAATCCTAATAATCATAATTATATGTTGTTGTATAAGAAAACGTGGAAGTAAAAAAGTAGCCATTGACGAGGAAGCCCCAATAGCTGATGAAAAAGATGACGAAGAGGACGAGGGAAAAGGTAGTGACAAGGAAAACGAGGAGGATGAGGAAAAAGGAAAATCAAGACCATCTACATCAAAGAAGTATATAGAACAAGAAGAAGATAAAAAGTCCATAGATTCGGGTTTTAACGGCGGTACGGAGGATGTATCGCCTGTACCAGCAGGTGTGTTAGCAGGTGATGAGGAGGAGAATAATGACAAAGATGATGAAGAAAATGTGAGTTTTTGTGTTATTTTACTTATTACAAGGAAATTATTACTTTAAAGTTATTATCAAACCTGTAATGATTTCGGCCGTTTCGATATGAAATCCCTCATTAGTAATGGTCGGACCAAAATTGTTGAAATCCAAATATTTTAATTTTTAAGATGAGGTCAAATATTTTAGTCGAACAAATAACGATATAAGTAATACGCAATTTATATTTTGAATTTTGTATAAATACTTTTTTTTAAAAAATGTTAATTTTCAAGAAAACATAGAATTAGTCATTAGAGTATTCTTAGACAAGTAAAGTTTGGATTGTCGCTAAGCTTGATACTGTGTGTGCTAGAATACTGATAGATAAAATATGACTGCTTTTGTAGTATATAAATGCTAGAAAATATCAATACATGGCTTATAATATTCTCGAATTAATGCATTTAAATTTAATAATAATTTCCTTATCTAAAGATTTTGATATTTATCTTTTTATATTTATTGAGAAACCGGTTAAACCTTTTTTAAAATCTTATCACGGTCATCTTATATATGTTTTTAACGTAAACATGTTCATACTGTAATATAATTCACATTCACTTATTATTTTTTAAGTGCCGTAATATATAGAACCACAGTCTCTTTGTAATGTAATGTGCACCAGATTTATATTCATATAGAATATTAACCAGATACTATATTATATGTAAATAAAACTGTAGAATATAAAACATCTAATATGTCTAAAAATAACTAAATGTAGTAGGTCTAACTGATTTTTGTCTCTGTGTAACTGTTTAATACATTTATGTAATTCACAATAATTTCGAAGTCGGTTGTTCCGGGTGCCGCTGATGACATGATTTTTTTGTAAGTTTGGTGCTTTGATATACAACATGTATTTATTTCATATATCTTATTGTTTAACCACACGTTTTGTGTATGTGGAATTCTGTGCCGATAAAAAAGCAGGCATACTGTCAAATGGTTTATTTTCGTGGTGTTCAATTTTCGTGGTTCTTTGTTGGGTGGTGAATTTAGTGGGTTGTTGTTTCTGTTTAAGTTGAATTTGTAATATATATTTCATTGACATGTAAACTCGTGGACAGAATTTCCAAAAAACAACAAAAATGGAATAATCTTATTATTAAAAGACTTAGCTGTTTAAAAAAGTTATGCTTACATGTCAGAAAACATTGTAGCCGGACAACTGACAATTTAAGATAAATTTTCCCATTT
The DNA here is from genome assembly GCA_021292105.1 of Anadara kagoshimensis. Lineage (NCBI taxonomy): Eukaryota > Metazoa > Mollusca > Bivalvia > Arcoida > Arcidae > Anadara > Anadara kagoshimensis. The sequence goes on from CM037873.1 coordinate 13,347,204, forward strand.
TCCACATAATTGCATTGTATGGATCACACGGGCAATATTATCAATATTATATTCTTTACATTGGTATTTACAAGTAAATACATTAATCGGAGAAATATAAACTTTGCAGCTTTCCACCTGGTGGTTAGACATACTCCGGTGGTGGTCTGTTCTATAACTCTCAACTTGCATGCGTACTTATGGTGTCATTGCGTAAAAAAAAGATTTGTTTGTTGAATCGATACAAAGACTCCGAAAATCTTTAAATGTAAACTTTATTCAATTAATTTAATTTTATATTTAATTGCAAATGTTCTAAACCTGTATTTTTTCAGCTACTTTTTAAAAATAATAAACAAGTTATTAATTTATGTCATTAATTTAATTTTAAATTTGACGACATATATCTTTCAGCAAAACTCTTGATTTTTTTATTTTTAAAGTAATTAATTTAATTTAATTTTAAATTTGATGACAAATGTTTAAGCATGTTTTTCTTTCAGCGAAACCCTAAAACCTTTTTTATTTTAAAGATATATACCAGTCTATATTTAATCTAATTATATATTTGGTGACAAATGTTTTTTCTTTCAGCTTCTGAATCAGTTACGTTTTGACGTCAGTTGATAAAATCATTTTTATAAAGTGATGATATTTAATTAAGTATTTTTGTATGTATTTAACCAACATATATTTGTAATAGGATTTTAAAACTATATAGTAATGCCTTTTTATTACAGCGCCATCTGAAACTTTAAGTTTCTACAATAAAATAATTCTAATAAATTATGAATGACTTTAAGAACACGTAATTGGTATAAAAAAAATCAAGAACCCAATAATCATCACGTGACATCTTGCAGTTGAAATCGTTACAATAACTTACACTATGAATGATGATTCAGAATTTGTAATACATATTAATACATAAAGTCAAATCTTGTGCAAAAAATTAAAAGTTATTTACTTACTCCATGCAAGCAAGTTTAACATCAAGTTTGAAAGAAGACTCTTTACCCGATTGAATGTGACATGTCAGCACGTGATCGTATGTAACATACATGTAATTCACATTTAAAGAATAGAACAAAGGGAAGTGGTCGTATTATAAACATACAAATGCTTATGATCAGTGTCATATACGAAAAAGGTCCTTGGCCATTTTGGAGGGCATTTGAAATCAGCTGAGTCTTTAACATTGTCATATGTTCTATAACCTTACAACGTGCATACCTAACCAAATTTAGATCACAATCTCAAAAGAAATGTAATAACTTTGAAATCAGGCAAATTAAGTTAAACGCCTGAGCTTCCATCAAGAAAGTGAAGCCGGGTGCTACGGAAGGCTACCTCTTGTCTAGCTATAGCTAGTTACACCAGCCATGTGTGGTAACCTGATCATTTACATAGAACTAATAATTGCTTTGTTCATAATGTTTTCAAATTAACTTGACTTTGGCATTCATTTGTATCCGCAAAAGTTCTTTCATCAGTCGGGAACAGGACATAAATCTTTAAAATTGATTTTACTTAAAATGTCATTAAAGGAATACAGGGTGCGTTTTGTGTGTACTATTGTGTATTGAACAAAATACTATTTTGTATTGTTATTAATTGATGCCCTCCTGCATTCACATCGATAATCACCTACGTAAAACAGATCGATTTGGGACAGACGTGGATACGAAAATAACGGTTGTACAAATTAATTGACACTTTTGATATATTTTACATTTAGGGTTTTGACATAAAGTTGGATTCTTTATTTGGGTTACCCAGTTGCCCATTTACATTCAGATGTAGGTCTTGTACTGTCTGTGAGTCTTTACTGATGCTTAAATTATATTTGTTCCTAATCTAGAAACCCGAAAGGCATTAAGTTTAGGTAATTTTTAATTTGTTTTTATTTAAAATCAAAAGTTTTATTCACGTTTAACATATACTCCTATAAATATGAAATGTAAGAAATGTGAGAAGTAACAGAACAATGTCCAACAAAGATTCCAACAAATTTTGAGAAATAACGACTTGTTGTTAACGATTTTGTTTTGGCAGAAAAGGCAATAGGTTGTCGATCGATAGATATAGTATCAAAAACAAACATACTAATGGAAATTACAAAATTGTTCGATGTTGCAAGACTCTTAAAATCATTATCACAGAATGAAATTTTATAATTAATTATTCTTGACACCTGTTTTATTGATCGAACGAAAATTATTTCAAAACACAAAATTTTCGCCTTCTTTTTTTGCGTGAATTCGCAACCGTGACTAACATGACGCGAAAATATAACTGCCGTGATTTTTTCATTTTGACATAATTTATAATTACTTTAATTTGCATTGACAATTATCCAACGACGCTAAAAAAAGCACGCGAATATCTTAAAACGGCTATTTTTGCGAAAATTCACTTTCGCGAAAAATCCCTGATTTACACTACTTTATGAATGAAATAAAATTGTGTTACAATTTGATCGCAATCTTGAGTATACATGTATTTACGTTATTTACTTAAATTATAAACAAATCAAGCAATCAATATTTCCTGGAATCAATGGGTAATGTAGTAAATTCACATAAGGTCTGCAAGGTGCGCTATTTATATTTAATGTGTACATATATATCATATCTATTAAATGAAAGGCTTTATTTTGTTGTGTATTCTGTATGCTAGCTCCAAGGGTACCAGCCGCGAGTCTCTAACATACCGAGTTATGTAAGTCTATGATACAGGGTAAACAATAACATAAAACACTGTACATCAATAAAAATTTAAATAATCTATTCATTTAATTTCAATGTTTTATTTTACATAAAAGCGAGAATACAGCGCTATATTTATTCTGTGGATTTATTTTGTCGATATTTCTATACAGTACAAACCTGTCTAAAGTTTAACACTAAGCTATCGAAAAGGATTCCAAGCTCGGCTTTCGAATTATCGAGATATGGCTAGCAAGTGGCCGGAGAGCTGATGATAAATTGTTAGCATATGCCGAAATTTTGACAAGATATTGGCTGACGATGGGCCGAGATGTGCTGTATTGATGTTTTGGCTCTGTATTAAATTTTCGACAGGTCCGTATTATACACTATGCGCGTAGAGAAGTATTAGAGCTGGAATATCTATAAAATCCTTAAGGACGTCTTTTGTTACTCTATCAAAAGATAGAAAACCTATTTACAGTTCAAATAAAGGAATAGTAATTAAAACCAATACACTACTCTGTTATATACAACGGTGTACCTGTGTATTACTAAGGCGAGCTTTTCACAAGTAATTGAATCTCAGTAAGCAGTTATGATAATAAAGGATATATTTGAATATAACAGACTTGATTTTCTTATGGTTATGTCTACGTCACAAGTATGTATATATTGATAACTGGAACTTAAAAAGGTCGATCGACAATGGCCAGATTTATGGACATTAAGAAAACAATAATTGTGTAAAATAAAAAATGGTCAGTTATGATGATTTAGGATGTCCAACGAAGAGAGTGATCCGGAAATTAAAAGTAAGATAGGAGGAGAGGATACAACGCGGACTGATACACGGAAAGAGGTATTGTATGATTTTGGTTAGCAACATGGTGGATTAAATTATATTGTTCATATAGGACTATTAACAATGAGTTTCAATATACATACATGTATATCTGATTCGTTTAATATTTCCCCCTTTCTTTTCATTTCAGATCAAGATTTCTTGTTGATTTTATTTCAGCTGATACAGGCTCCAAGAACACGGGGAGGGGGGGCTGTTTGGGAGGGGGTGAGGCTAGTTAACAACTTTAAACCTCTGAAATTTTATGAAAAAACACTGCTTTGCAATATTATTGCTAAAGTAGCTATGTAGTCCTTTTTGTTTTGTACAAAAGCTTAGCTAAGGTTCTTTGTTGCTTAAGCAACAACAACCAAAGACCATAAGCTATGAATATCCATTGTGTTTCAAAATTCTTTTATTTTGATTTTAACGTGAAGAAGACGGACATTTTGATTATATTACTTCAAACATGAAAACAACAAAATGAAAAAAGGGAAAAGTCCTGAAGTCATGAGAACTATGACAAATACCCCCCCCCCCCCCCGGCAGAGTTCTTGTAGCCAGTTCTTTGATGCTATAACTATTTGCTGTTTTGGTGACCATTGATTACAATATGTACTGTGTACATACACACATACGAACACACGTGGACAAACAACTACTTTCTACACATATACACATACGTGTTTTATTTTATGTGACATAAATATTCTATTGAAATACATTAAATCTATATATATTTAAAAGTCCGTTATTGATTTTCAATACTGCCCTCAGAAAGTATGTATACAAAATGTACGCTCCAACTGAATAAACGTGAATTCTAAAAGTCTTTCATTCCAAATTCTTATGATTTCAATAGTAGGCTTGGTGAAAATATCCTACTTAAAGAACGTTTTGTAAATATTGAAATAGCTTGTCGAATGTCAACTTCTGTCATAATGTTTATCCCGTTGCATAACAACAACAAGCAATTTTACCCTTGCATTAGCAAGGAAGTTCTATTTAATGCCGTTTTGAAATAAAATTTAAACATATAAAACACATTGCACCATGTGCTGCTCAAAGCAATCTTAATGTTTTTGCAATATGCCGTGTGCTACTTTTGAATTTTTATGACATAAAGCAATCTAAATGTTCTTGCAATTTTCATGTTCTACTTTTGAATTTTTTATGAAGCATTTTTTTCATAAATAAAGTCAAAAGCACATGACAACTATATTACTCTTTGAAAAAATGATAGCTGTCTATTAAGTATGTCAAGACGCAGTTTTCGCGAAATAAAATTTCAATAACTATGCTTATGTCAGTTCAAATTTTAAAACATGTCGGAGAATTCTTTCATCCCGGACCTTCTTGTTTCATTATTCGGTATATTAAAGTCATATTGATCATAAGATTGAAGCAATAGTAAAAAGTCTTTCGGATCTAAGATCAAAAATGATATATTTTATGATTCAGACAAAAGTAAATAAAAACTTAAAGCCAAGTGGACTAGTGGTATTTTACACCATTGTCAATATTCTTACACATACTTATATAGAAACAGCCATTTCTAGAGTTATAGAGGAAAGCTGAGTACCCAGACTGTATATGTCAGTTGTTTTCTACTTCTTGTAAAATGCAAAATATCCGACTTCGTTAGGTTGACGTTATGTACTGACGTTACATGACGTTATTACAAAGTTGTGTTTGAAATACTTCAAACACGAATGATATGGTCGCAAATCATAATTAAATGTTTCAATTATCCAATATTCGTAATCAGACGCTACATTAACTCAGCAAAAAGTTTTTTTCACTGTCGGTAAAATAAAAGTAAAATAGATAATAAATCTTTATTGTCTTATTTTACAATTAGAATGTTAATTCAGTAGATGTTATATAATTTTGATTGAGTGAGTGATTAATTGAGTAATAGTGTTTAACACCCCAGTCAAGAATAGTTCACTTATATCCAGACATCGCCAGCTATAGGCGATAGTACAGGAATTTTGCCTATGCGTTGTGCTGAAGCCATAAGCAGCAGGGTTCTTTATCGTGCTACGCCTACCGTGAGACGGGACCTCGTTTATTTTATGTTCCCATCCGAAAGAACCGTGACTTTCAATTCGTAATGCCGAGTGCTTGGCAATTATATAATTTTAATATGTACGTTTTATTCTATCGTTCTATTCATAATAGGGGACCAGAAAACTTTGAAGGTAGGGGTGGGATCGAGATTAACAGAAACGCATACTGAGTAAACGGCAATAATTAATATAACATGACATTTCGTGTGTAATGTTACTTAACTTTGAAAAAAAAATCAAAATCTTGTAAAAAAAATACATACTAAGAAGGAACAGAAAAGAAAAGGGGGTAAAACAACAAAGATATTTAGCCTTTACTCATATATGTATACTTAGTAAGATGTACGTGGTTGTCAAGCAATAGATAGTTATTTGATAGATACGTATCGATTTGGAAAAATTGTTCTTGTTATAATTTCATTTACTCGTGAAAACGCAGATATTTTTAAAGTTAACTGACACGCCTTCTCAATACATAATTAAATATTCAACATTAAACTGCTTTATTAAACCATAATTAATTTTACAAGATCAAAAGAAATTGTCTATCAATTAACTTTTAAGTTTATCCCATTTTTCATTTTGTATATTATAACAGTTAAGTGATGAGTAAACGTAAATGAGTTAATTTTAACTTCAATACCAAAGGCAAATGGTGAGGTTAAGGCCAGGTTATTCCTTGTGTATACAACCATTAAATACTACATTTAGGACCGGTAATAATTTGTGTTTCTGGTTAAAAATTAGATGATATATAAATCATTTTATTTGTTTTTGTGCCTCTAACCACCAAGATTCCAATCACACTCGGAGAAGTTTTCGCTTGCCGAAGGACGATGGTTTTCTCCAGGCACTCCGGTTTCCTCCACCAACCGAGATCTGACAGTATCGATATAAATGAAAGAATTTTCTCTGGGGCTTAGAAAACCATCACTCCACTCTTTATTGTGGATATTAATTGCGATTAAATAAGTTTTTCCATTATCGGCTTGGCCCATTGGAATGGTCTATTGTCTCCAAGTCGATGAATTACTTCATAAAGTATGCTTAAATAATTCAGTATTATGGACTGAATAAGGCTGTGTAACCTCTTTATTTATCTATAGAAATTGGATGAACAACTGATTATGCTTTTTCTGTACGGATAACAATCAGGTTTTCGTTTGTTTTACATTAGCATTAGTTAAACACAACTCAAATGAATTAATGTGTTGACTTTACTAGCACTATACAGATGGAATATGAGTGGAGTGGAGTAATGGTGCAATACGTCACAGCACAGTAAAGATTCGTTCACTTATATCAAAACTGTTAGTTCTGGGATGGCGGAGAGAACCGGAGTGCTAAGAGAAAACAACCTACTTTAGACAAGCGAATTGTTAAACCTTCCGACTAAGATATACTAGAGTTGAATTTAAACTTAAGCAGTTTGAGCGGATGTAACCCACCTTGGACCACTCGGCCACCGACCCCAACGACCCCGCCCGCAATGAAATAGAAAGACAAGACTAATATACAGGGGTGTTTCAATACAAGCTTTAACTTGGTGTAAAACTGTCAAACATTTGTTTATACGAATATCAATATAAAATATTTCTTTTACTAGAAAATAAGAGAATTGTATTGATTCATTGATCTTCACAGCATGCAATGATTGTTGATCTATAACCACAAGCTTACTATTCCCAAGTGTGAGAATGGATACCTCTTGTATCTGTATTAACTTGATATAAATTAAAGACGACAATTTACTTACAGTTGATGATTATCAAATATAAAATCGAATATATATCTAATTCCTGTTAATATACCAACCATTAACTGATTAAAGCATTTAGAAAGAACGTGACCAGAAATCGCTAATAAACAGTTATGTTAATATACACGTACAAGCACGTATTTTCTGATATATCGTGTTTTAGTTGTATTTGAGTGTTAATACAAGACTTTTTGTCATGTGAATGTACAAGCACCACGCATGCTCTTTAGAACCTGTTCTTCAAGTCATTTTGTCATTGTGTCATTTCCCGTTTTTGTCTTGTGCATGTTAACGTTAGCAATCTTTGACCCGTGAACGAAAAAAAACCGCGCTTGTCCTTAAAACAATTCCTTTTGGTTCTATTCGTTTGTCAATGCATGTCTTAGTCATTTTCATGAACAGGTACGGACACAAGCGTGTGTCAACACCGGACGTTGGCTTGTGAACACAAAAATTGGGGCTGTTTTTGTTCGTCAATAACCGTCTATTTCCGTTGCATACAAATGCATTATTGTGCGTGTTCCGAATGTACACATTTTATTATAAAAAGTTCATTTATGTTCTATTTTTCCTACAGCTATGACATAAAATACAATTAATTGATTGTAATATCCAAATCCTCCTTGAAAAACTATTACTATAATTACCATATGGTGGGTTATGGCGGATCTGAATTTTTGCGATTTTGACATAAAAAGGTCAGATATACATTTTATCGATAAAGTGACAAAAACACAATTATTTTATTTTGGCAAATTTTACTTAAAGTTTGTTTTATATATCATCTATGTAACAGCATAAAAACATATATGCATATTATAAAAAAATTTGAACAAAATTAAATATAATAATACTGCAAATTCAGTTTGAACCATGATGGCAATGTTCTAAACATACAAATCCATGCCCAAATCACAATCCCAATGCATTTTTTTATACAACGTGGATCATTGGAATCTGTTAAGCGCTGATCAATACCTTAATCGGCAATTGAAAGATTACATGCATTATTGGTCATAATAATTGTGGCACATTGCTCATAGAAAACATATACAAAAAATCTGTCTCGCGAATGTTACTTTATAACAAACGTCACTGGATAAGATGACAGATTTTCAAAAAATCACGGGTTCCAAATCCACGGAATCCACGTGGCTTTGGAACAAATCATTAGAATGGTTAAAATGCTGGATCACAATCAGCAAGAACTATACACACTCTTCAATTTATATATGTACTGTTTAAGTAATTTAAAACATGTTCAATACAGTTTGTGTTTCTAATATAATTTATTGAAAATATAATTTTAAGTTTTGACAAAGTGACCATCGGAAGCAATAAGTCGTCGGACTTTTATGTATCAATCTAGAAAATTTGTGACCCAAAAATACCCCGCTATATGGTATACTATAGTTGTATGTGTGCGACATTAACAGTTTTTGTCATGTGTGCGCCATGAAAGCATGTGTATTCTGATTCAACATGCTTTTTAGTAGTAATTGTGCGTCCATACTACCCCATACAACCCCTGTTTAAACACGAACATTAACTGTCTTTGTATGTTTTAAACTATTTGGTCACAACAAGACCTGTATAACATGCTTAGTTCACTAGCATTTGACGGATCGCCGACCACGCTCACTATGTTCCGAATAAGGCTCAGCATGCTTGAATTACACACAAAAAGAATGAAAACTCGGCCTGAATTGTGCCATTTAATGACGTCACTGACACCAGAACGTCATTAGTTGCCGTGAAACGCTGTTTTGGTACCGTGATGGCGGCCTGTATCGGAACGTAAAAGGCGTGGCCGGCGATACAATTATTAACAATACATAGGTGATAAAATGGCATTGTGCCAATACAGCTTTGCAGATGTTTATTCCACGGCACTCCTGTATATACTAGAGTCAGCCATAGGGCAGACAAAATATTATTATGTTTATTATCACTGCAGGAAATAACCAAGTTCATAGCGGAAGAACCAGAAAGAGAAGATGAGGTATTGCACACACACAGGTCCCGGTTTCACAATCATTCTTTAGCTAAGATTTCCAATAACTTAAATTTTTACAAATTTTCAAATCTTTATAATTTGTTAATATTCAAGATATTGAGGAATTTAAGGTGTCATTTATAAGATCACTTCTAGATTAAAACATTTGCATTTCGTTTTGCCAAAAATATTAACCAGTAATTCAAAAAAGAGATAACAAAAATTTGTTTAATTTAAGTTAAGGAAAATCTTAGCTAAATAATAATTGTGAAACTGGAGCCAGATATATTTATCGGCAGTAACATTGATCCATCAGCTTGACTTTTCATATATGGCGATTCACCTAGAACATAAATGGTATAAGGATTCGTAGTTAATACTTGGCGGATTTTTTTTTTTTTGCCGTTAATGACATTTTTTATTAATAATATGGGACCGTGGGACGACAGGATCTGCTCTCTTTTCAAAATGCGGAAATTCGTCGCCACTAAGTGGATGCGGTCGATTCTACTCTCACAGCAAATAAATACTCGCATTGTGATCAACTAACCTTCAGCTCTTGAAACTAAAATATGTTTTATTCAAAGTTATGTTAAAATTTAACCCATATGTGCTATCTGACACTTTCATGAGACCGTTTTATCGAGACACAGAGAATTGGTATTGTTTTGCCTGTCATTTTGAACCATAACGTGACTCGTCTAAGTTAATGCATCCATTACTCATGCTGTCCTAGAAGTAGAAAAAATAAATACCTGCGTTGCCTGTGCATGTACATAAATGTATTGGTCTATCATAAATATTTTAAACTTGAAGGTCAAGCGGACAGGTCAATGTTGTTTGCCTACAATTTGTTTTGTGTATAATCGATTTAACAGCTATCAAATATGAAACTACGTACATTTACCAATTTTCGTTATTTTTATTTTTATTTTTTTATTAAGCAATTTGCTACATAATGTTTGTTTTTGTCTGTGAACCTCAGATATTCAAAAGTCCAAATTATTTAACAAATGGCAAACATTTGTGCAAAAAGTAATACGCATGTATATACTTGACACCTAATATTGCAATAAGTGTTGGGTCAAATTATATTTTTCAGGTGGATTTTTCTTTACATCTTTTTAATGCCTGGTATCGTCTCTTCAACTTATTACTGCAATATGCTATTTATGAATTTTGATTAAATATTACATTCAAAAGTAGAACATGAAATGAATTTTGGCCACATGTTTATCATGTTTATTGATCTTAATACATAAAAGTGATATATATATATATATATATATATATATATATATATATATATATATTCAGATTGGTAGTTTCGTAAAAAAATTCTGTGCATTACATTTAGCTTTATTGCAAATCAAAGTATTTACATTCCATCAAAATATTTACAGACTTTGAATAAGGATGAAAACGACGAAGAAGAACCAGTTGTTAAAGAAGAAGAAGAGGAAGTACGTATATCAAAACTTGAATAAAATGTCTTTGATAACAGTGTGATAGACCAGAACTGCTATCGATAATTTTAACAAACATCCCACCTAAACCCATCTAATCAGTCACTATGAACATAATTTATTGAGAACTGTGGTGTCTCTCTATCTAAAATTCCCCTTGATGTATTTCACATCTGATAGTTCCATGTTCCTCAATTTTAGTTACATACGTGGCGAGTGTAGTTAATTAAACGAATGCTGATTAATCTTCCGGAGCACCCTACCTCACTTCCCTTGTAGAAGTTCACATGTTTAACCTTCCGGAGCACCCGACCTCACTTCCCTTGTAGAAGTTCACATGTTTAATTTGTCAGCTCCAAAGTTTACCTTGTATTTTCATGTATTTGGCATTTTGCAATGCGTCTTTCTTAGTAGCAAAGGTAATGAAAAAAAACAAACATATTGATCCATATTCGAATCACAAACACAATCAAGCCTCAATCCATTATTCATCCATTTGTGACATGATCAAATGTCTACACATTTTTCGTTTATTTAATTTATATATGGATCATGTTTCAAAAAAAGATCCATTGTCATAAAGACCAATACCTTTATAAAATATAATATGCTAAGCATATGCTGTTGCAAAACATTTTAGTAATGTCAAGGAAATTTGTTTTTCTAATCGATAAAGTTATTTGAAGCTTTGTCAATGGTTATTTTTATTTATTATTGGCTGTTTTGCAGGCACATGATGTAATCCACAATACTTTTATATGTATTCATGTTCTGACAATGTATTTTTGTGTGAGTAATAGTTTTACATTTGGATAATGCAAGCTATATGTTACTTTAATATTTACAGATATTGAATGAAGATGATAAGGATGGGAATGAAACAGTTGTTACTGATGATGAAGAGGTACGTTTTCTTCACTGTTTTTAACTGTAAGAAATGTCTAAAGAGAAAGAGCTTTCTTGGCTAGAAATTAAAAAACCCTGTCAACCCATAAGGCACTCAAGTTGTATTCATTTTCATACATCATTTTAAACAAGAATAAATTAAAAGAAGCTAAGTTTCAAAGGTTTTCAAAACACCGTAGTCAAAAATCACACACGTTATTTTTAATGTAATATCAAAGCGTTGTCATTTGCTTTGTCTCGTATTCAAAGGATTCTTGTTTTCCATTAGTCTGTGCATATCCGTTTATGTGTTTTCAACTATTTGTATGATTTTATACAGTATAATCTGTGTCCAGGATTGCCTTGGATATATTTGACGTCTCATAGTTCCATGTTCCTTTCACACAATTTTGATTACACACGTGACGGGTATAGCTAGCTAAACAGGAGGTGCTTACCCTTCCGCAGCACCCGGCCTCACTTCCCTGGTGAAAGTTCACGTGTCTAACCTAACTTGTCAGTTCCAAAGTTTTTACTTTGCTTCTGGATTGTGATTCGGAAATGGATAAGTATGTTTTTTTTTGATTATATGAACCATTTTTACAGTTTTTGACAAGTCGATCACAGAAGTGTCTACACCTAATATTATTCTGGTTTTTGCAATACAGATGTGTTTATTGATTTTTAAAACAGTCTCATTAAGTTTTAGTAACCACATGTGTGTATTTTCACTCCAGACAATAAATGAATATGAGTTTAATTAGTCACTATAAACATTATATTTTACAATAGGAGGAGCCAAAAGTAATAGCAATAGAGAAAGGTGGCGAATCAACGGACGAAGAAGAAGAAAATGAAGAAGAAGACGAAGAAAAGGAAGACAAGGTGATTAAAGTGTTCATTAAGACATTTAACAGTCATTCATAATTACATTACGTTTTAATGGCAAAACTGTTGTAATGATAGAGATTGAGTAGGGGGTCTTGTTGCATACTGACTTTCCAAAAAGTAATACAGAACATAAAGAGGCAAATTAAGATACGTAATATTTCATTATGATCTTTAAAAATATTGATTTGTGACTTAAATTCTTCCAATGTATGTTGTAACACTACGTGACAATTAAATACTAACAGGGACTTTTGTATTTTATGGCATTTAATAAATCGATGATGATTCTTTTTTTAAAAAAAATATTCAAGATTCCACATGCCTTACTGGATAAGCAGATAACCGCCCCCAGAATATTTCAATCAATATGTAACCTCTATTATTATACAATTAACAGCACATTGCTTCCACAATTGAAATACTCCGTTATTCTCTTTTATTGGATATTGTATTTCATATTATACACATTTTTTGTTTATTAGTCTCATGTAGAAGAAGAGGAACAAACAGAAGAAAAACATGATGATGCTGATGACGAGGTAAATATTACTTTAAGATGTTTTTATACAATATAATGGACAGCAGATGATTGTGTATTGGAACAAAACATGTACAGTGTTCTCGGTAATAGCTAAGGCAACAAGGAAACAAAATAACAATAAACGAACTAATTATTATAAGTTTTGTATTTATTTTGATTTTGATATTTGACTGACATTCACAACGTATATACATGCATAGATAGGTAACTTTGATTTTGAACTTTCTGGGAGTTCAAGCTATCGACACAAATGACTCTGTTTTAAACAAAACAATAATCCCTTTTTGTTCATTATATTCGAGGAAAACTTGATTCTGATTTTAATAATTGTACAACTGTTTGATTGTATTTCAGAAGAGCGACACTGAAGATGAAGAGGAGAAAGAAGAAAAGGTACATGTTTTAACTGTCGATAAAGAGAATATGGTCTTGTTTTTATATAAATCTGTTTGAGAATAAGTGTTACAAATTCCTGAGACGCTTCTTGTAAATTGTTTGATTACTTGATTCATGAGATATAGAAACATAGATTTGAATAGTACATTCTTGATAGTCGTTACTTTAACAACCAAGAAAACACCACATATAGAATAAACAAAAAGATGCAAGGTTCAAACAAACCATAATTGACAGCTGCCATAATTAGTGTTTTTGTTTTGTTTTCATTAGGACGAGGATGAACAAAATGAACAAGAAAATACCGAAGAAGACACTAAGTCTGTTGTCATCATAACAAAAGAAGCAGAGGAAACTATTGACAATACGGAGGTAGTTATTGGATACATGCACAGAATATAAATGGCAACGAATTGCTATTGACAATAGTTACAAAATTGTGAATAAAATTGTTTTTTCAATCCTTTGCTAATATATGATCACAGTGACAAAGGGTACAATGCCTTCAGGGATGAAATAAATGGAAAGACATAATAATACATCATTAAAATGTTTGTTTAAGATAAAATATTTCACCTAGTTTTCAACGATTGTTGAATTTTAATAAATGTAGTTTATGTTTTATGTTCAAGATTCTTGATTCTGTTTCATTTTGTACTTTATCAAGGAGAAGAAAGAAGAACCACCTAAAGAAGAAAAGGAAGAAGAAAAAACGGACGAAGAGGTCAAGGTATGTAGAAAAACATTTCGTATGATAAAGCTATCATTTGTATCAATGTATTTAAAAATCCTAATGTTGCAATTGATAACTTGCAAATTAATTTTTATTTTAGCAGGAACAACAGCCATCTGGTATACCAGTGGATGAAATGCAGTCGCGGGTAAAATCGCCAGATTAAATGCCCTTCTTAGTACTTAACCTGCATCCATGCCCCTTCCCAAAGATAAATGTAATGCTGCATGCTTGATTTTGTATGCCAATTTATGTCAAACTAGCTGGTAGACACACAAGGTGTCCCATTTGTTATACCATGTAATTTTATCTTTATATATGGTTATGTCTATTTATTATGCTGATATTGTTTTCTTGGTGTTTAAATGTCTTTATTTTGCATGGTTTTTAATATAATCATCTTATCTTAAGGTTACACAATTCTAAGACCGACCCTCTTTTTAGACGACTAAAAATTTATTCCAAGAAAAAAATATCATTGTGCATGTTTTATATAAACTTCTTATTTTAAGGACACCTTCAGTTTTCAGACCTGCTTTATAGATGACCAAAAGCAATTGAAAAATTTATTTACATAATTTTAAAAAATACATTTAAATTCACCACCTTAAATTTGATATTTGATGTGATTAACCGCATGTTTTGCAATGACATCGTTGTACGCATTTCTTATCGTGAATTAATCGTATTGATTAATAGCTTTATCTAGAAGGGAATGAAGTAATTTGTAGTTTTAGATTTTTATTAGATAGTAGATTATCTCATAGACTAAACACAGTAAGTACAGTAGTGAGTATACTTTGTCTAATCTGCATGCATTTGCATTAATTGTGAACAAATAACCTTGTACATAAAGAATGCAACATCCTGATTCCAGCTTTGGCAATGCAATAAAGTAATGCCTGTAAATATATATATATTTCATTGCCATTTCAACAAAAATTGCTTAAAGTAAATTTGAAAGAATGTGAACAATTCCAAAACCAATCTCAATTGGATGTTTCGTAATCTAAATGTACCAGGTTATTTTCTGTTCTGCCATATTCCTTGCACTTGTATGATTATATAAAACGATATGTTACATTTTAAATTTTGTATACAGCATTGTATAATAAAATGTTCTCAACATATTTGTAACCGAAACAATAATAATTTTGGAGAGGACTTTGATTTAATGACTAATAAAGAGAGTATTCTAAATATGTTTTGTTATCTGAATCATTTCTGCAGAAAGAGGAAGAAAAAGAAGAAGAAAAAGATAAAACAGAAGACGACGAAGAGGAAGAAAACGAGAAAAAGGTACACTTAAATAACATGCCTTATATTTTAAATTATGGACTGTTGAATCGATAAATATAGTGTAGTGTCGACCATACAGATGGATATAGTTACTCCTTTGTAACAGCAAAAATCTATATTTGTCCTTTTTTGTCAAGATTAAGCCTTATTTATTCACTTCCTAACTATGTTATCATACAAACACCAAAATATTCAAAACTCTTCAAATAACATAAAGGTTTTAATCAAAAACAAACAAACTAATCCATTTTAAATTACTTTCAATCATAATTGCAAAAATTTTTGGTACAGCTAATGGTCGGTCTTTGATTATAACGTCAACAGTGTAATTGATTTTTGCCGGTTTACATTCATTTATGATTCAAATTTTAAAAATTTATATTGAACTAAAATGAAGCCTCTTAATAAATATTTATAGAAACAACGAGAAAATGGTGAGTCAGATGATGATGAAGTTGACGAAGATGGCAATCCGATTAGAATTGGCATGAAGAAACGTAAAAAGTTTGAAGTAAGTTCTTACAATTTGTAGTTGCTCTTAATATATTTTTATTTCTACTAGTAAATGGCACGGTGGCATTCGACAAATTTATTTTTGTAAAATGCAACAAAAATTGGAATAACGGTGCATATTATGTCCTTCAAAACCTTTTTATCTGTTCTTGCCGCCATACATTTTTTACCCGGTGAAATTAATACATTAAAAGTTAAAATTCTAAATAAACATAAACTAAGATTTGCAGACAAATTTATGATGGACTTTAAGTTTGATGTTTTATAATAAAATTTGATTAATTTAAAAATAAATCTGTTGTCCCGTCGATTCCAATGTAACACGGTATGGCCGTACTGATTGTCAATCAATAAAATGTTTTTCTCCAACATCCATTTCATGATATCTTACAGCCTAAAGGACAACTGACTAATGTCTTAGTAACAAGAGACATGGAAGAGAAAAACAGAAACAAATCACGGTCGAAAAAGAAGAAAGGAGGCATTATGAAACTCTTTGCAAAAGGAAAATCAAAGAAATTCGGAGAAAAAAGGGACTCTAGTGCTGACAGTCAGGATGAGGAAAAACGAAGACGTGAAGGTGGTGGTATAAGAGCAGAATTTATGATTCAGTATGAACACAAGAAGAACATAGAAAAGAAATTAGATGAACAACATTATTGGTCAGACGAAAAAGAGGATTTCAAATATGACGACGATTTTGTAAGTTTTTTTTCAAAACCACATGTCTCACAGATTCATGTTTAATTGAAATGTATTTCACATAAAACATGCAATTATTTAAAAGAGATTGATTTGTGATAAAACAAATAGTTCTGTATTGTTCAGGTATTATATTGGTTTATTACTAGTATTTTTATAAGGTACTAGAATCTTAAAGTAATTGTTCAGAAATTAAATTATATATTTTTATTCTTCAAAACAAGATGTTGGTAGATATACAACATCTGTATTTCTTAAGAGGACATTTGCATAAAGGAAAATTCAGAACAATAATGGTGAAATATATTCCTAACTGAACACTTCCAGCCAGGTATATGAAATTTTAACGTGTCAGGTTGATGTGTTTATGTGATGAATATATGGTAGAAACATTGCAATTGTTTGGGATTTAAGAACAAAATCTCGATATAGTTGAAATTAAATACTTTTGTGAAAATTCTTTAGGTTGATCTCTGTTTCAATGTTTTTTTCTTAAATAAATGAGTTGACACTGTTATTTATGCAATATTTTATCTTGAATTTGTCTCAAAAGGATTTTGATGATGAGCAACCCACGGAAACGAATGTTGCGCCAGCTGATACTGTTGATGATCAAACTAAAGGGAAGAAACAAACAGACGACAAACAGAAAGAACAAAAAGGTAAAACTGATGGCAAAGCAGGAGATGGTGAAAAAGATGTTAAAGATGGTAAAGCTGCAACTGCTAAACAAGGGCTTACTTTAGATACGAAAGAAAAGACAGGTTTAAGCGATATCCCCGACTTGCCCGAGGATGATAAAAAACGAGAGAATGGAAAAGATAGTGGGATGGAAACAGGTGGAGAAAGTCCGGATCCTAAAAAGGACCCTAAACAAAACGCTAATAAGGGAATTGTAGGAGTAACTGACGATGAAGACGTCTCCACAGACGATCTTGAGAACATGTACAGTGACAGTGATGATGATATGTTTGAATTACCACCAGGCCTGATAAGAGACTCGGAAGGAAGAATTATTGTAAGTAAATATTACCAAACCTGCTTTAGTTTTGCAACAATAGTTCCCGAATAAAATTCCTCATCGGTAGTGCTTGGACTAAAATTGTGAAAGTTCATTTGTTTAACGTAATTTGCCAGCTTCAACGTTTTGACTTTGCTTTTGGGATTGTGATTTGGACATTTCCAGGTATGTTAGTGTTTAACTTTGGTTTTTGACATGGATATGTGCGTTTGTGTTTGACTTTTGGGATTATGTTTTTATTTTGGATTGGTATGTTTTGGACTGTGATTTGGACATGGATTGGTATTAAAATCAAAAACAAATCCATATCCGAATCACAATCCAGAAGCAAACTAAAAACTTTGGAACTGATAAGTTAGGTTATACACGTGAACATCCACCAGGGAAGTGAGGCCGGGTGCTCCGGAAAAGTAAGCACTTCCTGTTTAGCTAGCTACACTCGCCACGTGTGTAATCAAAATTGAAAGGAAAGGAACATGGAACTATAAGACGTCAAAAATATCCAGGGCAATCCTGGACACATAGACATCTAACTTGTCAACAATACTGTGATGACGGCCATAAGACTTTTTGAGGGTTTTGATAAGCCTAGGCTTGCAATATCCCTGAGTCAACAATTGATTTGCAAGCAGCCTACTTCGTTGTACAAAGTCCCCATAGTGAGTACAAGCTCTACCATAGCGTATTTATTGGGAAACAAATACATCATAAGCAGGAGAAGCATGTATATTGCTGCATAAAAAAAGGAAAGTTGACATTATTATCTACATAGTTTATATTTTTCAATTTCATTATTATTGCTTTAATAATCGTTTCAGCGGGAATCTGATGGCCATGTTGTGTCTGACCATATAACAGAACGAGAATATAAGAAAGCTCGTCTAGGTAGATTGTTTAATATACCAAGATTAAAGAGAAGTAAAAAAGGTCGTCCAGTCGGGGTAAGGCTATTTATGTTTTCTTAAAATGCTTTCTACTTTTTAACATTTAATCTAGATTTCTTTTGTCATATATTGTTTTTTAAAACAGTATAACGAGGCTTTAAATTAATAATTAAAAAACATATGGCATCTGTAACAAATTCTAATGTATCAGCATTTAATAAATCTAAAATTGAATGTACAAAATCAATTATTTAATATTGCTCCCCTATTTTCTTTTTTCTGATTTTCAAGCATCTTTGGTCTCTTAGACAAACAATTCTCTGTAAGATAAACAAAACTTTTTATATTATATTAGCAAAATAAACAAACCTTGATAATCATTTTAATTAAACTGATGTTGCATAAAATGGTTCAAATATATGTCTAAACAATAATCACCAGGAAGAATCTGAAAAATAGATAAGGGGTCAACTTTTAATAAGGAATTACTTATAGATCAGGATGTATGGAAAAAAGACCTGTATAACAAAATTAAATTTACTTAGAACATTATTATCTCACTAATACTTAGTACAAGTAACCTTAGTACTATTATCTAATATAACTGCTTCATATTTTAATCACTAAGGCTTTCGGGATTTTCTCTTTTTATAAACCTATATTTCTCTCACCATCTTTATAAAGGGATATATTCAAGACAATTACGGTCCAAAAGTGGACGAAAAACTAGGTGAAAATGAAGACGGACCAGTATTAAAGCATCGAAGACACTCAAATGGTCTGCCCGTAATGACTGATTTGGCGGTAAATAGTTGATAGATCATTAATTTTAAATATGTATGTAGCATAAGAAATGTGATGCAAGGACGATTTCCGCAAAATTGGCACTGTATTCATATGAAAATAAAAGCATTGCCTATATTTATAGTAAACATAATTTGTTTACCCTTCCTGAACACCCGGCCTAACTTCCCTTGTAGAAGTCCACGCGTTTAAAATAATTTGTCAGTTTTTATCTTCTTTTGGGATTGTGACTTGGATTAGTATATTTATTTTGATTCAAGAAATACAGAATTTAATGATATGTTTTTACTTAAAACATGTAAACCTTCAGATAAACATCACATTTTTCTATGTTTTATATAAGATATTTGGTCAAACTTTAAAAATGTTGAATCACATGGTTATTCCACTCATAAAAAATACCTTCTCAAATAGACATTTAAATCTAGTACATTTAAAAATGAAATACTAAATATCATTTTTGCAATCTAATTTCAGACAACAAATAGTGGTGGGAAATCGGGCAAAAGCGTAATGTTTGATATGGACGATAACGAGCTACCTCTACCTGGAGTTGACATTAAAGATAATGGCACAAAGGTAATATCATGACTTACTCTTTCAGAGCACACAGTAATATCTATTTTTGTTTCTTTGACATAAAGTACAATTAACTTTACAGTTTGTTTGTGTTTGATTTATGACATTTATGAAAGATAAAACAGTTGTCTTAAAAACACGATGTTAGTTGAGGAACTAAATATAGTTCTTCACTTCTGCTACTTGCTTTTCATGTAAAATAACATTATAGTATGAAACCTTAATGTTATATTATATTCTTTGATGCTTAACCCTCTGGAGCACCTGGCCTCGCTTCCCTAGTGTGCATAGCGTAATTTGACAGTTTTAAAGTTTTTACTTAGCGTTGGAGTTGAGCTTTTAACATAAATTGGTATGTTTGTTTTTTATTTATGTAAGAAATTCGAGTGATAATTACGGATTGATAATTAATATGTGTATTTTGTAGGACCGAAGATCAGTTTCTTCAGCATGTAGAAAACTATTAAAGAAAAGATTATTTAAGCAAAAACGAAAACAAGGAAAAGGGGTGAGTATGGTTTTATTAAATGTTTGTTTTTATATCAAATAATAGATGAACTTGACAATATAGACAATATAATAGATGCAGAGAAATATAATAGATTTACGGATGAAACTAGCTAAACACGAGAAACTTACTTTTCCGGAGCACCGGATCTCACTTTCCTGGTGGAAGGTCACGTGTTTAACCTAATATAACAATTTGCACTTTGCTTTTGGGTTGTGGTATGAACATTGATCGGTATGCTTGTTTTTGGTTTACATAGAACGTTCTTTAATAGCAGTTTGAAGAGAATGATATAAATACGGTCATTCTAGATTATAATCATTTTATTTTAAGAAAAAGATGTCATCTTCCATATGATTGGATGATTGATTGATGTTTTTTCTAATTCGTCAGTTAAAATAAAAAATGTTTTTAAATAAAGAAAATCAACTGAAAGTAAAGTTGCCTTCTGTTCAATAGGCTAGATATTCTGCAATTGTTTGTTGTCTCTGTGTCCAGGATTGCCCTGGATATAGTTCTATGTTCCTTTCACACAATTTTGATTACACACGTGGCGGGTGTAGCTAGCTAAACAGAAGCTACTTACCCTTCCGGAGCACCCGGCCTCACTTCCCTGGTGGAAGTTCACGTGTCTAACCTAACTTGTCAGTTCCAAAGTTTTTACTTTGCTTCTGGATTATGATTCGGACATGGATTAGTATGTTTGTTTTTTATCTCTACATTTCCCAAAACATCAGCTTATTGCATATTGTATGTCTTTCTATTTATAAAGGGTCACATAATACAGGTTGGATCAGCAAATGACAATCCAAGAGAATTAAATGATTTAGTTAAAGTATATGGAAGACCAAGTGCATTTGATGGCCAACAAATACCTGGTCAACCAACTTCAAATTATTCCAAACAAGTCAAACTAATGGACCAAGACCAGATAGCCAGAAATAGAGAGGGGTTGGCCAGAGATAAACATATACTTGAAAAGCTTCAAACAACGGATACAAGTGAGTTCTTTTAACATAAAGGAGAAAACCAATTCAACCACATTTACTATAAAGAAATTTATGCATCAACTCTATTGTTATAAAAGATATTATTATTAATGATAATAAATAGTTTACATTAATATGTCTGAATACCTTTCAACTTAATAAATAGAATTTTAATAATAATGCTGTTAAATATAGACTTTTAAATTTCATAGAACTAGCATATCATATAAATAAATAAATATTTCATTTAACAAATGGATATTTGGTTAACTATGATGACATCTTATAACAGAACACAATGAGAGCAAATATGTATTTTTTCTGTTGGTCGTTTGTTAGCAACAGGGTTTAAGGATATGTATTTAATGAGGCCGATAATGGTCTCATTATAATGGAACTAGCTAACAAGATTTACTTGCCTTTCCGGAGCACCTGACCTCACTTCCTTTCTGGAAGTTCACGTGATAAATTTAGTTTGCTGGTTTTAAATGTTTTAGTTTTGGAATTGTGAATTGGACTTAAAATGGTATGTTTGTTTTGATATTTTTATTGTAGGAGGAAAAGCACCTTTTGTTCCAAGAGAAGCATTCATGGGTCAAAGTGATAATATCATAGAGGAAATGTCGCTTGAAAATGAAAGTATAGGGGTAAGAATAACCGCAGTAAATGTTGATTATTATATACTTGCGCCTGACATCACTTCCCTGTCAAAGGTCACGTGTTTAAACTAATTTGCAAGTTACAAAGTTTTTACTTTGCTTTTGGACAGTGATTTGGACATTAATCAGTATGTTTTTATTTAAAAAGTTCTTCGCATAAGACAAAAATCTAAATAATTACGTGGTTTTAGTGTTTATTGATGAATTTATATATAAATTTTCAATAATTTTAATTTAGATATATCAACTTAATGCTGTTCATATTTTCACTACATTTGACCGTCCATATACAAAAGGACCCTGAGGTAAAAAATCGCTTTTTGCTATAGGTTTGAAGCCCAACATTGGTTTATGCAAAAATAATGATAACGGTGAAACCAACCGCTTTGTGTTTAAGAAAATGTAAAAAAAAAAATGAATAAACACTCGCAATGCCATGTGTTCATAACAGACTTTACATTTTTCTTTATTTGTTGTTTTTCTGCATTATGATTGGGGTGGTCTAAGTGGCAATTTTCTCTCATGGAATGTCATTAAACAACCAAAGTAATTGATGAGCTATTCTTCTTTTGCAGCCGGATGGTGGCAGGAGAGATAGTGTTGATATTGGTGATGAAGACGAGTTTTTCTGGGTTGGTAAAGGAGGTCAACAACAAGAGGTAGGTCAAATAAATCAGAAGTATATTATCTAGAAGAATAATTCTTGAAAAATGGTGAGTAATAAACTGATTATAAAGATTTAATTAAATGTTAATTGTATTTCGACGGAATAATCAGCATCAAGACAGTTTATATAAACTTTTAATAACTTTATAACTATTTCTTTGTAATTTTAAAACTGTATATTCAATCAGGGTATAACTTTTTAATCACTTTACAAGTGGTACATTTTTTATGTTGTCAGAACTTGCATAATGACATAATAAAATCAATGTGCTTCAAACCCTGTTGTTAAGAACCAGAACCATTTAGCTGGAGGGTTTTATATTAAGCTATTTAAGTAACATAATTTTATATCGCCCATTCTTTTCGTTTGAAATTTATCATCTTTTTTGTTCATCTCTCATTCATTTATAGCCGTTGGCTTAAGTTCTATAAATATTACCTTGCATTACCCTTTACATTTTTGTGCAACTAAGCTTCTAAATAATTCTATAAGGATTTCTATAAGCATTGGTATGTCTGCTTGACCTTTAATTAGAAATATTCATATAGGAGAATCCAACTAATACATTGGTAGTGTTAGGATTCAGATAAATCATGCACAATGCATTGAGTTCCACCTATAGCACCTACTTTTAAATTGGTATTTTCCTTAACCTTGTTATTCCTTAATATTCGGATATCTTTTTTAAATACAGATACATGTTTGAAATTGCTGCTTTCCTTCCTAATGTAGACGAAATAAACGCTTGTTTTCCATTTGGATAAATGTACCATAATAAATGTTAATGTTTTAATCAAATCAAAGGACAAGCGGACAGGTGAAAGGTGTTTCCCTATACTTATAAAAAAGGATTGACAGCACAGTATTTAATTATGATTTTTTCATTTCTTTTTAGGCTTTCTTCACCAAAGTAAAACATCCTAGGTTCAATAATGGAGGTATAGGTCTTGAAACTCAAAAATCATTTGATATTAGTTCTCTACGACATGACCACGAAAAACGGCATACTATTCCATGGTCGTTAATACATCACCATGGCTCTAATAGGGAGCTGACTGGTACGGATCTGATAAGAAGTCAAAACATAGGCGTTTCGAAATCAGCCGGTGCTAGTAGAGAAAAGATTGATGACAGAAGACTCAGAGAACTTCTTGAGGAATTGTATCGTGACAAGAAATACTTTGACCATGTTGTAGAAACTACAAGTAAGTAATTTGTTTACGATAGTAAGTACAGACAAACCTGTGTATAAAGACCACCCAAGAAAACCAGTAAAATGGCCTTTATGGGCAAGTAACCTTTATATACAGGGTCAAATAATATGAAAAAGATCAATTGGAATACAATTTATACTTTATAAGCAGGTGACCCTTATATAGAGGTGACCTTTAAGGCAGGTTCGACTGTATAGGTAAGGTTAGAAGATGCAGCTAAAGCTTAAACATACTCCTATATATCTTGAAAAGAAATAGACTGTAATTGAAAAAAAACATATACCTCTGCAACAACCAGCGAAACAAGAACACTATACTACTGTTTATAATAAAAAGAAATTTAAAGTAATTTTGGAAATAGAAAGACACTCATTCATACCAGTTTTCCCAAGGATAATGCATGACTTGTTACTTTCGATTCGAATGTGGTATTTTTGATTCTGCAGTATGACTTTACAATTAAGTGCTTTGATTGAAATTGCAATTGAACACCGTCATTGATGATTACATGTTTACAAAATGTTTGTAAATTTCCCACATGGAAACAATATATTAAACATATACATATATCGTTAAAGCATTTGTACTTTTTATATGCAGCGTTTCGGTAGGTTATATCATACTGAAAACATAACTATTGCGGTGTTAATTTTGCATATATTCTACAAATAACATACCAATTATTTGGTAAAGTGGGCTGGAATTGATCCTCCTAGGGTTAGTTACTCGAAATGTCAATGATCAAATATTATTGTCAGAACTGATAATTTTTAAATACGTCTGCTGTTTATATTGTAGATAATGAAGAAAAAACAGAAATTGATGAACGTTTTCTAGCAGAACATGGACGAGATTACCTTTTAGACCGTGCTGAGTTTTGGGAAGGCCGACAACCACTGCCACCACATCGCCCTCCAGCCACTGCACTAGGATTACGTTTATCTAGACTACAAACTAACTTAGACTCCGGAAGGATGTCTATGACGTCAAATACGTCATCACAAATACCACAAAATGGTAACACAAACATACCGGGACAAGTAGGAAATTCAGAAAACGCTACCGAAAACGAGCAAAGCTCAAACGATAACTCTAACAATAATTCAACTTCAAACATTAACGATGAAAATAAAGAAAATATCACTAGTGAAAATAAAAAAGAAACGGACATTGTGACAGACGATAATAACACGTGACCTACAATAAAAGGTTGTAGTTTATAGTCACAGTTTTGTTGTTGCGATATGGTGATGGTTCCTTGTGTTTTGTAATCTTTCATAAACTATAAAGGGAAGTGATGTTTAAAAGATGACAGAGTGGGTTAAAATGTTGTACAGTTAAAACTGAATAATGACATAATGGAGTTAGGAACAACATTTATCAAACAAAAGGTGTGAATTCTGATGATTTGGCATGCATTATAAAAGCCAAACTGAGAGTTGGGTGTATGTGTGGTAGATCCAAGCTTAGGCATTTATGGTGTAAGTGAATAGGTGATTCATACAAACTTGGGCTTTATGAAGTATGGATACGTGATATTTAAACTAAGGACATGTGAACTTACTGTTACTGCTGTTGTATTTAATTTTTTTGTAATATTAAAAAAGTGTGTATTCCTCACTTTATAAATACAATCGTGTATTTTATATACAATTTTGGCACACATTGAACTTCTTATACTTATAGAGATTAGGTTAATATAACTAGTTTATTCAATTTGAGAAATTTAAAATAAGGGCATTTAGACAGATTTTAATGGACTTCAGTCAGTATGATTGTGTAAGAAAAATTGTTGTGCTCTGTTGCCTCATGTTTTTTTTTTACAGAATCCAAGCATTTCCATATAGTAAATATTTGATTTTGTTATAATACTGTCTCAGTATTCACGTCTTAAATTGGACTCTTCTCCGCTTATATTAATTAAATTTACAGAATTTATAACAATGTTAAATCAATAAAATAGAAACTAACAAAAATAATTTTACTTACATGGTTCAAAATACTATTGTGATAATATAAGCTCAGCCAATTGTTTCCCAAGGTTTAACAACAAACAGTGCAATTTCATGTTTTCTGTGATATGTCTACTATTTTGTAGAAAAAATTGAGAAAAGTTCAGTATTAACATAATCTTATTTAAGTATTTATTGTTTGTTCAAGTCTGTGATTGGTTGAAGTTTACTTTCAGTCTTGGTGTATGAAACAAATGCTCAATGTAAAAAGGTTTTAACTTAAATTATATGAGTGTAAATATTGTATATATGTGTACAGCTTTGATACCTATTACATCTATTTTGTTTTACAATAAAATTTACTAAAAATTAATCATATGTGTTTTTATTATGATAGTAACAGTTCAACAGTTTTTATGATAGGTTTACACTATATAAACGTTTGGAACAAAGTCAAAACGACAACAGGATGGCGTTTTTTTTTCGGTCAAAACCGTTCAAGACTTTGTTCAAAACATTTGATTATTGAATCTTGACGTAGTGTTGTCGTAAAATAGAACGTTTTCAAAACTTTTACAAGTACAAGTTCTGTTTAAAGAAACAATCAATGATTATTTACAGTAGGAAGGATACAAGATACGACAATAGATGTGTGTGGCGCGAAATTACACCCACGTGTACCCGTATTGCTTATCGACAAATATAACAAACCAATGTTATATCTAATAATTATATGCATATACTAGACCTTTTAACCCGTGAAAACATGTTATAAGTAATTTCAAAGCTTTTTTTAACCTGTCACAATTATTATATAGTAAAATAACGATTTTCACAAGCTTCTCAAAAAAGCCCCATTTGTGTAATTGCCAATATCAGGACCTCGCGACCAATAAAAGATAACGTTGTGTATTGTAACTGTTTATATAACCAATACAGCTCTTTAGAAACCTATATACATACAACTTAATGTCAAAATGTCAATAAATTTTAAATAAACATCGTCTCGCTATTTCGATCTTTGGTATGAGACTAACACGTATATGTTAAATAAGGTACTACAGAAGCTCTCCGATTGGTTGTTTATACCATTTTAAAACGTATAATCTGTCAATATGTTATACTGTCTAAAACAAGATGGCAAAACTAGTGCTTTAACTGAAAGGTTGAGACTGATAGGTGTCAGCTGAGAACATACACTTTTAATTAAGTATATATAATGTAGAATCTAGAAGTCGATGGTCGGTATGTTTAGACAGCGAAAACATATTATCTTAAGATGACATGAATAAGTCTTGTTTAATCAAAGATTAACATAATTATGAAAGACTACTGGGTATTGTGGCGCATTGCATTTGCGCAAAATTTTCATAACCCCTATATGCAATTTGCGCAAAGGGTGTATACTACTGTTGCGCAAATCTTAATGAGAAGCATAAATAATTCATTATGTGGCCATCAATTCTTTGCGCATCTGAAAAATCATTATTTATCATGTGTAAATACAATACAGACCTGTCGAAAGTTTAACATTGAGCTAACGAATAGGAGTCAAAGCTCTGCTATAGAGTGACTGAGATATGAATTGCTAGTGGCCGAAAAGCTGCCGAATTATATAGGAAGCTACTGTCGAGATGTAGCTAAATGGGGGTCGAAATGAGCTGCGAAATCGGCACCAATGAGTAAGCTTAGTGTTAAACTTTCGATAGGCCTGCACTGTACCAATGTGTTTATTAAAGTTTCTAATCAGGAAATACATCCCATAGTTCCATGTTCCTTTCATTGCCAATTTTGATATCACACATGGTGGGTGTAGTAAGCTAGACAGGATATCGAGGTGCTTATCCACTCGGAGCAGCCGATGTCACGTCCCTGGTGTAGATACTGGTGTAGATTCTCACGTTTAACTAAATTTGTCAGTTTTTTAAGCTTTTACTTTCCTTTTTGGATTGTGATTTGAACATTGACCGGTATGTTACTTTTATATATATGTATATGGAGCACATAGCCCGAACCCTCTTCAAAAGATACGATAAAATGTGCATTGGAAAGAAACCAACCGGAATGATTTTTTGGACTGTAGATCTTATTGAAGGATAGATAATGCTTCAGTTAAATTTCAGACAATAGAATTTCTTCTTTTTAATACATTTTAAATGAAAAAAACCTGGTAATAACACTCTACCGTGACAATACGCTACTTATAAATAGGATTTTCAGCACAATCAGTACAAAGGGCTCTTAAAACTGCCTTCATGAAAAAGTGAACAAAACTAGCCGCCTTTCATTCGTCATCTATTTAAACACGTACGTCTGTAACAGAAAGAAGAATATCTAGGATCGGACAGGGGATTAAACCCGGGAGCTTTATAGGCTTTATAGTACTTTACCAACGGAGCTACACATGCATATTCATTGGCAATATTTTTTCATATGTCAGAAATATAATTATCTTGACCAACCCAACGCCGCAGCTCTTTAGGATTGGCCATAGCGTTAGAGTACTGTACTTTATATCATAATTCGCACAAAAAACAAGTCAAACTATCTCTGTTTATAGATCACTTCTAGATATAAAACAGTTGGTAGAGTGGTGTATTCTAATGTGAGAGGTCGTGGGTTTGAACTCCGGCCGGGTATGACCAAGACATTCATAGTGACTGTTTCTTCGCCAACCACTCGGCATTTAGAAATGAAAGTCAAAGATTTCTTTGACAGAGACTCTAAAAAATCGATACCACGACAGACGTACCACGTTAAAGTACCCTCCCTACACATTGTCCTGAGCATACCGTAAAAGTCAAAATTTTTGCCACTTCACCTTTAGCTGGCGTTGTCTTGATAGAAGCGAAATGTTATTGATTTGGACAAAAAACTATGCCATTCAACAAATCAATATGAATATAAAAAATTTATATAGCTAAAGTTTGTTTCAACAAGTTTGGTCAATATGCAAAATTTAAAAATGTTATTCACCATACCAAATGTTTAAAAGTAGGATTCTGTCGCGTCTTTTAATTGAAATCGTGTGTTGATATAGACACTTGTACCTATTACCTTTTTAAACACTCAGCAAGCATTTTGAGATAAATGGTAAATATTTGATTCATATTTTAACGTGCAGCGTTTAATGTTAACACTTATATGAAATAATAAGTCTATTTACCTGGTAATTATAAGCACTCAATAAAATTTTATCATCGGTGTTATCAAAAATATTAAAATTTTAGTTTTGATATTTAATCTTAAATTTTGACACAGTCAGTGGGAATTTTAAGATTACTTAGCTACTTAGCACTTTAAATTAATCGATATTTTAAAATCAATTATCTACTCAGATCGGTAAGTGAAGTACTCGGTAGCTGTTTGGGAAATAAAACTTTGACAAAAACTTTTTAAAAAATCTATTTATGTGTACTGGTGCTAAATCAAGTTATCACAGCGATGTCGGTATCACGAGAGTTTGAAATTCCTGACATCTCTCTGGATGTCAAATTTTTAACAAGCGTAAAATCGGAATCCAGCACAGACCTCTCGAATGTGTAACACTAAGCTGGCGAAAACTTCGGAATTTCAATTTAAATAAATTTAAAACAATTTTCGCTGAATATCTTGTTGTTTGGAGCTTAGACGACCACCAACGACCAAAACACGAAAACTAAAATACACAAGGCAAACATCGAAATCAATCATTTGATAACTGCTGGTTTTTTGACGGGCACCTGATTAAAAACAAATGACATTCCAGTGCTACAATTTTTGTATGTAACTAACCTTTTCATTAAATAAATAACTTAGAACAGGGTCCGTGTATATTTTATTCAGTGTTTTCTTTTTTGTTTCTTCTAAGTACATCGCACTGCATTAAGTTAGGGATTTAGTGACGAATATGCAACTCATTATGGTCCATAATTAACTATACTATACTATGTAGTTCCGCGGTAACAATTCCATAGCTGTTACCTATGGCACGCCAGTTTAATTTAAGAAACCCTAGTTTTTCGCCGGGAAACACAGTACTCGAACAAGATTCACTTTGCGAAGTTAGGCGAGAATCAAATCATAATCTGGGAAACTACGTTTCTCGTCATGGAACTATTTTTCCCGTTCCAATGAGTGCAACCCGATTGAGAAACCTTTTTTCTTGCACGAGAAACATTGTTTTTCGCAATGGAATCTTGACTCTTGCCGTGAGTCACAAATATACGAGATACTGGGTTTCTTGTTCATGTACTGGGTTTCTCGGCGAGTAACTATGTTTATCGAAATTTTGTCAAATTGGCATGTCAAAGTTACCTATCTCTCGGAAGCTTTTCGACCACTTGCTATCCTTTTCGCTTAACTTTAGACAGATATGTACATGTACTAGTGTCTGTTCCAAAGTCTAAAGAACAAATAAAATAACAACAGGCATAGTTCCTTAATTAAGATTTTCCTTAACTTAAATTTGGCAATTTCAATTTTGACCATCTTTTGCGTATTGCAAACACAATAAGAATATAGATACAATAAGCTTAGAGAGATCTTCAAAATGACACTAGATTAATAAATAGCTCAAAAATAAGAAAGTTATTCAGATTTCAATTTTGCCTAATTAAAGTTAAAGGAAATCTAAGTTGAGAAATGATTGTAAAACTGGGGTCATGTAGGATAAGTATTGTTACAATATACGTTATTGTTGCTGTGATCGGCGTCGAACGGTCTAGATCTATTTTAGAATTTTATAAGATCTCAAGTAAAAGTTTCAAATTTTTATCATGATTCGTATTGCTTACAGCATGTTTTTATGTATTGGTAAACTCTAGTTTCTGAAGGCAACGAGGGATGCCTAATGTAATACTTTATGTAGGGCGATACTGCATACATACAGTACAGACCTGTCGAAAATTTAACTCAGAGCTAACAAAAAGAGGTCATGGCTGTATAAGGATTGCTAGTGACAGTCTAAACGTTGCCGAGAAATATATATCAACTTCCAAGTTATAGCTAAGTAGGAACCTAGATTAGTTGCCGATTCGGCACTTATTCGTTGGACTGGTGTTAAATGTTCGACAGGTCTGTACTGAATAAAATCAAATATTGATCTTAGTCTTAAAATTGAAATCAGTACACTTAGACTGAAATCTGATTATTAACAGATTGAAACACTAAAAATAACCTTGACACGGTTAACATGTATTGTTTGGTAAAACTGTAAAGTCATGTGTTTTCTCATGCACACACATGAATTGTAATCCATCGGCATCAGTTTTTATCGTGCATCTTTCAAAAATATAAATTACGTCGTTTCTATTGACACGTAAATAATAAACATTGGGTTGTAATTTAACACAATACACGAATAAAAAATATGTATTCTTTGTATAGTTACAGTTTTATAAACAAATGCGACACAAAGCATTTTAGTTTTTCAAATATGGCTTGAAATTAAAAAAACGTAAAAAAAATCCAAGCACTGAAATCATCATTATCATCAGCAGCAGCAGCAGCGACAGCAGTAACAACAACAATAACAAGAACAGCATCAATAGCAGCAACAATAATAGCAACAACAACAACAACAGCAGCAACAACATCAGCAACAACAACAACAACAACTTAAACAATGGCAACAGCAACAATAACACCAAAACTAACAGCAAAATTAGCAGCAACAGCAATAACAACAGAAACAGCGACAAAAACAGCAACATCAATAACATCAACAGCAGCAATGATAACACCAAGAATAATAATAATAACAACAACAAAACAACAGCTGCAATAACAACAGCAACAGCGAAAAAACAGCAGCAACATCAACAGCAACAGCAGCAGTAATAAAACAACAACAGCAACAAATACAGCAACCATACATAATTACAAAATAAAAGAATTATTACACACATTACGGGTGTAGCTAGCTTAACAGGAGGTGCTTACTCTTCCAAAGCACCCTGCCTCACTTCCCCGGTGGAAGTTCATGTGTTTTACCTATCTTGCTACGTTCAATTTTGCTTTGGGTTTTGGTTTGCACATGGATTAATGCGTTTAATATTTATATAAATGAAATTGCGTTTTTATTTCTGATGAGATATTTGACATTCTGTTATGATATTTATTAAACATTAAGGTGAATGTCTATGTATAGGCAAGCAACATTGACCCGTCGGCTTGACCTTTAATTCAATTTTTATTATTGACCAAGACATTTATATATCAGTATCACTGGTGTTTTATTTGTTTACATCAAGCGGAAACAGGCATTGTTTGAGTATCAAATGCGAATCCCAACTTCAGGTCCTCCTGTATGGATATTCCTAATGAAAGTTCAAGCAGACAGGTCATTGTTGTTTGCCTATAAGAAACCTATAGAAACCCCAATTCAAATGTTCTTAAAATATCACGCGTTTAATTTTTTTCTCTATTTTTTTATAATTTGACGTGATATTAAAACGATGTCAAAAACTCCATGACATATTAAAGACCTATTGAAATCCGATTCTATATGGTAAAAGTTCAATAATATCCCCGTGTATTTCATGCCACATGCGTGATAACAATCTGGGAGACATTTTATGATCGTTAACTGTTGTTTTCTTGTATAAATATTTAATGATTTGAAATTTAATGTCGTTTATAATAAGATAATGCGATTTATTTTCATTTTGAAAAGTTATATCTGCAAAACTATCCAAAGAAAATGAAAAGCTATATTGTAATCATGAAATTAATATATTATATGTATTCCATAAGTTCAAAGCGGGTGGCAATACAAAATGCAAAAAGGTCTGGTGATCATTTAAAAAAATCTAACTAGCATTTCTTTCAGAGTTGTTGTTATATGCAACGTAATATATCCTTTTTAAATTTTGTTTAAATAAAATACACATATTAAAAACAGATTTAAAAATCTCATTTTAATATATTTTCTTTTCACTAGATTAGTCAGGGTATTACTGCTTTTATGTGTATTGTCACGAGGTATGCCTTAATATGGATTAAGAGAAGAGGTCGCACTTATCCATATCACACTCGCTTATTTAATAAATGATAGATTTGAAAAATGACACTATTATCTGAACATTTCAGTCATTATTAAATCTTTTCATGATTTTCTGAAGTGAAATTAATTTTGTATTAATTGGAAGATATTTCATAAAAACGGTTCAAATTTTAGTGCAATGCCTGAGAAAAAGAAGAATACAAGCAGACAAAAGGCGAAAAAGATAAATGGAAATATTAAAATTTTATAATTAGGAAGAAGTGTAATTAAAATACTATTCAAAAACCAGTCAGTTTTAATTTTAGCTGTAATTGTATACGTTTTTTCTTTTATTTTCCTTTTAAAATCTATTTCTAATAAGAAAACATTTTTTGCATATATTTCATTTCAAAATGAATTTACATGTATGTAGAATACACTGATGACAACCAAGATGACGAGACAACAAACGGTTGTAACAAAGAAATGAAACCAAGACACGACACACACTAACGCTACTAAGAATAAACGTAATATAAACAAACGACAGTTTCTGTAGTCAACACAACCAAGAATATAACGCAATATTAGACAAAGACAGAAACGTCCAAACAAGAAAAACAAAGAAAAAATAATTATACCATTTGTTATAAAATGAAAGAGCAAGAAAAAATTCTGAAAAATCAGCTAAGCAGAACGTGTGATAAAAAGAAAAATATTTCAATCTCTTATAATAAACTCACGAAATGGGACGAGCAATAGAGTCAAAGCAATGTGACATGGTAATATTGGAGCGTCCGAACTACCACATATATTTTACAACCAATGCTCCATAACGATATCTTATAGCATAATCAGTCGATCTGCAAGGCAAGAAAACAAACTATTAAGATTGAAGGCTGTATAGGATCGCTCAAAAATTAGTTTAGCTTTTATCGGTAAATTTGCAATCCTAGGCTCATCAAGGCGCTCAAAAACGTTTATGGCCACGAGTATCATCACCATATTGTCTATAAGTATGCTGTTGTCCTTAAATATTTGAAGTCGCATAGTTCCATTTTCAGTCTTCGTCCCCGATTTTTATTCCACATTGGCGGTTGTATCCAGCTAAATAGGAGGCGCTTACCTTCCAAACATCCGTCCCCACTGACTTGGTGAAAGTCCACGTGTTTCACCTAATTTGGAAGTTTTCAAAGTTTATATTTTGATTTTGGGATTGTGAATTGAACTAAAGCAGTATAATTGTGTTTGACATATTACATTTTCATCATACTTCCTATATAAAAGTGTTCTACATGTGAACTTAATTTCCTGAAGGAAAAAAGGAATACATTCAAATGAATTATTCAAGAAATTGTAAATGCAATCCCCAATTTGAAAAAAGTAGAAGTAAATGGAGCATTTTATTTTATTTTAATGACGGATAATGTATGCTTCACTTCCATGCGTGAATGATGCAATCCTTGGCAGGGCGGAAAACCTGAAAAGATTAGAAAATAAGTTTGTTTGTTGAAAAGTAAAATAACAAATCGCTTTGAAAGTTTAATCACCAATGCATATTATATGTATAAAAATCTCCATTGTATAACTTATATAAATTTCGTTATATTTTTGGTTTGATACATTATTCATAGACAAATATAAGACTGTTTATAAAATAAAAAAATCAGAAGAGGGTTAACAAATTATTAATCATGTTATGTACATGTATTGTTTATGTTTGAGAATATAGCTTTATTGAAATCAAGTTAAAGGTAACAAACTCTTTAATAAATGGTTGTCATTTCTTGTTATTTGTCTTTGTATTTACATGTAGTAATTTATTGTCGTGTTCTTGGATGAGCTAGTTGTTGCTATGCACTAGTATATATTTTTCATTTCTTTCTACTATTTAAATTACTTTTACATTGTTTAAAACATTAAAGAGTTAAAAAATTTATTAGCGTTGTAAAATATGAACTGAAATGACTTGTTAAATATCTGAAATTAAAAAAATCCAGCTAATCTATATTCCTTATTTTTTATATTTCCTTTACAGAAAAATACAGTGCTGTAACAGTAAGGTCTTAATGTCTTTGGTGCACAATGTAGGACTTTTAGACACCTTCAATATTACTCGGTATAATAGAAAACCTATTTCAAACGTAAAAGTTATAATATTTCTTTTGTCAACGTTAATTTATTTCAAATGGTGCATTGTATTAAAATCTCCTCCTTTAAATATTTTGTACTTTTAAAATGAATGTAATCAATTGAAATTAAATGTTACGTAATTCTAAGGTCCAAGTGTAATGCTTTAATTTCGTGATAACGATGACCTTATGTATTGGTAAGACGAAGGGGATTCAACAAGACAAAAGTTTAAAAGTTGACACAGTGTATTATAAGATCAGTCCTTTATCGGAGATTAATGGGGCTTAAGAATTCATACTTTATGAAGCATTTTATACCTTTGTGTGTATTGATTTTACATTTATCACGAGCAGGTGATTTATTGAAATGACAAATTTATGACATCTTAGTTCTAATTTTACGGTCTTTACTCAATTAACTCTATAATTTATTGTTAGGATCTCAGTATTTTTCAATATATAAAGCTACATTAACTGTTTTCATCCGTTATCATATTTTAGACAATTAGATTAAAACATCTTACTTTTGATGGATACGGTTAAAATGAAAACGATAGAATTTGTATTTAAATATTGTATTTGAAGTACAACAAAATATTGATAAAATGCCAGATTTAAGTTAAAATGATTGCGACCTTGGGCTGGAACTTAGCATAGCCAAATCACCTTCAAATTCATTTCTTGTGGAAGAAAAGTATTTTGTCATTGTCATGTTTCTGTTGTCAGTTTTCATTTTTCTTTAACGTAATTCTTACCATTGTAGAACACATTATTGTCACCTTTCTTATAATTACATTCTTTTACAAACTTTTACAAATTATTTAAAATTTCATTTCAGAAAGGAATGTGACAATAGAAAAGGGAAAGCTTATGTTGTCAACTTTCTAATAGTAAGAATAACGTTGGAAAAATATGAAAACTAACAATACAAATCTGACAATAACAACGATCACTACTCTTGTACGAGAAATGAAACCTGACAGCTGATATCGGCCATCCTAAGTTTTAGCCCAAGTGTCGCAATCATTTTTTAACTTAAATCTGGCATATTTTATCAATATTTTGATGTTCTTCAAATACAATATTTAGAATACAAATTCTATAAGCTTAACGTTACCTTTAGAATGTTATCTCATATGTGATGGACATCAACAACTTAGCATGTAAAATTTGCAAGATTAAGTTCACGAAACCTTTAGGGAATAATTGAGCCAACATGAGTTGTTATGAAATTGGAACATAGATTGATAACCTATAGCCTGGTTATCGAGATAAAAACTTTAATAATATATATTTGAAAAAACTTGTATGATTACCAAAATATCAATAAAAGGTTGAATAAAAATAATAGTTGTAATAACAATAAAAAACTAAACACCGAGAAGAGCCAGGTTTGACAACTTTTGTTTCCCATCCAAATTGACGTTTGTGATACCAAAATTATCATAATTGGTTCTCAAGTTGAAAGGTTTATTTTATCACATAAAACTCTGGGCTAAATGAATTATACAAGTCCATATATTCATATGTATACATCAACATATTTGAATAAGAAGACATATAAATCTCATGTAGAAAATTAAAATTTGAAAATTTGAATTCCCGTTTTAATAGATGTTTTTGTAAATAATATAAAAGCATTTATATTATAAATATCAAAATAAATTTCTCTTTACAGTTATTTGATTTAAGCATTCTTTAAATTCTATAAATCTGACTTTAATCTATACAAATTGAACTGTATGAATAAAATAAAATTTCAATGAAATTAAATACCGCCTTATGTTTGATAAATAAACTATTATAAAATACTTGACATTAGTTGCTAAGAGGAAAGTTTATGATAGAAATCTAGTAATAACGTATACCTGAATGATCTACTATTATAGAATTATTTGATACCCGTATAATTATGTACTTCATTTATTCTTTTTTCTGCCATTATTGTCCATTTCACTATAGTTATAATTTTACACGTACATACACATGTATATTATAGTTTATGTATATATATTAAAATGACTAAGCAACACTATTATCAAGAGTTCTCTGGTATCAGTTCTGTCCATTCATTGAGGTCGTATTTAATAATAATAATAATAATAACATACACGTATTCAATCATCAAACGTTCACTTCTTTTGTTTATTTAGGTCTTTCTTTAATAATAATAAATTATAATATTTATAGTAGTAGTATCTAGATACAAACTGTGACTTTCAAATAATACCATTCTTGCCATATCATAGACAACTCTATTATTAAACACATAAATAGCCGACGAGTTTTGCTTACACAATGACCCTGCGACAGGATATATCTATTACAACTATTAGCTAATGTATAGTAAAATATGTAAATGCTACATTCGCATTGTCTATTTGACAAAATAAGATATAAAAAGTACTAAAAAATACTATAAAATCCCCAACAATTCGGCGACACAGCCACCATTTTCAAGGGTTTGTTAACTATAAAATATGTATATAAAGATCATCAAGAGCTGGTTTCGGAAGCTTAAAATTATGGAAGGTGGTTTTTATATAAAAACTGATTAATGAATTTTTGAGAAAAGAACCTTAAAACACTGGTCTTAATGGATTGGTGGTCTTTTTAGAGGCGGTCGCGGCAGCAGGTTGAATGTAATCTTGAACCAAAGGGATCTTAAAATATGCTAATTTTTATATATGGCCTTTGTTAGAAAAGTTTACTGTGTTTTGTATGAATTTAGTATATCCAAATCGGTTGCCGAATAAAAAAAAAATACCTGGATGTCATATTCAAAATGAATGCGTATATGACAAAACTGCACTAGTCTTGTATATTTTATGGTTGTTATCACTATACAGTGTCATGGATTCTTTTGAAAATGAATTAAATAAAAACGATAAATAGGCATACATTTGATTAAAAACAGGTTTTAAAAAATTCATTTAATATTTCATATTCTTTTCACTAGATAAGCGAGAGTAGCACATCGTAACAACATTTGCAATTTCTATTTCACAGTTGATATCATATTAATGTAGGTTTTTTCTAATTTCCATCAAACATGTTTTCTTAAAATTTTATCGATTAACATATACACAAGAAGGGATTGTCGGCTTGTTGTTTAAAATTCAATTTTTAATTTATATATTCAATGTATACCGGAATATGGGTCGATGGTTGTACAATAAATAGAACATTTGGTGATTTTCTAATAGTACTATAACCACAACACTGGTTACAGGGCATAAAACCAAGTGTTCGTTCGTACAGTTGACTGTTGTCAAATACAAACTACATAGACCCAATAAATTAAAGTTAACCTTCAGTGAAGCTTGTTGTCAAGGAGCGTCTTTTAGACGAGAAACGTGGCCTTGTAAAAATCGCCATAACACTGAAAACATTTTGAAAAGTAACCAACATGGAGGCAAACAACGCAATATCCTATTTCTTAGTGAAAATTGTGTAGAGGAGAGAGACATTATTTCAGTTCTGTGTTTGATGGGTTGATAGGAAAGCAGGACAAAATCTCGAAAACATGATGAATTATAAAAGCCAAACGGGGACAGATATATACGAAACATAACATTTTCATACACACAATAGAACTCTGCATAATTTAACGCACAAATACACAATTGCTACTTTGCCTGTTATATTTTAACAAAAATATCAGAATACACAAATGTTTTTCACATTAATTTGCCCTTGTCACTGCGTCAACAACTTTTTTGTTCACGTCTCTGCTAGATCGATAGTGTGAGGTTTTGTTCTACGAACAATATCGAGGTGTATACTTTTGATGTTAGAGCGAAGTTCCATCTAGAGAACATCTCGCCCTAAGACACTCGCACAGCTTTTACCCTTGTGATGCTTTAGGTACTTTCATGGCAATTCAAATCACATTTTATTTTATTTAAAAATGTATGGTTTTACTAGGTTTCTGTCATATTATAAATTTTAGAATTTTCTGAATGAATATTCAAAAAGTTATAATATGACAACTATAATTTATTTAAAAATTCAATAATTAGCCATTATTTAAGTCATATAATCTTTGAAATTTGCTGATACTGGCATGTGCTTCTTTTGATTTTTTTATAAAATAATGTATTGAAAAGTAATTGTCATGTACTCCTTTTGAATGTATTATTTTCATAAAAAGTCAAAAGTAGACACAACATTTTTGACCATATATATCTAAATAAACTCAAGATTAATTACAGATATTAAATAAATCGTTCTGTTGGAAAAATATTAATACATGTTTGACAAAAAATATGTAAAAACTGCGTGTCAAATTATAGTTAAATAAGTATATATGTATTTTTCTTTTTCTTTTAAAAAGTCAAAAATGTTTTGAATTATTAATTACTCAATTTAAGTGTCATTTTCATAAAGTATATGGAAAATTACCTCATAAAAGTCAAATGAAAATGGTATTACATGGTATGTTGATCATATACAGATACTAAAAGATATCTATCTGTGCCTATAGCCACCCGTTATGCATTTTAAATATATCATGGTATTTTATGATAAAAGTTTACCTCTTTTAAAACATATGAACTGTTTACAAATTAAACGTTCTTCCATTATGTTATATACTCAGTGTTGCTTGTTTATATTTTAAATTAATGTAGTATCTTTTTCATAAACCGAATTTTACTTCACTCGGCTTGTTTGAAATGTTCTTCATTTAATACTACCAAATTAAGCTAAAACGTTAGCAAATGAATCAGTAACATCAAATCAATTAATCTCTATTGTGCCTTGAACTAATAACTTGCTGGTTTTTTGGTGATATTTGGAAGAAAATCACAAACATCACTCAACTAATCTGACCTTAAACACTTCTTATTTATTTGCTTTACATATGTAAAAGCATCAGCAAGTGCATATAACAAATGAAATTGTTTTATACATGGAATTAATTCGTAAATATGTTAGCGTTACAGTTAAATATTTACATTTTGTCTGTTTTCTGTCTTCTACGCAAGGTTTTAGAGCAATTGCGTTCATATCGGCTATGAACTGCAAGATCTACCTTGGTGACGTCACGGGAATTCCAGTCACAACAATCGGCGTATGTGACGTCACGGGAATTCCATTCACAACAATCGGTGTATAAATACACAATATGAAATACACAAAACCGGAACTTTTTATTGATTGTTTGCATAATTGTGATTATTTATTACCGAAATAATTGGATTTAATGAAAAATTGAACAATTTAGTAGAAATTTTGTATGCAATTTGTTGTTTTTTTCACGCACTATTTTGTCCTAGAATTTCTGGCGCCAAACTGCACTGCTGATCAGTTGGATCTGCTGTTCCATCAGCTGTTCCGTTAATCGAAAATCGTTGTTGACAAAGCGCGGAATTAAAATTTTCTAAAATGATTTTGAACCAAGAAAAAGAAAAGAAAATAGTTTTAAACGTAAATATAACAATTGAACTGTTTAGAAATGCGGTTCATAGTCGATATGAACGCAATTGACATGCAAGGCAAACTAATCATAACGCGCTAACGCGCGTTATTCAGTTTGCTTGCATATCAATTGCGTTCATATCGACTATGAACCGCATTTCTAAACAGTTCAATTGTTAAATGTTAGTTAGTTAATAAAGTAAGTGTATTTTGTATCATATTTTAATCTCTGTAAAAGAGGGAATAAAGAATGAATAACAGTGCCAAAGCACTGCATATCAATAAAAAACATATATAGATAAATAATCTCTAAAGCAAAGTAAAAACTTTGAAAACTGTTAAATTCTTGAACTTGCATCAGGTAAGTGAAATAAGGTGCCCTGGAAGCGTAAACACCTCTCGTCTATTTAGCTCCACGAACTACGTGTAAACTAAAAATGAAAATGAAGGAACATGGAACTATGCGACTATAATTTTATCGGTTTGTTTGGATGTTTTAAGTTGTTTGTCCCATCTATTATAGTGTTTCTTCTTGTTAGTGCATACTATCGTTAAGACCATTCTAATGAGCTAGATCTTTGTATACAAATGGCCAATAAACATCTGACTCATAAACCTATTTTTTTTTACCTTCCATAATTGCAGAAAAAAGGAAAACAGAAAAAAACCCAATACTGATTATAACCGCAATTTATTAAAATCAAAACCATAACATATTATAACATGCATTCAGTCATACGTAGCATTCACAATGTATCAACATAAATAAAATCTCATGCTGGTAATTATACAATACTACTTTTAATGCCTCGGTAATTGTTAAGAAATCTCTAGAATATATATTAAATAAACATACAAATTTCGAAAGCTTCTTTGTTTCAATGTTCAAAATCTGCTCAATTTTACCTCATGAAATTTTGGAGATGGGGTTGCATTTCACAAATGTAATAGATATTATATCAAGACATTAAAACACTCCAAAAAAGCATTGCACATGTTTGACAACTGTGTCAACAATATTAGGCGAGTTGAGCTTTGAAGAAATGTTTCCAAAATACAATTATACATTTTATCACAGCCACTCATAAAAAATAAAAGTGAAAATATATTTAAACAAACACAATTACAAAAAATAACATTGTTCATTGTTATAAAATAAATACAATAAATATAATTATAATACATATCACAGCTTTGCATAAATAATTCATGGCATAATGGACAACCTGGACTAGACTGGCTTTGGATATGGACTTTGGACAGTATACACAGTATACCTTGGTCATTTACCATTGATGATTGTTATTGGATTATTTCCTGGGGTAATTAGAAGGTATCCATTGCCAAACAAAGTATAAATGTTAAATATAGTATAGTTAGTCCAAGTCTAGAGCCCAGTCCAGAGCCCAGTTCTAAGTCCAGTCCAGGTTTTCAATTATACCATATTTCATAAAAAAATTATACATATTACAGATATGGTTTTACCACATGGGATCATTTAAGCTTATCTTATTCAAATGCTCAGTGTATACATACCCACCATACTTGTTTATAATTATTTCTTCGTTTTAATTAAATTTAATTAAAACAGCTGTGAATTTCTCTTGTAAATGCCACACGGCTAGTAATACGCCCTTCTGCATCAAAGAGAAATTATTTATTAACATATAAATTCAAGCTTTAAATCAATTCAAAATATCCATATTTTCCGTATTTTTCACGACTATGTTTACAAAATACCAAATATTTCTAAATGTAAAAGTACAAACTTTTTTATAATGATCAAGCACTTTGATGTATACATTTATATTTTATTTTATAATAAAGCCTTCAATTGAACTATCCAATATCTTATTGAACGTTAATGGTTGGCTGGATTTATTGGCGGCAAAGGAGGGTCCGCTGTTGCTGTGGAGTTAGGGATTGGCGAAAGACGATTGGTATTCGGAGGTTCAACATCTATGGCGTCACGTGCTGAATTAGGCTGTGCATTGGTGTCTTCTACAATTATAAAATAAACAAGTTAATGGTCTAAACGTCCAATTCAATTGTACATATCACTTGTCTCTATACAACTGATGTTAGCGACCGCTTTTTCGGCTTTGTCGGCAGATTATTAAACACTGGTGTTAAAAAAAGATTCAACACATATATATTTATTTTCATTTTTATCTTTATTTTCATAACTTTACTGTTGAACATGTCTGGCTAGGGGCGTCTGGATGCTTTCTATGTAACACAACAAAGCTGTATTTCATAGTAACTGACAACATATACATCGATGGTAAGCAATTTGGTTTTAATATAAGCTATGGTTCTATTTTGTTTAATCAAACATTTTTTCAGAATATTTTTTATTTTGTCCCTCTACAACCAGTGTTAGTGTACCGTTACTTCTTTATTCTGCAAGTAAATGTATATTTATCTAAAATAACGGCTCAATATGCAAGGCTTGAACCGTCCGGTTGCTTGATATGTAACACAGTAAGTGTGTGTATAAGTACTAGTGATGATTTCATATTGACTGACTAGATACACGTTATGATGGTTAGATACATGTATTTGGTTTATATTATAACCTATGGTTCTCGTCCATCAAACGCATCTTAGTATATGATATAAAGTTTTGTAATATGCTATTTCAAATATTTTCACTACATTTCGTAATGAGTACATTATTTTTCCCTTCAACCAACACAATACTAGAAATTATATAAACAGTCTCGATCAATCTGTATCTTTTTTTAAAGTGAACATTTCAACCGTCTTCGTTAGATTTTAAGTGATCATCTAATAACAACCATTCTATATCTACTGTATGTGAATTTAATTCTAATTGTTTATTTTGTTGTGAATATCTACATTCTTTGTTTCTTATTACTTATATAACCTATGGCAATTTGTACAAAAATTAATGTAGCATGATGCCTAGAATTTGTTCAGTTCAGATTACAGTGAAGATTACAATTTTCCTTGTCTCCACAACACTTGTTATGAAGAAAACTGATATAACAAACAGTTGGCTTACCAATGGGTCTTGTATATTCTAACAATAAGCAAATATTTTAAACTAATTTTGATAACCGTATAAAGAATTACGCATAGAATAAGCCAAAACTTGTGTTCCTGGACTGAAAAATTCTTTTGTTTCTCGGATCCAAGTGGATGAATTTCCCCAAGCTTATCTTGCATAGGTAGAGCTTTATAGTAAGCTTTTATTTATATTTATTGAAGATCCCATCGTTCTCAACTAGATGAATATTTTCAATGAGACCAGTCTTATATCCTTGTTGGAATACTTAAATTTTAATGTTTAATTTTGTTCTAATCAACTTTTAATAAAGTCAATATTCGTAATTTGATTTTTTGAAACTCCAACTACAATCTTTCCATTAAAACATGCCATAATATATCCATGCAAAGTAAATCCACCAAGTAACAGACTACTGTCGACTTTAAAAAACGGTTATTAAACACTGAAAAGGACTGTTCTATAAAACAACACGCAAACATCTAAACCAGACCACTGCATATCTGATATATCAAAAGCATGCATGAAAGTTAGAGTTTAAAAAGAACACCAATGTTATTTGTGTTTGGCAGTGGATGCAATAGTTTTTTTTAAAAAATAAATATATACCAATGTAATAGATGTTATTAGTATATTTGGTAATAGATCATATAGATGACTTTTAATTTGGATATTAGATTGGGCTAATAGGTAACACACCTGTTTCATTACCATAAACAGTCGGTACCCAGTATTACTATTATCTACCATTA
This sequence comes from Anadara kagoshimensis, assembly GCA_021292105.1. Taxonomy (NCBI): domain Eukaryota; kingdom Metazoa; phylum Mollusca; class Bivalvia; order Arcoida; family Arcidae; genus Anadara; species Anadara kagoshimensis. The sequence continues at coordinate 13,391,565 of CM037873.1, forward strand.
TATATAAACTCTATGTAGCCCCTACATTACACAATGGATATGTCCGTTTAAATATTGAAATCAAAGGTCAAACGGCCAGGTCAAACTATAACAACACATATGTTCGTTCCTTCTAACACCTAGACATTAATAATCTCACCCCTCCAGATACCTTGACAGTATCCTTTGTAATTTAGCAGTCGGTCTTAACCAAGTTTGGCAGTTTTCAAATTTTTATTTTGTTATTTAGATTATGATTTGGACATGGACCAGGTTTTTATTAAAATATTGTGACGCTCGACATTTGTAGTTGCTAATTGTAGTATCCGATGTTTCTGGGTTGTTGTTAAAGTATGTGGCTTTGTAAAACACTTAAAACAACCAGACTTTATAGATATGTTTATCATGAAGCCCAGTGCCACCATAATCTGATATATCAATACGTTTCTAGATCTCTTGTGACGTGTACACAAATAATCAATTATATCAATACGTTTCTAGATCTCTTGTGACGTGTACACAAATAATCAATTATATCAATACGTTTCTAGATCTCTTGTGACGTGTACACAAATAATCAATTATATCAATACGTTTCTAGATCTCTTGTGACGTGTACACAAATAATCAATTATATCAATACGTTTCTAGATCTCTTGTGACGTGTACACAAATTCGAATTGTGGCACGATCTTGATTGCACTGACTATTCAGCGTAAGCACGCTTTCTGCATATAAAGTTCATGTGTTTAACTAAATTTGCCAGTTTCCAAAGCTATTACTTTGTTTTTGGGATAGTGATTTGGACCTGGGCTGGAATGTTTCTGTTGATTTAGATGACATTTGGACCTCTGAATCACAGAAATTAAACGACAAGTGAGAGTTCTTTCTGTGATCACTCAAGTACAAGAATTAATGAATAATTGTGTCATGTGCTGATTTTGAATTTTATTGAAATGATGCATTCAAAGTTTTATGTGCTGATTTTGAATGCATTATTTAAAAAAATCAAAATCGGCACATGACAGTTGATAGAATTATAATACTGGGATGTAGTGTAATAAATGGCAAAAACATTCTTATACATGGAATAGATGAACTAAGTACAATATATCACTGGACCAAGAAAAGATTAGAGTGAAGACCTCTACATTTAAACTTTACTTACCTACTATTCGTCTTCTATCATTAAATATATAAGACACATTTTCAAGTAATGAAAACTATTTCTAATATCAAAATTTTGATCATTTACGTCATGGGCGTCATCATTATTTTATACGAAAATTTGTGTAATTTAGTTAAATCTTTACTTTTTGATTCAATATATCTGTACACTGACAGGGTCTGGTATACGTTCATACGTTCACTGTACGTCATTACTTACGGTACAGAACTGTCGAAAGTTTAACACTTGGGTAATCAAAAGGCGTTGAACCTCAGCTAGCTGCCGAGATATGGACAACTTGTGACAAAGTGTTGAGAGATAGATCTTCAGAAAACCTGCCAAATTACATGTATATTTAACGAGGAGCTGAGTTGAACAGTCGAGTTTGCACTACTTCGTTAGCTAAGTGTTAAACTTTCGAAAGGCGTCTAAAAGGGTAAAGAAATGGGAAATGTTTAGAGAGAACATACAGTTAGCATTTGGAACGGGTTTGTCAATAACTACATGTAACTAACAATTTTCTACACTAAACTAAAGTTAAGTTAAAAATATCGGTCAAAATCTGTTTAACCACTCAATTCCAATGGGTATACGTACACAGCGGTTATAAAGTCCATAATTATATTTTCAATGTCGAGCACAAATGTGCCAAGCTTAAAGCTTAATGATACAAGAAAGCAAACCCACTTCAACTTACCTTTTGGAGGAATAGTTCCGTTTTCAGATACAACATGGTCTGAACCATTGACCTTTCTGGGAGACTTTTTGTACTTAATGACCAATATGATCACAATGATGACCACTGCTATAATGACCACAGCGGCAATAGCACCACCGGCAGCAACGGCAACCGCAGAACCACCAGCATCTCCAGAACTGCTGGCACTAGACTGTGTGGTGGTGGTGGTAGTGGTGGCAGATGTGGTAGTAAACGCTGTCAAAATAATACATCAAAGTATGAGTATACTATTCGACTACTGCCATGTGCTACGTCTAAGTGAAATAAAATGAGGTTTTAATAACCTTTCAGTCGGATCACTAAAGTTATATCGAAACATCCCAAGTTATACACTACAGCTAATACAGACATTTAAATTTTTTATTTAGTGCACAGAAATGTGTCGTAATTTTTGTTTCACACATAACGCTAAAAATTTTAACTTTTAAAGGTTTGTAGTAAACCCATGACTTGCCTTGTTTTTATTTTAAGTTATCAATATTATTATGTTGACCAGAAATAGCCAATACCCACTTAAAACCATATACGTCACCAGATCAGCACTGACATTATGGCTTCATACTGCTTTCGTGATTGTACTAGACTATAACGAGAGAGAGAGAGAGAGAGAGAGAGAGAGAGAGAGAAGAGATTACTCACGACACGTAGCTGAAATTTTAAAATAAATTCGATATTAGAATTTCGTTTTTTCAATACAATTTGAACTATTTCTAAACATAGTTTTCAAATAATTTTATAATTAATACTTTTACACAATGATATATCAAAAACATAAATTATGGTCACTGTTGCCATGGTAACAGGGTAGAATGGTTACCCTAACATTTACAAATTAATATCTTACAAGACAACAGCTTCAACAGTACATATATATAATAGAATGTTAATTTATTATAAGTATAGTACACAGTATAGTTGACAATTATAATAACAAAGACATACTTGAAGCTGTAAGAGTTATAGTAGCACCACCAGTGGGTTGTGCGGTCGGTGTTTGACCGGACTCACAAGCTTCCTTTTTCTGACTTGCTACAACATTCGATCCCGATGTTTTAACAGCCTGTTAAAATATACAAAAACTGGTAGAATAAAACATACATGTATTAATTATCATGAATGCAATATAATACTGAATATATAGCAAACAAAATATATTTATTACGTTGTACATACAAAGCTAAACAAAAGGCCTAATGGTCTGATAAATAATGACAATGTCAAATACAAATTTTTAATGAATTATAAAATTAAAAAAGGTATATGGCAGTTTGTTAAAAGACTGAAACCCCTAAGTCAAAATCCTAATACACGCTCCTAGAACAAATCTGAATTACATGGACCCATATAAACTTCTGATCAAGTTTAGTTGAATGCCAAGAGAACTGGTAATTATGTTAAACGACGCAAACATACAGACGCCGTGTTATGTCATACGCTCACACTGGAACGTACTGTGGCCACAGTCTATTAGACCAGTGCAAAAATATATTTTTATACAAATTCAAATTACATAGAGCACAACATGATTTTACGGTGAAGCTTTTTTATAGTGATTGTGTCGTACATGTGCTAAAAGTTACTCCAAGTTAACTAATTAATATTATACAAACAATCAACTTACAAAACAGGTGAATCTGTATGTAGCGGAATTGTCCACCGAGCTATCACTGTTAACGACAGATACATAATAAATAGAACTATCTGATGAATCCACAATGGAAGCCGCACAATATACCAAACCACTAGCTAGAAGACAAATATAGCAATATACATAAACTCGCTATATAGCATGGCTTACTTATATTACATGTAAAAACTACAAATGTGTGTGTGTGTGTGTGTGTGTGTAAATGAATCACTACTATAATAATACATGTATATCACCAGAATTCCGTCTACATGTACATGTATAACAGACCTGCGGAAAAATTAACACTGAGCTCGAAGCCTGGCTATCGAGTCGCTGACAATAATACGAAATTATTGTCTACTGAGTTTGTGATATCCTCGGGGCAGCAGCCACCAGCAGAGATATCGGCTTTAATTTACATATTATACCAGTTTTATATTTACAGCACTAGCATTAAATTTATTTTTACAGGACCTAGTTCTTCTAGTTTCTTACTGCGAAATGCACTACAAGATTACAGAATCTTACAGGATTTCAGTGACGAAAAAAATCAACACCCTCAATGAAATCAGAGATGAAAAGATTCAAAGATAAATAAAAAACAAACAAACCAATCCATGTCCAAGTCACAATCCAAAACAAAGTAAAACAAACAAACCATTCTATGTCCAATCAAAATCCAAAAACAAAGTAAAATGAAACATACCAATCCATGTCCAAGTAACCTATGTCCAAGTCACAATCCAAAAACAAAGTAAAAACAAACATACCAATCTATGTCCGAATCACAATCCAAAAAAATAAAAAGTAAAAACAAACATACCAATACATGTCCAAATCACAATCCAAAAGTAAAGTAAAAACAAACATACCAATCTATGTCCGAATCACAATCCAAAAAAAATAAAAAGTAAAAACAAACATACCAATACATGTCCAAATCACAATCCAAAAGTAAAGTAAAAACAAACATACCAATCTATGTCCAAATCACAATCCAAAAAAAAAAAAAAAAAAGTAAAAACAAACATGCTAATCTATGTCCAAATCACAATCCAAGAAACAAAGTAAAAACAAACATACCAATCTATGTCCAAATAACAATCCAAAAGTAAAGTAATAACAAACATACCAATACATGTCTAAATCACAATCCAAAAACAAAGTAAAAACAAACATACCAATCCATCTCCAAATCACAATCCAAAAGTAAAGTAAAACAAACATACCAATACATGTCCAAATCACAATCCAAAAGTAAAGTAAAACCAAGAATACCAATCTATGTCCAAATCACAATCAAAAAACACAAAGTAAAAACAAACATACCAATACATGTCCAAATCACAATCCAAAAGTAAAGTAAAACAAACATACCAATCTATGTCCAAATAACAATCCAAAAACAAAATAAAAACAAATATACCAATCTATGTCCAAATCACAATCCAAAAGTAAAGTAAAACTTTGAAAACTTGTAAATAGAACTTCCAACAAGGAAAGTGAGACCAAGTGCTTCGGAAGGGTAACCGTCTCCTTTTGAGCTAGCTAAACCCACCACGTGTGTAATCAAAATTGAAAATAAAGGGGAATATAAACTTTATATGTTATTTGTTTTTTCTTATAATTAACCTTCATGTTCTAGATTAAATACTTAACGTAACCTACTTGAATATGCTATCTTTGTGGAACATGTAGCAAGATTAAAAGTCATGGCTTGTCTATCAGAACATCCGTCCCATTCAGGTGTTCCACACGTTGTAGATGATCCATCGTTATATACATAAGAAAATGTACCAAGGAATGGTTCTGGACAATTCTGTTTCACAGCTGCTTGTTGTCCTAAAAATCACATACATCTTATGTTATTTATTTGGTCAGATAAAATTTGATGTTGTGCTTACCGTAATAATTACAATTACTGAGTAAAACAACAGTTGATGCTCAAAGCCAGAAATTTTGAAATTAAAATCTAGAATTTTACAAAATTAGATGCTTAGATCAATTTTATTTTACGAAAGTGGATACTTTTTCAAAATATTCTCTTTTATGTGTAGCTCACTTGCATTTAAACATTTGCAGTTTCTGTAACTTACTGATATTCTAATGCACCATGTTTTGACAGTCTAACCCGTATATGTGCTCTAGATTTTTTCAAAAGTGAATTTTTAGATCTTTAGTTTTACAATAGTGTATTCTTTGACATAGAGTTTTTCAAACATAAATGCTTAGATCATGACATTCACAAAAGTGTTCTTTTTTATGCCTAGCTCATTTGCACTTAAACATCTGTCAATTCCGTTCAATTACTAAATTTTTAATTAACAGTCTGTGACTCTTGAAAGATGAAAACCATGACCTTTAAGCCTTGAATAAAAACCTTGACAGTTTTTAACCAGTGTATACTTTCAAATCTGTTATAAAGTGGTGATTATTAAAACTTTTCTGTATGATAGTAGTCACGTGACAAACATTACGTCATAACTATGTCATTTATGGCGTATCCGTTCTCTTCTCGGTCAATTTTATGTCATAAATGTTTTATTATTGAGATATTAGACACAATAGTCTAGAGTTGTAAGAATTTGTTGAACGTGTAGGAAACATAACATGATTTTATGGTATTAGAATTAAAATTAAACTGTGTCAGAGTTATTCGTCTTGGTGACATAAATTTGACAAAACGTTACAAAACAAACTCTAAATAGGGCACATTAGTTAAATATTATAAAATAAATAAATGATTGACGTACGTACCGTCTTTTACCATAGTAAAAAACTCCGGTGATGTTGGCGAACCATTGCACACAGTCGCAGCAAAGCCGGACGTTATCTGAGGTGCTGTCACTACTCTGGCATTGGCGGCGTTTCCGTTTATATCTATGATAAATAATATTACAAGTTGAAGGAATGTTTTATATAATAAGTTTTCATTTATTGTCCAGATGTTCTCGTATGCACATTTAAGATTACTTGTCCCATATCTGACATACTTTACTTATCCAAAAGTGCATTAACAACGAATCAATAACTATTTTGTAAGTACAGTCCAACCTGCCCTAACGGCAACCTCTATATAAGGGTCACCTGCTTATAAAGGCTATTCGAATGGTACCCCACTTGTTCTTTATTCAAACAATTGAAACTTGGATATAAAGGTCATCAGGTCATGAAGGCAACTTTTTCTTCCCCCCCCCCCGGGTGGCTTTTATAGACAGGTTTGACTAGATCCTTCACGTTTTGGGTTTTTATGCTGTTTGAGAGCATGTGTTTTCAGATTGAATTCTCTCCAGGGTCATTGATAAATTGTAGTAGGAATAAATATATATCATGCTTCAATAATCAATTCGATGAATTAAGCCTATTTTGTCTCATAGATCTGACGTCATTCCTTTGATCCCGGCCCATGATATATCCTACCAATTGTTACAATGTTGGTTATCGCATATGCGATAACTAAGATTGTAGTTATCGGTAAAATTTGTCCCGCCCAAAAACCACGACCCCAAATGAAAAAAATCAACAAACGAAATTTGTACAGAAACTAATTATATATTATATTCCTGTTTAGAAAAAAAGATTTTCCGCACATTACCAACAAAAGTAAATTACAAACAACACAAAATTTTCTAACGAAATACTAAAAATCCAACATTTGAGAAATACATGTAAATCAAACGGAATCGTTTCCGGTACAGCTTTGGCTTTGTGTAATGTTTGTAAGAACACGCTAAATCGCGCTCGGACACGCCCATCATGTAATCAGACATCAACTGTCTGATAAATCAACCAATCTCGAAAAACTATGATGTAACTGTTACATATAATTGTATCGCACTTTTATCTTTGGTTATCCCCCACATTGCGATTGTAATAAGAGCAAGTGTATCGCCTTAATAGGGGAAGCTTCTTGGATCACGTGATCAAAGACCAAAGCGTCTCTCAATGGTCAGAATGCCATGGGCTTTTAGACAGTTCTTAGTGTGAGAATGTCTGCGCTAATAGGAGTTAGGTGTCTTTCTCCAAAGGATCCGGATATTCCAGGACGGTCGATTACATGTTAAAGATTCTTGGGATATGATGCAAATATTAAATCGATGGTTACGCTGTAATGTTAGATAGTATTTGTTTCATTGTGTCTATTATTTAGCCAGTTCCATGTTTTTAACTACTTACTAGACATTCGGTAATAATAATAAGAATTAGCAGTAACTTCAGTCCATTTTATGCATATATAGGTATAAAGAATATTCCCTCCTTGAGTGGTTGTTTGGTCACCTCTACAATAACATAAATGTATACATTGTATCAATCACCTCTACAATAACATAAATGTATACATTGTATCAATCACCTCTACAATAACATAAATGTATACATTGTATCAATTCTAATTTTAAATTTCATTAGCAATATTAATGTTCCCATATCTTAACTGGTTTATGCTAATTAACTTTTAGTGATAAAATCTATTTTTATGGTTATCACCCCTATCTGTAAAATATTCAGAAAAAAAAATTGTATCTAGACAACTTGCTTGTTTTATAAACGGTTGTGAAAAGTTTTCGAGTTCGATCAGTATTCTACAATGACAGCCATGTTCCTATACAACTTGATTGGTGCTCCACCTATGGCGCCAAAACAAGCTGTTGCGGAAGTGTAAAAATGACATTTAACAAATTAAAAAGCAAATTAGATTTATCTTAATTAAAACGATACACTTTATAAAAAATTCATAAAATTCATTTCCAAAATTCGTGGCCCCACCACTGACGATACCCATCATAATGGGGAAAAGAAAGCCTACATGACTCTTTAAATGAGAAATTAGCTTTTAACGCTTAAAATACTTTCATACTTACTCAAATACATAATAATTATTTGTAGGATCTTCAAATTTACACGCCCACACAGTACTTGTGGCAACAAAAGCCGTCACACTCCAACCCGTGATTTGGTCAGTAGCTATAGAGATTGTAGCAGATCTAGAACTGTCATACCAAGTACCACTCCATTGTGCCGGAAAGTTACATATTGAATCTGAAAATATACACATAGAAACAATAGTGACAATGAGTAAACAAAACAAAGAAAAAAGATAGTGATTTTGAAAATGTAAATGTCAAAAATAGGTAACAGATATCCTAATGAAAAACTGTAAAAAGGTAGACATAAACTTAAAATAAAAACCGCGTGATATAACAACTACTCTACACAAATATGTTTGTTAACATTACAATTGGAGGTAATGGTTGGGGGAAGAAATTGTTATTGCCATCAAAAAGACAAATTGACAATTGGTAGTCAAGGGAACAGAGAGACAATTGGCAGCCAATAGACGAATAAACAATGGACAGTCAACGATAGAGAAACAACTGGCAGTGAATAAGACAAAGACAATTTGATGTCAATGAGACAGGGAAACAACTGGCAGTCAATGAGACAGATATATTATTGTCAGTCAATGATCATGAGACAGAGAGATAATTGGAAATCAATGAGACAGAGAGATAATTGGAAATCAATGAGACAGGGTGATAATTGAAAGTCAATAAGACAGAGGGTTAATTGGAAGATTGGAAGTCAATGATACACAAAGATAATAGGAAGTCAGTGAGACAGAGAGATACTCGGAAGTCAATGAGACAAAAAGATAATTGAAAGTCAATGAGACAGAGAGATAATTGGAAGTCAATGAGACAGAGATAATTCGAAGTTAATGAGACAGAGATAATTGAAAGTCAATGAGACAGAGATTATATTGAAAGTCAATGACACAGAGATTATATTGAAAGTCAATAAGACATAGAAAATAATTAGAAGTCAGTGAGACAGAGAGATAACAGGAAGTCAATGAGACAGAGAGATACTTGAAAGTAAATGAGACAGAGAGATAATTGGACGTCAATGAGACAGAGAGATAATTGGAAATAAATGAGACAGAGAGATAATTGAAAGTCAATGAGACAAAGAAATAACTGAAAGTCAATGAGACAGAGAGATAATTGAAAGTCAATGAGACATAAAGATTATTGGAAGTCAATGAGACAGAGAGATAATTGAAAGTCAATGAGACATAAAGATTATTGGAAGTCAATGAGACAGAGAGATAATTGAAAGTCAATAAGACAGAGCGTTAATTGGAAGTCAATGATAAACATAGATAATAGGAAGTCAGTGAGACAGAGAGAGAACAGGAAGTCAATGAGACAGAGAGATAATTCGAAATTAATGAGACATAGAGATAATTGAAAGTCAATGAAACAGAGATTATATTGAAAGTCAATGAGACATAGAGATAATTGGAAGTCAGTGAGACAGAGAGATAACAGGAAGTTAATGAGACAGAGAGATAATTGGAAGTCAATGAGACAGAGAGATAATTGTCAGTCAATGAGACATAGAGATAATTGTCAGTCAATGAGACAGAGAGATAATTGTCTGTCAATGGGACATAGAGATAATTGTCAGTGAATGAGACAGAGAGATAATTAAAAGTCAATGGGGCAGAGAGATAATTGAAAGTCAATGGGACAGAGAGATATTTGTTAGTCAATATAATTAGCAGTCAATGGGACAGAGAGATAATTGTTAGTCAATGCGACAGAGAGATAATTGTCGGTCAATAAGACAAAAGACAATTGTCAGTCAATGAGAGAGAGAGAGAGAGAGAGAGAGAGAGAGAGAAAAGGCAGTTAATGAGACAGATAGACAATTAGCAGTCAATGAGACAGAAAGAGACAATAGGAAGTTAATAAAACAGAGACAATCGTTAGTCAATGAGAAGGATAAACAATTAGCACCCAATGAAACAGAGAGAGAGAGAGAGAGAGAGAGAGAGAGAGAGAGAGAGATAAGGCAGTTAATAAGACAGAGAGACAAAACGCAGACGTCAGACAGCGAAAGTAAAACTAATACATTAGTCCTGGTAAAAGGGTTGGTTTTATCAATATATCGATATATCGACTAAACGAGTCAATAGAATTAATTAAACTTTTTGTTCAAAGAAAATTTATTTTACACTGGTTAAACGTTAATACTGGTATTGACCAATCTTTTCCGATTTGAAAAATCCACCATGTTAACAAGCATTATATTTTTATTACATTTAATTGAACAGGTTAACATTTCACATTATGGAATGTTAAGCAATGTCAGAGAATGGCTGTGTTTATACAAATGTGTGCCCTGCTAATCAATACCTGAACATAATTGTAAAGGCAAAGTTTGATTTCTATTAAAGTCTTAATATCTACATTTATTTTGCAACCATTGAATAAGCATAAGATGAAAGATCTTTTCATCAAAGTATCGACATATTCAAGTAGACTTCCATGTTTCGGCCAGTCCAATATAAGATGAACATTTGTGTCCATGTTCCACTTTTATATAGATCCGATCAAGTAGACAAAGTGCAAGAACTACACTCCCTGTGTTACTATTGAAAATATCTGACACGAATTAACAAAACATTTTAATATGTTTTATACAATCTGTTTTATCATGGATTTGATGAACCGTTATAAACGCGCTGTTATTGCAACTTTTAATAAAAGTCTCGTTTTGGTATAACGTAGTCTCGTTAAGATAGGTGAAGTAACTTGCCCCGGTTTCACAATCATTCCTTAGCTGAAATTTTCCTGAACTTAAATCTTGCAAAATTTTAAATCTTAATAATTTTATTAATTTTTAAGATATTTAGGAATTTAAGGTGTCAATTTTAAGATAATTTCTAGATTAGAACATCTGTATTTAGTTTTGACAAAAATATTTATCTGTAGTTCCAAAAAAGGGGATACCAAAATTTGCTAATTTTAAGTTAAGGAAAATCTTAGCTAAATAATGATTGTGAAACCGGGACCTGGCTACTTGTAGAAGAAAAGTTAGCTACTGGTAGCAGGTAGCTAGCTTCTAGTACTAACTTTACCTATCTGTCTCGTTATACAATCAAAATATGGGTAAACAAAAAAGCGATCGCAAATTCCCCATTTACTATATCAAAAATCAGTCCGTTAACTTTTTTCCACAAACTAAAATCATTAGTAAAGATATTATAAAATTTGCAAAAATTGTAAAGTATTTTTCACAAATTTAATACAATATGTTACTTTTTGAAAGACTTTCTCAGAAATTACAGCCAATTGCGAGTTGGCTACCGGTAATAGAAACATGGCATTTTTTATTTAGCTCTGATTACGGAATCTACCTACAGCAATTCTAAATCTAGACATGCCATCTTCATTGAAATAAGTGGCGATAAACGAGTATTTGCCCACTACAGACTCTTCTTTGAATCTTATGATTTTTAAAACAGAAATTAAATCCAAATTTCAAAACATTTATTTGTAAAATCCGGGATTTTAATAGAAAATATAAATGTTGCTACAATGAGTGAACATATTAAACAGACATTTTTATTTGTTCTGTTTTACAATGCTGTTCAATTTATCAAGCATCAAATTGTTGACTAAGGCACATACATATATTTGAAGATTTCGTTATGACCAACTAGATGAACATTTCTTATTAAAACAGACATGTTAAGCCATTTCACCATGTTTTCTTTCTTTCTGAAAATTTAAGTATTTAAATTCGTGTAAAGAGATCAAAAGAAGTACAAGAAGCAAAGATTAATTCAATCTTTGCTTATTTCTTATTGTTGTTCTTATTCATATTCGGTTTTCGTTCCAACAAAACACTTATGTTTAAAATTGCGTAAATTCAGAACCTAAAACCCATCAAATTACACGTACACATTAGTTTATTGTGCTGATGTGATTTCAACACAATGCAGTAAGTTTTAAAATATATCTTTCATTCGTTAGATGAATACTTCTTTTTAAACAACCTATTCAGTATTTATTGAATGGATGTTTAGAGAACTTCTTACGGAAATACAATAATATGCCCAGACCTGCATTTTAACTTCTCAAAAGCAAACATATTATTGAAAACTCTGAATATCTATTAGGTAGTTTTATAATGGTATACATGTAGATGTTTTCTATGACGCATGTAAAGTAAACAATAAGGGCAGATAGTGTATTAGGCAGACTTATTATAAGTTCATGTTCAAACATATTTTTGTCATGAAAGAGAACGTTTCAACAATGACTCGTCTTATTTCTAATATTAAGGTTCATGCGATTGTGTCGTGAACTGATAAAATTATTAGGGGTAAAATCAGTAACAGCGGATATACTTATATCGCGATATTATTGTTAGAATAACCATTTTCATGGACACCCATTGAACGCCAGAACGGCCAAATTCTATTACGTTCTAATATACGATTTCATATTCGTCAAAATATTTATTTTCCATTTATAAATTATTTGGCTTCTTAATTTATTAAATTATTCTGTGAAATTACATCGAAGACTGGATGAAAAAAAAGGTTTAAGGTTTATAAAGAATACTTTTAACTACATCACTGGGCATCATTCAGTGCCTGTCAATAGTCGGGGATTTTATGCTAAATAGCGCTGTATTGTTTAACTTATTAGCTTATCTCATCCGTATGTTGTGGTTGTTTTTACGCATAGTTAAATTAACTATGCACGGGTACACAAATGACTTTTATTTAAAATTTTATTTTAAGAGATATAAATGATCTACTATGTTTAAGACCCTGATGTTATAACACATATACTCAAATATCGATATTTAAGATATTTTAAAGGGAAATTAATTAAAATTTTGACAATCTTGATCCAAGCCAATAAAACGACGAATGAATGGCCTACACTATAGCAACTTGACAAATGATACTTTAAAGAGATAAACGTATATAAAGAGATAAGGATTTACATGGGACGTTACGTTACGTTAAGCCAGTTATTATGAAATTAAAATTTGACGGGAGACAAACATATTTATAATACACTTTTCGGTCAAACTTGATTCTATTTAGCTTTCAACCAGACCAGGTCAAATGGATTGTCATGTGCTATTTTTGATTTTTTTTTTTTTTTTTTGAAATGATAAATTGAAAAGTAACACATGACAGAATTTTAAAAGATCATAGAAATTTTCCTATAATTATGTCAATGGGCAAAAATCATTATTATATACCTTGCCACAGCTACAGTTATCCCAGTTTTCGATGTCTTACCGAAGGTATAACTAAACTAACGACGGGGTTAATTTTTAGTTTAGATGTGAATAAGAAATCAAACCTGGAGATAAAATAGTTAATGTTTATCGTCAATTTTGAACTGCGTCATCTAGCTTTAAAATCGTACTTTCATTATTTAAATTGCATCTTCAATTTGAAAATGTTTTAAAATGATACCAGTCCTATACCTTCAATTGCAAAGCGGTGAAAACGATTTTATAAATAGCGCTTACAGTTCTTCAAATTGAGAATGATTGTGCAAACGAGTGTATTTTAATAACCTTTCGTAAGTACAGTGCAAACCTGTCTAAAGTTTAGCACTAAGCTAACGAATTAGTCTAAAATCGGCAGCTCATCTAAACTATATCTCGATAGCTTTTTGGCAGCTGTTTTCTATCTCTTGGTAGCTTTTTGGCAGCTGTTTTCTATCTCTTGGTAACTTTTGGCAGCTGTTTTCTGTCTCTCGATAGCTTTTTGGCAGCTGTTTTCTATCTCTTGGTAGCTTTTTGGCAGCTGTTTTCTATCTCTTGGTAGCTTTTTGGCAGCTGTTTTCTATCTCTTGGTAGCTTTTTGGCAGCTGTTTTCTATCTCTTGGTAGCTTTTTGGCAGCTGTTTTCTATCTCTTAATAGCTTTTTGGCAGCTGTTTTCTATCTCTTGGTAGGTTTTTGGCAGCTGTTTTCTATCTCTTGGTAGCTTTTTGGCAGCTGTTTTCTATCTTTTGGTAGCTTTTTGGCAGCTGTTTTCTATCTCTCGATAGCTTTTTGGCAGCTGTTTTCTATCTCTCGATAGCTTTTTGGCAGCTGTTTTCTATCTCTCGATAGCTTTTTGGCAGCTGTTTTCTATCTCTTGCCAGCCTTTTTGTCACTAGTTATCCGTCACTGACCCACTTGGCAGTCGAGTTTTGGCATTTTTGTTAGTCCAGTGTTTAAAATTCGACAGACCTGTATACGTAGTGTTTGTCAGCATCAAGAGGTTATTTCTGGCTGCTCTGGTTTAGAAATGCTTAAAAGGGGCTAATATATTGGATTTCCAATGAACGTTGTAATGTATGTAATGTTCTTATTGACAATATGTTTTCTAGTTTGAAAACTTGAAGACAAAATCTTCTGGTAGATAAGAATAATTAGGATTCTTATGAGAACTAATTGTGCGCTGCTTACCATTATGTTGGGAAAAAAACCATGGGCAAACTGATGAAAGAACAAAAGTGTTTTGATACTTTAAAATGTAAATATTTAGATACCAGTCGCGCGGGTGCTTGAGGCCTCCAAATCGTTTAAACTACACCACTCTCTAGATATAGCATTTTTACATTAGATCAACTGTCATTTAGAGTATGATTTTTCTCTCTATATATTTATCTTGTTCCTTATTTCGTTTGATCTTAAATATACCATTAGCTCCATCACCGTTTTCATGTGAAGCCAACGACGATGTGGGTAGGTAGATTATTTGTTAAGTTCTAAAAACGATTATTTCAATGAAGTAAGGTTAGGTAATGGGGATTTTTGAAGAGAGAGAGAGAGAGAGAGAGAGAGAGAGAGAGAGAGAGAGAGAGAGAGAGAGAGAGAGAGAGAGAGAGAGAGTTACTTCAATGCATCAAGAAAGACGTGCCTTGTGGTACAATAAACGCATTGTTATTTAATATTGTACTTATTATATAATAGGTCACAGATCAAATAATCTCGCCATGCATGTAATGTTATAAGGTATTTTATTTGAATATGCTTAGGTCTATATTACTTATAATTAATGGACATGTTATTAAAGCCTCAATCACATATAATTTTCTGTTTTCCGGTGTCCACTGCTAAATAGTGTTCAGAAATTTATGGCCTGTGCTAAACTGACATGCCGCAGATTTATTTCCTTTTTGTCCGAAACAAAAATAATCATTAAGCGCTCCCCCATGGACCTTAAAACCCGATGGTACGTATCACGGTAGGCGTGGTACGTGAAAAAACCCTCCCTGCATACTGTCTTGAGCGCACTGCAAAGGTAAAAATTTCTGCCAGTTTGGCTATCGCTTGTGACGTATCGATATAAGTGAAATATTCTTCACTAAGACGTAAAACTTCATTCAAAACAAACAATTAACTAACTCTCTCTCTCTCTCTCTCTCTCTCTCTCTCTCTCTCTCTCTCTCGTGAAATAAAATTAAATATTCTGAATGGACACATGAAAGCGTAAACAAAAGTAAAATGTTATTAAAATAAAACATATACTTACCAACTCCGATGCAGTTATTTAATAGCCATAACGGCAAAATTATCGAAAATCTCATAATCATAACAATATAAATTATATCTCCTTTTTCTGGGTTTTTTTTTATGAATTTTTAAATTTTCCTGTCCAAATATTTCCTGACATTTTTTAATTTTCAGGATCACGTAATTTTACACGTGTAGCCACAATCATTTTGATTTGATAAAAAGATCATTTCGTGCTACAGAATTTGATTAGTAGGATTTCTTTTCATTGGAGGAGGTTGTGTATAATGACGATATAGAAACAGTCATATACGTTGACAGGGAGCCGTATTTAAAATCGTTAGTGAATGGTATTATAGCGACAAGTAAAACGTCAATGTGGGGATCAATTCAACGCAGTCACTGGGCATGCATATCGCATTTAAATTACATTAAACCCAATAATAGAAAATTAACAATCACTTTAATGTGACTTTCATTTCGATTTTTTCTTCTTTTCTTATTCGTTTTACGATGTTTATTTTTCTAATACTATGATACGATTTCGTGTTACCGAGTTACTACCGTCTGTCTGAATATAGTAATAGTAAATATTTACTTGCTTAGTTCCACTTTATTTCCTGTGTATCAATTCTCGTTTTTGTTAATAAATGCCTGTTCAATAGTTCATTCAGTGGACACTGAGTTCGTGTAAGCAATTTTTCAAAGTAGCGTCATTGACATGAGGAAAACGTGTATTTGGGAAAAACAACAGTTTTTTCTTTTTAATGTATTTTTGTTAGCTGGAATACTAGTAAATTGTTCAATAAAAATATTAAATGATAAACAGTCCAATATGAAATGTAAATGAAGATTTATAAACCAAATCAGGATCAAACTGAAATCAAATGATGAATAGTCCCCTACATAAAATACTGAGCGTTCAAAGGGAGAAAACTCTTACGTGTTTTTCTTGACCTCACAGTGTGGATATTATCACACACACACACACACACACACACCTTCTCTCTCTCTCTCTCTCTCTCTCTCTCTCTCTCTCTCGTTTCAAGTACATGCAGCATGGGATTAGACAGAAAATTCCACCAAAACAAAAATTAAAAGACGGCTATACACTCTCTCTCTCTCTCTCTCTATTTACACCTAAAGAAAGAAAGAAAATTCCATCAAAACATCATTGTAACACAGGCAATAAATTTATATTTATGACGTAGTTAATATTTAATCAAACTTGGGTCTGATTTTTAAACTATTGCTTCAAACAAAACTCACAAAATCTATAGATTTAAAGTCAAGTATAATGCATGTCGTTTTTATGGTAGATACCAAAGAAGATTACATGCATACATTATAAAGGACAAAAAATAAATAAAATTTCATGACATGTTAAAATTGATTTGAGAAAAGAATTTACTGGGTCATTATTATTTTTTATAATTTTAAATGTCTTTTCTACGTGTATTGACATCTTTTTAAAAGCAACGTGTTGTGTATAGGCGAAATTTAAAAAAAATCAATTACGCAACTTCAAATCTTATACTTAAATCATTTACGTATTATAAGGATCAACATTAGGTGAATGTTGTTTTGTTAACAAAATTTCAGATTTTATAAACGAGAAAAACGTTGAAAGGATGTAAATATCATTTAACATTATGTACATAAAAAACCAAATGGCTTTCAAAAGTATACAGTACAATGACACTGTGATTCATAATAATAATCTCTCTCTCTCTCTCGCTCTCTCTCTCTCTCCTCTCTCTCTCTCTCTCTCTCCCAGACTCTGGTAGCGTAGTGTGCAAGTTAAATTGTTCATTTCACTAGGACCACGGTTCCTAGATTTGTTGTCATCAAAATGTATAACAGTCTGATTCTGTAGCTGAAAACAAGCAATACATGTAGTCATGGTAACCAAGAACACAATCCATATTCAATGAAATAAGAAAACTGAAATATAATTCATACCGACTTACAGCTAGGACATCGGCGGCCGATTGGTCTACAGCTTGGGCTTACGGATCACAATGGTTCTCATAGTTCGAATCCAACCCAGACAGGGCAAGTGTAGACAATATTGCAAAAAAGTTTGTCAGTTTGTTTACTGAAGTTCCATGATTTGTTTCAGTCGGATTCCTTAACCATCCATGAGCTGACCGCCTCGATAAATGTGAAGAGTTAAAAAATCTTGATTCGGGCATGAAACACCATTACTGTACTAATTCCGACCATTTTGAGTAAGTGAAGGCTGAATGTAATTACTGTTTGTTATGTAATACAGAGTTTTCATTCGAATGTCTCTAAAAATCTTCATTTGCAAAATGACGAAATCTTTATGACAGAAAAATGGCGCTGCACAACTTCCAATCCAAATCACAGACTGAATTGAGAGTGAGATTATAATTAATAATTTCAGTCACGCTTGTCTTGATATAAGTATTACACAACTATCAAATATGTATTTTATGCTGGTTATCAGATTGTTTCTTCAAGAATGACACATTTTAAAAATAAATTCATTAAAAACCAGTTAGTTTGCGATAAGGCGATAGTTTTCTTGGAGTGTGGGGCACACTTTATGGAAACTTCAGAAGTTTTTTTTCGACTACTAAAGTATGTTTTCATATAAAAATTGTATTTCTTGTCGTCAACTCATTTTTGGATACTCCTTATCGGGACTACATGCACACATTGTCATTATATGACTGAGAAACATACATTTCGATTTATCTAAAGCTGGCAAAATTTGTAACATCACACATAATTATTTTATTTTAAGACCGATGATTTCAGGTCACGACATTATGTGGGTAAGTGTATCCTGCAGTGTCATCGTTCAAGTACTTTTGTGGGGCTGTAACCATGATCAACCCCGACACCTGGCGATTGGCAAACGGATTCCCCTCACGGATAAATCAAAGACTATAAACTTCTCATGCAGACATCTGGTCTGTCGTGCATGCATGTAGAATGTCTTATTGATCAGTAAAAGAGACATAACTCGTGTGATCTTTTGGTGCTGTATGTAATACCGAGTGCTCTAAAGTGTGCGTTAACTGACCACAGAGATGACTTTCTCCGGGTAGTCCTGTTTCCTCCACAATCCCAGATCTGACCACCCCCCTAAGTAAAAGAATCTTACCCGGATGTGTAAATCTTCATTACTCAACTCCACTCTGTATAATAATTATATAACAATAAAATGTCAAGTTAATACGAACAATATACCCGTATAAATACGCTTTAGTCAGAAGGCTCTGAAAATGTTTGATTATCAAAACCACTTCCAATTAATTCAAATAAGCTGCTTACAATTTCAGGTCTGGATTAGAAGATAGGTAAAGTTAGCTACAAGTAACTGGCTACTAGTAGCTGGCTACTTGTAGAAGAAAAGTTAGCTACTAGTAGCCAGTTACTTGTGGAAGAAAAGTTAGCTACTAGTAGCCAGTTACTTGTTAGAAAGTAGTTGATTGAATTTGAAAAAATATCAACTATTTACTACGCATCACTACCTACTAGCGAATTAGATTTTATGGATCAAAACTTCCGCAAAACTACGAACAATTTCTTGTACCACTAATGTAGTCCCGATATTTTTAAATGTAAATAACATTCCAGACGAGTAGCTGGGTATTTATATTTAAGATATTCAAAATTCAAGCATATCATGATGAAGTGTATTCAATTCTGCATCCATCGATACCAACTATTCAAACATTCAAGCTTCAATACGCTCAAATACGCTTCCACAAAGGAGGGGGGTAGTGTAAGGGTAGGTTCTAATGCAATTTACATGGTTTTTTCACATTCAGGACGAGTAGCTGGGTATTTATTTTTAAGATATTTAAAATTCAAGCATATCGTGATGAAGTATGTTCAATTCTGCATCCATTGATACCAAATAATCAAACATTCAAGCTTCAATACGCACAGATACGCTTCCACAAACGGGAAGAGGGGATGCAAAAACGGGTAGGTTCAAGTGTAATTTCCATGATTTTTCACATTCAGGTCGAGTAGCTGGGTATTTATATTTAAGATATTCAAAATTCAAGCATATCATGATGAAGTGTATTCAATTCTGCATCCATCGATACCAACTATTCAAACATTCAAGCTTCAATACGCTCAAATACGCTTCCACAAAGGAGGGGGGGGTAGTGTACGGGTAGGTTCTAATGCAATTTACATGGTTTTTTCACATTCAGGACGAGTAGCTGGGTATTTATTTTTAAGATATTTAAAATTCAAGCATATCGTGATGAAGTATATTCAATTCTGCATCCATTGATACCAAATAATCAAACATTCAAGCTTCAATACGCACAGATACGCTTCCACAAACGGGACGAGGGGATGCAAAAACGGGTAGGTTCAAGTGTAATTTCCATGATTTTTCACATTCAGGACGAGTAGCTGGGTATTTATATTTAAGATATTCAAAATTCAAGCATATCATGATGAAGTGTATTCAATTCTGCATCCATCGATACCAACTATTCAAACATTCAAGCTTCAATACGCTCAAATACGCTTCCACAAAGGAGGGGGGGGGAGTGTACGGGTAGGTTCTAATACAATTTACATGGTTTTTTCACATTCAGGACGAGTAGCTGGGTATTTATTTTTAAGATATTTAAAATTCAAGCATATCATGATGAAGTATATTCAATTCTGCATCCATTGATACCAACTATTCAAACATTCAAGCTTCAATACGCTCAAATACGCTTCCACAAAGGAGGGGGGGTAGTGTACGGTTAGGTTCTAATGCAATTTACATGGTTTTTTCACATTCAGGACGAGTAGCTGGGTATTTAATTTTAAGATATTTAAAATTCAAGCATATCGTGATGAAGTATATTCAATTCTGCATAAATTGATACCAAATAATCAAACATTCAAGCTTCAATACGCACAGATACGCTTCCACAAACGGGACGAGGGGATGCAAAAACGGGTAGGTTCAAGTGTAATTTCCATGATTTTTCATTCAGGACGAGTAGCTGGATATTTATATTTAAGATATTCAAAAAACTCCCCCCCCTCTCCTTTGTGGAAGCGTATTTGAGCGTATTGAAGCTTGAATGTTTGATTATTTGGTATCACTGGATGCAGAATTGAATATACTTCATCATGATATGCTTGAATTTTGAATATCTTAAAAATAAATACCCAGCTACTCGTCCTGAATGTGAAAAACCATGTAAATTGCATTAGAACCTACCCGTACACTCCCCCCCCCCTCCTTTGTGGAAGCGTATTTGAGCGTATTGAAGCTTGAATGTTTGATTATTTGGTATCAATGGATGCAGAATTGAATATACTTCATCATGATATGCTTGAATTTTAAATATCTTAAAAATAAATACCCAGCTACTCGTCCTGAATGTGAAAAACCATGTAAATTGCATTAGAACCTACCCGTACACTCCCCCCCCCCTCCTTTGTGGAAGCGTATGTGAGCGTATTGAAGCTTGAATGTTTGATTATTTGGTATCAATGGATGCAGAATTGAATATACTTCATCATGATATGCTTGAATTTTAAATATCTTAAAAATAAATACCCAGCTACTCGTCCTGAATGTGAAAAACCATGTAAATTGCATTAGAACCTACCCGTACACTCCCCCTCCTTTGTGGAAGCGTATTTGAGCGTATTGAAGCTTGAATGTTTGATTATTTGGTATCAATAGATGCAGAATTGAATATACTTCATCATGATATGCTTGAATTTTAAATATCTTAAAAATAAATACCCAGCTACTCGTCCTGAATGTGAAAAACCATGTAAATTGCATTAGAACCTACCCGTACACTCCCCCCTCCTTTGTGGAAGCGTATTTGAGCGTATTGAAGCTTGAATGTTTGATTATTTGGTAGCAATGGATGCAGAATTGAATATACTTCATCATGATATGCTTGAATTTTAAATATCTTAAAAATAAATACCCAGCTACTCGTCCTGAATGTGAAAAACCATGTATATTGCATTAGAACCTACCCGTACACTCCCCCCCCCCTCCTTTGTGGAAGCGTATTTGAGCGTATTGAAGCTTGAATGTTTGATTATTTGGTATCAATGGATGCAGAATTGAATATACTTCATCATGATATGCTTGAATTTTAAATATCTTAAAAATAAATACCCAGCTACTCGTCCTGAATGTGAAAAACCATGTAAATTGCATTAGAACCTACCCGTACACTCCCCCCCTCCTTTGTGGAAGCGTATTTGAGCGTATTGAAGCTTGAATGTTTGAATAGTTGGTATCGATGGATGCAGAATTGAATATACTTCATCATGATATGCTTGAATTTTGAATATCTTAAATATAAATACCCAGCTACTCGTCCTGAATGTGAAAAACCATGTATATTGCATTAGAACCTACCCGTACACTCCCCCCCTCCTTTGTGGAAGCGTATTTGAGCGTATTGAAGCTTGAATGTTTGATTATTTGGTATCAATGGATGCAGAATTGAATATACTTCATCATGATATGCTTGAATTTTAAATATCTTAAAAATAAATACCCAGCTACTCGTCCTGAATGTGAAAAACCATGTAAATTGCATTAGAACCTACCCGTACACTCCCCCCCCTCCTTTGTGGAAGCGTATTTGAGCGTATTGAAGCTTGAATGTTTGAATAGTTGGTATCGATGGATGCAGAATTGAATACACTTCATCATGATATGCTTGAATTTTGAATATCTTAAATATAAATACCCAGCTACTCGTCTGGAATGTTATTTACATTTAAAAATATCGGGACTACATTAGTGGTACAAGAAATTGTTCGTAGTTTTGCGGAAGTTTTGATCCATAAAATCTAATTCGCTAGTAGGTAGTGATGCGTAGTAAATAGTTGATATTTTTTCAAAATAATCAACTACTTTTCTAACAAGTAACTGGCTACTAGTAGCTAACTTTTCTTCCACAAGTAACTGGCTACTAGTAGCTAACTTTTCTTCTACAAGTAGCCAGCTACTAGTAGCCAGTTACTAGTAGCTAACTTTACCTATCTTGGATTAGAGATCATCTAGCCAGTTACCATGGAACCTTCATTGCGACTAAGTGTATGAATTCACCAGTAAGAGACACATCACGTCAGTCGTATTGCAAATGTTTACATTACAAATGCATTGCCTTATATGAATCTCTTTGGAACCATTGCGTTAATTTTTCGATGACAGCAGTGTGTCGCGCGCTCTGTGTAAAGCGATACGTCAGTTAATATCTTCAGCCAATCCGCTTTCGGTGTACAGCGGAGGAATACATACCACCAAGGGACTACTTATTCATTCATAATTTCCTGCGGGTTCATTCATAAATCTATCCGGCGACTGCAGGGACGCTCTTTACGAGCGGTAACAAACGTAGAAATTTGTCATACTGCACCAATTTTAAAAATGATTTGAAAATAAAAAAGAATAATAAAAACCAATATTTGTTGTCTTTTTATATCAAAATAATTTTTAATGATTAATGTCCATTTCCCATGGCCTATAAAGATACGAAGTGAAAAAATTAGTGAGTCCGAGGACACCACATTTAAATTATGAACAACTGTTTGTTATTCGACTAAATAATTATATTCATGGTAATATCTTACCAAACAGATTATTGTTTAGTGAAAAAAGGAGAAATCGAATTAATTTTCAAATGTGTTTTACGGAACTATATTTTACGATCGCCAAGCAACGAGACAAATCAACATGGCTGTTCTCTTTATATGGTTCTACAATAAGAGTTATCTCGCTTTAAGTGTTCCAACCACATTAATACACCGACTTTCGGAAAATTAATAATACCTTTTTGTGGGTAAAAATAATGTAAACATAAGGATTGAATGTCACTTTGAATGCTGTCATCGAGGTATGACTGCATCAGCTCACGTTCAAAGTTAACATGAATCACTTCGCGATTCACTTACTTTGAACGCGAGCTGATGCAGTCATACCTCGATGACAGCATTCAAAGTGACATTCAATCCTTAAGTGAACAAAGCTATGTCTTTATTATTTTATTTTCTCGAAATAAGAAGTGACTTTCATACACTTGGTAAACATGTACGAAAGTCACTTCTGTCACAGTTTAAGATTTCAAAGTTGTTGACTAGATTGACATTTCCAAAATACTATACATACCGAACGTTTTTGTTTGCGCAATAGGCTGCTAGGTTCTGATTAATATCTTAGCATTTTAATATCATCATCGATAAATTAGCTTAACCCGTCCCTTCCCAACATTGACGATTTGACATTTGTAACCTTGACATATGCGCCTTGGTATGTGATACATTGTCGTGATTGGTTTCTATTTGTGGCGAACACAATTTTGGAACGGAGTCTCGGACAAAAGGACGGAAAGACAGACAGTGTGGTCCCTACATACCCCATAAACTTCGTATACATGTGCAACCTACATTTTCATAGTACAAAGTTATTATAGTCTACAACCTGAAATTCGTAATTTTTACACGCATGCTTTATATGCCATTGCATTTATTACAAATAAAGAAAGACGTCACATTTTTAGAATATTTATTTCATTTTACATGTACTTTGATAGGAGATCTGAAATGTTATGTCCAGTTGATTCTAACATCTTATATGATGTAAAACTTAAACGTAACACAAAGTCTTGATTTCAACACAAAGAAACGATTTTGAAACCATACATGTAAATATGTTCGGTCTTGACAACACTGTTAAAATGCTATTGTAATGTTAAGGTAACATTAAGGAACCATTTGTTACTCGTCTTTAAAATGATGCATATACATGCATACATACGAAGACGGTATTATTCATCTCGTTGCACTCTATTTAAATCGATGTAACATCCCAGAACCGGGGGTATCGGTGACAGTAACATAGTATACATATACACGTCTTGGATTTGTTGTGAACATCGCTCGGAGTCTGTGGATGTAAGGGAACTGTTGTAACATCTTATAAACTGGTTAGTTATTCTGAAAAAAAGAAAAAACACGAAAAGATTACATCAATGAGGAATCGATTAGTTTCTCGGAGTCTGTGAATGTAAGAGAACTGTAGTAACGGTTAGTTATTTTGAAAAAGAAAATATGAAAAGATTACATTTATGAGGGATCTATTCAGTTTCGACAGTGATTGATTCATACCTAGGGTCAAAATGCAACTCAAATAGCAAGGATTCCTTAATATTCAACAATTTTAAGCTTATTTTGGAACTGTTGCATAAGAGAGTTTTTAGTTTTTCATGAATTTTACATAAAAGATATCTATGGCAATATGACTTGTCATCAACATTAGAGACAATTACATTATCACATTAAGGTTATATAGGGTCCACGGTGAATGAAGCCCGTTTGAAGCTTATATACCCAAGCCGTATGGGCTATGGCAAAATGTTCAAATGAAATATTCAAGATTAGCATACCAAACTTCTCAAAACACAAAAAAGGTGTCAATGAAATAGATGACAGAAAATACTACAGAATATACTTCAGTAAGAGGGTTTGACACAGTTAGTAGGTAAGAGTAGAATTAATTACATTTTGCTGAAACAACGGTGGTACTGTCATTTGGAAGTGTACGTGTTTTGCTGTAGCGAACCTATGGGGCATTAAGTTTGAGGACTCGGTCCTTCACATGCATTAAAGCAATGGACAAGATGACGATGCGTTAATGTACTACACTAAAATAGTGCTTTTGACTTGCATACATAAATGACACTCATAACATAACATATTATGATTTGTGACCTTTCGCATATTCTGTTATACTGTAAAACACTTTATTTTCGTGGCATGATATTTTCGCGATATGTGTATCAAAGTCATTTCGCGGCATGAAATTTTCGCGATATCCTGGTGTGAGCCCAATCCCATCATGAGCCCCTCACGTAAAAGTCCATTCATATTTATTCGATCAAATTCATTTTCGCGCATACTAGTATTATTTTTCGCGATTATTTATAAACTCGCGAATTACGCGAAAATAACATGCACGCGAAAATTTCATGTTTTACAGTATTTCCCAGTAGTTTATATGTTAATACATGTACTTAGATAAATCATTTTGTGCGAAAAGGGTTCTGTATTTCACCAATATCCTCTATCATAGTGAAACTAAAGTGGTATACAAGTGTTTAATATTTACCTCTGTAGCTGAGCAATCCCCTCATTGAATGACTGATTCTGGACAAAG
Organism: Anadara kagoshimensis; assembly: GCA_021292105.1. Taxonomy (NCBI): domain Eukaryota; kingdom Metazoa; phylum Mollusca; class Bivalvia; order Arcoida; family Arcidae; genus Anadara; species Anadara kagoshimensis. Next base: position 13,417,604 of record CM037873.1, read on the forward strand.
TAAGCCTTGTAAAACACTTGTAAACAGTCATCTGGTGGCGGTATACACATTGTACTAAAGTTGTGAAAATTGAGCAGAGCTGCAAAAAAGGGAATACATAAGAAAATTGTAATCAAACACAAACATACCGATCCATGTCCAAATTACAATCCCAAAGCCAAATAAAAACCAAAAATAAATATACTAATCCATGTCCAAATTACAATCCCAAAGCCAAGTAAAAACCAAAAATAAATATACTAATCCATGTCCAAATCACAATCCCAAAGCAAAGTAAAAACCAAAAACAAACATACCAACCCATGTCAAAATTACAATCCCAAGGCAAATCCAAAATAAAAAATCCATGTTCAATCCATGTCAAAATCTCAATCCCAAGGCAAATCCAAAATAAAAAATCCATGTCCAAATTACAATCCCAAAGCAAAGTGAAAACCAAAAACAAACATACCATTTCATGTCAAAATCTCAATCCCAAGGCAAATCCAAAATAAAAAATCCATGTTCAATCAATGTCAAAATCTCAATCCCAAGGTAAAGTCAAAATAAAAAAACCATGTCCAAATTACAATCCCAAGCAAACAATTTGAAGACTGGCAAATTAAGTTAAAGTGAGACCGTGTGCTTCTGAAGAGTAAGCATCTCCTGTTTAGCTAGCTACACTGTAACATTTTTTATGCTTAAATGTTATATTTCGCTGATGAGGCTTAAACCTTATGGTACGTTATTTTGGGCGTAAATTCATTGAAAATAAAAGCAATGTACAAGAAAAATAACTTGACAACCACTGCCAAACAAACCCGTTTTGTGCTTCCGTAAGCTTTCAACATTGTAAAGCACACTTTTCTAGGTCGGTTTAATATGTCTTTCATTATATTAGGTCTTTAAAATATCATTAGATCTTACAACAAGTTATTTTCAACTAATGCTTTAAAGTCTATAATAAGTTTCCCCGAATAAGTTTGAAAATATGACGTTTAAAAAGTATCAAACGTTATGCTACGAGTTCACCAATGTCCACCTTAAAATGGGCACACATTTATAAATCGTGACTTTGGCTTTTGCTGACGAACATACAAAAAATAATAACACTGTATATATTGTATCCATAATACCTGTTAATATTTGCTGTCGTAGGTTCCTTTTTTCACATGTAATCGTGTGATTTCGGACTGCGTTCATGATGTCGCCGCTATTCTGACAACCTCTAGTAATCTTTTCTGTAAGAACCTTTTGTTGCATACAGCTAGTGACTGTGGGCCAAAAAGAACTATAACAAAATAAAACAAATAAATTTACAATTTTATGGCAAACGTAACATTAACTACGAATTTGTTAAGGTTACTCTTTTCCCATAACGACCACTGCGGTAGCTCAGTTGGTAGAGTGCTCGCTCCATAAGTGGGAAGTCGTGGGTTCGAACCCCGGCCGGGTCTGACCCAAGACTTGAAAGTGGGTAGTGAATGTTCTTTCGCCAAGCACTCGGCATAACGAAAGTTCTTTCGGATGGGAACTTAAAATAAACGAGGTCCCGTGTCTTGGTAGGCTTGACACGCTAAAGAACCTGCTGTATACTGCCATCAGCGCAACGCACAGGCAAAATTTCCGCACCTTCGCCTATAGTTGGCGACGTCTCGATATAAGTGTAATATTCTTGACTGGGACGTTAAACACCATTATTCAACTTAAATCTTTTCCAATAACGAGAGCGTTTTAAGGATCCCGAAGGTCACCGACTGGAATATTGTAAACGTATGTATTTTCGCGGCGTACTAATTTTCGCTGATTTTGCGATCGTTTGTTTTCCGCGAAATTTTAATCTGTCAATTGCGATACAGTGCATATTTTTAAAAAATCGCAAAAATTTCATTACGTAGATTTGTTTAAACTTATATGCAACTCGAAAATAAATACACGCGAATTATTAGTTATTTTATATGTTGCAACTCTCAGCTAATATGCCATTCATGTTATATATTGTGAATTGTATTTAATTCATATTGACGTAACTTTGTGATCATGAACTAACAAAACTGAAGCATGTATACATCATTTGAAAAAATTATCTGGCTGGCAAAAATTACTTTATCGGCCATTTTTGAAACATTTTAAAATAACGTATTAATGACATTTGCTCAAAACAGGTTCACTAGAATCAGAAAGAAATGCTTTTGAATACTAAAAATAATCAAAATATAAAAGAAAAACATACAATGAAAGCGTATAATTATCAGTCAGTTTGTACTAAAAAATGAATATTTTTCAATATCAGTAGAAAATCTGACAATCACTTACCTACATCTCTCCTGTAGTTGTTGTTTTACGTAATCTCTACTGATATACATGCCTGGCGTGGTAACTCGAGGGTTGTATTGGGACATAGCTTCATGGTAACACGACATATACCACTCATTTGGTCCACTCCATGTATCACAAAAATCACCATATGTTCCACCTAATATAAATGAGTGAAAATAATAATAAATTTCAAAAAGTTTGAAGTCGAATAAGGCTAAATAAAGTGTGTAAACTAGTCTAAACAAGCTTTTGAATTAACATAAAGCTGCAAAAAGTATACAAACAAAAAATTATCTAATGTAAAATATTTATCCTCAACTATATCCGACTCAGTAAAACCACATTTAATCAATAGAATAATTTATTATACAATATGAACATAAAAAGGTACACATTATACCAAACAGTGAATATGTATATACATTCAGCAAAACCTCGGCAAAAACCCTTTCACCATTTTGAAGACCAAAATCTACATCTTTATGTTTTTCTTTATAAACCTCTTTTATAACTCTAAATATTGAATAAACAAATAGTAACAATGTATTAAAGTTTTAATTGATTTGTATTGTTATCAAAAGAATTTTGATAAAACTAATAAATTTTAAGATACTTACTTGGCATTAGTAACGGCAAAACTAAGATAATCAGCCAGTATCTCATCCTGTAAAGTCAGTTTAGTCTTCAAGTTTTCAATATAAAATAACGAAAGAATGTTTCTGTTATAATATATATACTTATGTAATAAAAAAAACCTTACACATCCTGTAGATAGAAAAGTAATACATCATTGTTTAGTGTCAAAATTAAGTACAATTTGGAAAGCCAATTAACATCATTAAGTTAAAGTATAATATAAAAACAGGATTTTCCATTAATGGCTTGCATACGTCATTGCATTTATTCCAGCCAATGGGTGCAGTCTTGCGCCATCGTTTTGTCGTATTGCGTCTGAGAATCAGCACATCCGCCGCTATAGAGGATGTAGGTGTTCGTGACCAAACTTACGTAGCACTGACAAGAGCAATGCTTTTCTATAGTCATCGTCATAAGTCGTCACGGCGAGACGTATGATTATCTCTATATCCAAAATTATCCTGGACATATTTGGCGTCTCGTGCATAGTTCCATTGCATCCTTTTTAAATTACTAATAACTTACTTTTCCGGAGCATCCGGTTTAACTTCTCCGGTGGAAGTTCACGTGTTTAATCTCATGTGGCGGATGTAGCTTGCTCAACAGGAAGTGCTGACCCTTCTGGACCACCGGCTCCCTTTACTTGCTATCAAAAAATGTTTTTCCTTGTTTTTATTTGTTTTATTTGAACATGGAATGGTATATATTTTTTTATTTTTATAGTGTCAGGGTAATAGTTTATCTACTGACATGTTCATCAACAATAAATGTAAGGCATGTATATATTGAAAATCTAGGATCACATTGGTACTCACTTGATTTCAGATGCTGCTTTCGGATCGAGGGGCCTTTCAGTACTTTTGTTGGCACTATTTGGATAAAAACTAAAATGCTGCAATAACACGCGTGTTGACATGACATTCGAGGCTTAAGTAATTAAATTAATAACGTTTAATGATGAATACTCTATCATTTCAACAGCTTTAGACATTGATAGATCATAACTAAATTGAAGGTATAAGAATATGACATTTTATTGATACATAAAATAATTTAAATGAGGAAATAGTCGTCAAGTTATAATGGTATATAAATGAAGAAAATTACTTATAAACAAATAAAAATTCTTGGCAGGAAAAATTAAGTTTTTATGTTGAGAATACTGTCATATTATATTGCAAGGAGTTTACAACCCTAACGCAATTCATACTTTATGCGTCAAATTTTAACGAAAGTTCTCTGTATAGCATTAAGTGACCGAGTCAGAGGGCTTTGTTGCAACCGCTATTGAAATAACGACCACTATTGAAATAGTTATTTCAATAGCGGTTGGGAATGCACTGAAATCACGAACACTATTAAAATTGGAATAATTATTTCAATAGCGGTTGTTATTTCAGTGCATTCTCAACCGCTATTGAAATATTATTTCAATAGTGGTCGTTATTTCAATAGCGGTTGTAACAGGGCTTCTATCCGCCTATAGCTAGAGTCGAATCCCATTTATATATGAGGTGGGGTTTTTTTTTACTTACTGAAGGCTGTGGGATTTCTCGGAAAACACCGATTTTCCGCACCATTTATGCATAGAATTGGCCCAATGAAAATCTTTATAATCTGCATAATGTCTTCAAGTCCTATAAACTTATAACAACCCTCAAAAATACATCCAAAGGAATTTTGATTTTAAAATCTTCAATTTACAATCTTAGTTAAGAAATGACTATAATATTTCATCGTAGAAGACGCTTGGTTGATTGCATAACACAGAAATCGTCAGGAAAAACCAAAATAATGTCAGAGTTGTCCCTCTTTATGTTTAGAAAAACATGTTCTCTATATTTTATTGATATAGTTTATTCAAACTTGGATATAATTCATTCTTATCATTTCTGTTTTATTTACATGGATTAGGATTTGCTCTCAGTGAGTCATATTAATATGGACGACGCACAGAGACATTTAATTCCTATACATACTCCGATGCCATTTATACTTGCTTCAGCAATTGTTCTTTATAAATTCCAATAAATGCAGTACATGTTTCAAAAATTAATAATTGAAGTATTAGAAATGAAAATAATTGTTCTTTTTGTTATAGTTAAATGGACATTTTGCACATGTAACTTGATTTGCAATGCGAATTATGAAGTGTGCAAAATTTTCAAACATTCTATTTTTCCATACCAAAAAGACATATTCAATCCATTTCAATTATAAACAAGGCAATAAAAGACGAGCTTGTGTCGGATTGTATGACATTCAACTCAAGTTTTGTCTTTTTCTGTCATCTTTTACGTAACACTTTTATCTGTGTACTAGTATTTTTCTGTTTAATTATTGCAGGAAAGTTTCCGTATAATTTCAAGATGATATCAAAATCTATAACTATTATATACATGTTCATATTAAACGTGGAAAACTTTATCACTGAAAGAGTATGTTATCAAATTAAATACGAAAACAAACATACCAATTCATGTAGAAGCAAAGAAAACTTTGAAACTGAGAAGCTAAGTTAAACACGTAAACTTCCACCAGGGAAGTGAGTCCGGGTTAAAAACAAACATACTAATCCATGTCCGAATCACAATACAGAAGCAAAATAAAAACAAACATACTAATCCATGTCCGAATCACAATCCAGAAGTAAAGTAAAAACGTTGGAACTGACAAGTTAGGTTAGACACGTGAACTTCCACCATGGAAGTGAGGCCGGCTGCTCCGGAAGGGTAAGCACCTCCTGTTTCGCTGGCTACACCCGCAATGCGTGTGTGATCAAAATTGAGTGAAAGAATCCTTGGGACGACAAATATATCCAGGGAAATCCTGGACACAGAGACATCAAACTTATCAACAATACTGTGATGACGACCATTAAACTTTTTATACAATTTATATAAGTATAGACATGTTGTATGAATAGATGGAAGATTGCATCATGTAGTACAAAACTGTTGACTGTGCATAGATGTACATTAGATACTAAAACATCTAAAACAAACTTTCAAAAACAGTACATTCCTGGTATTCCGCAGTCTATTGATTAATGTAAATAAAACATATCTAGTAAACATTAAATTGTATTGAAAGTTATTTTGTAGTTCACTAGTTGTTTTCGATGAAGGGAAAGTTGTCTTTTAAACATGGATGTGTTAGAGACGCACAAGGCGAAATAAACAAAGTCGTTTTGTAAAAATCATTTTTACATCATGCTGAATAATTAGTTTAATTGAAATAATACATTTTTAAACAATAATGACTTAATGATACATGTACATGTACTTGTCATTTGGATACTTTAATATCTATATTTTTTTAAATTAGTAAATGACATTAAGCTAAAGTAATTCACTTCAACTTTTGTACTAAAAACCATCACTACTGAGACGATTAACAATCAAATTAGTTCGTTTTCTTGGAAACCGAAGTTGACAACCATTTATTACATTTTCTCCATGTAAATATAAATTCCAACAGTCTGTATAATTCAGATATCCAATAAAAGCAACGATGAGTATATGTAATTTTAACAAACAAATCAAGGCATGTTGTATGATAAAATACTGTGAGTTCAACTGTTAATCCTTATATCTGCTATTTGATAGGCGGCAGTGCGTGTATTTTATGATTTCTCGATGACTTCTCGTAATGATCGTTTTCTAAAGATTGTGATTTTTGTGTCTGTCTTTGGTATTCGTTTCCATCTACAAAAAGCAAACCACATTGTGTTACGAATATGTTGTAAAATAACTGATTAAGAACTTTGTTATACAAAACAAACACATATTCTTTTTCTTATTAGAAACTTGGACTTTGCATCGAGACTCATTGGAAATACATACAAGGTATAACTTGTATACTCAGACTATATAGAATGTGTTTTTACGTGTTCCACAACAGGACAATTTAAAATTAAACCTTTGACCTTGAAACTGTATGATCTAAATGTGTGATAAATGGATCAAAATATATCCGAATTTGTTAAGGTTATGTGCAAGACCCTTCATTGATCACCCAGAATTATTGACGTGAACTCTGTTGATCAAAAGAGCCTGTAGTATTGTTTGTAGTTATCACATTGTATTTATACAAATGGTTTGTTTTCGTAATTAAAGTGTCTCAAATTTAATTATCCCATATGACATGTACCTTTTGTTTTTGAAAAAAAGGTCCAAAATCATATTTTGAAATAAACATTAACAATAAAAAGTAAAAATTCAATAACGTATAATTCAATAAAACCATTAGGTGATCTACACACCTGTTTTGGGCTGGTTTGGTTTTAATTTCCCTGGCTTATTTTTACCATTTTGACTAAATACGCATTCCTTTAAGACTATCGCTATCAGAACCATACAAGAATATATAAATATGAAGACACCAATTGTTAAGCCTGCAACAAACCCGGCGTCAACCCGACTTGATGATGTTGCTGCTGTTGTAGTCGTCGTCGTCGTCATAGTAGTAGTCTGTCCACTAGGGCATGCTAAAAGAAAGGTCAAGATATTTTGATTTTTTTATCTAAAGTTGAATGTATTGTAAGCAACGCGCCGATAGCATTATTTAAGTAACAGGAATATGGAATTTTGAATGGATTGTTAAACAAATTTTATGGTTCTGTAATGGCATGAATGGATCACATGTCTACACATGTAGGTTTTTTCTGTAGACAATAATTAAAAACAAACATACTAATCCATGTCCGAATCACAATACAGAAGCAAAATAAAAACAAACATACTAATCCATGTCCGAATCACAATCCAGAAGTAAAGTAAAAACGTTGGAACTGACAAGTTAGGTTAGACACGTGAACTTCCACCATGGAAGTGAGGCCGGCTGCTCCGGAAGGGTAAGCACCTCCTGTTTAGCTAGCTACACCCGCAACGTATGTAATCAAAGTTATATGAAAGGAATATGGAACTATCAGACGTCAAATATATCCCGGGCAATCCTGGACACAGAGACATCAAACTTATCAACAATACTGTGATAACGGTCATAAATCAGTTTTTCCAAATAGTTCAAACTGTTATGTTTTCTTTTACACTTAGGCTTTGGCATTACGTAAGTGGTTGAAAAATCATTAACAAATTCCTTTTTAATTTATAAAGATGTACATATAATGCTTTTAGCTCCAGTGGGGTTATAACGATGATGCGTATTTATACATTACCTGTCCCCGTTAAGGTAGCCGTAGCTCCATTCGTAGGTATAACAGTTGCAGTCTGCCCGACCTGACAACTTTTAGGAGAGACGCTACTCACTACATTTGATCCTGATACTTCAACTACCTGTTACAAAAAATAACAACATAGAAGTGTATTACGTCACCAGTAACCATTGAACTGTCTAGATATGGCGTTTTAGTACTATTACTTACATTGCCATGCAAAGTAAAATAATCATAACGCGCTAATAATTTCGTCTTTTTTTGAAAATTAATTTTTATTTTTAAATTCAAAAATATATTTAAATCACTGAAGTTTACGACATGTACTTCCAATCGCTTAGACATATTGAATATTTATGAAACAATCATTGTCATCTTGAGTCAATGTAATGTAATAAAAGCAAACATACTAATCCATTTCCGAATCACAACCAAAAGAGAAAAATAAAAACTTTGGAACTGACAAGTTAAGTTAGACACGTGAATGGGAAGTGAGGCCGGGTGCTCCGGAAGGGTAAGCAACTCCTGTTTAGCTAGCTACACCAGCTAGTTAATTTGGTGATCGATACTGCAACAGAATTATCTCTGTGAATTAGGGCAACCTCAAATGGAATCGCGAAATCATTTAGCATTAAAAGGCGGATTATAAAACAATTCTAATCATCATAATAATGATTATATAAACGCATAATAGTAGAGATCTAAAACAGACATACCAATCTATGTCAGGATTAGTTTAAAATAGTCGTAAATAATTAATTTTACTAATTTAATTATATAATATAAAGATTATACAACACTTACAAAGCAGGCAAATCTGTAATAATTGGAGTTATCTATCGTACCCGGATTTATAGTATATGTATAATATGTAGAACCACTGCTTATGCTAGCCACACAATGGACCACACCTTCAACTGAACAGATGAAATGCACATTTTTATGTTATCATGTTCCATTTCATAAACATAGCTTAATTAATTTCCGAAAAAACACTTGGATCATGAAGCCAATGTAGTTCATAAACAACATTAAAAGAACGAAAACAATGATACAATACAAAACCAAACCACCTCAATGACTTTGCAACCGCGCTCATAGCCAAACTTTTTGAAGAACAAAAATCCATTTATTCATGTTTTTCTTTACATGTCCTTCAAATGTCATCGTACCCTCCCTTTTTTAAAATCTTGCAGAACAAATGGAGCCAATGAATTGAGATTTTAATGTACGTTAATCAAGTTTCATTCACAAAAGCAATAGGATAATTTGTGTCTAAAACATTTACTTGGTCATTCCTACACCATTAATTTTAAAGAATTAAAGAACTTAAGCAACATTACAGACACTAAATCAACCACTTTATCTAACATTAGACTAGTTTTTCTACGAAATACAAGTTTTATCAAACACGCATGATACAGAATCTTGTATCACCACACTGTGGTGATACAACATTGGCGGTAAAGTGCACATGCACGTTCTCATTGTGACCTCATTAGGGAGAATGTAGAACAAATGTTACAACATAGTTCAGTGGTTTTCTGTGGTAAAATGTAATTTTTTCACATTAAGTATTGTTTTTTAATTATTTTAAATAACCTAATTGGAAATGTTAGATAAAATATTATACACACAGTTTGTATATAATATGTATATATTTGTAATTATTATTCATTTCTATTTGACACTTTGATCTTACTTGTAAATGCTACATTAGTGCTACAGGCTGTATAATCAAACGTCATGGTTGTCTGTGTGGTACAAACGTCCCAGTTAGAGTTAGACCCACAGTGAGAACTGCCGTCATTATATGTGTAAGTAAATGTTCCCAAAAACGGGGGTGGACATTGCTGTTTTACGTTGTTGATTTCACCTAAAAATAAAAAATATATATAGTTTTTATAAACATATACCAATGTGGGTTATTAAGATTGTTAATCAGTTGATTTTTCTTACGCTGCATAAAACAACCTTACTTGTTTTCAAAAATTTCTAATCCGGTAGTTCATGTTCTGCTCATCAGGCTGATATTTCCAATACCTTTAACTGCGCTTTGTGTTTGTTAATGTTGCAACAGTTTCACTTGTTTTTCAATGTTCTTACAACTGCAATTTGGTGTTTAACAATGTTGTTACGATATTATTATTCTTGTTTGGAGTTCTGTCCTCAATAGTGACTACATGATTTTGTAATTATGGTAAAATCACACGTGATTCACGAATATTTGTAATAAAGTTATTGCATAAATTCAGTTCATGTCCAAATCACGGTAAAATCAATGTAAAACTTTGAAAACTGACAAATTAAGTTAAAGATATGGACTTGCACCAGGGAAATAAGAACCGGTGATTTGAAACGGTAAGTATTTTCTAATTTATGAAACACGATTTTCGTGCCCAGAGTAGTAGTGCATTAGTGCTCTAACAAGACATCGAACCGTTTTTTATCTCGTATGGTGAACTATGTCAGCTATGTTTAACTATGTAAGTCACCGGGTCCTTCGACATAGACTTGAAAAAAGGCTAGTGTGGCACGTTAAAGAACCCTCCCTGCATATTACTTTGAACGCACTACAAAGGTTAAAAATTGTGTCATTTCAACTTGAGCTGGTGGCGTTTTGATATAAGTTAAATAGTCTTGACTGGGACATTCATTTAATCTTATAACTGGCCTTATCATAACCCACATTCACGTCATAACAATTAATAAAAATTATTATTATAACAAGATTCAATATATTCGAAGCAATTGCACACCATGATATATTTATAAACATAGAAGTGGATAGTCATTTATGTGTCATTTGTGTCATTTATGTGTCATTTATGTGTCATTTATGTGTCATTTATGTGTTTTAATGTTTTTATTGGGTTTTTACTATAATTATGTATATGTACCTTGTTTTACCATCATGTTGAATTCTTCCGTTGTTGGTCCACTTGTCGGAGAACAAACAGTTGACGCTGTTGATGGCTGAGGTTGTGATGATGGGATTACGTATGTTCGCTCATTAGCCGCAGTGTTCTGCCGATCTTAGCCCAGAACAATATATAAAAAAATAAAATTTTAATGTTATTTCGTGTATCAAATATCACAATTTATTTTAACCATCAATCATTAATTAAACATAATAACATTAACTTGAACATATTTAAACACCCAACATACGAAGTTCTAATGAAAAATATGGAACAAAGGTTCTGAATTGCTCTTTATTCATGTTATTTGAACTTGTACATTTGGCGTACTTGTCCATAAAGGCTACTTTTACTGGTTCCCTCGTGTGGTCCTTTATAGACAGGATTGACTGTAACTGCAAATTCTAAAAAGTCATATAGAGTCATACCATATATAAGTGTATTAAAATTAAATGTTCATATAGAGTATGCCAGTCAGTATAAATTCGTATCTTTATCACCCGTGAATACAATACTGCCCATGGCAGGAAACTTGATGATGCCTAGCCGTGCGAGTCAGAATGATGTTTTTGGTACCATTTACAAAACAGATGATAGAAACATAAGAACGGAAAATGTTTGTGTCGATATAATAATTATTTGAAAAAATTCTTAAATATGTGAAAGAGTACTGTTCTACAGATATTTAACATTATTGAAAAACGTATTACAATTATTACTGGATCAATGTATGACTCTTGTATATATATATATATACCAGCAATATTATTCAAGCAATTATGGTATTTAAATTCACTTACCTGCTCGAACATAATAATAAAAGGAATTATCTGTCACTCTTGTCCAGTGTATGCACAGATATGCATAATACATCACACCAAAATCCAATGCAAATTGATTTGTCGATCTGAAAATACAGTGTTTCCAATATTTATTTTTGATTTTGCTCACTAAATTAGATATATTTAGTTAAGATGTATCGGCAGATTTTAATTATTGCACTGTGGTACTACTGACAGCCGGATCACTCTAGACGACCTGTGTTGCCCATCACTACTGACGCTGTATTGTATGCATTTGTCTAATTTCTAGCATGCAAACAGTGTGATTTTATGTGCCGACTGACTCACGAGAAAGTGGTTGCACAGTGGCTGCTTCACCGCTCAATTATTTTAACACTGAGTTAGTTAACAGCAATATGAAATGGTGAAATATGCTGAAAAACACAACACACTTGTGATATTTGAAACCTCTATCAAATACGTCATGTGCATGTGTTGCCTTTTCTTTCTTGTATTGTCATGATAAATGGTCGTTTGTGTCATTGAGTTGTGTTCTTGGTTGCGCTGACTGTGTCCAAGTACATCTCATTTTTAAAAAATCTATTTTGTATATTAATAGTAAAAAGTCGTAAGAATTTGTAATAATTTTAAGTAATTTACGATTTGAACTTGATAAGATGTATATAAAGCTGACAGTTACAGGTGTTATCTTTGTGAGAAGAACAATGGAAGAGATTTCATCCTGAAAATTCATTATCCTAATAAAGAGTAAGTTAGGGGTGGAAATTTACGTGTCTACCATAACTTGTAAGTTCCACATTTTTTAATTTGCTTCTGGTTTGTAATTCGGACATGGATTAGTATGTTTGATTTTGATTAGCATGATGTATTGCTTTCCTTACAACTTAATGTACAGTACCCCGATGTATTCAGGCCATTGAGTCTGAAGTTTAACGCCGTATGCCGCGATCCACGTATTGATTCTACTTTAGATCTACCCTTTTTAGTTTAATCATAAAATACATTCAAAAAGTTGTGTATTGTTAATTGTCATATACCACTTTTTGAATGTATTTTATGATAAAATTAAAACAGTGGAATATCATACAATTACTTACCTGAACACTAAATAGTTGTTTGAAGTATCTTCTAGAACACAAGTCCATGACGTAACGGTATTTGCTGACATCACTCTTGTCCATCCTGTTACAGTAAGTTGTGACCTATCTATGGTCAAATCTCCCGTTATAGTACTGTCGTACCATAGAGAATCCCAGGACAATGGAAATGTACATTGGCTATCTTAAATAAAGCAAATTAAAATGAATTTAAACAATTGTTCAATATGGCATTTACTAAAATACGCCAAAGCCAAATTGCCTCATCATTCTCCAAGCATGTAATGCATACCTAATGTATAGTGTCATTTGCTAGTAAAGCTCCCGTGTAATAGAGCTACTTTGGGCACGATGTCTTAGTGTATCCTGTTCGTTAAAGCCACACAGAGCTCTATCTGTCAACAACGGGTACGCCACTTTAACAAATCGAGCCCACCCCATCCCACCCCACCCCAGGCAATTTTGTGTGACGATGGTGGTCACTAGCAACATAACTACTTTACCATTTAAATGGAGTGTTTTGGACACTTATTCACTGAACTTTTATTATAATCACTGACACGCCTATTTTACTGATTTGGCGACTCAAGGTGAACCTATTCATCATCATCATCAGTTGGCTTTGATTGCTTATTTTACCAGTTATCATTGAAATAAAAGTTAAAAGCGATGACAATTTTCATATAAAGTAATGAAGTTAATTACTCAAGGTCAACACATTAGTTTTTGAGAAAAGTGAATAACAAAAACTATAAAATGGGTAGATATTTTCTGGAATGCCCTATCAGTACAAGACCACAAGTCTCCATTTTTAATTAGGTAACTAAAGTTACATATAAGTACCATTTCCTTTGCTCATATGACCAATTCACAACTTAAAAAAAAATATTTACCGCAACACGCATCATTATATTAGATCATACCTGCGTGGTGTAATTTGATACACTCCTCCTTCAAAACATGTAATCTATTCTATTAAATGCTCATAATATAACTATTAAGCGTTGTATTACAAACTTTGATATTTTGGTGACAGCTTATTAACTGTAGGTACAAAAGATGCCTGATAGGTTTATAATTATATATCTCAAATGTCGTCTAAATGTAAGGAGAGCCTATAACGTACAGACCTGTATAAAGTTTGACACTGGGCTAACGAAAAGGAGTCGAAGCTCGGCAGCCGAGTGGCCGAGATATGGATAGCTGGTGGTCGAAAAGAGATGGATAGTAGTAGTTAAAAGGTTTTCTAGATCTAGAACGAGGGGTCAAGATGGGCTGTCTATTCAGCATTAACTTGCCATGTTACTGTTAAACTTTCGACAGGCCTGTACTGTACATAAACTATATTGTGACGTTAATCGTTTTTAACATCAGCGACCCGTAATATTACCCAGCCTATTAATGCCAGGTGTGACGGTATTTAAATTATTATGACTGATATGCTAATTACAAAATTATATGTCATTTTGTATTTCGCGTCTCCCTGCTTCGTGACATATAATACCACACATTTGATAAACGCGACAGTAATTATTCCGCAGTAAAATATCACTACGCAATTATATTATGGAACTTGCGTTCAGGCCTAAATAAAAAACATACCGGTTCATGTGCAAATCACAAGTTCCAAAACTCAAACGCAAACATACCGGTTTATGTCCAAATCACAAGTTCCAAAAATCAAACGCAAACATACCGGTTTATGTCCAAATCACAAGTTTCAAAACTCAAAAGCAAACATACCGGTTTATGTCCAAATTACAAGTTCCAAAACTCAAACGCAAACATACCGGTTTATGTCCAAATCACAAGTTTCAAAACTCAAACGCAAACATACCGGTTTATGTCAAAATTACAAGTTCCAAAACTCAAACGCAAACATACCGGTTTATGTCCAAATTACAAGTTCCAAAACTCAAACGCAAACATATCGGTTTATGTCCAAATCGCAAATCCAAAAATTAACACAGACATACCGGTTTATGTCAAAATCACAGATTTCAATACACAAACACAAACATACCGGTTTATGTCCAAATCGCAAATTCCAAACATCAAACACAAACATACCGGTTCATGTCCAAATCGCAAATTCTAAAAAATCAAACACAAACATACCGGTTCATGTCCAAATCGCAAATTCTAAAAATCAGACACAAACATACCGGTCAATGTCCAAATCGCAAATTCCAAAAATCAAACACAAACATACCGGTCAATGTCCAAATCAAATATTCAAAAAATCAAACACAAACATACCGGTTCATGTCCAAATCACAAATTTAAAAAATCAAACACAAACATACCGGTTCATGTCCAAATCACAAATTCCAAACATCAAACACAAACATAGCGGTCAATGTCCAAATCACAAATTCAAAAAATCAAACACAAACATACCGGTTCATGTCCAAATCGCAAATTCTAAAAATCAAACACAAACATACCGGTCAATACTTAAATCACAAATTCAAAAAATCAAACACAAACATACCGGTTCATGTCCAAATCACAAATTAAAAAAATCAGACACAAACATAGCGGTCAATGTCCAAATCACAAATTCCAAACATCAAACGCAAACATACCGGTCAATGTCCAAATCACAAGTTCCAAAAAATCAAACACAAACATACCGGTCAATGTCCAAATCACAAATTCAAACACAAACATACCGGTTCATGTCCAAATCGCAAATTCCAAAAATCAGACACAAACATACCGGTCAATGTCCAAATCACAAATTCAAACACAAACATACCGGTTCATGTCCAAATCGCAAATTCCAAAAATCAAACACAAACATACCGGTCAATACTTAAATCACAAATTCAAAAAATCAAACACAAACATACCGGTTCATGTCCAAATCACAAATTAAAAAAATCAGACACAAACATAGCGGTCAATGTCCAAATCACAAATTCCAAACATCAAACGCAAACATACCGGTTTATGTCCAAATCACAAGTTCCAAAAAATCAAACACAAACATACCGGTTTATGTCCAAATTGCAAATTCCAAAAATCAAAAACACAAACATACCGTTTCATGTCCAAATTGCAAATTCCAAAAATCAAACACAAACATAACGGTTTATGTCCAAATTGCAAATTCCAAAAATCAAAAACACAAACATACCGGTTTATGTCCAAATCGCAAATTCCAAAAATCAAAATTACAAACATACCGGTTTATGTCCAAATCACCATCTAAAACAGTCCAGTAAGATTTTATAAACTGACAGATTAAATTAAACACGTGAAGTTCTACTAGGGAAGTGAGGCCGGATGCTCCGGAAGGGTAAACACCACCTGTAAATGAGTTTAAATACATGTATTTCAGCTGTATCATTTGGTTAAACCTTCCCGTTAAGTTCTTTTACTTTGGAGGTCATAGCTTGTTAATAAAATTTGCTATTTACCATGGTCAGCATACCTTAAATCCTTCTCCGAGACCCGTCTAAATTGAGACGTTTTCTTATAAACTTCAGTTCATATTTAGTATGTACTTTACTGGCTTCTGGTTTGTTATTGACAAGTTCATGTTATACAACTGAAGTTATTTCAGTTATTACCCTTCCGGAGCTCCCGGTCTCACTTCCCCTGTGGAAGTTCACATATTTATCTTAATTGCCGGTTTTAAAGCCTTTACTTTGCTTTGGGATTGTGATTTGGACGTTGATTGGTATATGTTTTGATTTAAATTTTTCTTAAAGGTAACAAATCAAATTCCACCTATATACTTGTGGTTCTTTGGCAACTTATAAATGTCCGATTTCTGAACCGGAGATGACAAAATTCTAAAAGAAATTTGTACATAAAGTACTCTATGAACCCGTTTCTCAGATAAAATAGCTAGGATGGTGGATATCCCCCCCAACATTTAAACTATACCACTATATGCAATATTATCCTAATATGCAATACCTGTACAATACTGAGAGAATTCAGTTGCAACAATATGTGTTAATTTTCCTTGATTCGTACTTTATTAGTTTGCACATAATTATGAGTTTAGTTGTCAATAATTAAAAGTTGACATAGTGTTTTATGTCGTTAATTAGGTGATAAACGACGGCTAAGCAGGTGCAGATTGAATAATATGCGAAGCAACATAAACAGAATCATTAGCCGAGGACACATGTCTTTTTGTACAAATAGAATGGTCAAGATCCGTCTCTATTTTTTGACGTATTCTTACGCTAATTTTCGTTGACCTCACAATATTGTACGTTCTGTAATGACGTTATTGTAAAAAACGACGAAATTGCTACAATGTTTACATTGAACAAAGCTATTCCGATTGTAAATATTACTTTATAGCTTTCATCTTTGGGGGGGGGGGTGTACATGTCGTTTAGTATTGGTAAAGGCTTTAGTCTGCAATTTGTCCAGTATATCAATACAATTCTTACTTACATGACTTTGAAACCTTGGGCATTATCAAGTACATTTACTTCAGTTACATAAGGTTGGTGTTTGATTTCATATAAAACAATTTTTTTTAATTTGTAAATTATGTCACATTAATAGTTATATAAACAATTTGTATGCTCCCAACATCATTTTCAAAATGTACTTAAATTATCTGCTTGCAAATAAATTGTTGACAAAGGGATATTACAAGCCTAGACTTATCAAGGCCCTCAAAACGTTTTATGGGCGCAATCACAGTATTGTTGATAAGCTTCTGTGTCCAGGTTTGCCCTGGATATATTTAACGTCCCATAGTTGCCTGCTCCTTTCACACAATTTCAATTACACACGTGGCGGGTGTAGGTAGCTAAACAACAGGTGCTTAACCTGTCCGGAGCACCAGGTCTCGCTTCCCTGGTGGAAGTCCACGTGTCTAACATAACTTGTCAGCTTCAAAGTTTTAACTTTGCTTCTTCGTTTGTGATTCGGACATAGATTAGTATGTTTGTTTTTAATTTTCTATTAAAAGAGATATACCGGTATCATTTATTCCAAATTCTAAACAAAAATATTCTGAAGATACCATCAACAAAATTATGGACTGTTTTAAAGACAACATATTGTTCCGTTTGGTAATATAATTTTCCAGTAAACAATCGGTATACCAATAGATACAAACTGTACACTATTGCTTGCTGATTTGTTTATTTATTTATACAACAGCATAAATGCAGAACCTAGTTAAATCTGGAGAAAAGACTGTCGCCAAATCATTTAACTCCACGCACAGATATATAGATGACGTTCTTTCGATCCTAAAATTGGAGACTATGTGAATACCATCTATTCTAAAAAGACTGATTTTCTGCTTCATATTTAGACTTATACCTGAATTATGATGCCCACGCAAAGCTACATTTAAGACTTTATGACAAACATGACTATTTCAATTTTCTATCTTCAACTTTCCTGCTACTCCTGCTTCTGATATATTTATTTCCCAATTCATACGCTATGGTAGAGCGTTTTCCCCACTACGGGAACTTTATAGAACGAAACTAGCTGTTACAAATAAATTGTTGACCCAGGGATATTGCAAGCCTTGGTTTATCAAGGCCCACAAAACATTTTATGACCGTCATCACAGTATTTTTGATACGTTTGATGTCTTAACTTAACAGGAGGTGCTTACTTTTCCCGAGCATACGGTACCTCATTATTAATGTTGATTACACACACACGTGGGGGTGTGTATTTAGCTAAACGGGGGTGCCTACCCTTCTTGAGTACCCGGTCTCACTTCCCTGAAAGTTTACATGTTAAATAAATATGTCAGTTGTCAAAGTTTTTACTGGTTTTTTTTGCGATTAAAACATGGACTAGTTTTTTGTTTATGTTTACATGCATCTTGTCTTCAAGTATCTTGCCCATTTATGAATTTACCAGATTGCCAATCGACATTCCAGTGGTAAAAATAAAATGTGTATTTTAAAGAAAGATTCCCAGACCCGAGCTTTTACTAAGGTTTTCCTTTAAAAAATCTGGCAAATTTGAAATTTAAATAATTTTGTTAATTTTTCAAGACATCAAGTTAATGTATATTTGAAGATCACTATAAGCTTATGACATTATATTTTAATTTCGTTGATTTTTTATTTTTAGTATCATGTGATGTCAAAGGTTGTCAGATTTAAGTTAAGAAAATCCTAATGAAAGCCAGAACTTATATTTATTTCAAAATACACAGATACATCAATACAAATTTTTAACAATTAACAAATCGAGTAAAAGTAAAAACTTTTTAGACAGAGATTTACATTGAAATATGATACATTTTTATATTAGATCTTTCTAGTTCAGTGATCCTATTAACACTAGCGCACTGATTGACTTGTAAACACAATAACCTTTCTCTATTGATTTTGTGAACTATTTTCAGTCGATAAATGTGTGACTTGATCGGTAACATTAACTTTCAGATTGAAATGTCAGTTTTAGAAAATTCTCAAATAAATACTTAGTGTATATGAAACTGCAGTGGAATACGAAATCAATACGTGTATGTTAATGTCGAATTATGTTTTATGTCAAATTACCCGTAAGAGAAAACTAATCCTCACACCAGTTAAATCATGTACACCTACGTGTTGCATTTTTTATTTAATTTTTATTTATTTATTTTTTTTATGAAAGAGTTTAAACATTCTTTGAGAAATGACTTAGAAATCGCGATTGAGTCTATGTAGTATTAATTGTAATGTTGTAGTTTGGGTCTTCCAAAAGTACTTCAGTAAATAATCAATGGATACGCAATCATTCCAGTGCCGCGAGCGACTATATGATGATTTTTTTAAATGAATGATCCATGTCCTTACACAATTTTAATTGGTGTTTTACAATGAACAAAAGAAAATCTTTTGATTCTGTTGTATATAAGTCTTACCAATTAAATGCATCTATTTCAGTTTTTTAAAATATTCATTTATTTATTTTATTTTATGGACACAACAATAAAATATGTAGGTAATAGTAGCAGCAGAAATTGTAGTAGTATTCTTATCAGTAGCCTCGATGAGAGAAAATCTTTGTTCTGTTTTCTCATATTATTCGTGTCTTTTGTCATGTTTGGTCGTATTGTCAATTGTCAATTTGCTGTATTTAAGCTACAAATTTCCATTTTGTGATAAAATGTAAGACTAACAAACATTATTTATATATGACGTCAAGATATACTCCCTTATGCAAAGCATTCCTTAGCTAAATTTGGTTAATATATTTTTGTCATTCTGGGTACTGGTATCTTTTCAACATCTGGATATTAAATTTGGTCTCACAATTTTTGTCAAAACACTACTGATGAGGAATTCAATTACGAAACAGCGGTCTATTTCTCTACTGTACTTCCATAAATTGAGTGCACATGGTTTTTACTATTTATTTAAAATGTTTCTATTACAATATCAATAAAATGCATTTAAAATGCACTGACCTGACGAAAGTATATTTTAATTAAAAACATTATTGTTCAGTTCTCCTGTACATAGAGAAAATTTGCGAAAATTTTGGAAATTTGATCAAATTTATACACCAGTTGGGCCTCATTCAAAGTTACATCAGGGCATTTAGGGTCAGGTAGGTCATTGTTGTTCGTGTTTTTTTCAGGTGTGATCATCATGATTATTCCAATTATGACATAACGTTTATAGTTGTCCCAAGTAAGAAGGTACAGAGGGGATAATTTTTACATAGTCATATTTGTTGTTTTGTTCAAAAGTTCAAAAATTGCTCTATGTACATAATTAAGTTCACTTTATCATGAATGAAAAATATTTTTTTCTATTAGGTCAGTATATTTTGTATTAAGTTTTGACAATTTTGTTGTGAGTTTGTTGGAAAATACGACATTATTCTTGCATTTTCCATGTGCACTGAATTTGTGGAAATACAGTAAACTTATAACTGACATATGTAATTTTGCACAGTGCAAACGAAACAATAAAATGAAATAAAATATCCTATTCAATATGTCGGTATCAAAGTCATGGAAATGTTTCAAATATTTAATATATTATGTTGTATTATTATAATTAAACAGATATGTATTCATTTAAAAGTAAAAGTATTTGTTTTACTAAAAATATTTGCAGATAATTTATTGGCATAAATGCTAATGCAATATTTACTTAGTAATTTGTTTTAAAAAGTAGACAAATGATTAATTGATAAAAAGAAAGGCTGTCGATATTCGTCTGAATTGTAATGATATTTATTGATGTATAATGCACAGTATTAGTAATGTAATCTCCATCCTAGTTTTATATCTTGTGGTATTCCAAATGAAATATAATTCAATTAAATAATATCTTAGTTTTTCATATACATGTATGTTAAGAAAAAAATTATGAAAGTGTTTGAAACATAACCAAATTGCCTTTTCTACAAAATCTTAAATTTATATTCTACAAAAAAATATGATACTATGATAAGGCATATTTGTTCATGTATGTACGTAATTGTTTGGAATATTGCCGTGTACATCAAGATAAGAGACAAAATACATATTATGTTGACCTTACAACACAATACCAGTCATAAAATAACCGAGTATAATAAAAATGTTCTGATTGCAAATAACTTGTAGCAAAATATGAAGAAACCATGAGGAGTAGATATTTATCACTTAATTTGTAAGTATAATCCAAATTTTACGTCTTCAAGTTCTACAGAAGCATAGCAACAACAGTGGCAAGCAACAAGTGTAACATCATTAACATGCAAAATTCGCCAATCCTACAAATGAAGTTAAGAGATATGAAACAAGATTATTTTGATTTGTCTTGGATACCTTTAAGTATTTTATCATAAATATTTTTTTATATTTATTATATTTGGTAAAAAGTAAAAAAATATCACTCACCTGTCCAGTGAACTATTGATATGAAAACATAACAAAACATCCACCTCTCCAAATTTAAATCCATTTCGATTGAAGTTTTCAATTTTAGAATTCCTTACCACACCATGTTTTAAATGAATTCATTCCACCAAATTAATTGATTTTTTATTCATGCACTTAATGAAGTTATTCCAGCATTTTATTTAGTTCATAATTTTTAATGAATTTATTCCAGCAAATTAACCTAGGAAATATTTGTATTCACGCCTTCAGTGAATTTATTCTAGCATTTCTTAAATATTTTAAGTCCTGTTTACATTTAGTCCAGCGATATAAGTTCATAATAATAATATATTTTGTACTCCATTAAGAAGGTGAAATGGACTTTTGGATCGTGTTTTGAACAAAACTAAAAACGTTGTGATATTATCAAGATAGTAATATTTCATTCTCGCCTGTCATAATTAAATATATGAGCACAAAACTATTAGGGTTTTAAAGTATGTGATAATAACTAAGCTTAGGGAGTGAAATCCAATACTGACTAGGTATATGTTATTAACTTGTCTTTCAAATATAACAACAAAATACCCCTGAATTTCACAGTTCTCTAACCATGTTTGGAATCGCCATCATGTAACTGGAAAGATATATAAAATTAAGTTCAAAACATTTTAATAGATTTTAACAAGATTATTATAAATTATAAATTAGAATTTTATACGATTGAGTCAGTTTAGGTTTATATAATTGAACAGCTAAAATTTCATAATTTATCCTACCTTAACGAGTTATGAAGCGTAATGTGATGGAGATTAAATTGTAACTGATGTGCATGGCAAGCACGGTATCACTTGTATCATCGTATATCAAACAAGATTTAATCCAAAATGATATCTTACAACTACAAATTAAAATTTAATTTATTTTTTATTTCATATTTTGTATAAATAATAAATCGTTTTGCACTGTTTACGCACCATTGTGTTTCTTTAACAATACAATTACGATTATTTAAAAGTTTCTCGAGCGAAAAATTACCAATAAATCTATTTTGTCTCTCTTTCTCTCTCCACATACATACATACCTACATTAAGACTACCACTCTCTCCAAAAACATACATTAAGTCTCTCTCTTCCTCTCTCTTCATACATACATAAACACACACTCTCTCTCTCCAAATACATACATTATATATTAAGACTCTCTCTCTCTCTTTCCAAATACATACATTATACACATTAAGTCTCTCTTACACACACACACTCTCTCTCTCTCTCTTTCTCTCTCTCTCTCTAAATACATACAATAAGATTAAAGTTAGATATATATTGGCCTAAATTGAATTAAAACTTGATAAACCCGTTGCGTGCCGTAACTCATTTATCAACTTTTGGCTACATAGGAAACTCCCTGGGTTGTATTTGTAGGGATTTATTGCTGTAAACAGATTGTTATCTCTTATTATGTTTGACATGAACACAAAGAAGCACATTTTAAAAGAAATTAAGACATTGGAAACACAAAAATAAAATAGTGTTGTCGTCTTAACCTTGGGACAAATTTTATAAATTTAGTAGATGTTAATATATTTTATCATTTCGAACATGTAAATTTATGAGATGGTTGTTTGACTTTGAAAATAAAAGATGCTAAACGTATCATTGAGAAATTAATGAAAGGTTTATGTTCTCTCTGTGCCTCTTTCCTATTCTTAGTGTAAATTTGCTTAAAAATGTAAAACACCAAGGATCATCAGGCATTCCATAGCAGCATCTTGTGTTGAATGCAAGGGTTGCTAAATTACCCCAAAGTTGTTATGTTAAAGTTTTGGTATGAATTGAGAGTGTGGTAAAAGTAACTGAAGTACACCTTGACATTGATAGTCACCGAATTGTTTAATGATGGCATGCACAAATTCAAGGTCTAAAGGTAAAAGGGAGTTTTATAATCAGTAGTTAAAGTAGTTGTGTAATACCTGTATCTATTACTAATTCCGTTTATTCATTTTATTATGCAATAATTATACACTGGTTACTGTGAAGAACCTGCTTTTAACCGCAACTGTCTGTATTACCCCCCCCCCCCCCTTCAACAAAGATAGCAGATAATAATAATAATAATAATAATAATAATAAGTTTCTAAACAAATTAGAAAATTAAAAATAAAAAGCAATTGTTTATGCGTGTTTCTCTTTTCTGAGTTTTAATTTAATTTAATAAATAATGATATATATATATATATATATATATATATATATATATATATATATTATATATTATTATATATATATATATATATATAACAAAATCATATTTGTACATTTGCAACTGATATAGCAGAAAGATGCCCTTGTTCAGATATCTTTATTCAACAGGGGCTGGTTGATACCAACACACGTGTACATATGGAATCATCTCGGAGATATAGGTGGCAATGGTGTATTAAATGCCGGAGAAATACCATTTGTAAACGAAGTGTTGGTCCAGTTTCTAATGGAGCTAGTTTTGTGGGTTGCTGTCGATTTTGGAACAGGAATTACTCCATTGGAATCTGAAATGTGATAAAATTTATATATATATATATATATATATATATATATTATACAATTATTGGTAATTAGGTGAATGTCATCTATTCTTGTAACCTTGAAATAAAATATACGACTGATTCTTCGAGTTCTTTTTAATATTTAGGCTTATAACCCAATTATACGCCTATGTAAGGTTACAATTGTAGCTGTATTTTGTGATGACTTCAATTTTTTCTATGTCAATTTTCCTTTTCGTGAAACATGTACCTGCTGCTCCTGATTATTATGTATTTTTCTTTTTACAATTATGCGCTATGACAGAGGTTGTTACTTACAAATAAATCGTTGATGCAAACAGAAGGCTATTGCACGCTTAGCTTATCGAGGCCCTCAAAAGTTTTATGGCCGTAATCACAATGTTTGAAGTCTAATTATCCAAAATAACCCTGCTTTGGACATGGATTGGTATGTTTGTTTTCACTATGACATTGCATTATTGTTTAGTATGCATTGCACGTTTAACTGTATGAGAGAACGTTGTACTTCTAACTGTATGTATTTCTCAAATATCAAATTTTGAAAATCAAGTGTTTGGTCATATGTTTCTTCTCAATTTACAATTGCTATTGTGACATAAAAATAAAGAAATCATGGTTCTTACCAATTAAAATATACAAGGACATACAATTTATGTAAAATTGTTATTGTTTTGCAAAGTCAATACTTTTTATCAAAACTGATTTATAATTTCTCAGTAAACTTGCACACACGTTGGAGCTTAGATACGAACTAGCATTACCTTTTTTGCCATTCTCCTTTAGATCATTTACTTTGTTTTTCTTTCTTTTCTTTCGTCTTTTACAACAGGCAATAAGGCAAATAATACACAGATGTAGAAGTAACAGAAGCAATAACAAAAATAGAAGCCACAGCCAACACGTGTAACCAGCAGTATACAAAGCTAATGTAGTCGTTGGTATAACAACAGATGTCACATTGGTGGCTGATACAGTTGTAGACTCTGTACCAATGGTTGTGAATGCTGCAAAACGTATACAAAACGGGTTTCATTATTTCATATTTTAACTAAAGTTACCAAAATATAAAGTCAGAACGAAAGTTAACGAGTTGTTTTTACAGTCATTATAAAATACACTGTAATCTAAATTATACGACATCAAATCTATTTTTGCAATAATAAAAGGTGGTATCAAAAACAATTTTCCAATTATTTCAGTTACACTTAGTATATCATGATATATTATTTTCGAGACCACGAATTTAAACAATTACATTCGAACATGTAAAACAACATGCAACAGTAAAGGAAGCACTTGAGTTGGTTATAATGAAGACGGACATAAATAAAGTTAAATAAATTATACTTACGACATGTAACTACAAAAGAAAATAATTAAGTTAAATATATTATATATATATATATATATATATGATAAAATGTTAGTTATAATTTAAAACAATATTAATACCAAATCAAAACTAACAGAATGATCAAGGTCAATTTATGTTTTTGTCAACAATAATTGTTATTATAATGTTTGAAAACAGTTTATACTGCACTTTGAAATTAAAAGCAAAGGAATTGTAAATACACAGTATGCAACAGAAATCTGTGAAAACTTAACTAATAATCAAAATAGCTGAAAACAACTGTATGATATCACAGGAATATGGTTTACCATGAGCATACTTATTACGCGCGCGCTTGTGTGTGTGTGTGTGTGTGTGTGTGTGTGTGTGTGTGTGTGTGTTATAGTAATTGCAGTTTATATGTATTTAATTACAACGTTAAACGATTGGGCTTTGTTGTTCTCCATTGTTTGTTCGTTGTGTTCTTTGCTAATTAGTTATTGCCTATTTTACATTTTTGGGAAAGTGAATTTTCCTTACCGTTGGCCTTTACTGATTCACCTGGTATCAGTATAATGGACTGGGGGAGTGGTACGCTTGTCTGCGGCGTATTGACTCTGTGAGCTAGCACGGTAAAGTCGCCCTGAGTGCGCGCTAGTACAAGGCAGACTATACAACACACTCGCACTTCACATGCATAGACAGAAATTGTCCAGATTAATCTATAGAGATTAATTAAATAGTTCTCGTCGCGAATAGCTGAAAAATTGCTGATGCGACGTTAAGCAACATTCAACCAACCAGCCAACCTATTTTACATTTTAGTCATGGATTTCCATTTCCCATTTAATAGGATAAGCGTCACAATAACTACATACTTTTTGGATAAAATGTTATCAGAGAACCAGACGTAGGCTGTGCAAAAGCTGACTGTCCGATTTCACAATCACGTGGTCGCTGACTGGCAAGGACCTCACTACCATTGGTTGATATTGCCTGGAGTTTAAAAATAAATATATGACAATTAAATGATACAATTAAAAACAATTTTGGATGAAATAAAAAAAAAATTGGGTAATTTTTATGTTGGGCAGCGATATCCGTAATTATATATTACTATATCAATGTTCATGCCATTGTGTTTTTGACAATGAATTACGCTTTTATTTCCAAACTTGAATAATGTTTTATATTTTTCATTACTTGTGCTTAGTCGTTACTATAAATTTTTATTTTTATTCGCGCCTTCGAGTGTCATAAAGATTGGGTTTAATATGGCCAAAATCGCGATGTTTACACTGGAAGTGATGTCCCCGGTAACGTTTTGTCATATGCGCAACCGCTTGGTTTTTAAGCATTTAAAATCCCGATACCACTTTTAGAAATAAACTACGCTAATCACGGATACGCATACAGATTTCCTGTTACAACTAGGTACAAGTAAGTGAAAAGTATTAAACATTATTAAAGTTAATTTTGATTTTCTATTTAAATAAAGCGTAATTCATTTTTACAAGCACAGCACAATGACCAGTGATAGTGTTATCATTACATCCCGAAATCAACAAATTTAAAAAAATATATGTTGGACCTTTAATAAATTTTTGTCGTAGCATTAAAACATTTTCAATTTACTGTTTAGAGTTAATGTAAATTATTTTAAAATGTTGTTCACTTATCATGTATAGAAACAAATTGAAAAGTGCCTTATATTACTTCAGCATGCCGCTTAAGGAACTTTTAAAATACGATAAATCTAGTACAAATCTTAGGTTTAGGATTATACAATAGATATGGGCGAATTTTGTTTTGCATTGTTGAAGTATGCCTCGGATAGTTCTGGTCATTATACCGTTATTGTTATGACTTACAAAACAGGTAAACCTAAAGTAATCTGTATCGTCCACAACACCTGGATTAAGTACGGACAGGTAGTATGTATCATTATCCTGCAGGTGTACCAAGCAATAAACCTCACCTTCAACTGAAAAAAATTTAAACGCATAATTATCTGAATATATCTACGCAAAATAGCTAGGCTGTTATCATTTAATTTGCCATACATATCCCTAAGACAATTTTTGAATGAGGTTTACCGGGTTTATATAATTAGACAAGACAATGGCATATTGCTATTGTACCTTATTTGCTACACTGTGGATTATTTACATACTAGTATACCAAAGAATTATGAAAATAGCATGCAGTTTTAAAATATATTGGAAGGTAAACGGCAAATAAAAGTAATAAACCACACCACGTGATCATGATAAATGTCTGTCTAAAATCCAATATACACATCAAAATGTTAGTAATCAGGAGCATCAAAAGTAGCGTTTTTCTAATTAACCGATGCGACAAGATTTTTGGATTCCAAGATTATTGTATAATTCTAGCTTTTACCATCAAATATTAATTGAAATATTTTAGTTAATAATTTCAAATCTGAAGGATGATTGGTGGACAAGAAACGGAGCTAATAATGTAAACCAAGTAGCTTGTCATCGTCGGTTTAATTGGAGATGTTCATCTTACCCGCCGTCACGAAATCAACAATACACCCAAGTGAATGTATATTCGATACTAAGCGAATAGTCTCCCAATAGTAAGTTAAGCAGTGGTGTATTTTGAGGACTTAAATACATTTATTGATGGCACTATTGCAGGTATTGGATTTACTTAGACTTTAGTTAAAACAACAAAATAACAACGTATCCAAAATACCTTTTCCTTTTTTGAAAAGACTTAATATATTGGGTAAGATGGCGTCTATGTAGGTTGTCCGAGGGTTCACCAAATATTCATAGAGTTAAGAGACTGACATTTAAAGAAGACTAGAAATTTACATATGTTTACGATAGTAAGCTCACATTAACATTTATGTCTAATAATTAGATAGGTTTAATCTGTTAAAACGGCAGGAAGCTATATATTAACATATGCTTGAAAAATGAAGCAGAATTGATTGCGTTACATCTAATATGCATGGTAAACCTACATGTATGAGCCTGGGTTGTATTACATAACGTGTAATTATACATCATTGTCATTCTATCCGAGCAGACATCTAACTCCGTGCCATTATCACATACATTCATCACAGTCTCTGTATAATTAAAGATACCCAACAATGGCTCTGGACAAAATTGTTTGGCCTCTGTTTCGTAACCTATAATAACAAAGATAACATATAATTTCCAATAACGTTTAGCTAGATTATAACATTTAAAAAATGTTTGTTCAGCTTACATTTGAATAAGCAATTATTTTTTGCGTCAAACACTTCAGATGCTATCGCGTGCATTTTAATGTAGGGGTTAATACCGACGACATACAAATGTATTTAACATCCTTAAGAACAGCGGTCCTCAATATTAGCAGAAACATGATATTTTCATCTTACTTTTCAATATACAGCACATGCAATATCTAAAATCATATCTACAGAATACTGAATAATCGTCTGAAACTTTTTGTTTATTTTAAACGCTTCTTTAATGTGATGCATTAAGTGGTTTTTTTCCTCATTAGTTTTGAAGTACGCGAGATATCTAAGGTCTACAAAAAGACAATTATTCTACAAAAGTAACATATCCTCTTTTTGTTCAAAGTTGGGAGATCATTTGTCTTGAGTACGCGTTTATGATGCCTCAATTCCTTATTGTGATTTCATTATGTTTATATAATTTATCTGGTAAATACTAAGGATATATTTTGCTACTAGTTTCTATAGTACTTCCTAGTCAGCCACATCGACTTTAATTACATATTACTAGTATACTAGTTTTAATTTAATAGCACTGGACGGCCGTTTCGGAATACAATTCCTCATAAGTAGTGCTTGGACCAAAATTATGAAATCAAAAATTTGTCTAGGGTGTTGAACACACACCCAAAGGACCAAAATATATTTTACCAATATCAGCTAAGAAAATACTTTGCATGAGAGAGTATGTCTTAATTTTTGAGGAATTTTAAACTTTAACTTGCAGTAAACTTAGAGAATAGTATATATATCTGACAATATAACACACAATTATTGTCTACTGAGTTTGTTATATCTTCGGGACACCAGCCACCATCATAGATACCGACTCAGGGGGTTTTAAATTACATATTATACCAGTTTATAAATCCTACGTATTTGCAAATCAGAAAGACAACGCGTAAACATAATTCCAAAAACATTGCATGGAATGTGTCAGACAAATAACGGTGAATGTAATTCCGACTAATGATGCCCTAGAAAAGATAATTATTATACCATTTCAACAGCACTAGTCATACAACACTAAAATACCAAACATTAGACATCTCTTTCAAAAGTGGATATTTTTACGAATACGACAATCATGATTACAGCTTTGACTTGCAAAAACGCGTATTGGTTAAATCAAAATAAGTAAATTGCAATATACATGAATTGTTCTACTTCGAAAACCTTGGAGGACATGTGGCTGATTATATAATAATATCAACAAATTTTATTGTTTACTCCTAATATACTGTGGATATATATTTTACCTTTCTTTACAAGCACATGGAATTCTTCTAGGGGAGGCCCAGACGTAAATGTGCACATTTCATCCAAAGTAGAGGGCTGGACTTGGTTATTGTTTATTAATTTTATTCTTTGAAAATCAGCATTAGGTTCTATATCTATGTAAAAAGAGAATGTGGTATTGATGCGTTATCGTTTATAAAATACTCAAAAATATCGAATTAAACATCAAAATTTTATGTTATATAAATAAACCTTTCATTCAAATTTATTTTCTTGTTCAATTCCATTTGCCATGTTCTAATTTTTTTAGTTTTAAAAAAATTAAATGTATTAAAATAAACACATGACAGCTAGTGCTACTTCATTTTATAAAAAATAAAAAGAGCACATAGCACATTTTAATCAACACAGATAATATACGGTTTTACAAAAAATAATTTCAAGCAAAAATATATCCATATTCGTGTTTACAATTACCATGTCCTTTACTCGATCAAATTCTTCTCTCGTCATATCTATATGCTGTTTATCGCACATAATACAATATATTGTTTATATATTTTATTGAGTTGGTGACTAACCTCCTAGCACATAGTAGTAATATGAAACCCCGGTGACATTGTAAATATTCAGGCAAACATAAGCTATGTACTGTCCTATATAGGCATGAATCAAGTTTGATGATCTGAAAAAAGACATCAACTTTTAAAAATAAATAAAATGTTTGTTCATACAGAAACAGTTTATATCAAGTAATAGTCAAAAACAAACATACCGATACAATCTCAAAAGCAAAGAAAAAAATTTGAAAACACGTAAACACTTCCATTGGAGTGAGGCCGGATGCTCTGGAAGGGTAAGTACATCCGCTTAAGGTAGCTACAATTGCCACGCAACAAAGGCAATCAGACATAAATTAAGTTTCACAATTATAACATTATTTGATTGGTTAGTTAAAACTAAACTTTTATTTAAATAAATGTGACAAGACAATGTACTGTCAAATACAAATGTAATCAATGTTAATCTTTTGGAGATTATTTATTTTTAGAGTTGCCACATTACCTCTGCAATAACATCAGCGGGCCGACCTGGTCGAAGTGCATCCCCTATTGAGCATTGAAGGACTTTATTAAGATGCTCTAAACTCAATATATTTATGTCCTTTATTTTTTATCAGTATTTAGTGATCAGTAACATGAATTGGCTACTTTAATTTGTTGTGATATCCTTAAACTAGTGATACCAGTATGTTATGAAAATAAATGTTACATTTGAATGAATACGCTGGTGTATGGATTTTGTTGGACGATTAAATGAGCTCGGAAAAGGATACACAAGCATGGTTTTTAGTTTTAAAGTTGAATATGATTAGGCTATACATTTTGACAATGCATTTCGAGCCGATGCATATTGTAAACTAAACTATATGTTATCATACCTAAATGCAAAATGAGTTGAATTGTGCATTAAACAGTCCCAGGACAGTACTTTATCAGTTGTTAGTCCAAACGGCTCTATTTCCCACCCCGTGATACTAGCAGATGTTGCGTTCATTAGTACCTCTCCAGTTCTGCTATCATACCATGTCGAATTCCACTGATCAGGAAACTCACAATCTGAAACTTCAAAACAAAGGATTCTACATGTACAATAGACGTTAACATTTTGTTATCTTAGACTTGTGAATTACATATACTTTAATTATAATGACGGAACTTATAAAGATACCGTTAACACACAGTTAATTTGTAAACATAAAAAGCAAACATACTAATCCATGTCCGAATCACAATCAAGAAGCAAAGTAAAAACTTTGGAACTGACAAGTTATAAAACATTTGGCCGCATTTAATAAAGGAAATATTGACATTTGCAGCTTGGCCTTAAATGGTAGTAATGTAATTTTGGCATTTTGCTTCTGTTAATTGCATTAACTTGAAAATCAATGGTAGAAAATGACAGATAAGAAAAGATGCCCAAAAAATGTTCAATCTAAGGAAGAGTATTTTTCAATATTTTAGGTAAGTTATGAATATATACACATTAGGTTCTATTATGTTGAAGCATGGGTACCTACATTTAGTGCAGAAAAGGTCACCGACAAACTTAAAATTAATATCTGATGTAACTTTATTTTGGGAAATTACTGCTTTTACAATTGTTTAACACATTGTAAATGTAGGTCATCATTTATAAATCCTAACAATCAATCAAAAGTATATTTTTAGCATCAACATATCGATCAAGACCTAATGACCTAGATCTTATTCAAACAATGCTTGCGTGTTAAAATATAAAAAAACTCTTTCTCTCTCTCTCTTTCTCTCATGCAATAGTGGGTAATAAAAAAATTTGTAAGATTGTATAATGAGTTTTCACCAACAAAATTTTATTATAACCCTACATATACAACAACGAATTTTACCAAAATAAAGTTCTTTCCAAACATAGGGGAGTTCTGGAATCTTCCGGTATTAATCTTAAAGAGACAGAACTTGAATTTCGTTATTTGATGCCTAAACTTCATTTAAGATATATATCAGGTTAATCTAAATGCATTAATAATCAAAAGCAAACATACTAACCCATGTCCGAATCACAATCCAGACGCAAAGTAAAAACTTTTGAAGTCAGTTTAGACACATGCACTTCCACCAGGGAAGTAGAGTTGGATGCTCCGGAAGGGTAATCACCTCCTGTTTAGCTAGCTATATTCGCCACGTGTGTAATCAAAATTGTGTGAATGGAAAATGGAACTATGGGACGTCAAATATATCCAGGGCAATACTGGGAACAGAAACATCAAACTTATCAACAATAGTTTGATGCCGGCCATAATACTTTTGAAGATCTTGATAAGCCTATGCTTGCAATATCCCAGTCAACAATTAAGTAGCAAGCAGCCTGCTTCGTTGTACAGTCTCCGTAGTGGGAACAAGCTCTACCATAGCGCATTAATAGCGAAAGAAATAAACCATAAGTACGAGAAGCCAGTATATTACTGCATAGAAAAAAAAATTAATTCATTATCAGCAACTTTAACACAAACAATCGTTAAGCGCCATTGCTTGCTGATTTGTGTCTTTACTCCTATGAAGCAGAATTGATGCAAAGCCTTGTTAAATCTAAAGAAAAGACTGTTGCCAAATCATTCAACTTCACAGATCTATAGATATCGATCTGTTTTTAACAATCCTAAATTTTGAGACTTAAATACGTGTAGATACGACTGATTCATCAAGTTCTGCTTCATCTTTAGACTTAAACCTCAATTATAATTCCCATGAAAAGATACTTTTAAAATTGCATGATAAACGTGATGACTTCAATGTTTTTATTGTCAACTTTTTTTTGCAGCCTTTTACCTGATTCTCTTGTTTATTGTGTATTGTCTCCCAATTAATACGCTATGATAGAGATTGTTCCCACTACTGAAAAAACGAAGCAAGCTGCTTACAAGTAAATTGTTGATCCAGAGATAATGCAAGCTTATCAAGGCCCTAAAAGTTTTATGGTCGTCGTAACAGTATTGATGTCTCTGTGTCCAGAATTGCCCTGATATATTTGACGTCCATTAGTTCCATGTTCCTTTCACTCAACTTTGATTACACACGTGGTGTGTTTAGCTTGCTTATCCTTCAGAGCACCCAGTCTTATTGGTAGAAGTTCAGTTCACGTTATTTATCTATAGATCTGTAGAAAAATTATGCCCATTTCGTGACTAAGTGAAAAGAAAACCGTCGAAAGATTATTGTATTTAAAACCTGATATTGAAACAAATTAAAAGGTAGCTATAAATTTGTAAGCTGAGTCAATAAAAAATTTAGTGTGTTGCATGCTACGATGTTTTGAGCATATAACTTCAGGGTGTATTCTTTAATCCTGAGATACAATAAGTCAGATGTATTGTACATGAATAATTTAATTCCCATTTGTTAAAAGCATTTTGATTGGTCAGATTTTTCTGTTACGTTTGCATAAATGAATTGGCTCTCAGTGACATCATCTCATTATGAATGACTACAGAGGCAGTTTAATTTTTTACGCCATAGCGTTGCTATATTTTTACTTGCTACGACTATATTGCTGTTTAAATTGTTGATTTGTTGTTGAAAAATTTGTCAAAAATGAATTATAAGAAATGAAAATAATTTTTGTTATGGAAGTATGAAGAGTTGAACATTTTACACACTGAGTAATTTGCGTAGCGAAGTATTATTTTACGTGTGCAAATTGTCCAATTATTTTATACATTTCATAACAAAAAGAAAAAATTATTTATTTTATTCCTATACTTAGGTAAAAACTATCTTTTAAATGTTTGATAAACCATATCATCATTGAAAATTACTATGAAGTCTTCAATTCACCTCAATGCTTTCCGTAATAAATGAATCTAGAGGCCTACTAAAGTTTGGTTAATTAAGCGGAGGATTTGATTGCGAATATGATAAAACAAATTTTGTAAGGAAACACAGACAAGACAGGGATTCTCCAGGTAAAACTTGGTGTATAGGACAGATTGAAATTTTCGTTTAACAAGATGGTGCGAAGTTAAGCAATGAGATCGTAGACAACATTAATACCGCATACAACTGAACTCTTATAGAAGTCTTTTTCCTAATATATCAAGATGTGCAAAACTTTAAATGCAAATTCACACTAATTTCATAACATTAATATTCTTCTAATCGAGAATTATATGATAACTGGACAAACCAAATATTTCAAGTGAAACCGTATTTAAAAAGGCGCTGAAAACACTCCCCATTGTATCTTAGATTATTCATTTTTATATCAATTATGTAATTACCGGTGTTGTTGAAGTATTTATTTGATAGCTACAATGTATATATTGTGTTAGATCACTCATTAAACAGGAGGTGCTTACCCTTCCGGAGCATCCGACCTCACTTCTCTGGTGGAAGTTCACGTGTCTAACCTAACTTGTCAGTTCCAAACTTTTTACTTTGCTTCTGGATTGTGATTCGGAAATAGATAAGTAAGTTTGTTTTTGATTAAACACATTGCACTCAGATACATGCATATATGCACCTTATGTTTGTGTATCGTTGTTTACATATTAGTTATAATTTCCGCTTTTCTTAACAATCCATCATTCAAGTAGAAAATTAATTTAACAGTATCAGTCTTAATGTTTAAAGTTATGGAACAATTGACTTGTTTGTTGATCTCCATCGCGCAATTTATTTAATTTCTGACAACTTACAGCTAGACAAAAAACTTTTACAGGTTGCGATTGTTGTTAAAATATGTTGCCGTTTTCCCTTATTTTAACCACCCATAATAATCTTCTGGTGAATTAAAGTCTATTATAAAACATAAAGTTTATCAAATATGGATACAAAAGAACAGAAAGTATGTATTTTTAAATGTGTACCATTGCTTTGTCTTCTGCTTTTATCTTTTGCAAATTAACTGGATTTGGGTCTGGTGTTTTATTTTTTATTTTTTTTATTTATTATTTTAGCTATCTTTCTTTTTATGTTCTATATTATCTATTTATTTATCTATTTATTTATTATTATATTTTTACAAAATCAACTAGTACATTTGAAAGTTACGTTTTATATATACTCACCACAAGACCGGATTGTGCTTAGCAACAGAAATATAATCCTAGTAATGTAATCCATTGAAAATTAGTTCCAATAATCGAATTCACTGTCAATCAATCAACGTGTCAACTATTCAATCATTGTTTAGATATCAAAAACCATAGAAAACCAACGTGAAGAAACAATACACTCCTAATTTAATTTCATATACGTATAACTGTTTTCCTTTGATCTCGGACAAGAATGCATTTATTTGTGCACGTTCATGTTTATAAGAGTATGTTAGAATCGTCAAGGACAACATAAAAATAAATATTAATTCAAATTGTTTCAAACCATACAACTAAACACATTTACATTGTAAAGTAACAAATTATTAAAATAAAATTTCATTTTCCAACTTTACAAGTTGCAGTGGTAAAGATTCATTTGATAACATTTTAACACCTTGATCAGAAACAGAGAAATTATTATTACCAAGAATTTGTCAAACCTCTTTTCCCTTAAACATTCATGTTTTGACCTTTTGACATCAACAATAAAACTCGATACTGTCTGGAGTAAAGGTATATGGTATATACTAACTTTAGACTAGTACTTAGGCACTTTATTTTTTTCAATGAGACATACACGCGATGGCGAATACATGTATTTTTTAACGAATGCCACATGTCTTCAAACAGCTTTACGCAGTGTTTACTTGAACTGCTGCTGATAAAGAATTTGTAACATTGTATAATAGTCTGGCTGTTTATAAAGTTTCCATAGTTGGAACCAGCTTTACCATCGGGTATTAGCAACATAATATTGAGAAGCAGGTATTTAACTTCATAGAGAAGGAAAGTTTACAATAGAAAAATTGACGTCATCACGTCTTAAGAACATCATGAGAACTTGGAAAATAAGACGTATTTTTTATTTCAAGCTTATCTGTATAGATGACATTCACACATTCACATTCTCCAAATTTAGGATTATTAAGAAATAGAACGTCATCTATATATCTACAGGTGGAGTTGAAAAAATTGTCGACAGTCTGTTCTTCAGACTAACAAGGTTCTATATGGATTAAGTAACAAACAGCCAAATAATGACACACAGTTGTGCACATTGGTACACCGATATTTTGTTAGAAAATAATATTGCCAAACAAAACAAATGTTGTCTATCAAAAACTCCAACATTTTCTTAATAGTATTCAGCATATTCGCCTCTTTACAATGTAACAAAAATTCCAATTTAGCACTAGATATTCATATCTTTCCATACCGTTTT
Organism: Anadara kagoshimensis; assembly: GCA_021292105.1. NCBI lineage: Eukaryota > Metazoa > Mollusca > Bivalvia > Arcoida > Arcidae > Anadara > Anadara kagoshimensis. Next base: position 13,454,618 of record CM037873.1, read on the forward strand.
TGTAAAAGAATGACGTAGATACTTTGTTTGAGTCGTTTTTTTTAAATTAAAATGAGGAACTGTGTTGTAAGTGTTGAATAATTTTTACTAGAAAAAGTATCAGAATAGAAAAAGTGTTCTAGTAATTCTTTACTTATTTAGAATTCACATTTTGTTGATGTCAGGTGTGGAATAGACGCAATCTTAATACGACTTACGACAATCTTTGACTGCTGTCAAAATTTGTGTCCAAATAACTGATGATGACAGTAGTACATCTAGAGGAAGCTGCTATTTATTTTTCATTGTATGGGTTTTGTGAAGTAAGGGTATCCGATGCAAGTAAGGAAGGTCAAGGTTTTCCTCTTTCACAATTACACCGAAAGACTTGAAATTTTCTGTGTGATTGGAAAGAATATACAGTCAAAACAAAGTTCTTTAATAAGACATTCAAGAAAAAATCTCTAACAAAGGAGCATACTGTTGTAGGAAGCTTTATCATCTGAGGCAACAACAAATTATTACATATCTTCATGAGGATTGCAAAACAAATCCCAGAGTAAAAAACATCCATGCTCATCGATCCTTTTATATTCTACAGTCATTGTTTTAATACAAGAAGACTTAATTGCTTTTTGCCCAGTTGCAAAGGGTGTCAAGCTCAACATCTTCTATACCCCGTTCCATGTCCGAATCACAATTCTAAGAAAGAAAAGTGAAAACTTTGAACACTTAATTCAGGATGTTTGCTTCTAATATTCTAGCCTTTGAGATCAGATTTATAAAAATAATTTTAAAAACATGTAAGACGGGTTGAAATTATAAATAAATTTTATTATCATTATGATCCAATTAAATTAAGTGAAAAATGTGTATCTATCTATAGGAGAATATACAGTCAAAACAAAGTTCTTTAATAAGACATTCAAGGAAAAATCTATTCAAGGAAAGAATATATGCACGTGCACTCTATATACCTGGTGCGTTTTTTACCATAAGCATTGGTCGCTAGCTGTACTGGATTTGGGACACTAACTAATTCGAAGCGATACAAATGATTTTTGTGACACATTTATGGTTGTCATCGCAATATCATTGATAACTTTGATGTCCTTGTAACCAAAATTACCCTGGATATATTTGACGTCCTGCACAATGATGTTTCTTGGGATATATCATGCAGATACCTTTGACAAGATGTGCATGTAGATGTCAAATACTTTCATTTGACATACCTGTCTCTGTAACTACATGTATGCAATCAATCTTGACTGAGTAATTATTCATATCAAGGATCTCCACAGAAGTAACCATTTTCTTTGTGATGATATTAACTAAACGGCCTGACTATTGGTCATCTTCCAGTGTACTGCACCAATGTTTGATTTTAGCTTCTAATTTTGATACATAACTACTATTCTTGTATACCTTGGTCATTCACCTGTGAATTTCTTTTCACACTCTTTTGTGATTTCAAAACAAAACATATCCAGATCATTGATACTTGCACAAACTCAAACAAGGCATGAACTTTTGTTTAAATTTATAAGAATAATGTTGATACAATGTTGGACAACATTCATCAAACCTATCAACCTACCTTTCAAAACTATATATGAGTGAGTAATATTTGGTGAAATTCCATCAGATTATTGTACGAAGAACTCAAATTAATGTATAGTAACCATGGCGTTACTACAACCTCCGATATCAATAAATTCTTCTTTTTTGAATGTCTTAAGTTTTAGTTTAATTAAAAGATTTAAACTTAAGCTATGGCTCTGAGGACAATTAATTACAGACAGATGGACGGAAATATGCCAAACACATGAGTGCGTCTAGCAATATATGCAATAAATGAAGACGACGTTTGGTCCTTCAAAAAGAGCACAATTTTAATTAAGTCATTTCATTTCGGTCTAAAAGTACGTATTTCAGTATGAATACCAACAGAATCATTATATGGAAATACATATATCTCTAATATTTAAGTTGGGTCTGGCAATAAGTCGACTGGATCAATTATACTTAAATATTATTTTTTTAGAAAATGTCTCACCACCAACTGGTTTATCTTGTTAGATAAAAGTAAAATCTAGAAAATGTTAATATCAAATGATAATAATTAGAAATTGGTAAGTGCATATAATTTCTCAGACATTGTAAAGCCCTTGCAAAAGGTGTTATATTACAACCTACTATATTAGTCGGTGGGCTAGGTGGACTCACCGTGCATTCCCCCAGGATCCTTCGACACCACTTTTTTCTGGTACCTTAGGGTGTCTAGTAATGAATTAAGGGTGTTCCCCAGAAATAAATGGGGGCGCTCTTTATCTAAAACATCAATATTTAAGAGTACTTAAACGTTTTCAGTAATTTCACTTTAAGTGGTAGGGGAAATGTTTTATCTCTGTTTTTAATCTTATCTTATAGATATAGATTATATGTGGTATCATTGTTAAAGAAGCATGTTCAGCTTTTATAAAATACAAAGTTGGTTGATGTAGCTGCTACTATGGAATTACCATGACGTCATAAAATCAAGTTTTGAAGACAAACGCTATAGATTCGTGTCAATTTATTCTTTATAGATTATTTCTTTACAACATAATAAAACACATTAAGACAAAGTATGTTTTCCATTTACTCAATGAATTGTAGTTATTAATGATCATTGTTTTCAAGAAAAGATGCCACTCTATTAGAAAAAGTATATTAAAGATGTCCATTTTTGATAAAAATAATGCGTTCTATCAACCTAACAATTTAATTATATCGAGCAATTACAGATATAATCGATGTGCGTTGTCTGGTTGTTTTGTGTCACGATTACATTCTTTCTTTGAAATAAGAATACTATAAAATTTCAATTTTTCTTAGAAGCGTAAATAACACACACACACACACACACACCTGTTCCACTATCACATTTAACATATATACACGTTCTGTACATCACGTATTAACGTGAACGTCATATCAGACCAGTACATGACTGTCTTTTTTCAGAAGTCGTATTTTCGATGTCAGGTGTTATTTTCTTTTTTAATTTTATTGATTCCTTCCAGTTTTCTCTGTTCTACACACAATCTATAACATTAGCTCAGTTAAAATTCCGATTCACAATTGAAAACAGTTCACTATACAGCTGTAGGTAACCTCAATATTAGCATTATTGCAAGTCGCGTGTTTTTATCTAGCATTTCCATATTAATAAAACGATCCACAAATTACAAAAAAGGCACAAAACGATTCAGAGTTATTAGTTTGTATTTTTATCTTGCAGAAATAGGTGGTAAAGGCGCCTTGAATGCTGGTTCTATTCCGTTAGGTAAATGATTGGCTACTTTCATCTCTATTGGAGCTAACTTCGTATTATGTTGTCTTGGCGTTGGTAGGACACTCTCAGCATCTGTAATTGACAAATGAAAAAAATAAAAACCAAGTGTTATCCTACATATAATATATACAGAAGTTCTGTTTGTTTTATCATAGTGCAACCCTATTATTTTCAAGGACACAAAAGGTTTTATGGTCGTCATCACAAATATGATTACTCTGTATCCAACATTGTCCTTAACATAATTGATATCTAATAGGTCCATGTTTCTTTCATTTTCACTTATTATTTTACTCCTGCTGGATGTACCTAGTCAGACAGAAGGTACCTATCCTTCCGGAGCACATGGCTTTACTTCCTTTTTAACTTCACATATTTAATACAATCTGCCAGTAATAAAAGCTTTTACTTAGCTGTTTGGATCATGATTTAGACATGATCTTTAATGTCTCTGTTTAATCCTATTCATCGTCGTAAATGGTAATCGCCAACCAGTCAATTTGTTATTATGCTGTCTAAGCGAAATGAAGATTCAGAAGTATCATCTTTGAAAAGGAAATTCACGAAAAATTATAGAACACAAGTAAATGAAATGATCAGTCATGGTAAACTTTAACAGATCTCGCGTCACTTCTTTCAAAAGATAATGTGGAATAAGAGTTAGCTCCCTTGTTACATTAAATTGCATTTGCTAATAGTAATACTAAACCTTTTTTTAATTTGCAACACTAAATGGTCGTTACTCATTAGTGCTGACCAAAATTGTGGAAATCCAAATATTTTATACTACGAAATACACAAGCACCAAAATGTATTTTTCCAAATCCACCTAAGACATTATTGTAAAAGATAAAGTATTACTTATTTTTCAGGAATTTTAAAATTCGAACAGGTATTTTGTTATTAACAGTGTTTATCTGACAATACAATATCTCTTGCTTAATTTCATCCAAAAGAGAGGATTTTGCATCACAAAGGAGTTACTATTATAATAGACTTTATAAGTTTACCTTCTTTAATCGGTATTTTCTCTGTATGGACTTTGTTCATTGTTGCTTCTTTGTATCGTTTGTATATAAATGTGAATACTGAGAATATTCCTAAAACCAGAACTACAACACCTAGAACAACTCCAGCAATCAAAGCAGCATCATTACTTCCAGCACTGGCCACCACAGTGGTGCTCTGAATTGTCGATGCCGATGTCGATGTAGAAATGGTCGTTGTCGTAAAAGCTGTAAAACGAAATTAGGTGATTCAGGAATCGGTATAATAATAAAGAATTTATGTTTGCTCTTATGTGGTCTTGGTTGCATTGGTTTGCTATTGTCAACAATTAATGGTACACGGGTTCCTAGTATATTCGTTATATATGTTTTTATGTCCTGCGTATTTGAGTCTATAACATGCGAGACATTCGAGATGTGTCGGGTTAAAAATGACTAAGAGTGCATTTAGATCAAACACTTGATGCACTAGTGTGTTTGAGTGACTATATGCTATCCTTACTCCAAACACTGTTAGGTGTCGGAAAATGATTTATATGTTCCAACAGTAAACAAGAATTAATGTTTTATAAATTTATATATGTATGCATGTATATATGATTAAATATTTCATTATATGTAGATATGTATGTATATTACATTGAGAGAAAGAAAGAGAGAAAAAAGAGAGAGTACTCACGACAAGTAACTGCAATAGACATGAGAAATTTATTACAATTATTATTCAATGCAAGAACAAAATACAAATTGTAAAATTCTTAAAACGAATAAAGATACCAACTTTAAAACAAACTAGTCTGAAAACCAAACTCTTCAAGATCTATATATGTAGTAGCACACCATTTAAATGTAGTACAAAATAAATAATACATAATTTATAGCCAGCTAAACAGGAGGTGTTTACCCTTCGGAGCACCCGGCCTCACTTCCCTGGTGGAAGTTCACGTTTCTAATCTCACTTGTCGGTTCCAACGTTTTTATTTTGCTTCTGGATTGTGATTTGGACATGGATTAGTATGTTTGTTTTTTATTATAAATATTCTAAACACTTGTCTTTCTTTTACAAAAACGGTAAGCCAAGACACAAATACCTGGTGCTGAACAGGGATTCTGGTTATTTTTGTCAAGCATCATACGGCTTCCAAACAAAAATATACTGAAGATATTATCAACAAAATGTTGGAGTTTTCATAGATAACATATGTGTTGTGTTTGGTAATACAATGTATAGTTTTTCAGCAAACAATCGGTATACCAATGGGTACAAACTGTAAACCATTGCTTGCGGATTTGTTTCTTTATTCTTATAAAGCAAGTTTATGCAGAACCTTGTTAAATCTGGAGAGAAAATTGTCGCCAAATCATTCAACTCAACATACAGATATATATATTTGTGACGTTCTGTCTCTTAATGATCCTAAATTTAGAGACTATGTGAATGGCATCTATCTTAGTGAGCTTAAAATAAAAGACACGACTGATTTCTCAAGTTCTGATTCATATTTAGATTTATACCTGAATAATGACGCCCACGAAAGGCTACATTTGAAACTTTATGACAAACGCGACGACTACAATTTTTCTATTGTCAAATTTCCTTTTCTATGCAGCAATATACCTGCTTCTCCTGCTTATGGTGTATTTGTTCCCCAATTAATACGCTGTAGTAGAGCTTGATCCTATTTCAGGGACTTTGTACAACGAAGCAGGTTGCTTGCAAATAAATTGTTGCAAGCCTAGGCTTATCAAGACCCTCAAAAACTTTTATGGCCGTCATCACTGTATTGTTGATAAGTTTGATGTCCCTGTGTCCAGGATTGCCCTGGATATATTTGATGTCCAATAGTTCCATGTACTTTTCACACAATTATGCTTACACACGTAGGACTGTAGCTAGCTGAACAGGATGTGCTTACCCTTCCGGAGCAACAGGCCTCACTTCCCTGGTGGAAGTTTATGTGTCTGACCTGACCTGTCAGTTACAAAGTTTTTATTTTGCTTCTGGGTTGTGATTTGGACATGGATTAGTATGGTTTTTTTTTTATTATATAGAATGTATACATATTGTATTTATCTGTTTTTATTATTGACTTTTATTACATATATCATTCCCATTTAATGTGTTACTGTTAGATTAAATCTTAATGACATAATTTACGTAAGCTTTTAGAATATGATTGTATAAGCTTACCATATGGTGTAAGTGTAATCAGAGCCCCTCCCGTTGGTCGAATCGTGGGCGTCTGTCCAACTACACATCTACCAGGATGTTGACTTCCGATGACATCTGAACCGTTCGATTGAAATGCCTGATTAATCACAAAACAAACATAAACAATTACAAACAAACAACTGTAAATGTTATATTTTTAAAGGTTTTTGATTAAATAAAATGTACAATTCACGTATACTCATGTTAATTATAATGTATTATATTTTTTCTTTTATTGCAAATGTACAATTTATGAGAATAAAGGACTTGAACTTTGTTCAAAATTAAAATCATGCATACTCTTTAACAAAAAAGAGATAGCTTGGCACTTGTTGTTATTAAAACTTGGTGTCAAAAATACAGAGTATGTACGTGATGTGTTGTAATTAAATGTTTAACATTTACTATTAACTAAACTGCATACCAAAGTACTTATTTAACTATTAACTGATAATATTATACTATCAATGCATCTTAACATTGGGTTGTTTAATATTTATACTTGTACATAGTTTTATATTTTGCTTTTTTATTTAATGTTATTTTGTATTATTATTATGTAATCATTCATGTTGGAGGGCTTTATGCAAGATTGGCTCAGTCCAAATAAGCAATCCTCGAAAAATAAAGTCATTATTATCGATATTATTATAACAATAATTATTATTTTTATGCATACATTCCCTACAGAATCATTACATCAAAGCTCACTGTGGCTCTGTGCTTAGGTTCCTTTGCTACTCGGAAAGATCCTATTGTGAAAAAGTTTGTCAGTCCATTTTCCGAATGTTAGTCGGATTCTCCGGATCCTCTGGGGACTTGAAATAAGCTTAACTTAGACGTAATGCATATGCAATCTACTATTACACGTTTTCAATTCAATGTAAAACAAAGATAATCATTTCGTGATGTTTCTATTCGTTTTGTTTTGCATATGATCAAGGTATAGATCTATCATTTCAAATTACTTTTGCAAAATGCTTCAAAGCAACGCGTTTCTTTTAAGTCGAATGTCGTCTCTTTTTGACATGTAGTTACCAATTTTGAAACCAACAAGAACAAGTACGCACAAAGATACTCGTACTTACGTAGCAGGTGAATCTGTAGTAGATTGTGTTATCAACATTTCCTGTATTCATCACGTAAAGATAATAAACGTCATTGTTTTGAATATACGCTACACTCTGTACCTGACCCTCCTCTGAAAAGTAAATGAATAAGGTTTAATACTGTAAGTTGGAGTTTTTAAGAGCTACAACAAACAAAAAGAACTAAAGCAATATTTACACATCCAGATTAAAAGAGTTAATTAAAAATTTGCGTTAGCTTTTATAAATCAAAGGTGTAATTTCTGTCAGCTTGCCCAACACCAAAATTAGAAGGTTCTTGATTTTTCAAACCTTAAAACCTCTTATCCAATATACGTGCATTTAAATTGTGTCCGTGGTTCAAGGTGTCATTTGATTTTGCAATATAAAATTGCTATTGTTACTTATTTGTAATCGCTTCTCTTGTTGCTCTCTATTTAATTTTTATTTTTGAATTGTCTCCTTTTGCTAATGTTTGTAACTCAAATTTACTTTTATGCCTTGTCTGAAGCTTATTGCATGGACATGGAAGTATCAAGAGGTACTTCAGTACAACTATATATATTTTTGTGTTTTAAAGAATGTATTATTTTGAAGACTAGGGATAGTCTAATTACTTTCAATGATATTACCCAAAACTACACTGCATTAACAATTTCAACGAACCAACAATTTTAATTAACATAGCCGATATAAAAGCAAGCTGTGACTGTTTGTTTTGCTCTTTATTCTTATAGACAATGTTATAATAATTATTCTTAGTAATGCTTGTTGAAAAATAAAACAAAAATTGGTTTAATGATTTACCTGCAATACATGACTATATTTATACTCACCGGAGTAAGCTTGAGTGACATTACACTGCGTATATTTGAAGGTCATCAGCATTCTATCTGTACATACATCAAGTTCTGTATCATTGGTAACACAGTTGTTACTTGTTCCATCATCAAACTGGTATGTAAATTTCCCTAACAAAGGAGTTGGGAAATATTGACTTGTGTTGCTCTCAAAACCTGTAAAATTAGGTAAATATTTCTTCATTTTTTTAAGTTAGAATCTAAGACGGTTGTATTATAAGCAAATTAATGAGAAAAGCTGTATTTACATACTTTTATAAAACACTAGTGGTAGCCTGCTGTAAACCGTCAATCGGAAAAAATCGAGTTATTTTTATGTTCGTATAAATTTGATGCATTAATATTCAATACAATAAATATTTCATTTTTGGTGTAAATCAATTACATTGGCTGTGACCATCATCTTCAGACGACAAGAAAATAAAATAACGCGATGGGATCGAAACGCCGATTTTCGCGAATATTAATGGGCACAAAAACTTAAACTTCGCGATTTACAGTAATTATTCGTACAACAAAACGCTTTTGGAGATACATGATGATACATACAGTACAGGCCTATCAGAAAGATTACCACTGAGCTAAGGAAATAGTCCCGAATCCATGTCCTTCCCGTTACCAATATTTCGTCAACTTGTTACGACAACTGCTATTTATCTCTCGGCAGGGTTTTGGTCACCAGCTATCATATCGGCATCTGGCCCCTTTTCGCTGACCAAGTGTTTCTCAGACTTGTATTGTATGTATATGATATAGATTACCTTTCTTTACTAAGACGTAGAACTCTTCAATAGCAGGACCGGAATTTGTTTCGCACAAAGTCTCAAATGTTGGACTGTCTGCAATGTTTATCATTTTTACTCTGGCATCTTCAGCATCAGCATTTATATCTAGGTAGAAATTAAAATATAAAATCACACACAAAATCCATCAACTTAATTTTAGTACGAATTATCATTGCAACAAATTTACATTTATGGCTATCACATTGGTCCAAGCACTACTGATGAGGAATTGTATTCCACAACGACTGTCTAGTGCTGTAAAATTAAAACTTGTATAATATGTAATTGAAGTTTTGCTAAGTTAGTGTGGTATTTTTTGCTTCAACTCTTATTTTGCCCACCAAATGAAGGAGGATATATTGGCTTTACAGAGTTTCTCTTTTTATTGCAATGTATTATAAGTCAAAATTTCGGGGTGCTTGATAGTAAGACAATCCACTATTAAAATTATTAAAACTTGTTTAAAATTATTTTAATTGGAAAACTTATTTCTTTAAGGAAAGGAACTATATATTTGTATCTAAGGATACTTAATAACACTGACTTAAGAAATATTAATTCGGTATAATTAAGGAGAGACAAAAATAGTAAAAAAGAATTAACATAATACAGAATGAATACACTCAAATTAAATATCACTTCTTATATCTACAGTCATAGAAGTATTGTTAGTATGACAAAAAATATAAAATAATTAATCTTATCAAAAGACGTCATCGAAAAATTAAACGTTACGTTATCAGGAGTCATGACCCAAACCGTATTCATAAGCAAATATTTACAAAATGACTGTATCTCTCTTCGATGAAACATGCAGGACCAATTCATTGCAATTCTCGTTGAAAGACAATAGGAGTCATGACCTTGATGCGTATGATTTTCCCGCAAGATGACTTCATATTCCCCACAGGGTCACGCCTACCGTGACAAGGAACCTCGTATGTTTTAAGTTCCGATCAGAAAGAACCGTGACTTTCATTCTGTAATGCCGATTGCTTGGTGAAACAACAAACACCCACCACTCTCATACTTTGGGTAAGACCCAGTCGGGGTTCAAACCCACGACCTCCAACTTACGATCACTCTACAAATGAAACACTCCGTTTAAAATAGTTTAAAATCTACGATGTATGTAATATTATATTATAATTGGACATATCGGACATGAAATTTACCTTAATAAATTTAATACCTACCTGATCTTAGATAATAGCGGTAAGAATAGTCCGTTACCTTGGTTACCTCAATACATAAGTAGATTATGTAATTACCACCATATGCTGCAGCCGAGTTATTAGATCTAAAAGATAATTCCATTAAATACAATTTAATTAGCTATAGGAAAAATCAATTGAATGTAGATATGGAAAAATGCACTTGCATTGTACCGTCAAATGTCCTATATGCAAGGATAAAACTAACAGCGGGTGGTTTTGACCTCTCTTTGTATTACCGTATAAATTACAACAACCAGACAATAAACGGTCATTATTTTGTTATTTATTTCAGTGTCCGTCCGGAGTGTATAGTTTTATAATCAGTGGTATCAATTTGTGTTTGTCTTTCCTTTTTTAACCTTATTTTTATTTAAAAAAAACCACATGCTCTTGTCTCGTACCATTTCTGCAATAAAATTTAGATTTTTTTTCTTATAAGTCAAAGTGCAATGGGTGTTTGATGAATAATGCTAAATAAAGAAGTCCAACAACTTCAAAAACATTGCAATAAAAGCATTACTTAAGTGAAATTAACAGATCACTCACAAAATGCATTTACTAACCTGAATGCATAGAGATTGTTCGATGTTCCACCATATAAACAAGTCCACTCTGTAACGGTCATCAGTATAGTTGATAACGGTTTAATGTTAACTGTCCATCCCTCCAAAATAAGGTCAGTCCTTCGAAAGTTAATTTCTTCTGTCCAACTATCATACCAAGCTAAATCCCATTCTTGTGGGAATACACACTCACCAGCTAAAATTGAATCGAGAAAATAAAATATATTCTGGTGTAATGAACCATTAGATGCTAATTTTCCATGATCAATAAATAAAATGCAATGTTGTATTGTGTTTTTGTTAGCAACCACCTGGTCAGAGTAACACATTTTACAAGTTCGTTGTATAAAAGACCCGGTCTTTTACATTCAGCATGAAACAGTAAATTAATATTTCAGAAATTTAATTGAGCTTAGCTCACTGATTGGTTAGTGCAGCCAATTTTCTTTCCATTTTATTCTATTTGTTGTGCAATCTGACTGCTAATGATTTTGATATTTTGAAAGTTTACGCACATACCAATTGACACAAGAATGACATGAACGTTTCAATTTATACACGATTTTCTGCCTTTACATACTATTAATTATGATTAAAACAATATTCGTCAATGATCATAAACAATTCAAGCCAGAATTGGATACTCATTATATTGTATTAAAAAGCTGAAACCAAACTAATATAATTGGCAATGACATTAGTATTTCTAAAGAAATCAGAAGCGATATAGTTATTGGATCGATAATTGTTTATGACCGATTGGGAAGCCTCAGCTAAAATTCTTAGATATTAAAACTAGTCCCTTTTCCAATACTAAATAGGAAACATTTATACAAATAAAAACAGTTTTTGCATATACAACTAATGACGTCATAATAAAATTTATGGCGTTATTTCATATGACACACATTTACTAAAACACCCCTTAATTGATGGGAGAAAATCTAAATCAGTGTGTAACCTTTCTGGCATGCACTGAAGGTACAACCAAAGGCTATTTTAATATAGCATTTGTCTATACGCTGTATAAAGCATAAAGCATTACTTGCATGTGATCAAGCAAACGGCAACAACATATAATTTATATTGAATCAAATAAGTTATACGTGAAAATACCTTTATATTGTTTCAATATAAGTTTGAAGATTTGTTTACTGTTCAAGTCATTGTGTTTGTGACAGTGAATTACACTTTATTTTATAGAAAACCAACTTGAAAACGTTTGATAATGTTCACATACTTGTGCCTAGTTGTATGGAAATCTGTATGCGCATATGCGTTTGTCATCAAGTATTTCTGTAGAAAGAAAAATGTTGGTACCATGGGGATTTTTAGTGGCGAAAACGGCGATATTTACATCGGAAGTGATGTCCATGGTAACGTTTTACGTCATATGGGCAATTCGGTCTTTTATTTTACTGGGGTTTTAACATGTTCAATCCCAATAGCGCCAATGTTTTACTCTGTCCGGAATATTTTACGCTAATCACGGATAAGCATACAACTTTTCTGTTACGACAAGATACAAGTAACTAAAACAATCTTTTTTCAATTTTATTTGATTTTATGTGAAAATAAAGCGTTATTCACTTTCACAAACACAATGACTTGAATATTAGAAGTTATGTTTGGATTTCCTCTGTTTCTTGGTTTTGTTGTCAATCAAAATATATAATGTCACGTTACGAGAATGTTTATCATTGTACTCAGTTATGGTTCGTTGAAATCGATAAAGAACTTTGACATTTGAACATGCGGTTGTACTACAACAATCGCATATCGTTATACAATAATCACTTGCTGATCTTGCACATATAAACATTGCAATATGTTTACAAAAAATGTAAACTTCTCAGGAACATGTTGTCTCCCTTCCAACAACATATTTATAAGCTTGATTTGATAAAAAGGAAAAAACGTTTTATAGGATCAGAAAAACAACCGGCAATTATTCGTTTGTCACTTCATTAACCTAATCTGATACTTTTGTTAATCTGACCTAATACATGTATTCGCATCTGATCACTTATTAAATCTGACCTAATTAACTTTCGTATCTGATCTGACCTTATTTTCGCATTTGATTATATCAGTATTAAAAACCTTCGAAGATGTGTAGTTCATGCGATGTTCTATGTGCACTGCTGCGTTCGTCGATGAACCCCTAAAACCTTACTACAACAACTATATATTTAGTATACAATCGTGAACATTTAATCAAAAACAAACATACTTATCCATTTCCGAATCACAATCCAGAAGCAAAGTAAAAACTTTGGAACTGACAAGTTAGGTTAGACCAGGGAAGTGAGGCCGGGTGCTCCGGAAGTTATAATATCAGTAAAACTTATCAGATGAATATGATCTTTAAAAAATCGACTGATTACTTTTATTTATCCCCCGCAAAGCCATTCACCATTGTTCTATGAAATTAATACTTCTCAAATATATATTGTAAAGTTATCGGAAGTAAATTGATAATGTGAAAGAAAATGTCTCCATAACAGAATTAAATGTGTATTTTATTTTGTAGATTGTTATAATTCTATATACATGTATAAAATTATTCATATATAGTTGAGAATTGATGTTCATTCTTCTGTTTGTTTGAATATGAATTTTGTACTGGGAGTTATGACACCAGTTAATAAGAATGAATCAGCAGACCAAGTTCTATGACAAAAGTTTTTATTCTAATTTCAGCATAGACCAAATGCAGATTATTTATTAGGTGAAACCTTTCGAAATTCTAACCTATTTTTCTATATTACTTGGGAAAATCGCGAAATAATACAAAAATGTTAGTATTAGACAGTATAAACATACTCTTTTTACACTATTAACATTGCTTAAATGATATGCTGTCACACTTCCAAAACATATAAATAAAATATCTGTGTAAGTATGAATTCTAAAAAAATGGAAAACTTTGATTTTTTTTTTTTTTTTTTTTTTTTTTTTTTTGAATTTAGGATTAAAACAACAACCGAGAATTATCCATTTGTCACTACATTAACTTAACCTAATGATCGAATCTGATCATCTTTGTTGATCTGACCTAATTTTCGCATCTGATCACTTATTTAATTTGACCTAACTTTTGTCATCGGATTATATTTATAACCTTCGCATGTGTTGCGTTCGTCGTGGAACCCCTGAAACTACAACTACTACATGTATATCTGGAAAATTTAAGTTCTGATATCAGTAAAACTTATCAAACTGAAATCACTCTTTATTTCATCTACCGATTACTTTTATTTATCCCCCGCATAGCCATTCACCATTGTTCTGTGGAATTTAAACTCCTTAAATATATATTTTAGAGTAGTCGGAAGTAAAATTAGAAGGTGAAGAAAATGTTTTTATTACATATTATACTAGTTTTAATTTAACGAAATGAAAGATTGGTTCTTTCGGATGGGAACTTCTATATCAGAATGCTGAGAATGCTGTGTGATTTTTGTACATATACATGTATATGTGATTCATATAGTTGTTATGTGGTGTTAATTTTTCCCTTTTAAACAGTTTTGAACATAATATTTGTACTGGGAGTTAGGATACCGGTAAATAAGAATGAATCAGCAATGTTCTACCTCCATGTATACATACATCTACCGATATGATTAACCCACTTATGTTTTATTGTTTTACAGCTTTATTAGATATATCATTTGTTCCATATTAAAAATCATATAAAATGAACATACCAATCCCTGTCTAAACCACAATCCAAAAGTAAAGTTATTTTTAATGGCAAATTAAATTTAACACGTAAACTTCCACAAAGAAAGTGAGGCCGGATGGTCCGGATATTTAGCTAGCTACACCCACAACTTATGTACACATTTGATTTAAATTGTGAATAAAAGGAGCATGGTACTATGAGACGTCAAATAAATACTAATATTTCTCGCATATGTGACAGATTAATCTCACGGGGTAGGTTGTACGATATTTTTCCATATCGCACCCCGCATGACTACGTGTAGGGTATCTCAGTACAACGAAGACTGCTTTTTCAATAATAGTAAGGGACGTAATTAATGATACAAGGGGTATCAAACATATTAGAGATATTCACCTAACAACTGATTTCTATAAATATTATTCTATTTTATTTTTTATTATTTGTTATAAAAATTAATTTTGACCAATACGTATAAAAAAAGAAAATGTATTTTGTTGTTATTTGTTATCGCGTAGGTCCACATTTCTGCTCTGAGCGACATGTTATTGATGATGTGACAATATTGCGTCATACATGTATTCATCCGCTATCAAAATCTTTGCTTTGTAGTAGTTTTAGTCTACAATTAGAATATATAGTATACATATGCGAAAAATAATCGATTACTCGTTTCAGACCGAGGTAAGGAAATTTCAATCTCGGCGGAGCCTCGTTTGAGATGAAAATATCTGACCACTCAATTGGAATTTCCTTATCTAGATCTGGAACTTGTTATTGATTCTTTTTATACAGGGTATTGTTGGATACAGAGACATCATACTTAACGACAATACTGTGATGACGGCTATTAAACTTTTTGAAGACCTTGATAAGCATTGACCGGCAATATTCTTACGTCAAGAATGTATTTGAAAACAGCTTCCTTCGTTATATAAAATTCCAGTAGTTTAAACAATCTCTCATAGCGTATTAATTATGAAACAAATACAACATAAGCAGGAGAAGCGGATATATTGCTAAGTAGAAAAGGAAAGTTGAAAATAGTAAAATTGAAGTCATACAGCTTTAAATGTGCCTTTTCGGTAATGTCATAATTGAGGTATTATTTTACATATGAAACATTGAAGAAACAGTCTTATCTTTATTTTTCAAGCTCACTAGAATATATGCCAGTCAAAATTTAGAATTATTAAAATTTGAAAGCCGTCTTTATACCTGTATGTGAAGTTGAATAATTTGGCAACAGTCACATAACTAGTAGCAATTCAGCAAACATGCAATTGTGATTTTTGTCTAATTAATATATATTTGACTAGTTCTAAAAACAGGGTTTTAAAAATTATTTAAGGATTTTAACATTCTATCCACGCCATCGAATTGCACAGACGTGTTGGTAACACTGTATCCGTTGACTCTGTTTGGAGTTTGCACCACTAGACGCCCGTTTCGGAATAAAATTCCTAATCAGTAGTGCTTGAACCAAAAATTGTGAAATCGAAATATTTTTAAGATGTTTAAACAATAAAACATAGAAGGACCAAAATATATTTTATCAAAAACCCAGCTACGGCAAAACTTTGAACGATAAAGCATAGCTTAGTTAAAAAAAATTAAATTTAGGACAGACAATGTTTATATGACAATACTATAAATTGCCTCCTGGGTTAAGGAACTCCTTGAAGTCATTATCTTAGTCCTCTAGCAGAAATAACACTCAGGTGGTTGAAATTATTACTAAACCCGTTTTGATTTTGCAGCACTAGACGGTCGCTTCTGAGCAAAATCACTCATTAATTTACTCGAAATCAACCTCATATCAATAAAAACTCACCACTTTGCTGTAGGACAGTTAACAACAAGATATATCCAATGACACAACTTACAAAACAATATGAACTTTCCATTTCTTTTCTACAGTATTTTTACAGGACAAATAAATATCTACATCCTCAGCCTAAAACATTTTATTTGTTTGACAATACGATAATGTATTATACATGTGTAACTCGAGCAAGCTTATCTCATGCATCTAATGTATTAATAATTAGTTACCTTAAGCTCTCACATAACATACTTATTGATAAAAATAGGATTCTGAAACCACAAAAATAAAAATTAAATTTAGTTAAATTTAAGATTTTAATCGCTGATCGTGAGTTGTTTTTTTTCTGGACAATGATTATCATATATAAATGACGATTGTTAAGTCGTTCAGAGGTCACCTTATTTCAATGAATTAGTTTCATTTACATCAATGTGTACACACCCATTTCTTCTGAAATAATTGTTTTATTGTATGGGTACGTCAAGTATACGTGTTAATCAGAACATGACCTTTTTTGTTTTACATGAAACCTCTGTAAGAAAAAGAATATAATATTAACGGAAAAGTCACATATAATTTAATCTGACCTAAAATAATGATGCACATTGTTAAGCCTTTTACTCAGTACAGACCTGTCCAAAGTTTGACATTGAGCTAATGAAAAGGAGTCTAAGCTCGGATGCGGATTAGCCGAGTATGCATAGATAGTGACAGAAACGCTACAGAGAGATAGAAGTTGTAAAACTCTGTCAAGAAATTGGTATAAAGAGACTGAGATAAGCTTTCGGTTCGGCACCAATCCGTTAGTTTTGTGTTAAACCTTTAACACGATTTTACTGTTCGTTAACAAAGGACAATGACATCAGATTATTATTTACCATTGATGCTTATATAAAACAATTTTGAAAATTCAGACATGGATCTTCAGTTGAAATGGGGACTTTTCCTAAATATGTGAGAGATAAAGATTGAAAAGTAACCGTGTATTATTATTGATTTACCTTCAACCATGTATTACTGTAAAATATATTCAAATCCATAAAAACAAAATCTTGTTGTAGAATATTTCTGATATATCGTTTCGCAGTCTGATAGATAAAGGTTGTTGTGCCAAATTTGGGTACTTAAATTTCTACAAAAGCACATGTACAACATCAGTGAAAATAATAAAATTGATGACATCATCATATCACATAACTGTCCAAGGTCAGTAAATGTTTTTTTGTATAAAAGTTGGATTGTAATGATGTGCTATTGTTTACATTGCTAAGTGTATTATTACTTAGCTACAAACTTAATAAAAATTTCACTCTGAAATTTCATTGATTCGCTCAAGTTCTCTTTGTGAAAACCAAAAACATACATGCCAATACCATTGTCCAAATCACATTACCCCCAAAAAGTAAAAACTTTAACTTAAAAGAATCTGGCGATTTAAGTTATACGCGTGAACTTACACTAAGGAAGTGAAAACAAGTTATATTTATAAATTAACTATTGAATTACTTAGTGTTCTGCTAATAACATTATATCATATTGACTATTTTAGGCGATGTACGATTTTTTGTTAATATAAATGATTCCATATCACATATCACACAGCCAGTATTTTAACACATATTACTGTAAAATAATTTGTTTTTGTGTTATCCAATTTTAGTGGTTCTGAGAAATAATGAGTTTGTATAAAAGTTGTATAAATACTATTTCGTTAACATGTTAAATTCGTGAATCAAAGTGCCCATAAAACAACGAAACAAGAAACACAAAGACAAATGCTCATTTTACAGTTAGTTCTAAACTAACATATGGCTGTATCTGTTGAAAGAAAAACACAACACAGCTTTTTCTATTCTTATTGTCAATTAAACTTTTATTATCTTAATTTAAGATTCTTCTGTTCTAAAAACTATGATTTCAGCAAATCATCCCGGCTGTATTTATGGAAAACTGTAACTACATGTAGATAAAACGGACTCACACGGACCGGAATCGCTGTACATCATTAGTGACGTGATAGACATAACATTATTTAGGTCTATACTTTCATGTTATTCTCTGATACTTTGAGATACCATGTTGGCCATATGTATTACTGGGTATCTTCATATTTCCGTATCTGTAAAACAAAGCAACACAACATGTCAACTGAAACAACTAAAGCAGACAGCCGAATCTCGGTTTGAAATGAAAATGTATTTCCTTATCCAATGTTTACTTTTTAATTAATGAAACAAATTTTACAATCGAGAGTAACAAGCTTAAGGCGTCATAACTTTAAAAGTTTTCCTTTTGTAATAAACAGTTTAGTATATCTGCTAACCTTGATGATAATTATAAAATTAAACTTAATTCATTTAAATTCAAGATTGTTTCTAAATACATGCACAATAACTATAAACACGTTTAAAACCACTGGTGATAATAATGAATAAAAATATCTGAAATTAGGAATTTATTTGCCTTTGCTACCACACTTTTCATTGAGAATGTTAGGACAGTTTTACAAATCACTGATAATGCCTCAGTATAAATGAAATATACTGGACTGTAACGTTAACACCAATTCAATCAACAAATCTAACTAGCTGATGTTGCCAATGAAATCAAAGTCATATTTAACAGCATCATCCAGTCTCAAATACGAAGATATAATTACCTGGATCTAATGATAGGTCATCTTTATGATAGAACACTTCATCATCGTCTTCTTTGTTCTTCTGTACCAATCTATAAACCACAACAGACAATATAACCAGTATTATACCAAGTATTACAGCAAATATAACGCCGATTGTTATCCACGTCTGCTCGCCATCTTGTCCAGTTATGGTGTCAGAACTTCCGGTTGTTCCTTGATTCGGTCCTGACGAAGTCGTAGAAAATGATGTGATATTTGTTGACATGGATGTAATGACTGTTGCCATGGATGTTGTCGTTGAAATAGGATAACTCTGTGTTGTTGTTGTTGTTGTGACAGTTGTCGATGAAATTGTTATATTTGCTATGAAAAGACAAAATTGCATGATCATAAAAAGAGATGGTTCATTATAACTGAATATGGTTATGCTTTAAAGACTTACAGCTTATTTAATTGGTTTTTTTTTTTTTTTTTTGGTGGGGTGGTATGTTTGTTTTTGATTTATTAAAATGTCATGCAGACATTTCCCTGAAATATGTGAATTTCATGCAAATCTAATGTACTACGTCAAAACAATAATAAAGTGTACCTTTTCAAAACATTATCATAAACAATTTACCTGGTTTGAAAAAGTTACTTTTCTTTCTACCTGAATTTACAAATGTAGATAAAACAAAACCTGGCTATCGAGTGCGATGTACAAACTCAAATATTTACATTTATAATGTTTGACTGTATAAAACTCTGTTTGATACCAAATGAAGTTATAGGAAGATAATTGCATTTTCTAATGTGACGTTATGCATCTCTTGCTTACACCTAAACCCTTAATATCATTGATTGGCTGTTTTAGCAGTTGTAATTGCATACAGTACACGACAGTGTTTTAAATTTATTTCAGGATTAAAAAACAAAAATGATAATTTCAAAACTTGCGAATTGTAAATATAACCATTGAACTGTCTAGAAATGGCTAGCGCTCGTTATTTAGTTTGCTTTACACGGCAATGGAAGTTAAAGCACTATAAACGTCATTTCTAGACAGTTTAATGGTAAAATAGAAGTTCTTAATTGTCATTACTAATATGTCATGTTTAGCTTTGACCTTAGATCTTCTTATCATATACCGTTTTTTAATTTAATCATTCAATAATTCAAACAATGATATACTACACTGTCAACTTTTCTCTGTATATGTAACCCTGTATATAAAACCCGTTTACAGATTACGAGCTTTCGTTGTGTTTCAAAATTTATTTAAAAAAAAACCGTTTGAAATGTTGTTTAAACGTAAATGGTTGTTTGACTGATTATTCTCCAGCCAACCATGGGATACACTATAAAGTTATACAAAATTTCATTTTTATTCAAACGCATAGTTTGACCTTTTGTCGTCAGTATATGGTCTTATCCCCGGTATATTCAAAGCTAACCCAGTATCAAATTGAAACTATTTGTTCCAATATCCAAACGAGATTCCATGACCGACTTGCTTATCTACTAGCCAATTGAATTTGCAACACAACTTTCGGTTCGAAGATTTTTTATTATTTCATAATTGTTTCCAATTTCATTTTACTCTTGCGTTTTTGGTTTCTGTTCAAAACACCAACCCTTTATACTGTTAAATCGTTAACTCGAGGGTAAAAAAAGTGTATACTTACGACATGTATCTAAAATAAAATAAAACAAAAATTTAGATAGATTAAAATGTTTAAAAACATGATACAATTACAACAGCTAAATCATTTATTTCACATTTGAAATAATTTCATATGAAAATACACACCATGTGGTATAATGGTTATAAGCGGACTTAACCAGATTTTTAAATTTTATTTTGCAAAATTGGCTACATTTGGTAATTTATTATGTAAATCCAATATTAAACTGCTTATGCAAAATCTTAAAATGCAATTAAAGGATTTTCAAAATTAATCTCCAACAGATAATCTTAAATAATTGAAAATAAATACGCATGGAAATAACACTTAATATAAAGTACCTTTTGATATTAATGACAAGATAGCGCCATCTGGTGGTTTTGTGAATGGTGTTTGTCCTTTAATACATACATTGGGATTCTGAGTTGCTGATAATCTTACTATTTGTTGTATCTGAAAAGTTCGAAAGCTTTAATGTTACCAATGTCATGTGTTGCTGGAAAGTCATAAAAATTAAAAAGTAGCACATGCAACAGCAAATTTTTCTCAGTGTTCTCTTTCGAACAATTTTCATTTAAAATTCATTTCATTTAAATTTATGCCAGTGATATGGTAACCTAATGACCGAAAAGCTTTCATTAGATAGATAGATAACAGCAACAGAAAAGGTGTCGCGATATAGATAACGAGGGGTCACCTAAACAATTACCAAAGACAAAACAACAATCGATTGATGAATAAACAAGAAAGTTTTGACAATTGCTTTTAAGACCCAGAACCTAAACTTCATAACAGTTAATAATATACAATAATTGCCTTCTAGGTGTGTGGATTGAATTGTCACCCGACAGAAGAGTTATCATCCGAGGGCATCGCCCGAGGGTGATAACCCTTCTGATGGGTGACAATTCTGGATGCCCACATACCTTGAGGGCAATTATTATTTTATTATACCGAAACAAAGCTTATCCCGTAAAATGACACAAATCAATTTAAATTTTTAATTGAAGTAAATGCTGTCATTTTACACTTTCAACCATCCATTTACGCTCGCCTGCATACTTTCCGAAGTAGCTGTACATGGGTCTCTTAATTAGGAGTAAGAGTCTAGGTTAACCACTCATTCCGTTTCCATCAAATACATTTACAGTATTTTCACTGAAGCTTGGGTGACCCTTTTTATGTTTTCTGCAACTTTGTCATGCATAATTCCAAGTCCGCTTCCGACGAACTGCAAAGAACGACTGGCCGTCATTGTTATTGTTTATCAAATGACAACACGGTCCTGTTGTACGAGTTATCCCCCTTGTACCGGGTTATCACCGGGTGATAATGGTATTATCACATGGCTGTGAGAGGTTGTCACACGCTGACACGGTAATTTTGTGGGAAATATCTCATTTGTTACATTTCATGTGATTGGAAAACATCCAATGAAAAGTGGTTTAATATATCTGACACTATGTATACATTCTCGCCTTAAGCTTTTCGCGCTTTACTTGTTGCGGCCAGATTGCCATCAGATTGCAAACGACCTTTATTCCATCTTTGGAATACTAAAATTGGTATATGTAATGTTTATAGGCATTTTACAGAAACAATGCATTTTGGTATGATAACATAATAAGTAAATACTTACTGATGGTGGGATTAACTGAAAGAATAAAAATAATACAGAATTATTGGCTTTTCCAAAAATAATTGCTAAACATTCAATATTTTCGTTAACTTTGAACAATGTCAAAAACCTTAAACTTATACATATTATATATAGCATTAAAATTATAATCGATTTTTACTATCATTTCATTGTTTCAGATTGCTGCCTTTAATTTTAATGTATAACTTAAGATTCCATTCGTCCACATAGTTGGTAGAGTGCTCGTTCCTTATGTGGGAGGACCTGGGTTTCGAAACTCCGATCAGGGTCTGCCAAGACTTCAAAATACACTAGAAGGGGGTTTTACCGGAATAATTGCGAAAATCCGGAATAATCAGACTAAATCCGGAATAAACCAAATTAAACCGGAATTATCAGGTAAAGTCCGGAATAAACCGGTAAAATCCGGAATAATCAGGCAAAATCCGGAATAATCGGGCAAAAATCCGGAATAATTAGACTTTTTGGTTACGGTAAGTTTTCCGTAATCTAAAAATTACGGTAAGTGTCTGATTATTCCGGAAAATGACTCATTATTACGGAAAAACTCTAATTATTCCGGCAAATGTCCAATTATTACGGGAAATTTTCTAAAAAATAATAATTTGTTAAAAAAATTTTACCGTAATAATCGGACATTTGCCGGAATAATTAGATTTTTACCGTAATAATCAGTCTTTTACCGGAATAATCAGACAAGTTACCGTAATAATCAGACACTTACCGGAATTTTTAGAATCCGTAAAATTTACCGTAAAAATATTCTTATTATTCCGGATTTTGACCAATTATTCCGGATTTTGTCTGATTATTTCGGATTTGGTCTAAAAATTCCGGATTTGATCTAAATATTTCGGATTTTCGCAAAGATTACGGAAAGTGTCTTACTATTCCGGAATTTCGCAATTATTCCGGTAAAACCCCCTTCTAGTGATAGATAATGATTCTTTCGCCAAGTAGTCGGCATTTAGAAATGAAAGTCACATAGTTCTTTGGAAGAGACATAAAAAACCCGATCTTATGTGGCAAGGCGGACATGGCACATAAAGAACCCTTCGTGTCCATTGCCCTATGCGCACAGCAAAATTTCTGCCACTTCACGTCTCGATATAAGTAAAATATATTTGACTAGGACGTACAACCCCATTCAATCAATCAATCAATTATACACATGACGCTTCATTTTTCTAGCACCATTCTAAAAATAAGATGCATTCATCTCTTTCAGTTGGTGTTCGCACAGTCTCTATATATAAGTAAAAAAATAATAAAAAATAATAAATATTTCAATGCAGTCGATTTTGTTCGGAATTTTAAGTTTTATTCATAAACTCTCTCTCTCTCTCTCTCTCTCTCTCTCTCTCTCTCTCTCTCTCTCAATCCGTCAAAGACTTACTATTTCTCTATCCATTACTGCATAACAAGTAAACCTATGGTAGTTGACACCATCCACTACCCCTGGATTCAATACACTGACAAAGTTAGATAAACCATCAGAAACATTGAACACACAATAAACTTCACCCTCAGCTAAAATAAAAAAGATTCGTAATTACAGTTATATTAAAATATTATTTGAACATAAGTATTTGCTTTCAGTTAATTTGCGATTTTACCAAATCAAAATCAATGTTATGTCTTTCAATTGCAAGATTACTGGAGGCGGTATGGGAGGTCACTAACATACATACATGTTCTTGGCGACCACTCCCAACGCCAGCAAAAACGGAATTTTTCAAATTAAAAATGGATGTATATTTTTAAGCAGGGTGTTTTAATATATTCTACTATAGCTTCCATATATCGATATTCTTTGCAATATCCAGACCCAAAATAATGCATACGAAAGATTGATAATTGAATGGGGTTTAACGTCCCAGTCAGTAATATTTAACTTTATCGAAACGTCACAACATATAACATGTATAAATGAAGTGACAGCCATTTTGACCTTCGCAGTGCACTTCAGGGAATATACAGGAGGGTTATTTAACGTGCCACACCTATCATGGCACTGAGCATTGGATTTTGTTGTGTAATCCGAAGGACCCGTAACTTTCATTGAAAAATGCCAAGTGAGTCACTACTTTTTCAAGTCTTGGTCAGACTGACGACCGCCCACATATACATGCGAAAGAGAGAATACAAGCCAAAATATATAAATATGCATTTAAATAATTCAATTGTCTGCATGTGGTCAAATGGGGTTAAAATAATTCAATATGACTCTAGTCATTATGTTCCATCTTAAACCCACCATCAAATATTCTCAAATAGGAGCTACTCCATATTAACAAATATAAATCAAAGCAATTAAATGAACAATTATGCGAAAGTAAGTTATCCATGAATTCAACGTTGTTACTGTAACAATATTCAGCGTCAGTAAACTAAACAAAATACTATGAATAAGAATTGTAATATTGTTGACTATTTATATATGAATGCACAGTTCAAACCTTTCGAAAGTTTAACACAAAGTTTACAAATTAGTACCGAAGCGATAGCTCACATTGGCCCTTCGTTAGTTATGTATCGTCAACATTTCGGCAGCTGTCATCTGTGTCTCAGTAGGTTTTTGTTCATTAACTCTAACCATATCATCGACACTCGACTGTCCAGCTTGGGCTCCTTTTCGTTAGCTCAGTGTTTAACTTTCGACAGGTCTTTACTATAAATATAGAATGGATTCAAAGCAAAACAAAACAAAACAAAATAAAACCAATTCTATTGGATTCTTGAAGGCACAAGCACCAAATTTACCTGAATATGCCTGAACAGTGTCACACTGAGTGTAGTTAAATATCAACGTATTTCCGGTTTCGCACACGTCCAAAGTCGATTCCTCAACGCAGGCTGTTTTTGTGTTGTCAGTATAAATATAATGGAAAGTGCCGAGTAATTGTGGTGAACACTTCTGTTTTACCTCGGATTCTTTGCCTACAATATATCACAAAAATATCTATATTGAATAAAAAAAACCTCACACCAGTCTTATTGTAAATCAAAATGCCAAAGTAAAAACTTTAAAATTACAAATGACAGTACGTTTTAAAGTTTTTCAATAAGGGAGGCCTGGTGCACCGGAAGGGTAGTTTGAAGCAATATTCACAAATGATTAATACGTAACAAATATAAATCGTACTAATTGGTGTATTTTTCTTTCTAGATGTTTTATTCAGTTTTTAAATCTGTTTATTTATTCAAGTAAAACTGCGACATGTTATCATCATGGGCTTTTTTCGTATTTAATGAAACAAGATGGCCAGCAGGACAGATCTCCATTAAAACGTTGGAACGCTTCACGCGATACAACACTAATTGCAAATAAAATTAATAAATAAATTTTCAATATACCCTTTTTAACTAAAATATGGAATTCTTCGATAGTTGGTCCAAATTTCGGAGAACAGTAACCAGACGTATCATTAGGCTGTGGTATGTCGTCTTCTATAAGTAGTACTCGGGTATTACTGGCGTGGTTGTTTATATCTGAAACAGACATTTAGACTTAATATTCAGATTTAAGTCAATTGGTATAAACATTGTAGATATGCATAATATAGTGTCCTATATACCATTTCTTATGCATTGAATCAAATATTGTCATATACCATTTTTAAGTATTTAATTATATATATATATTTACAAAAATGGTATATGGCAATAACAATAAGCATTAACAACAAACACCATGAACAAATATTTTTAAAAATAATCAGAATAATTGAATACAAGTACATATGGAATTTTAAAGGTAAAAGGAGTCTGGTTTAGTCTGAAAGTGTTCTAATGAATAGTGTCAATATGTCTGCATAGATGTACCTTTTTGTATATTAGTACATTAAATTCATGATTTGTGTTGTTAAAACAGCTAAAAAGCCAAAAGCAATTAAGAAAACGAATCAACAAAAGAATCAAAGAATAATGCAAGGCAAAATAAAGATCAACAGGATCCTGCTGACATAAAATCACCGACTTTGAACGGGTAAGGAACATAAGGACGAAATGTTTTGCATTAGTATAACAAGTACATATGAACCTCAAGAATTTCGTTTACTGTAAGCCATAGCAATTAAAGGGGAATAACTCATTATTTCAATTCATCTTGAGAATTCGTCAAATAGATGAGTTGAGTTGAGTAATAGTATTTAATGTCCCAGTCAAGATTATTTCACTTATATTGAGACATCGCCAGTTGTAGGCGAAGGTGCAGAAATTTTGCGCGTTGCACTCATTGCCATATGTACAGCAGGGTTCTTTATTGTGCCACAGGGCCTCGTTATTTTAAGTTCCCATCCGAAAGAATTTTGACTTTCATTTCATTATGCCGAGTGTTTGGCAAAAGAAAAGTCGCAACTCACTTTCAAGTCTTTGGTCAGACCCGGATTCGAACCCACGAACTCCCACTTACGGAGCGAGCACTCTACCAACTGATCTACCGCAGTATTGTCAAATAGATAATATATTTACTATAAGCACCGACCTGATTGTAGGTAGTAAGCATATGAGTTTTCCGTGATTGACTGCCACTTTAAACACAGGTACGCGTTGTTTAATGTCCCGTTCATATTTACTTGATTATCTGCCCTGAAAATATGTAAAAAGTCAAAAAATATATGCCTAGCACATAAATACATGTATACCATTCTTTGGATACTAAAATAGATTGAACTCAATGTGTGCTTTTTTTTAAAACATGATATTTCAACCACCGTATATGTGTGAAAATGTGTAAAATTAATGTAATACAGTTTTGGACAAAAAGCTAACAATACGTTAATTATAACACTTGTTATATCAGCTGGAAAAGAGCAATATCCTAGTAGGTTGGTGCAGAACGCTTACAAACGTTGTCTATTCGAGGAATAACGTGGTTTTATTGAAAACATCAAGTTGTACAGTTCTATATATATTAGTGTTCATTGATAAATTGTTGTTGTTGATTGATTGATAGATTCACAAAATACGTTATGGTAAATCACACATAGTGAACCTCATTAAAACAATGAAATTTTGATGATGTCTAATCAAATAGATACAATGTCATAACATTTACTATATTCCAAAAGCAACTTCTTTTCTAAATACATGTAGCTTAATCAACCATCAAATTATTGTCGAAAATAGTTCTCTACTTAAGGTATGGAATATAGTAAAACCTCGTTATATTGTCCCTAAATGTTTTTGCCAACTCACTTACCGCCACAGTAATTTGAAGTGCCTATTTTTTCTCTATTTTTATAAGCATCCGTTGAATTAATGCCAAAACTCTTTATAACACCAAAACCTGACTTAGCAAATGGTGGCAATACATTCAGGGGTTTTTCTGTATATAAACTTACTTAAAGACCAGGTAGTTGTTCTCCGTATTATCATACTGACACGTCCATGAATCTAGTGTGACAGTGTGTATCTCTACTTGCCATCCTAAAACAATACCCAGTGATCTCACTATGGTAACATTACCACTCCAACTATCGTACCAAACGGACTCCCACTCCTTAGGAAATGAACATGTTCCTTCTGAAGAAGAAAAATGTTTTAAGGCATTATTTTAGATAGAAGTTAATTCCGTTCAATCTGTTTTTCCTCTTGAAAGATATGATATGAATATGTTACATTATATCAGAAATATTTACATGAACATATCAAAACAATTACATGCAAAGAAGAAACTCATAAACATTTTAAGATAAACGTGTTTGTGGTCTTGTATATGGTCTGGCTAAGCGTATTTTGTAGAGTTAAAAACTTATGATGTCTCTAGAAGGCGACCGGTGCTGCTTGCAAGAACTTATAGGATGCGCGCCGAAAACGATGTGCATACTGTCGTCATCACCTTCTAGAGCAGCGGGTGTTAATTAATATAATCCCAATAACATTTGGTTGTGTCCTTGAGCAAAACACTTAATTTCACGTTGTTCCAGTTCACTCAGCTGAAAAATAAATGAGTACCAGCAAAATGCTGGGGGTTAACCCTGCGATGGACCGGCGTCCCATTCAGGGGAGAGTCTTTTACTCTCAGTCGCTTAACGCCACCGAAACCGGGATAAGCTCCGGCCTGATGGGCCTAATGGCTCGGGACAGACTTTAACTTTAATTACATTTGGTAAAGTCTGGTATCAGGTATGATATTGAGTTCCACATTTAGGCTTATACAGAATTCGAATGTATCGGTGATTATATCCCAGAATTTAGTCCTTATTTTATTTTCACATTGGAACATTCAAGCATCTTTGCATATGTAGCACATTATACTTCACAGTTACTGTAACTATGTCTATATATATATGTGTGTAAGTTCTTCTTTACTATCCCAAATATTTCTTTGAAATCATTTACACTAGATAACTTCATGCACGATGGGTGTAATTAGCTAGCTGGGAGGTATTTATCATTCCGGAGAACCCGATCTTACTTTCCTGGATGAAATTCATGTGTTCAACTTACATTCAGTATACTAAAATGCCCTCGATTACTAATACCCAGTTCTGTACATATTTATCTGATACTTTTTTAAAGTTATACATCCTGTTGTTTATGAGAATTTTAAATGAACTAAAGTCAATTAATACAACAGAGTTACTTTTACAATTTATGCCCCTCGCTATAGTTGTATTTACAATGATAGTCAGTCCAGAATTTGTGTCATATTATAAATTTTTGAATTTTCTGAATGAAATATTCAAAAACTTATAGTTGTCATATTATCGATTTTTGAATATTTCATTCTGAAAATTCAAAAATTTATAATAAGACATCTGTAACACTTCTTTTAAGATGACCTTCACATGTCTGTAGTGTTCTGTATATGCAAACATTTTGGAAACACTTTGTATTCCCTGGCTAAACAATTTGTTTAATTTGCAAACTTGTGTCATTAAGAAACATCGATCCTTACTTTTATCTAGTATATCACATTTACATTTTAAAACAACGCAAAGGTTTAGAATAACATGTTCACGTATGTATGTACGATGTTAAATTGATATTAAATAATGTATCAATCGAACTGAAATAACACGTCTAGTTCGAATCTAAGTTCAGTATATACCTTTGTCATTCCTTTTTAAGTGTGTGTGTGTGTGTGTGTGTGTGTGTGTGTGTGTGTGTGTGAAGTCGGAAAGGACAAAGTCTTTTCTGTTTCCAACAACCATCACCCCCTCTTAAAAATCTACCGTATTATGAAATCATAAGTAAACGTACTTACCCACATATCCTAAAGACAACAAACAAAACACTACAAATACTTCAATTGTTTTCCAACAAACACAAAACGTCATTTTACCTCTATTCATTAATTTATAACTTAAGAGTAGATGGAGGGAGGGTGGAATAACAATAGTACGTGACGGACAGGAAGTCAGTATTATGATCTTAACTAGTACATCATGAGACGGAAGTGAATGTATCAATTGTTTCATCATACTATTTATAAATATGTTATGATATAATAATGGTGGATGTTACTAAGGTCTCATAATTTATTAAGATGTTTGCATTTAAAAGTACGCAGTTGAAAAACGGTCGTAACTTGAAAACCAAGCTTTATGGTGCACCAAGCTTAATGTGATGGATTCTCGATTTTTCGCGAATAAAAAGTTTTAATACTTCAACCTGTTGTTATCGACGTTTTAAAATACGTGTATGTAACTTATCTAAAGGTTTTCAGAGATGGATAAAAGACAATTAAGTAAATTACTGTTATGTATTGGGTGTGAGTTTGTCGAAGCGTGGTTATATATACTTAGTTTAATCAACTGATAAGTCAAAATTTATATAATAATGCATAATTTGAAATCTGTTGTGAAATTTAAGTTGAAAATGTCGTAAGTGAATAGAATTCCATCAAACTGAGGTACATGGTTATAAATCTATGGATTTGGAAATGGTATGTTGATTTTATTGATGTTTTGAATTTGTGTTAATCATTGATTAAGCTGATCAAGCTTCGAACAAATGAGTCCTTGTGTGTTATTACAAAACTGGATGTGGACATACAGTACGTTGAAAAATCTGGATACAATTGTTTAAAATGATAAAAAAAAAACATGAGTTGGTGTATATATGCTAATGCATTTACCTGTCCGCTTGACCTTTCATTAGGAATATTTATTATTTGATGATCTAACCATTACATGGGTAGTTTTAGTTAATGCATATGTGTCCCATGATGCAGACCAAATAGACATTTTTTGCTCCCTATACATAAATGTTCTGGTCAATAACAAGTATTCAAATAAAAGGTCAAGTGGACAGTTCAATGTTGAAAAAGTATGTGATAGACAACCCTAGCTGGTTTCCATTTTGTCGATATAATTTTGGTAACTTAAGCCCATTTTGTCAATCAGTAGTCATACTTAAATGCCTATTGTGTGTGTCCTGTTCTCCGTGTCAAGGTGTCATTCTGAATCAGTTTTCTGACGTTAAGTGCATGTATCTGTTCTTCAGTAGCAACTTTCAACTACTAGCAATAGGGTATCTACAGTACACGCTTTGTCCTTTCTGAATTGCATTGTTAGCAATTAACATATTGTCATTTCTCATTATTATTATTATTATTATTATTATTATTATACAGTCCTTTTTGTTTTCGTGAATGAAAAATAAGACGTTTTTATTATTTTTTTTTTTTTACTTCTGTGATACAATACATGTGCACCATGAACTCATTATAAAACTCAAATTATTTTTGCATGGCAGTGTGTTTTCTATGGTGTTCTTTCGTGGTTATCGCTCCGTCCCCATTACTCCTGAACGTGAAGAAGCAAAGGAGCGATAAACATGACAAGGACCGAACATGCCATTGGAAAGGAGCGAAGTTGCGATAACGCGAAGGAGTGAACAAACGATGACGAATGAGCGATAATACAATTGTGGGTCGTAACTTACCACCATATATATAGTTTTCTTAACTTGTGATGTTTTGAGCAGTAAATGTTGTCCTTGAATGTAGACCACTTGTCTTTCCACTTGGTGAATGTGATCTTTAGCACTTAACTTTTCAAGCATGTAATACTGCTTTATTAAGTACATTGTAGTATGATTAACCATACAATTCAGACCTGTCGAAAGTTAACCACTAAGATAACTAATTCGTGTCGAGTTGACAGCTAATCCCGTCCCCTCGTCACCTATCTCTTGAAAGCTGCTCTATATATCTCTCGGCAGATTTTCTGTCACGGGCTGTCCCTATCCCAGCCATCCGGCAGCTGAGTTCCCACACTTTTCGTTAGCTCAGTGTTAAACTTTTAACAGGTCTGTACTGTACTTAGAGTATCATAATTTCATTTTTTCGGTGTTTATTAATACCGATCGAATTGATGGATGGATGGATGGATGGATGGATGATGGATGGATGGATGGATGGATGGATGGATGATTGATTGATTGATTGATTGATTGATTGATTGATTGATTGATTGATTGATTGATTGATTGATCGATTGATTGATTGATCGATTGATTGATTAAGATGGGCTAAAAGTCCATTCAAGAGTATTTCAATGATATCGCTGCATAACTAGCTATAGGTGAAGGGACAGAATCATTGGCCTTTGCAGCGTACTTTGGGTAATGTGCAGGGAGGTTTTTTAACATTCTATGCTAGCCTTGATATGGGTCATCAATTTTCAAGGTCTCATCCTAAGGACCCCGAGTGCTTGCGGTCAGAACAACTACTATCTATTTTTAAGTCTTCGTCAGACCCAGATCGGGTTCGAATCTACGGTCTTCCATAAACGCAGCGAGCACTCTACCAAATTATCTACCGTCACTGAGTTTTAAGTAATACCGAATGAGGGACTACTTGTAACGGCTTGTTTTAGATCAGATTTTCAAATACACAACAAGTGATTTGGAAAGACACGATAAATGCTCTAGTAAAATTATCAGGAAGCTTTTAAACCAGCAGACCCCAATGATACAAGAGACTCGTTTGGGTAAAACCTCTTCTATAAAACACATTTTAATAAACCAATATTTAAATTTGTCATTTTTGGCAATCTCATTTTGGTTTTTTTAATCCGGAAATAACTCAGTAAAATGGGTCAAAGACTCAATGGGCCGGGTTGCCATTAAGTCAGGTGCATATCTTTGATAATCTTTTGATATATACAGTACAAAGTAACCAAGTTTCAAAGTCTGAAAAAATGGGGGAAAATCCTGAAATATTTCCAAAAAGTCAAGGGCACATCTTCAATATTTATAGAAACATTCTGTGAAGTTTCAAGGTTTTTGATTGAAAACTGTAAGAGGAGTTGAGTTCACAAAGTAGGTGCCCCCAGTTCAAATACTTGCTAAAAAGTGACTAAGTTTTAAAGTCTGACAAAATGGGGGGAAAATCTTGAAATATTTCCATAAAGTCAGGTGCACATCTTCGATATATATAAAAACATTCTGTAAAGTTTTAAGGCTTTTGGTTGAAAACTGTAGGAGGAGTTGAGTTCTATAGTCTAGAAAAATGGGGAAAAATCTTGAAATATTTCCATAAAGTCAGGTGCACATCATCAATATATATAAAAAACATTCTGTGAAGTTTCAAATTTTTTGGTTGAAAACTGTAGGAGGAGTTGAGTTCACAAAGTAGGTACCCTATTTTCCCCGGCCGCCGCCCGCCCGACATTCACCATACTATAAACCGGATTTGCACTCCGTGCAATCCGACCAAAAACGCTGTCGTTTACGACAAACATGCCAAGTTGCTGGAATAGCCAATAAATGACTTTTGCAAAAGCAAAAGTGATGTCACTTTATGAATGATAACTATGGTCGTATTATTATATTTGGTCTCAAGAAAAGTTTTACAAAACAAAAAAAATGCAAATGTGAATACTATACAGTACACCCGCAGTCTCTTAGAAATATATATAAATTAACTTACATTTCAGAAAAAAAAAATAATAATTTTACTTTACCTTAAAATTTATTAACGTATGATTTAACAATTAAAATTCAATAAGAGAAACAAACAAAACCTTTATAACTTTACATCTTCATCAGTGAAAACTCGTCTAATATTTAACAACCAAAACAAAGCAGTACTAGTGCAGATAGCAATACTAGAAAAACTTATAGATCAATCATACAATGATAATAGCAACAGGGTGTAGGTCGTTCACGATCTGATGTCAGAGTGTTTATTAACACGGATGGGTCTAACCAATGAAGAGTGGCCATGGGTAACCGTATATATCAACAAACACAAACATACCAATCCACTTAAAAATCACAATCCTGAAAGGAAAGTAAAGGTTTTGAAAACTGCCAAATTATGTTTACGGCATGTAAACTGCCAACAGGAAAACGAGACTGGGTGCCCCGGAAGGGTAAGCTCCTCCTGTTTAGCTAACTCTACTCGTCACGTATATAATCAAAATTGAGAATGAAAGTTACATAGAACTTTGGGACCTCGAATATATCCAGAATAATTTTTGATAGAGACGCGATAAGTCTCATGTATCCACGCTTTCTTATGCTTTATTATATCCGTAATCCTAACACCCTCGTTGCAAACATTGCTGTCAAACTATGAACGACCTATAACAGTGTTAACAGTAAAACAAAAATTGTTTAAAACATTATAGTGTTGTATAAAAATAATACATACCTCTCTCGCTCTCTATCACAAACACATACACACACATTAAAATTTTAAAATAAATTGTTCTTAACATGCGCACTAATAAATCATTATAATTAATGCATTTGATTGTGAATATAAAAAGAAACAATATAACATACATATGCAAAATAAAGGTTTAACAATAAATACCAATATTTAACGACTTCGTAAAATGTATGCCTACACTCTATTCCAAAAGAAAATCTCACATTGAGTACATGTCAAAGCGATCGATTTCAGTATATCCTTGATCGAATGTGGCATCCGTGAAAATGTGAGCTCTGGCCATCTTCCTGGTCCTTGTGTCATCCGGGCTACTGAGTCTCCTTGACAACATATGGCATCAGTTTCGTGATGTTATATACATACTCAAATTACCAAAGCACTTGTACATGATAAACATTTCATATAAATAAAATAACAAGTTAATGTAACTTATGTAGTCATTTTAGCTTCTTGGAATGAATACTAGAACTCTTTGAAAGATTCCCTACGCACAGCTCTATTGGATACTACTGTTGTAGCCCCACCATGATTTAAAGGCAACTCAGATAGTCCATTGTTTATGTACTTGGTACTAAAATGATAAGCCATTTCTCATAAATAGGTCCATATATATTAGTGTACATCAAAACCGCAACTCTTTTTGAAAGAGTCGTTTTACAAGTTTTGAGCTCATTTGGAAAACACAACAACAAAAATTAAAATAACCTTTAAAGTCCTCAAACATTCAACATGATTGCAATATTTCGTAATATTAGTATTGTCTTTTAGTCTATTTGTTTCAATATCTATTTTATAGATATTGAAGTAATAGGTGGAAGTGGAGGAGCATAACCAGGTGGGTCAGATGATGCTGATTGTTCTATTGGCGTTAGCCGGTTCTTTGCGGCGGAATCCTCCGGGTTAACAGTTAAAGCGTCTCTTGGAGTAAGTGGTTCTACGACCATGTCATTCCCTGCTAAATTAGATAGATATTTATTCAATTATTATAATTAATAAACAGTGAAGCAATAGCCGAACATATTACTCTAAACAAAAATGCATAGTGGGTCGCAATAAACTGCAAAATAAGTTTAACTTCGTCAAATTCATAAATTTAAAATGTAAAATTACTTTTTGGCGTTAAACAAATTAATTGCTATTTGCAAAATCTATCCACAACAGACTATTTTGGTTACAAAGCGAGTTTTAAAATTAATATCATCAAAGAATAGATTCAATCAATGAATTCAATTTAACTGGAGAATGTTGCACAACTTATAAAACAAGATACGGAAATAAATCACACAAAATACATAGCTCATTGTAATGCACTTATATATTATATCGCATTTACCTTATTGCCACCGACTATGCAATTTGCATTTCTATTTGATCACAATCTTCAATAGCTGATCAAAAAGAAAAATATACAATGTGGGCCAATTTGAATTAAAACACGATAATATATATATAGATATATACATATAGATGATATAGCATGTATTACAACAAGTGATCACAGCAAGTCAATGCGTGTAATTATGTCATTCATATACTGTAAAACACGAAATATTTGCGTGATGCCATTTTCGCGTAATTCGCAAGTTAGAAAACATGTCGAAATTAATGTGCGCGAAATAATAAATCATCGAATAAAAACATAGTTCACAGGTGAGTACAAGTAAATTTGTACAAGAAGAAAATAGAACAGGCGGTTATATTCACATATCTACGATTTTAAAAGAGGGGCTCACAATTCGATAACGCCAAATTTCATGCCGCGAAATGGCTTTATTTAATAGAAATTTTGCGAAAATATCATAACGCGAACATTAATGTTTTACAGTACATATAATGATTATCTGGACACATTGCAATAATGGTTAAATATTAAACTAGTACACTGCAGCTTCAAAACTCTGCTTTCTGGTATAAAAATGTTGATAGATATGCATTTTCAGAGAGTTTCAATCATTGTACGAGTCAACAAACACTTATTTATTATTGTTCTCAATAATAAACAATTCAAAATGTTCTTTTCTTACTTTGACGTAACTTGTGGTAAGTGGTTGATTGATTGATTGATTGAAATTGATTTTAGTTTCTCGTCCATATCATTAATATTACACTTAGACCAATACATCAAAAAATATAGGTAAAGTAACAGATATTTTACTAAGGACAAAGTACATAGATTCTTTTGTATGCCACGTCTACTGTAACACGGAGCATTGGTTGTAAAGAAAGCATTCAAACGACCCTTGCCATTTATTTTTAAATGACCAGTGGTTGGTGGAAGAGCAGTTACTACCTCTTTTTAAATTTTGGTCGGATCCGACTTTGCTACCCCACCCCTCCCCCATACCAAGCTATCCACATTGGGAAAAGAACAGCTGTACGTAACGTATTTTTCAGATCGACCCCCTTCGACCTTCAGCATTAAAGAAGTGTGTATGTTAAGTAAGATCTTACCTTTGGGTGGAATATCACTGTTCTCTCTTTCATTTGCACCAACTTTATCCTTTTCTCGTTTACACTTTTTACAGCACACAATTATAAGTATCGCTGCCAAGGCTAGAAACAGAACACCGGCAACAGCCCCTACTATAAGACCCAGGCTTACACCTCCTGCAGACGCTGTTGACGTGGGGGCACTAGTTGCTGTTGCTGTCAATAAAAGAACAAATTTTGATTTTAGAGTGTATCCTACTCCTATGGCATGTATGGGAAATTTCCTTCTTTTTTTTCTCACATAATATATATCAAAGTAGAGTTTTAAAAGCTTTTATCAGATGAAATTATGTTTATGTCTATATATAATGGACTGTCTCAAATTAAATTGCATTAAAGACAGTGGAAAATTATCTTATTTCTATATTTACAATATTTATAAAAATTTATTTTATTGCCGTCTCATATTTTGCATGTTTATTGGGAAACAATTTTGAAATGCGCTGTTGGTGCACCTTCTCATAAAAATGGTTCGTCTCCTGTCAGTCAACGAGATCATGACATCTGACGTCATCACGTCAGCGCGTGGATCAATGTCTGTATGACGTTGAAAAGTACAGTCGATGTAAAATATTTAATAATAAAAATTGTGTAGATTACAGTAGCATAAATCACCATGAGTTCACTATCACTAATGTTCAATCAATTTGTCATGGCTTTACCAAATATATGCATTTTCCATTTCTCTGTTGAAGTTGTTAAAAAGCCATTATAGAGCGTAAACATTTCAGCAATTTTAGCATTAATGTCAATTGATCATTTTTTCATCAAGTTATTCTATTTGCGAATTTGAATTGAACACAATCCAATAATTAAAATGAGCACAGTTTGTCATTGTTCACTTTCTTATCGTAGGCTGTGTGTAAATGTACAGTAAAACCTGTCTATAAAGACCACCCCAGGAAACCAGTAAAAGTGACCTTTATATACAGGTTCAAATAATACGAATAAAGAACCATTGGGATAGAATTGTGTCCTTTATAAGCATGTGGTCCTTATATAGAGGCGACCTTGAAGGCAGGTCTGACTGTATTTGTTATGAAAAGTGTTCATAAGTCATTGTTACAAACACGTTGACTCCAGTAATAGTTAATGCGGTACAGTTAACACAACTTGGTTACAATAGTTTACTAGTGTTTAAATATGTGCAGACGATTACATTACTAGTAAAATTAAAGTGACATATTCAGAGTGAACAAGTCGCAAATAACATGAATACTGAAATGAGCTTACATGCATTTCTGATAAGATTAATAGAATCTATCACGGGTATCCATGCAGGATAGGGAAATCTCATCCGAGGGGTTGAATATTTTATTCGGAGACGAAGCTTAAGCTTGCCGAGTCTCTGACAGAAATATTCAACCCCGAGGGTTAGATTTTCCTGTCCTACATGGATAAACTCATGATCAATTCTTTTTCTTCCGTTTTGATGACAATTTTTGGCTTCAAGTATCAGTTACATCGACATCGACGTCATCTTTGTAAATCTAACTTTGTTATTTAACGTTTTACATAAAAATAAATATGACCATCGGATAGAATTTATCCGATTTTGGTTAATACAAAATGTATAAACTAGAAAACAAAGCTATTTATTCTCATCTCCCAAAATAAACATTTGAAACGCAGTGAAAGTTTCTAAGTTTTGGAGACTGGTGTCAATTTCCCGCAAAACGACGTCATGTCTCCACGGTATGGCGTCATTCAATTGTCCTTTGATTGTGACGTCATTGAAAAGCCGCACGTGGAGGTGAAGAGGTGAAGATTAAAAGAATCTATCACAACTTGTGGTGCCAGATAGGGAAATCTCAACCCGAGTTCTAATATATTTGGTCCAGAACGAGGCTTGCCGAGTTCTGGACCAAATATATTAGAACGAGGGTTGAGATTTCCTTATCTGGCACTACAAGTAGTGATTGATTCTATTTCTTGCACCAGAAAGTACAATATTCAATTTAAAATCAATTTCAACTTTCGGTACACCTCTGATTTTGTTGATAAAAGATTGCGGGAAAAACGGCGTGTAGGCTATCTTGCACAGGGGGGTACAAGATGGAGATATCTTGCACCTCTCTTTTTATGGATTTTTCTATCTGGGGTGCAAGAAAGAAATTTCTTCCATCGTTTCTTCAATCGGAAATCTCTATCTCAAACACAGGAAGATGGCAGAAAACAATGTAACAAAGCTAACCCTTTCTGGAGACTAGATGCTGGAGACAAGGCATTGGACAATAATAAGTGAGTACATTTATCTATGTCTATTGTGTATGCATAAGTGTACGATAAAACAGAAATATAATATTCGCTGAAACACTTAATGATAATACAAACGTGAATTCATATTTGAACCATTACAAGTTTAAGGTACATTAACCGACCTGGTAACTAAGTGCAGTACAGACCTGTCGAAAGTTTAACACTGAGCTAACAAAAAGGAGTCAAAACTCGGCTGCCGAGTGGCTGAGATATGTACAGATAGTGATAACTAGTAGCCGAAAAACTGCCGACAGATATATATCGGCTGACGAGATATTAATAACGAGCTAGAGATGCCGATGTGCATTGTCAATTGACCTATCGCCGGCCACGTCCGGTACCAAAGCAGCGTCACGGCAACTAATGACGTTCTAGTCAGTGACGTCATTAAACCGCACAATTCAGGCTGACTTTTCATTCTTTTTGCGTTTAATTCAAGCATGTCGACCTTTTGTCGGAACATAGTGGGCGTGCCCGGCGATCCGTCAATTTGACAACAACTTGTCAGCTTATTGTAGAACTTTCGACAGGTCTGTACAGTATATAGACTAGAAGAGACTTGAAAGTGGATTACTACATTATGGTGGAAGAAACTATGGTTGATTAATTAACAGCATCAAACAATTTAACAAAAAAGAAAGTGTCTCAAAATAATGAAGAAATATTGACATAAAAATAATGAAGAAATATTGACATAAAAAAATAAGTTATGTAATTGAAACATATAGTGCTGGATATTCTGTCAGTATATCCAATGATCGTGTTAAAAGTCGTTAATAATAGCATATCTGAAGTACGTTACTTATTCAACATTGCAGCGTTCAACATTGAATAAGTTAACAGTTACTTATTCGACATTCGCAAATAATAATATATTTGACAATTTCCTGTACGAGTATCATATAGTATTTGATTTGCAATAGCATATCCTACTCCCAAATTTATAAGGGAGTAAAAATAACCAGAAGTGCAAACAAAGTGGAAACTGTAATATGTTAGTAACATGTTAGTAATATATTTTTAATTTGAAACCATAAATGATACTTACGACACGTGTCTAAAATTATTCAAAAGAAAATTTAAGGATTTCATTTCAGCCTTGAGATATTGATGGTTATGGTTTTACGTTAATGCAAGAGACTGCGGTATGTACAATCTAAGTTCTAAATAAAGCAATACACAATTGACAACACGTCACAGCAAATTTAGAAACTACATGTATGATAAAAACATATATTATGATGTGATGTATTTGACGTTCCATAGTTGCATTTCCCTTTCATTCCAAATTTAATTACAGGATTACAGGATTCCTTACCCTTCCGGAGCACCCGGTCTCACTTCCCTGGTGGAAATTCACATAATTAATCTACTAAGCCAGTTTTCAAAATTTTCACTATGTGATATGTTTGTTATGGATATATCTCTAACAGCCTAAAATCAATTTCAACCGGAGACCTATTGGTGTCTAAGCAAGATTTTTTTTCAGTTCGTTTGCAAATTCCCAATGCTTTTTTTTAGGTATTCCAGTTTTGTTCACTGTTCGAGAACTCACCAAACTCGATAAATGTAACACTGTGAGGCTAAACAACATTCCATTCAAAACGCACAATATCGACAAATAAATAATAATGATAATAATAATTAAACACGCAGCTATCCCGGGACAAGGACAAAAATGTTTGTTTGCCATAATACAGTCATAACGTTATTGTATCCTTTTAACTACCGTCCACCGGATAAGTTATTTATTAGGATATTATGAATCGACTTTGACTGCACCATATATGCCAGATTTTATGATTTTTGTCATTAAAAAAAATCTTGGCTTTAACAGAACACAAAATACTAGGAATTCATTTTAAAGGGGTGGCTCAAATTAAAACTGTCTCTTTGGTGCAGCAGAACATACCCGTTCTTTTAAAATAATATGTAATTAGTACTTACAATATGCAGTAAATACATTCAGAAGACCATTAGTAGGTCTGACGGTGGGTGTTTGTCCGGTTACACAACTGTTTGGGTTTTGAGAAGCCACCACATTTGACCCGGATGTAGCAACAGCCTGTAAACAAATGATGAAGTAATACAACTTGTACTTCAAACATTATATATTAGGCTAGAAATATTAAATAATAAACTAAAAGAAAGTCGTACGTAACTGGAAAAATATATGTATGTACCTGTCAACATCAAATGTTACCAAAATTTAAAAAAACTAAAATATGCGATATTGATTATGTCATATACCATTTTTTGAATACATGTATACCAGTTTTTGAATGTATTTTATGATTAAATTAAAAAAAATGGTATATGACAATTATAGCTATTCCAACATGACTCAAAAAAAAAAAAATAAAACACTGAAAACTCTTTACTCAGAAGTACAATTTACTACTTTTTGCAAAAGTGTTCATGATACAATGTGGTTGTTGAGATTACATGTACCTCCATTAAAAATATGACAGCAATTACTGGACAAAGGGAGTACGTCAGTAAAACGGAACGGCTTTAAGTTTATCGGTTGTTCAAATGACGGAAAACTCAATTCATACAAGAATAAGTTTTCTTCCATCTTTCATACTCACAGTAGATTCTGTCATGTGCTGATTTTTTATTTTTATTAAAATAATGCATTCAAAATCAGCACATGACAACTAAAAATGCCACCTGTTCAAGTAGTTCATACTATTATCTTGTTTCCCACATAGGACACCATTTTAACATGAGTTAATAGGAAATGCTCATTAGATACATTTTAAGTACTTACGAAGCAGGTAAATCTATAGTAATTTGTATTGTCCACTGTTCCAGGATTTAGTGCATAAACAAAGTAATTAGAGCCACTGGTTACATGACTCACACAGTATACCTCTCCTTCCTCTGAAAATTGTAGACAAGTATCATATCAATAATCAACAGTATATGATAATAAAAGACTACATTTTATATATAGGTAAACAACATTGACCTTTCCGTTTGACCTTCCATTAGGAATATTCATATAGGAGAGTCCATCCAATACATAGGTAGCGTTAAGTTTCGCAGTTAATACATATACACCTTGCTCATGATTAGTGTTCACATCAGGTAGACGAAATATACACGCACGATCCCTATAATTACTTACATTTACCTTTCCATAATGAATATTTAAATAAAAGGTTAAACGGACAGGTCACTGTTGTTTACCTATAGTAAGACATCGTTATAATATTCCTTGAAAGATCTGACACATCACTTATCGTCTTTTAAGTTTTTGAAGTCCCATATTCCATTTATTCTACATGCATGATCTTGTTCAAAAATTCCTCTTGTATATCGCCAAATCACTTTATAAGTCTCGGTCTACTTACTTGAGAATGCCTGTATGGTTGAATACTGTGTAATCATGTCACCGTGCATTGTACAGTCTATATTTACTTACGTGAGAATGCCTGAACGGTTGAATACTGTGTAATCATGTCACCGTGCATTGTACAGTCTATATTTACTTACGTGAGAATGCCTGAACGGTTGAATACTGTGTAATCATGTCACCGTGCATTGTACAGTCTATATTTACTTACGTGAGAATGCCTGAACGGTTGAATACTTGATGTTATCATGTCACCGTGCATTGTACAGTCTATATTTACTTACGTGAGAATGCCTGAACGGTTGAATACTGTGTAATCATGTCACCGTGCATTGTACAGTCTATATTTACTTACGTGAGAATGCCTGAACGGTTGAATACTGTGTAATCATGTCACCGTGCATTGTACAGTCTATATTTACTTACGTGAGAATGCCTGTACGGTTGAACACAATGTAATCATGTCACCGTGCATTGTACAGTCTATATTTACTTACGTGAGAATGCCTGTACGGTTGAATACTGTGTAATCATGTCACCGTGCATTGTAAAGTCTATATTTACTTACGTGAGAATGCCTGTATGGTTGAACACGATGTAATCATGTCACCGTGCATTGTACAGTCTATATTTACTTACGTGAGAATGCCTGTATGGTTGAACACGATGTAATCATGTCACCGTGCATTGTAAAGTCTATATTTACTTACGTGAGAATGCCTGTATGGTTGAACACGATGTAATCATGTCATCGTGCATTGTAAAGTCTATATTTACTTACGTGAGAATGCATGTATGGTTGAACACGGTGTAATCATGTCATCGTGCCTTGTACAGTCTGTATTTACTTACGTGAGAATGCCTGTACGGTTGAACACAATGTAATCATGTCACCGTGCATTGTACAGTCTATATTTACTTACGTGAGAATGCCTGTATGGTTGAACACGATGTAATCATGTCACCGTGCATTGTACAGTCTATATTTACTTACGTGAGAATGCCTGTATGGTTGAACACGGTGTAATCATGTCATCGTGCCTTGTACAGTCTGTATTTACTTACGTGAGAATGCCTGTACGGTTGAACACAATGTAATCATGTCCTCGTGCATTGTACAGTCTATATTTACTTACGTGAGAATGCCTGTACGGTTGAACACAATGTAATCATGTCACCGTGCATTGTACAGTCTATATTTACTTACGTGAGAATGCCTGTATGGTTGAACACGATGTAATCATGTCACCGTGCATTGTACAGTCTATATTTACTTACGTGAGAATGCCTGTACGGTTGAACACAATGTAATCATGTCACCGTGCATTGTACAGTCTATATTTACTTACGTGAGAATGCCTGTACGGTTGAACACGATGTAATCATGTCGACGTACATTGTACAGTCTATATTTACTTACGTGAGAATGCCTGAACGGTTGAACATTGTGTAATCATGTCACCGTGCATTGTACAGTCTATATTTACTTACGTGAGAATGCCTGTACGGTTGAACACAATTAATCATGTCACCGTGCATTGTACAGTCTATATTTACTTACGTGAGAATGCTTGAACGGTTGAACACGATGTAATCATGTCACCGTGCATTGTACAGTCTATATTTACTTACGTGAGAATGCCTGAACGGTTGAACACTGTGTAATCATGTCACCGTGCATTGTACAGTCTATATTTACTTACGTGAGAATGCCTGAACGGTTGAACACTGTGTAATCATGTCACCGTGCATTGTA
Organism: Anadara kagoshimensis; assembly: GCA_021292105.1. Taxonomy (NCBI): domain Eukaryota; kingdom Metazoa; phylum Mollusca; class Bivalvia; order Arcoida; family Arcidae; genus Anadara; species Anadara kagoshimensis. The sequence goes on from CM037873.1 coordinate 13,498,651, forward strand.
CAGTCTATATTTACTTACGTGAGAATGTCTGTATGGTTGAACACGATGTAATCATGTCACCGTGCATTGTACAGTCTATATTTACTTACGTGAGAATGCCTGTATGGTTGAACACGATGTAATCATGTCACCGTGCATTGTAAAGTCTATATTTACTTACGTGAGAATGCCTGTACGGTTGAATACTTGATGTTATCATGTCACCGTGCATTGTACAGTCTATATTTATTAACGTGAGAATGCCTGTATGGTTGAACACGATGTAATGATGTCACCGTGCATTGTACAGTCTATATTTACTTACGTGAGAATGCCTGTATGGTTGAACACGATGTAATCATGTCACCGTGCATTGTAAAGTCTATATTTACTTGCGTGAGAATGCCTGTATGGTTGAACACGGTGTAATCATGTCACCGTGCATTGTACAGTCTGTATTTACTTACGTGAGAATGCCAGTACGGTTGAACACGGTGTAATCTTGTACAGTCTATATGTACTTACGTGAGAATGCCTGAACAGTCGCACATTGGGTGTAGTCATACGTCATTGTATCGGTGCTGGTACAGACGTCCACTCGTGATCCTGAACCACATGAACTAGTAGAACCATCATTTGACGTGTAACTAAATACACCCTGTAATGGCGTCGGACACGTCTGCTTCACGTTCGCTTCATATCCTATTTATAAAATAAGTGTTCAGAAATGGTGAAAAAGGTGAAATATGAAATTGTAGTACTGATGGCTAAAACTGTTAATAAGTCACTATGATTTTTGACCTTAAAGATTTTGTATGGTTACTATCGACATTCACATACAGTTTATATGGTTGCTAAGGACCCATGACCTGTGACCTTTGTCTTTATTGTATTTGAGCTATCATAAATGTGAAAATCATATTAATATTGATTATTTTAGGAACAAATAAGCAGTAAAACTGTGTGTCTATTATAAGGTAATGACCTTGATCTCTGACCTTGACTTCAGATATTCATCTCATTGCCATTCCATATTTTACCGTTTATATAAAATTTAAAAAAATATGTGTTTATGTTTAAATAGAACGGTAAAAATCAAATTTTAATATTATGGTTATTACTTGGACCTTTGACCTTGACCCTAACATGATTTTAATGTATCATATACATGTACATGTATGATTAAATGCATAAATACAAAACAAGCCTAAGTATGAAAACTGTTTGGGGTTTTTTTCGCAGATAACGTTGAAAACATATCTTATAGATTTCTGCCGTATGTAAAAGATATATTCCACCATTCGTTTATTATTCGTACCCCGTGATCAATACCCCATAAATTTTTGTATCGCCCTATAATCTTGACTTTTATTGGGGGTTGCACTCCATAATTATGCAATAGAAATAAAATGTCACACTGCAGACGATATATAGCTGGTGAATGTCGGTGAAATGATTTTACCTTGTTTAACCAACATGATAAACTCTTCTGCAGAAGGACCTGACGTAGGAGAACAATAACCAGAAGCGGTAGTTGGCTGTGTAGCTCCAGCATCCACTATCAGAACTCTGGCATTTCCGGCATTTATTTCAACATCTAAAATAAAACGTATACAATTGTTTATACAGCATAACAAACACAATATGCCTCTTATTATAAACGTTATCAAAATATACTCTCTCTCTCTCTCTCTCTCTCTCTCTCTCTCTCTCTCTCTCTCTCTCTTTTACTGGTTCCCTTAGATGGTCTTAATAGGCAGGTTAGACGATACATGTGCATGCTTAATTTTTTTCATTCACTGTTTGATAAAAATATTTTAAGAAGTGTTAAGGGACCACTGATTGTAAAATAAATGGGACGATTAGGTCCCTACAAAAGTATCTGAGTCACCGGTGTGTTACTAAGTTCGGTTCTTGCAGGCAAATGTCTCGGGATTTATAGTTGCGTCATGCTTGTTTCCGACATACGCTTGTTGCTCTAGCAGTTTGCAACAACATTTTATGAAAATGCACTTGTAAAGTTTAATTTTGCATTTTCATAAAGAAGCAATTTGTTCTTGTTTAAGTGCTAAATTGTTCTATAATACCTGTTCTGAGATAATAATATAGTCAAACTTGTCTATAAAGGACACCCAAGGGAACCAATAAAAGTGGTCTTTATTGACAGGTGGCCTTATATAGAGGCTCAAATAACATAAATGAAGAACAATTGGGATACAATTCTACTGGCCTTTATAAGCATGTCGCCCTTATATAGAGGCGGCATTTAAGGCAGGTTGGACCGTAGTAAAAGTTACAACCATCTTAACTGCTAGAGAGAAACTAATGATAAAAATTACTACCATTTTATTATTAATACTATTAAGTAATAACAATAGGGATTTCGGTGGCCCAGTGGTATAAAGCATCCGCACCCCTTTCGCCGCCAAGGTTCGAATCCCACTAAGAACAGATCCTATTATGAGAAAGTTTGTCAAATCGCTTGTCGAAGCTGGTGGATCTCTCCGGGCACTCTGATTTCCTTCACCATTTTTTAAGCTAACCGCCTCGATAAAAGTGAAAAAAAATTTACTTTAACGTAAAATACCATTCAGAAAGTAACAACAATAATAATATACCTGATAATAGATAATAATGGTAAGAATTGTCTGTGACTTGAAATGTCATTCAAAAAGTAACAACAATAATAATATACCTGATAATAGATAATAATGGTAAGAATTGTCTGTGACTTGAAATGTCATTCAAAAAGTAACAACAATAATAATATACCTGATAATTGATAATAATGGTAAGAATTGTCTGTGACTTGAAATGTCATTCAAAAAGTAACAACAATAATAATATACCTGATAATAGATAATAATGGTAAGAATTGTCTGTGACTTGAAATGTCATTCAAAAAGTAACAACAATAATAATATACCTGATAATTGATAATAATGGTAAGAATTGTCTGTGACTTGAAATGTCATTCAAAAAGTAACAATAATAATATACCTGATAATTGATAATAATGGTAAGAATTGTCTGTGACTTGAAATGCCATTCAAAAAGTAACAACAATAATAATATACCTGATAATAGATAATAATGGTAAGAATTGTCTGTGACTTGAAATGTCATTCAAAAAGTAACAACAATATATATACCTGATAATTGATAATAATGGTAAGAATTGTCTGTGACTTGAAATGTCATTCAAAAAGTAACAACAATAATAATATACCTGATAATAGATAATTATGGTAAGAATTGTCTGTGACTTGAAATGTCATTCAAAAAGTAACAACAATAATAATATACCTGATAATAGATAATAATGGTAAGAATTGTCTGTGACTTGAAATGTCATTCAAAAAGTAACAACAATAATAATATACCTGATAATTGATAATAATGGTAAGAATTGTCTGTGACTTGAAATGTCATTCAAAAAGTAACAACAATAATAATATACCTGATAATAGATAATAATGGTAAGAATTGTCTGTGACTTGAAATGTCATTCAAAAAGTAACAACAATAATAATATACCTGATAATTGATAATAATGGTAAGAATTGTCTGTGACTTGAAATGTCATTCAAAAAGTAACAACAATAATAATATACCTGATAATTGATAATAATGGTAAGAATTGTCTGTGACTTGAAATGTCATTCAAAAAGTAACAACAATAATAATATACCTGATAATAGATAATAATGGTAAGAATTGTCTGTAATTTTGGTATACTGGAAACATAAATATGCGTACTGTGGAGCACCAAACAGATCAACCATAGAGTCACCTCTGAAAGAGAAAATAATATAAAAATTGATGGAATAAATAATATAAAATTGATGGAAAAAAATTATGTAAAAATTAATGGAAAAAATAATATAAAAATTGATGAAAAAAAATTATGTAAAAATTGATGGAAAAATTAATGTAACAATTGATGGAATAAATAATATAAAAATTGATGAAAAATAATATAAAAACTGATGGAAAATTAATGTAAAAATTGATGGAAAAATTAATGTAACAATTGATGGAATAAATAATATAAAAATTGATGAAAAAATGCAAAAATTGATGGTATAATTAATATAAAAATTGACAAACATGTACTTTAACAAAACCCTTATTTAGTATTCAAGTGTCGTAAAAATCAATAAAACGTAACACTGGTGGAAATTTTTTATGAATGTAACAATTATGGTGATCTCATTATACTATCTAAAACTAGAACTGTCTCTTGAGAGCCAAATACCCCACCCCCAAAATCTACAAGGGTTTAATATTTTCCCGCGACTTTGGCCTTTTGGCCTTGGTTCAAGGTTTTGACATACCTTTGGACCATGGCAGTCGTCCAAAGCTATTATGAGATATGACTCGGACACGATTTTACACGACAGACAGACGGAGGGACGGACAAACATGGGGATTCCTATATACCCCCTCAAACTAGTTTGCGGGTTTGCGGGGATATTAAAATAGTGTTGAACAGAGTTATTTCCCCTTGGTGTCGACACTTGCCTTAAGGGTCATCTAAGTAGGAAAATTCAAGTGAAAACCATTTGGTTGAAAACCTTGAATGAGGGGTATAATTATGAAATTATCTACACAAGTGTGGAGATTTTTAAATAAAAATAAAGTAGGAATTGATCATTTAAGAGTTTTTAAAATATTTGTTGCATTTTTTTAAGGAAATAGTGCAAAAATACACGTGTTGGGGAAAAATAGTTTACACCTTGTATATTGAATATAAAAAATGAAAATATATTAAGATAGTCAACATCATAGAGCAGTGCAAAGGGGCCAGAGTTTGTTAAAGAAATACGAGGTTTTTGAAAACTCGACAATTTACGGTTGAGGTTTTATATGATTTGTTTTCCTTTAAAAAATGCGTGTACCAGGCGTGATAGTTCATATTCTAAGGCTACCAACGATCCAAGGGAAGATTATAAAAGCTAAGTTTGAATATTACTTGATTATTGTTGAGGCATATTAGGCTTTATATAGTTCAACATTGTTGAAACCAAACAATATTTACCTCAATTTAAATAGAATAGTATTGTGTGACCGTGCTCTTTTAGTGACTTGTTGTATTTTGGATTAGTAGTGGCCTTAGAATATAAATATCACGCCTGGTACACGCATTTTTAAAAGGAAAATAAATCGTAGATAACCTCAACCGTAAATTGACGAGTTTTCAAAAACCTCGTATTTCTTTAACAAACTCTTGTCCCTTTGCACTGCTCTATGATGTTGTCTATCTTAATATCTTTTCATTTTTTAAAATTAACTCGTTATAAAAGGTGTAAGCTATTTTCCCCAACACGTGTATTTTTGCACAATTTTCTTTAAAAAATGCAACAAATATTTCAAAATTTCTTTAATTATCAATTCCTTCTGCATTTTTATTTAAAAATCTCCACACTTGTGTAGGTAATTTCATAATTATACCCCTATTTCACGCTTTTCAACGAAATGGTTTTCACTTGAATTTTCCTACTTAGATGACCCTTAATGTAATAAAAACGGATGAACATAAAATACGACGGTAGTACATATATGACTTATTAGCAAACAGGAGGGCGCAATTACATGTATTTGTGTGCTAATTGAAATACATATGGTCTCTCTCTCTCTCTCTCTCTCTCTCTCTCCTTCTCTCTCTCTCTCTCTCTCGTACATACCTAAACACTATATATTTATTAGTAGCGTCCTCATACTGACAAGTCCAGCTGGTCACTGTTGATGCGTATGCTGTCACTGAGTACCCAGACACTTTATAGGTTGATGATGTAAATGTCACAGTACCATAATTACTGTCATACCACGTGGAATCCCAGGAAGTCGGCCATGATGTACATCCATCTATACAGACAAACAAAAGTCGGGTTTAGTTCGTTCCGTTAGATTTTATATTTTATGTTAAGTATATTGGGAATTTAAATTGTTTTTAAAAATGTTGTAAAACTAGAATACAACTTTATAATGTGTTTAATCACATTTTGGCGGGGTGCTGTAGATTTTGAAGTTTTAAGACATACGTTAGCTTAACGGGTTTAAATAAACCAGTGCTTGTAAATACTTGTATTAATTAATCCCATCAGCTTAAACTTCTTTCCCAATACGTATATTGAAACGACTGTTCACCGTGTATAGATGGAACCGGAAATAAGGTTCTTTTTGAAGCGAGGCAATATTCAGATCGTGAACCAAAAATCCCACATTAGGTGTTTTGAAGGCAAGAAAAGTTGGGAGTGATGATTTTGAAGCTACCACAATGGACTTTTTTTTTAATTCGTTCATCTCTCCTCATGATTTTATGCTGAACGATATTTCGGTTTCATACCAATGTTCACACTTGAATGGCTATAACGTATGTACATGTACAAAAGTGCCAGTTCTTAACATCACCAGGCGTCTGTAACGTCGGTCTTAAAAGGCGTAAAATTGTTAGTCAAAGTTTTTGGGGCGAGAGTATTCGAATCACACCACTGGATACGATTTTGTCAGTATGCCAGTTTAGTGCTTTTCTAAAGTGTGAATTCAGATTTTTTTTTATTTGTTAATTAAATGTTGTGTTGCCTTGATTCTGCGAATCATATTTTAAGTCTAGCGTGTCTAAATTTTTCGTCAGAATTCAAGTTCATTTGCGATTTCAAATATCAGAACATAAATTGCATAATAAGAAAGTGATTAATTATTCATCATCAAATTGTAAAATATAAATTTAATATATATATATATATATATATATATATATATATATATATCAATCCCCTTTACCTCAACCTTGTTACTTTCTTCCAACTTGCTTACAATTTACACCAAAACAAATGTAAGGAATAACAATATTTTATTACGAATCCAGTTTCTCCTCATTGAATAAGAAAATATAATACATTATATATACTTTGAGAGACTTTTAGGAATAGAGAGCCCTCATTGCCTAGGTTCGAACCATGCTTTGACAGATCATTTTGTGAGAAAGTTTGTCAGTTCGCTTGCCGAAGGTAGGTGTTTTCTTAGGGCGCTCTGGCTTTGACCACAATCCCTGAAATGACCGCCTCGATTAAAGTGAACGAATTTTGAAATTGGCGTAAACACCGTTACTCGACTCTCAAGGAAAAATATGATATGATAATCTACATTACTAGTAACCAAAACTGAAGATTTGATGAAGATATTTCGCATATTAAGAGATTGAGAGAGAGAGAGAGAGAGAGGCTTTATTTTTTTTAATTCAAACATGTTACAATTAAAACATCAATATGAGAGAGAGATGCTTTTTTTAATTTAAACATGTTACAATTAAAACTTCAAATTATCACGGTGTTTTGTTTTAAGCCAACTTCAACTTTATGATAAAAAGTATATTTCTTACCTGAAATATAGGTAAAATTGAGAATCCACAAAATATTAAAAATTAACGAATATCTTAACTTTCTTGTAAACAACTCCATCTTTCTGGTAGTAATTTTCTCTTAAAAATAATTAAATCCCTGTTTTAAACTTCATTTTTAAAAAACTCCATGAGTAAAAATTTGCAAGAATATTTTTTCAACGTTACGTCATTGTTTGTTTTTCACGAGTGTTTAGTAGAAGTTGGGAGGGTCAGTCTAGTGGCTATAGAAACAACTGGTCAATGCACATGCCGTGACGGAAGACAAAAGAATACAATCCCTAAATCGCCGAGATTTGAATTTAAACAACCTGCATGTTTGGCGCATTAAGCCATTGTTACGGAAGGAACGTCGTATAAGCTTATTTTCTTTAACGGTAATATTTAAATACTGGTCGTACGACTTAAGGTGATTTGATCGTTTGGTTAATATTTTAATCTTTAGAAAAATGATGACCTCTTAAAGCTTTAATTAATCATATACCTTTAAAACCGAGTTGAAAGTTTATGGTGATACACTAATCTTTAAATGGAACTAAAACTTAAATGGCGAACGCAGGTTTGTGGTCAACATATTTTTTTAAATTTAATATACATCCGTCTTTCATTATGTTTTCTGAAAATATTTTCAAATTTTTTTAAATGTTTAGTAGCGGTTGTTAATTTAAGACTTTTTACATTGTAACAATTTGTCTCAATAATTTTTCAGGTGTTCCGGAAAGAGCAAAGTTTTCTGACTGACCTCAAGACTCGTTTTGATAACACAATTTTAATTGAAAGGACATTGAAAGTTTGATGAACCTATTCAAAGGGTGGATAAAACAGCTGATGTTATTTTTTTCCAGTTCTCATCACTTTGACAAATGAAAAGTTCCAATGTATTGTAGTACAATTTACAGTCAATAAAGTTAATGTCGACACATTCAAATTGATAAATATTGAATTCAATTTATCTAGTTTTAACTTTTATATTTGTGTTTACTGATCAATAAAAAATATATACGGAAATATAAATAAATAAAAATAAATAAATAAATAAATAAATAAATAAATAAATATATATATATATAAATAAATATTAATCCGTTTAAAAATTACGATCTTAAAGCAGAAACCTGGCAAATTAAGTTAAACATGTGGATTTTCATCTGGTCGCGAGACCGGGTGCTCCGGAAGAGCAAGCGACAGTTTATCTAGCTACAATTGTCATGCTTGAAACCGTAATTGAGAATGAAATAATCATGGAACTGTGGGTTGTCGGATATATCTAGAGTAAGTGGGTTGTCGGATATATCTAGAGTAAGTGGGTTGTCGGATATATCTAGAGTAAGTTCATATACAGAGACATACTTACCAACAATATTGTGATGACGGTTATATAACTTTTTGAGGGCTTTGATAAGCCTCGTGTCCTTGTGTCATCAATTTATTTGTAAGCAGCTTGCTTCGTTGTATAAAGTTCCCTTGGAACCAACTTGACAGATCTCCGAGAACAGTGTTTCTGGTGTTCATTATATAATTTATTTTATTAACGTGTCACATGCCATAAAACATACATAATAACATATACAATACAAAAAATAAAATATCATGACATCCAGCCTAAAAGACTTATGAGACACGGTCATCTATAAAAATTGGCGAAAATATATACATGTACATTCAATATACAGCAGTAAAAGTGTGTGTGTGGTGCAGTTGTATAGAAATGTTTGTTAAAGTGTGTGTGTGTGTGTGTACATATATGTGTGTGTGTGTGTTAAAATGTATGCAGTGTGTGTGTGTGTGTATGTGTGTTAAAATGTATGCAATGTGTGCGTGTGTGTGTGTGTGTGTGTGTTAAAATGTATGCAGTGTGTGTGTGTATGTGTGTGTTAAAATGTATGCAATGTGTGTGTGTGTGTGTGTTATAATTTGTATGCAGTGTGTGTGTGTGTGTTAAAATGTATGCAGTGTGTGTGCGTGTGTGTGTTAAAATGTAAGCAATGTGTGTATGTGTGTGTGTGTTAAAAATAAATGTGATAAATTAGAAATTAAAAATGACAAAAAATTAAATAGTTATGATAAAAAATATTTCCTTCTATTATACATATTAAAAATTGTCTTGGCCACTAATGGTTGTAAAACAGTTACTTGCATTAAAAATTTCATTTTTTCTGTCTCACATAAAACATTAAAACCTGTAAAAATATTCTCAGCAAAATAAAATAAATCAAAACGAAGATCAGAGTAAAGATCACAATATAATAAAAAATGTTTCTCGTCCTCAATATCACAGTTTTTACAAAATTTACATAAACGATCATTCAAAGGAGTTTTCGGTTTGCTATATCGTCCCGTTTCCACTCTAAGGGGCAAACTGCCGCATCTAAAACTGGAATATACCCGTCGATGGTGCCTTGGTATTAATTGCGTTAAGTATTGTTCACAGCCGATTTCAGATTTAAATGTTCGATATGTTCTAAGTTTATTTCCGTTGTCTCCATTTCCTCTGTCGTTCCAAAGTTTATGTTTCCATGTATCACAGTCTTGCTTCAAAATTACTGTTTTCGCGTATCTAAAAATTTATTGATTTGGCTTTTGTCTGTGCATTGTAAAAATAAATCGTATAAGTTAAAATCACATAATAACTGCTTGACTTTAGTATCCCATGAATGTGAAAATTTGCTACTCCAATGTCTTACCGCACACACTAATCGGTCATTTGGCAAAGTATTTAGCTTCAACCAATAACGTAGCACTTCTATCTGCAGTCGGGATTTGCATGTTGACCACCCAAGTTCACCTCTTGAAGCTAAGTTGGATGTGTTGCCACATACACCTAGAAAAAAGCGAGCTGCTCTGTTTTGCACAGTTTCCATTCTTTTACAGTCTTTAAGACCCCACACCTGACTACCATAAAATAAAACTGGTTCTACAAGCGACGAATAAAGTTTTGAAAATACTTTGACAGACATATCACCAACAGAATAAAATTTCTAAACACCGATGTTCAATATCTGGCCCCGGCCCGGCCTCCTATTAATAGTACAGTTGTCGGTATTATAAAACAAATATCTTTCTAGAGTTCAGTACTTGATGGAAATCCAACTTATTACAACGGATGCAAGTAAGGGATATCGCATTGTTTACGAGCCGTTAGGCGAGTAAACAATGCGATATCAAACTTGTTGCACGTCTAGGAAAATACAATAGTTAATCGGATTACGTTGATTGTGTCCTCAGGTACTGACTGGAACCGATCCAAAATCACTACCGACCTACTAAATAGTGAATACTTCTCAGTTTCTGTTTTTGTTGTTGTTCTATTATAATTTTTTTCGCGAAAACATTGCTTGCATTTTTTCCAAACAATTTTCAACTCTCTTTGTTAAATATGTGTATTTTTCATTTTGTTGTATTGTTAAACAACGCGATATCCCTTACTTAATCCAATTAGAGAACGTTTAAAAGAATATGTCATTATCAGTGACCTTAACCTTTGACTCGGACAAAAAATCAATCCCAAAGTAAATCCCCCCAAAAAAAGAGTTCTACTTTTGAAGCTGCAGTTCGAGATAGATAAAAGATCGTCTAATTCTGTCGCAATGAAGACTGTTTTAAGTGAACCGATAGCATCATTATCCGAAGCCATACTAGACTGTAAAGATAGAGAATAAAGGAACAAAAAAGTTGTTTTACAAGTCAGTTTCCAGAGGAGGAAAGAAATTTTACGATTTTCGAATCCGTCCAAGCCGATACGAGCTATTTGGCATCTTTCAATATTCAGAGAAATGTTTTTTTTATGGTACGACATCCACTGAAGAACAAGTGGGTGAAATTAAGTTGATTGTGCATGGCAAGTTGCATTACCACTTTGGTATTATGATATCGGGTGTGGATACCCCCCCCCCCTTTTGTAGCAGATAACAATGCTCGACGTTTGATCCAGAATTTAAAAGAACATAAAAGCAATTTTTGGCACATACTTCAATGACTCCTATGACGGGAATTAATAAAAAACGCCTACTACATGTCGATGGTGATTACATTTTATGTAAAGCGTCCGCCTCGAGACTAGGAGCTCGTATGGATCAAACTGTATGCTTTAAATTTCGAAGTACTGCTTCTTCGCCCGTCGCCCAGTCGCTTGGTATTTAGAGGACCGAAAATCGACTGGTACCCCGGTGTCAGTATGCATACTAACTCGGTGAATTGGAACAATAAAATCACAACTAGTGTGGACAGGTACAAGGCACAGCATAAAACGCACTTGCGCATCTCACTCCTAGACAAACTTATTCTTAGGTAAGTGTTTTCAGATTAAACGATTTTTGTTAAAACAAACTGAAAGATTGCTGATGTTGATGTTAAACAACGTTACAACAACAACAACAAACAACATTTAGCAAGCTAACTCAAACTACACTGATAGTGGAATTCCAACATAGACAATGAGCTTGCTTACTCAAACTACACTGATAGTGGAATTCCAACATAGACAATGAGCTTGCTAACTCAAACTACACTGATAGTGGAATTCCAACATAGACAATGAGCTTGCTAACTCAAACTACACTGATAGTGAAATACTAACATAGACAATGAGCTTGCTAACTCAAACTACACTGATAGTGAAATACTAACATAGACAATGAGCTTGCTAACTCAAACTACACTGATAGTGAAATACTAACATAGACAATGAGCTTGCTAACTCAAACTACACTGATAGTGAAATACTAACATAGACAATGAGCTTGCTAACTCAAACTACACTGATAGTGAAATACTAACATAGACAATGAGCTTGTTAACTCAAACTACACTGATAGTGAAATACTAACATAGACAATGAGCTTGCTAACTCAAACTACACTGATAGTGAAATACTAACATAGACAATGAGCTTGCTAACTCAAACTACACTGATAGTGAAATACTAACATAGACAATGAGCTTGTTAACTCAAACTACACTGATAGTGAAATACTAACATAGACAATGAGCTTGCTAACTCAAACTACACTGATAGTGAAATACTAACATAGACAATGAGCTTGCTAACTCAAACTACACTGATAGTGAAATTCTAACATAGACAATGAGCTTGTTAACTCAAACTACACTGATAGTGGAATTCCAACATAGACAATGAGCTTGCTAACTCAAACTACACTGATAGTGGAATTCCAACATAGACAATGAGCTTGCTAACTCAAACTACACTGATAGTGGAATTCCAACATAGACAATGAGCTTGCTAACTCAAACTACACTGATAGTGGAATTCCAACATAGACAATGAGCTTGCTAACTCAAACTACACTGATAGTGGAATTCCAACATAGACAATGAGCTTGCTAACTCAAACTACACTGATAGTGGAATTCTAACATAGGTAATGAGCTTGCTAACTCAAACTACACTGATAGTGGAATTCCAACATCGAGAATGAGATAGAGGCCGATTTGTCCATAACATGCGATTTAGACTATTTGGCCAACCACCAAGGCCTTCTGCAATAGCAAAGTTGTTCATTTGTAAACATTGCTGCCAATTTACCGGTGAGAGGTCTATAGGTAAAATTTATCGCAGACATGGTTTCTAAGTTTACATGGTAGAGCTTGTTCCCATTTCAGGGACTTTGTACAATTTTTTCCAAGGCCCTAAAAAGTTTTATGGCCGTCATCACTGTATTGTAGACAAGTTTGATTGCCCTGGATATATTTGACGTCCCATATAGTTCCATGTTCCTTTCACACAATTTTATTACACACGTGGTGGGTGTAGCTAGCTAAACAGGAGGTGCTTACCCTTTCGGATCATCACCTGGCCTCACTTCCCTGATGAAAGTTCACATGTCTAACCTAACTTGTCAGTTCCAAAGTTTTTACTTTGCTTCTGGATTGTGATTTGGACATGGATTAGTATGTTTGTTTTTTGATTACATATTGGTAACATAGTAAGTGTAACGATAACATGAGGCTGATGTCAATAAATCTTTCATTTTATTGCAGTCTATATCAAATGATTTACTTTGTATAAAATCATAAATGTTATGCAAAGTTTAGTCAACTTAATAATAAATTGGTTAACTTGAATTTGTTTTAAAACAGCAATATGTAGTTAGTATGTGTCCATTATTGAAATAAAACAATTAAAACATGGTTTTATTTATCCAGAAGTATCAGTCACACATTTCACCAAGGTCGGCAAACATGTGATTTTTAAAAATCAATTATTATCCAATCCCTTAAAATTTTCTTAGACTGTATTGTTGTGATAGCTTCCTAACTATATGGTTGAAATATAGGGCAAAAATTTCACAATATCTTCAAAAAATCACAATGCATACTACTTGTAATGCATTAAAAACTATTGTAAAATCTGTATAATTAACAAATGAATTAAAAAATATTAACATCGAAATAATCTAATTCAATTGTGTACGAAAATGTTAATCACAAATCCACCATCATTATAATAAATAGATATAGTTTATTTTCCATTTGCCAGATGACCTTTCCTGCGGCACTGCAATATATGTGTATAATGCGGTACGTTTATGACGTCATTTCCGGTAACTTGGCACTGTTCCTCCAGAACTTCTTGAATTTGACCTAATATTTGATTTCTTCTCTTTTCTGATGTACGAGTGATGTTACTTACTGTTGAAAAATGCTTGACTATGAAATCCGTATTTCCCTGTCAACAAAGAAATTTTACAATTCTATAAACTGTTAAAGAGTAAAACAATGCGATAATTTCTCAAAATATGTCATCCAAGCACGATTGCAGTCGTGAAAAAAACCATAAGCTTAACATGTAAATATCTTCATAACAAACAATGATAACCTTATGAGTGTCCAGGACTTTTAATTAATTCACAAAATGTTTATCAATCGACCAAATGTACAGGAAAAAAAGAGAATTACATATTTGCAGAGAAAAATCAAAATCGGTGTTCATTCTATTTTTTTCAAAGGAGACTTCAAAAAAACTATTCTCTAAAACACCATGGCATCAATATATTTGCATTTATTTTGTGTAAAATACGATCCACTAAGGTTTGAAGAATAGGGTTATTAAAAATGAGGAATTATTGTCCAAATGTTCCATCTAAAATGAACACTGATGACTGATTTTCCTTTCTAGATGGTCCTTGTGCACTTAAAAGTAGTATTTATGTATTTCCATTTGTAACAATGAAGCATGATGATCCACCTGATGTTAAAAACAAATAACTCGAAAAATAGAACATTTTACATGTTACAAAATGTTTGTATAGTGCCATATATATTGTTGGTAAGACTAAATATGGTATATTACCTCTAACGGGGGTCCATTAAGGAATTTTTCTGAAATTAGTTCAAATTCTTGAAAATTGTCAAGAACGTTTCTCCAGACATTTTGTTGATAATAATTTGGTCCACTTTCTCTTTCTACTCTGTAAAAGTCGGCTATTTTCCTCATCCATCTTTCTTTAAAATCTTTACAATTCCACACCAAAACTATCAATAAAATGATATAAATGTAGAGTTAGGTCTTTAACAGAAAATAAGTTTGAATTAGTAAGTATATGTTGATTTTTTTTGTTTAGATCAAAAACAAACACGTATACCATTCCATGTCCACGCCATAATTCCAAAGCAAAGTAAAGCCTTTAACCTAGTAACTTAGGTTTAACACGTGAACTTCCACCAGGGAAGTGAGACCTGTTGTTCAGGGAAGCAAAGCACATCCTCTTTGATTTGGTACACCCTCCACGTCTATAATAAAATAAATTTGATTACTACTAAGATTCTAGATTTACTAGATTCCCGTCTGGTATTAGTGTATCATATCCCTTTAGAATGAAGTGGTGTAATGGACTTTTACGCCCCGGTCAAAAAATCTTATACTTTTATCGAGGCGGTCAATTCTTGGACAGTTTGGGTGGTGGAGGAAATCGAGCCGTCCGGATAAAAGCACCGGCCTTCGGCAAGGGTACTGAAAAACTCTCGAACTCTATGATCTGCCGGAGTGTAATTCGAACCTAGGCCGTGAGGCCTGCTTTGATGTGTAATTCTGTGCGTTAGACCACTCAGTTACCGAAACCCCTCAAGTCTTCAAATTATACAAAGCAGATGTTTAGTTGTATATACCATTGATATGTTGTCAACAATTCTGTCAAACAATGAGAAGTAAAATTACCTAGATTCCCGCCTGGCACAAGTACCCTGCTGATTTCCTGTAAGCACTCATCTGTAGCGAACCAATGGAAACAAGTTGCAGCAATAACATTCTGAATTGAAAGAAAAATTCAAATTAAAACTAAGTATAAAATAGCTTGTGTTGTTTTGATATTGTTAATGTTGTAATCATTGGATTGTCTGGTTACTTAAGCCACTACGGTACCTCAGTTGATATATTGCTCTCTCCTTATGTGGCAGGTCTTGGGTTCGAACTCTGAACATAGAAATTGAATTTCTTGTGGTAAACACTGGTCATTTTGGAATTAAAATCACAAGTCCTTCGAATGAGATCTTAGAACTAGATACCCGTGCCACATATAGTGTGGCATATGAGTGACACGTTAAAAATCGTATTTCCATAAGCCCTAGTTAAATTTTCTGGCACTTTATTTTACTGGTCGACATATAACTAAAACATTCTTGAAATTGGTCTAAAACCTTGTGAAATCAATCAATTCGCCAAACTTTGAGTGATGGGAAGAAAGCTTTACATCACAAACCTTTATTGCCATGTCAAATACGTTCAAAACCTTAACCCATTGACGGCAATCACTCTACCTCATCCAAAGTATTCAGTGTTTTAATTTTTTACATTATTAGCTACGGTTTAATAAACATTTTTCAGAACCTTGGTGTTTATAATGGTTATGTTAAGTATATCACTCCCGGAAAAGAGAGAGAGAGAGAGAGAGAGAGAGAGAGAGAGAGAAAGAGAAAGAGAGAGAGGGGGGGGGAGAGTCCAGCCATCTGGGGGCAACTGTTGGCTACATCACAAGCATAGTGGGGACACCACCAACAATGTGGGGACAAGCCATGTGTTCCCAGATCTAGTAGTATAGTTGAAATGCCCTAAAAACGATATTTACAATTGCAATAGAGTAGAGATAGGTAAGCTGGGGACATTTGATTGACAAAAATGTCCCCAATTTAAATACTGAAAATGTTCTCACATCGTAGGAACTAACATACTAGTATTTCTTATGAAACTCACATTATCTCACTTGTCCCTACTCTACACTGTTAAAATATACTGAGCCCAGTTGTTTGAAGCTTGGTTAATTTAACCAATTGATTAGTCAAAAATTGGTTGTTTTTTTTTTTTTTTTTTTTTTTTTTTTTTTTTGTTTTTTTGTTTTTTTTTTTTTTTGCATTATATCAAATATTTTGTGAATATTTTGTTGAAAACATAAAATTGAATAGAATTTCATCAAATTGAAACACACTGTTTATAAACTGCTGCTTCAATTATGATATGTTAATTTTAGTTGTGTTTTAAATTTGTGCTAATCACTAATTAAATTAATCAAGCTTCGAACAACTGGTCCCTGAGAGAGAGAGAGAGAGAGAGAGAGAGAGAGAGAGAGAGAGAAAGAGATATGACTTACAGATACAGATTTATTTGGTAACGGTATGGAATCAGCACAAAATTTCTTTATGTTTACTGATACACCAGATCCGTTTGTTTTCACAACCTGACACAAAGTGTCATAAAAATCAGGCATTGGCTCCGACACAAGATATTTCGTACCCTGTAGTTAACAAAAAATATGTAAGTTATAAATATAGATTTCAAGCCAAGGTTTATTTGTACCAGGGATGTTGTTTAAATTCAGTTTATAATATGAGTACTCGCTCGGATAACCTTGCGTTTCTAAGGCGTTTTACCTACAAAATTGAAATACTAGTAGATAAAAAATACATGTACTCAATATTAAAAATGTTTCCGATTTATCAAATAATGAAATAGTTCAATATGTATATACAGGATGTATACCATGAATGGACCCTTTAATCTTTCAAAGTAAAATAAGGCTACAATATATCGACAGTGAATGACTATTAGACATCTTTGACGTTACTTTTAGATGTGGTTTCAGATATCAGTTGTCTTTAAATATTCCATTTTTTGTTTTTCTAATATTTCACTTTATAATCAATTTTAATTTATTATATTAAGTAAAATTGTACTGAAAATTTTATTTTTAAAACAAGCTTTTGGTAAGGGATAATGTACCATTTTATCAAATAAAGAATAGGAAATGGCAACAAAAATATATCAGGATATTTAAATATTTATTTTCCATTATGACGTACATGTCCTACTACAAGAGTTTTTTATAGCAAAATTTTACAAACTAAATCGATAGAATATATATTTGTAGCATTTTCATTGTTTTCGGCCTCTGAATATTGTTATACAAAGTCGGCTCTTATCCCGTCCGTTTATTCGAACCCCGGTCGGATCTGACCCAAGACTTGAAAGTGGGTAGTGACTGTTCTTTCGCCAAGCACTCGGCATTATGAAATGAAAGTCACGGTTCTTTCGAATGGGTACTTAAAATAAACGAGGTCCCGCGTCACGACGGGCTTGGCACGCTAAGAACCCTGCTGTATATAATGCCATCAGCGCAACGCACTGGCAAAATTTCTGCACTTTCGCCTTCAGCTGACGACGTCTCGATATAAGTGAAATATTCTTGACTGGGACGTTAAACACTATTACTCAACTCTCTTATCCCGTCGGAAATGTATAAAGGGAAATAACTGTGCAGGTTTTACATTCATTACTTAACTAAGATTTTTGTTATTTCAAGTTTAGCTATTTTTTGGCAATCTTCTATGGAACTTGACATATAAGTTTTCAACAAATCTAAAATGCATATGTTTATAGGCTTGGACCGATCTTCACAATGACATTAAATTCCAGAATATCTTTTAAAAATAACAATATTATTAAGATTTCAAAGTTAAGGTAAATCTTAGCTAAACACCCGTTGTGAAATCCCTGCCTGGTGTAATAATTAGATAACAGCTACTATTATATTATTAAATTTAAAAAAAATCAAAAGTAGCACATGACAACACTTTTAATCTTACCCCTGGCAACATCTTTATAATCTTACCCCTGGCAACATCTTTATAAGTCCCTGGTGAATTTCCCGGTACCCGCGCCTAGCTCTAATATATCCCAATCACTCTCTAAAATTAAGAATTAATATTATATATGACAGACAAACATATAAAAAAAATCAACACATTACAACCACCATCATAATGTTTTTCATCATCATTATCATCATCAACGCCTTGGTTATCACAATCATCATCATCATCGTCGTCGTCAACATGATCATCATCGTCGTCGTTATCGTCATTATAATTATCAGTAGCAACATCCTAGTCATCGTTGCCTTGGTCATAATCGTTGTCATCACTACCGCCATCATCATCATCATCATCATCATCATCTCATCATCATCATCATCATCATCGTCGTCGTCGTCGTCGTCGTCGTCAGCATCAGCATCCTATTCATTATCGTTGTCATCGCTGCTGACATCATCGTCTTCGTCATCATAATTATCATCATCATCATCATCATCATCATCATCATCATCTCATTGGTCATCAACGTTATCATCACCGGAATTTTGAAACCATTGTCATAATACTTCCCGTTATCACTACCATCATCACCAAGACATGGACGGTCATCATTATAGTCCAAAATGCATAAAATAGCAGGTGGGGGTAACACTGATGCCGAAGTATGAGTTTCTAGAACAGGGGTTAACAGGGGTGAGCTTTTAACTTTCAATTACATTATTTTCCCTACCTTTTTTGTTGTCAAAATGAAGCATTTTGTATACTTCTGTTACAGCCTCATTGGTATATTCAGCCTGGGCCTCGTGATAATTAGATCCCTGAACGGTAAACAGATAAATAAATCCATATTAATTTAGAAATTTAAACTTTATATGTATTTGGCGCTCAATTGCATTTCTATAAAAACAAAACATTAAATTTTAAATTTTTATCAGGTCCAATCTTTATAGAAATTCAAAAATATATGAATAACATCAGATAAAATTTACCTGATTTGATTTATACCGAATGTATAAAACTAGAAAGTTATATAGGTAAGCGTGCCTGTTGTACCTGTTACGAGGGGAAGTCAGAACGTCATAGAACAGCGTATTCAGCCAAGCGGAACACATATTTTCTTTACTTATTTAGACAACACAAGATTCCGCCATTTTAAACATATCAAGTTTATTTGTCACAACATATTTGTGTAATTCTCAAAAGCATTCAAATTTGGTGACCATCAAGCCATGATAGAAAATTAAAATGTTGATTTTAGGCAGTAATAAACTTCCTCACAGTAGAGGGATCAAATGCCAAAGAAATTCACCGGTGAAAAGCCGAGGTGTTCGGTGACATTGGTCCTGCCTATTTCACAGTGGCAAAATGGTCATCTGAATTTAAACGAGGGCGCACCTTACTGAAGGATGACCCAATTGCAAGGTCAGGTCGGCCAGCTGATGCCATCACAAAGCAAACTGACACGTCTGTGGAGACCCTCATCATGAATGATCATCGAATTAGGATTGATGACATAGCTAGGGGAGCGAGACATTTCACATGGAAGTGTATACACGGTTATCCACGAGTATCTTGAGATGTCAAAAGTATCCGCAAGATGGGTCCCCAGAAATAATAATGTGCAGGATCGCTTTCAAAGACTCCAGTCAAATCGGGAGCTTCTTGGAATGTATAATGATAACCCGGGGAGCTTCAATTTACGTTTAGTAACTAGTGATGAAACATGGATTCATCATGCATTGGGACCCAGAAACCAAAAAAGAGTCCATGCAATGGAAGCACCCTGGCGCATCCCCACCAAAGAAATTCAAAACCCAACCATCAGCTGGCAAAGTCATGGCCACTGTGTTTTGGGATTCTAAGGGTGTTCAATTATGTTAATCAATTATAAACCTGCTGGAATCTCTATCACTGGGGCTGATTATGCTGATCTAATGAAGCAACTGAAAACTGCTATTAAATTAAAAAGGAGGGGGAAGTTGAGCCGAGGAGTATTGCTTCTTCAGAACAATGCTCCTGTGCACATGTCAAGGATTGCACAAGCAGCGATTCGTGAATGCAAGTTCGAACAACTTAATCACCCACACAGTCCGATTTGCACCCAGTGATTTCCAATTTAGAAATTTGATATCCCATTTACGGAGAATCAGATTTCCTGATGATGATGGACTTAAGGCTGCCACAGAGGCATGGTTTCAGGTCCAAACTGAATACTTCTATTTCAAAGAAAGAAAAGTTGGGTAAGTGCATTGGGGTAAATGGAGACTATATTGAAAAATTATAATAAAATGTATGGTTTGTTGCGGCAATATATGCCCCGTTCGATGAACTTTTTGACCTCCCCTCGTAAATTCTATGTAAAATTTTTGAAAAATTATTTTCACAGAAATGTTCAAAATTGCTTGATTCCGTCATTTTTAGGATTTTTTAGTCGAAATTAAAATTTGTGGAGGGTACCAAATGGAACTCTTTTCGTTATTTATTCTTATCTCCCAAAATAAACATTTGAAACGCAATGACGATTTCTAATTTTTCAGACTTAGGTGTCGTTTTCCCGGAAGACAACGCCATGTTCGCAAGTGTAGGTGAAGGTGAAGACCATCTTTCTTCAAGCGAAAATCTTTATCTCAAGCTCAGGAAGATAAAAGAGAAAGAGGACTTACGTTTGTAAAACCATTTCTAGCAAGAATATGAACATTTTCCTCTGTTGAAACATGTTCGGATACACTGAGTTTTCTTCTTTCTACATTTTAATTTATACAGCTGTTATATATATGTTAGATATAAATGCACATGACTGCACTATAGGTACATAAAATTTCTTTTAATATAATCAGTGGCGTATCTACATTAACGTCATAATGCATATGCATACAAATTAAAATGACACAAAAATATTTGTGATGAATAGTAAATGATAGTTCAGCCCCAGATACCTTATAAGGGGTCACCGACCGAGAACATTTATTTGATACCGCTCTATTTTCACATGTATTTTTTCAGCTGTAAAATTATTTCACATGTGTTATTAGAACATATTTTTTCATACTTAAATTTTTTTTTTCAAAAATTCTCAGCTTTTTCAATTTTTTATTTTAATTTATATGAATAAATTTTAATAAACTTTTTCGATAAAAGTTTGTTGAGAAATAATGGGTTCTGATTGGCTAATACGTATTCACGCGATATGGGTTTATACAGGTGTTTCTATTCCTAACTAGTATACGTCACGGACTAACCCATTAAACTTGATTATGAATGGAAAACAGGTAAAACAGCACAAACATCAAATAATAAATTATAATATTCATTTATTACACATGTTTGGTCTAGAACGACACACATTTTTAATTTATTGTTTTAAAACTACAAAACATCGAGCTTATTAACAAAGCCGAGATTTTTGTCTCAAAAATGTAGTTTTTGGCGATAATGCATTTTACTACGCGATACACATCGTCCGTCTGATAAAAACGGGGTTTATTTGATTTTTACACTTAATATAAGAAATTATATTAAATTATTTAAACACGTTATAAAAATAATTGATCTGCATATAACATTAATGAAATTAAGGTAAGTAATCCACGATCTTTTCTAAACCACATCGGTTTTTATAACTGAATAAGTGATGTCTTTATACAAGAGGTTGCACATTGTCATCAGTCTTCACTGAATAGCGATAGAAGTCACATCGTTATATTACAAAGAGCAGCTGTAAAATTCACCTGAGCGGAGTTTAGCAGTCGATATTTTACCTGAGCGATAGGACAATATCAGACATTAATGTTATTTGTTGCACGATCCCCAGATTAACACTGTGATATTCTGATATTGCATGGCAGTTTTCTTTTGTTTTGTGATCAATACTGAAAGTTCACCTAAATCTAAATGTGTGTCACTTGTGATAATTTATCAAATAGTTATTTTCCTCCTTTAATTATTTCAGAAAAAAAGAAGTGTCCGTAATGGGATTCGAACCCATATACTCTTACCAGGTAAGCGACAGTCTTACCACTATACTACCAAGCTGTCGATGAGGAAATAACTTTTCAAATAAATATATACTTAATGTTGTTTTTGGAAGCATTTTTTGAAAACTCTTACTAAAATCGCCACATAACTTCAGCGGAGCAAAATGAAACGTGAACTTGATCTGTAACACACTGTGGTAGACTCGCATGCCAAAAAATCAGTTCAATATGTCCAAACTTTTAGAATAAAATGCAATTTCAATCAGATTGTCAAAGACGGAATCGTAGCGAAACAAAAACGTTAACTTAATCTGCAACTCACCGTGGTTGACTCGCTTTAAAAAACTCAGCCTAGTATCTGAAAGTGTTTAGGAAACAATGCCGAAAACTCATGATGGACGGACAGAGGGAGGGACCAACAATAGTATACCTCCTACAACTTGAGTTTCGTAGAGTATAATAATAAATGCCCCACTTAAATCTGCCAAAATAGAGAGTTATGTTAATATTATGTGAAGATACAAAAATATAAAATCCGAAGTTGCGATTAAACAGGACCATACCACTGACAACACGCTAGTGTCTGTTACTGTATCCTTTCAACATTCAGGACCATACCACTGACAACACGCTAGTGTTTGTTACTGTATCCATTCAACATTTCGTACACGTTCCAAGGTCAACAATAGTAATACACACGTAGGCACCTTATCACAATATTTTGACAACAATGACTACTTAATGATTTTTTTTAAATATCACGGTTATATGCACTTTCGTTTGTCTGAAACACAAGACTAACCTTCACTTTCCTTCCAACACCTTTTCTTTCAGAGTCAACTAAAGGTCGTGAACTTCTGTCTTCCGGCTCATGTGTCGACCCAGTTATACTGTGTAACTAACTAAAGAAATATTCGTTCACAGGCGTGAAATGAACTTCTAAAGACATAAAACGATGGGCGATCTTGGGGTAATCCTGGTAAACAGGAACTGACTTACCACATAACATGAAAGAGGTTTTTTTTTAAAAAAAAAAATCCCAATTATTGGTTGATATTTATTTGATTTTGTTTAAAGTGTTTTTTCAACGTGAGTACACATGTGTATATATATTTTTAGGGGGTAGGAGTAGGTCGATTTTCAAGTTAATTTTTTTTCATTTTCAAAATTACACCTTGAATTCCCTTATATCACATTGCATATTTAGAAAATCGTAATTAATAAGGAATGACTGAAACAGTAGCATGTGGAAAGTAATTTAAACGTGCAATAAAACCCAAAATCCTTGATACTGGATTCAACTCAGGTTAACATACAATAATCGATTTTTAACAATTTACGTACTCCAGTATTCCAATGCCGGATATT
This sequence comes from Anadara kagoshimensis, assembly GCA_021292105.1. Taxonomy (NCBI): domain Eukaryota; kingdom Metazoa; phylum Mollusca; class Bivalvia; order Arcoida; family Arcidae; genus Anadara; species Anadara kagoshimensis. The sequence continues at coordinate 13,522,476 of CM037873.1, forward strand.
TGACCATGTTACAATTTTAGTGTATGTTTACATCCAGTCAATTTTAGTTGGGATTGTCTTTATTTAGTAAACCATTAAGAAGCTTTGGATCAACATATAACCAATCTACATTAAATTTGTAAACATGGCTACCTTTTTAGACTCAACATAAAGCAGTAATGCTGTCATCATCGTCAAGATTGGTGTCACATGTACCACATCTAGCTAGATATATCTTGTGGGCTTGAATTGAATTGATACTTGCAAACTTTATAGTTAAAGTTTTTTCAGAGCTTTTTCATCCATGTATGAATTTACTAAGATAACCTTGACCTTTAAGTCCAATCAGATCCTCAACAGTCTCTGTTGTATGAAAACCATATGACCGCCAGCGGATATTTACATGTACAAACACCACTACAGTAGGTCATTGGTAGAGTGCTTGCTTCATATGTGGGAGATCGTGGGTTCGAACTCTGGTCGGGTCTGACCAAGACTTGAAAGTTCTTTCGCAAAACACTCGGCATTTAGAAATGAAATTCACGGAGTTCTTAGGAAAGGACCTTAAAAACCGATACCCCGTGTCAAAGCAGATGTCGCACGTTAAAGAACCCTCCCTGTTCATTGCCCTTAGCGCACTTCAAATGTCAAAATTTCTGTCACTTCAACAATGGCTGGTGACGTCTTGATATAAGTTAAATATTCTTGCCTGCCACGTAAAACTTCATTCTATCATTTGGACGGGGCGGTCCCAAAATTTCATTAGGAAAAAGCAAGAATGCCACAAGTTGTCCCTATTCATTATCATTGGTGCACACAACGTAAAGTCGGTTGTGACTCGATATAAGTGAAATATTTTGGATCTGCCTCTGGAGATAACGTTTAATGATACAGGGTGGCGAACCTATGTCACAGATCCGACTTCGTAAACAAAAATGGCGGCCAAACTGTCATGTGCTACTTTTGAATTTTTATGAAATAATACATTCAAAAGTAGCACATGACAATTAATATGTAATGTGTATTATTTCATAAAAATTCAAAAGTAGCACATGACTAGGCTATCGACTCGCGGTGAGTTTTCATCAGTTTATAATTATCTCAATGTGCCTAAAGAAGGCAGAATTACTTCACCAACGATCGGTTGATGTATATATATTCTTAGAGCTGTTAGTTTTTTCAAACATTCGCGTCAAAGTAAACTTTTGTACCCTGATGTCGTGCACACTTTTCACGACGGCAAAGGAAAAAGTTGTATTTTCACTATTTAAACTCGCCCTACTTACTATAATGATCGATACAAAAGGGATATGAATAAACTAAAAGTGATATGTATCAAAGGAAAATGTCCAAAAACTGGGCCTAATAACGGCTATTTTAGTATTTTTGGTTTATTGCTGTCGTACACACTCTGCAAAACTCCTTGCAACTAATGTTGTCGTGCACACATTATATTTACTAAAGAACATCCAGAACGGTTTTCACTGTCAATATGTTTTTCTTGAAATGAATCATCATAATGAACTTTGAGTAAAAGGGAAACGCGTATCTTAGAGTTTGAAAAGGTCATTGATGCTGTCATGTGCTACTTTTGAATTTTTATGAAATAATACAATTCAAAAGTAGCACATGACAATTAATTGTCATGTGCTACTTTTGAATTGTATTATTTCATAAAAATTCAAAAGTAGCACATGACAATGCCATAGAAAGGTCTCCCTTCACTAAGCGTGCTAGAAGGCAGGATTCCTTCTGCAGCGAAAACTGGCTATATTTTTCATCATGACGATGTAAAATTCCAAACGCCAAAGAAATGTTTAGCAGCTACTTTTGCTTTTGGTTAAAAAATTTCAAATGTTACATATTTCAATGAAAAACCATTAAAACTTTCCAATCAAGTAGTTAGAGATGAACATCTTGCAGATAGATACAAATAGCATGCAAAGTTTGAAAGGTATACCTTTAATATAGTATGACTTTAAAACCAAACAGAAACTAAAAATTCATAGCCAGTCAAAAAATAACCAGGTTTCATGTTTACCAAAATAACTAGCCTGACATTTAGAATACTGTATTTGTATGACACAGAAAAAAATGATATACTATACTAGTAAAGTATTCAGTAATTTTAGTGTATTTGTATTCAGTAATTTTAGTGTATTTGTATTCAGTAATTTTAGTGTATTTGTATTCAGTAATTTTAGTGTATTTGTATTCAGTAATTTTAGTGTATTTGTATTCAGTAATTTTAGTGTATTTGTATTCAGTAATTTTAGTGTATTTCTAAACAAATGTGTGTTAAAATTAAAACAGGGAGCGAAAGTTGATATTACCGGTATTTATAATTGAATATAAAAGCCTGGAAATAATAATAATATCAAAAGAGTAATATATAATTCAACAGAAATTATATTCAAGGGAGATCATATTATTGGTGTCTGTCACATCTTCATAGAATACATTGCCAGTAAAAAGCCAAGTTCAACATGCCCAAATCCATAGAAATCATTAGTAAAACTTGTTCAAAATAGGAGGTGCACACCTTAGTAATACCCATAAAGACTATGTAAACTGAAAGGTATAGTTTGACTTGTAAATTACACGAAATTTGTAACCCCCATAGCACACATTGCTGAAAAATAGCAATTAAAAATCTAATATTAGCAAATTTTGCCTAAAATAGGAGGTGCACATCCTTCTTATAGATGACTGTCGCCAAATCATTTAACTCCACATACAGAAATATAGATGACGTTCTATCTCTGAATAATCCTAAATTTTGAGAATATGTGAATGGCATCTATCCTGGTGAGCTTAAAATAGGGTAGATTTTCCAAGGTCTACTTCATATTTGGCCTTGTACCTCAATTATGACATTTACCGAAGGTAACATTTAAAGCTACATGACAAACGTGACGACTTAATTGTGAACTTTCTGTTTCTTTGCAGAAATATATCTGCCTCTCCTGCTTATGGCGTATTTGTAGAGCTTGTTCCCACTTCAGGAACTATATACAGTAAAACACATTTATAAGGAAGCCCTGGGTACTCTATTTTTTAACTTCATTGCTTTATTGTTATAAATAGACTTATATAGAGAAGCGGTCGTCCCAATATTGGACAAAGAAGCAAATTGCTTACAAATAAATCAAGATCTTTATAAAGTTTTATGGCCGCCATCAAAATATTGTTGATAAGTATGATGTCACTGTATTTGTATCCAAATTTTATCCTGGATATATTGGACGTTCCATAGTTCCATGTAACTTCCATTTTGATAACGCACGTGGATCGCGTATGTAGCTAGCTAAACGCGTGTCGCTTACTGTTTCGTAGCACCCGGCTTAAGCCACACTTTTTGGTGAAAGTTCATATATTCAACGTAATTTGCCAGTTTTAATTTTGCTTATAAATTATGATTTGGGCATGGATTGATATGTTTGTTTTTTATTTTACATGTACGTCTAACAGACAACTACTTCCTGTTTACCGACTTATTGTTTTTACATTTACAGTGTTGAAGATAAAAGGGGAGTATACTCTGTGAGCTACTGATCAGTTTTATTTTTGCAACATGTTTTGCTACATGGCACTGAATCATCAGTTGAAATGAAACCTTACATATATCTAAATATCATGAAAAAAGTAACTTAAGCATTAAAACATGGTTCAGCTTGTCATTCGTTTGATGGCAAGAAGCTTAACTGTGTTATAAACCAAAATAGCCGTGATGTAGACTTCTTAGAGTTTGAAGACGTAGGATAATCACAACAGCAAAGACAACAACAATTGAAGTCTTGACTCCATTCTGTGCAGAATTTGTTTTAATTCATTTTAAACACAATGTCCTGACGCCAATTCTTTAAATGAGGTGCGCCAAGCGAAAACCAGGCATATCCCTTTTGTATCATTATAGTAAGTAGGACGAGTTTAAATAGTGAAAATACACATTTTTCCTTTGTCGTCGTGAAAAGTGTGCACAACATCAGGGTACAAAAGTTTACTTTGACGCAAATGTTTGAAAAAACTAGCAGCTCTAAGAATATATATACATCAACCGATCGTTGGTGAAGTTATTCTGCCTTCTTTAGGCACATTGAGATAATTATAAACTGATGGGGAGTATAGAAAAATCAGTGAAAACTCACCGCGAGTCGATAGTTTGGCCGCCATTTTTGTGTTTACGAAGTCGGGTCTGTGACGTAGGTTCACCACCCTGTGATAGAGCTGTTATTTAACGATAGATAACAGTGTAGCATAAATTGTAATGTCCAGTCATTAAGAATATTCCGATACTTAAAAACTTACACATTATAAATTTAGTAAAGTTTATTAAGATGATCTGGTTGATAAGGAGATAAGTATAAATAACTAAACACACAGGTCATAGATACCAAATACTTTACATCTGAGTACCCTATGTCCAGTACGACTTTATAACTGTTTTTGAAGGTAGCATCTGTTAAAATGAGGTAAGAATTTTTATTTTCTGAAAGGTACATACGAAGCTGATCCTCCCGGCGGAGTTTACAACTACCATGTAGATATACCAAATATTGTTAATAGGAGTTCTGGAGTAAGAATTTAATATTTCCAGTATTGTTGACGACATTGTGACCAGGAGTTTGATTACAGCAATGAACAAATAATTTTTATGTTTGGTTTTCATATCTTTTTATCTATTTTTTCAAGTTTTATTTTTATTTTGTTTTGTTTTGTTTTGTACTTTATTAAAAACAACATATTTCTGATTTTATCAGATTTTAATCGCATTAAATGAAATCCAAACATTAGTTAGACAAAAAGTGAGGGTATGGTATTCGTCATAATGACCACTATAGTATCCCAGTTGGTAGAGTGCTCCCTTTGTATGTTGTATGTCGTTGTTTCCAAACCTTGTCGGTCTGACCAAAACTTGAAAATAGGTAGTCGCTGTTCTTCCGCCAAAAATTCGGCATTTAGGGATGAAAAGACCTTAAAACCGATGCCTTGTGTCACAACAGGCATAACACTTTAAAGAACACTTCCTGTACATAGCCCTCAGTGTACTGCAAAGGTCATACTTTCTGCCACTTTAACTGTAGCTGGTGATGTCTCGATAAATATTCTTAACGAGAACCTAAACCCCAATTCAATTAATCTATCAATCGTTTTTGTTGTTTTAGGTACACGACAGAACTGTTTGTATTTATCCTGATTTTGATACAACACCAATACGTGGGAGGCGTTGGTTGTCACAATCGATGTTATCCAGGGCAAGAATGTTTTCCAGGGGTACAGGAAATAGCGACATTCCGAAAATCGCTGGATGGCTTTCTGATCGATCCGGTCACTGCCATATATCCAAACGTAACTTTCATGTTTAACACTTGGCACAGAAAGTAAGTATTGTTATTTATATTTGAATAAAGACACGTTAGTTCAGAGTACTAGCTACATGCAGGTAATATCGTTAAAGACAGAATCAGTTACGTCACTAGGATGCGGTGGCCTAATGGATAAGACGTCAGTCTACAAATCCAGGGTATCTCGACTCACCGTTGTGAGTTCGAGTCCCGCGCAGACCACATGTGGGATAGTGAATTTTCCTTGACGTTGGTCTATAATGGTTCACTCGATGTCAGTATAATGTGAATGGGAGAGTGGTACGCTTCTCTGCGGCGTACTGTCTCGATGAGCTAGCACCTTAAAGTCGCACTGGTACAAAGTAGACCATAAAACACATTCACACTTCGCATGCATACACGAACTTGTTCATAGCTTAATCCATGGAGATTAATAAAGTAGTTCTCGTCACGAATACCTGAAAAATTGCTGATGCGACGTTAAGCAACATTTAATAACAACATCAACAACAACAGTTATGCCACACTACAAGAAGAATCACTGAGTTGGAGTACGCTTTGGGTGGATAGGGTTTGGCGCTGGATCAGATCCGGAAATATTAATCAAGAGGGATTGAAAAAACCTTAACAATGCCTTTCTTATGTATAAATTGCATTAATTGTTACATCTTTAGTTGGTTACGTCTTGATATAAGTGAAATTACACAATTCCCCCTTGATATATATATATACCTTTGTTAAAATTGTTATTTCGTGAGAATATAAAATCACATTTGCAGCGGAATAAGCGAATTAACTACATTTTATATGCCCTAATGGCCACCTCTATAGAAGGACCACCTGCTTATAAAGGCCAGTAGAATTATATCCCAATTCATCTTCATTCATACTATTTGCACCTGTATATAAAGACCACCTGTCCATAAAGACAAATTTTACTTGTTCCTTTGGGTGGTCTTTATAGACAGGTTTGGCTGTATTTGGAAATAGCGAAATAATGTAACTAATGTATGCAGATATATGAAATACTTTTTCAAAATTACAAAATAACTTTTCTACACATGTCGCCTTACGATCTTAACATATGTCCTTTGATATTGGAGTCTTTGGTTAATAAACTATTGTTTACCACATAAATTGCATTCAGACGTTGAACAATAAAACGCGTTTATAATGTTCTAAAACACATTTTAGTTAAAATACTTAATAAATTTTATTTTATGTAAGTCACATATATGGAGGATATATTCTAAAAAAGTTTATACTTTACAGATTCCCTGCGCTAGTTGTCATGGTTACGTCGGTAAAGGACATCCAGAGAACATTAAAATTTGCAAGACGATATAATTTACATCTGACTGTGAAATCGGCTGGCCATGATTACATAGGTCGATCAACATGGCATGGTAGTGTGGAAATCAACATGTCTAAGATGAAGACGATAATGGTCAACATAAACTCTACCAGAAACGAGGCTGGTGAGGTTACCATAGAAACAGGTGCCAATTTTGGACAAATCTATAAAGAGGTTGGTATATAAGTAAAATTTTCTAAGAAATGTAACAACTACCTAATGCATTAATATCTAAAATATTCCGTTAGGAGACTTGATGTGACAAACAATTGATTCAAATCCACCATCACAGTACGGTAGCTCATTTAGAAGGGTGTTTGTCCCGTATGTGGAAGGCCAAGGTTAGGTCTTATCAAGACATTATAAACCGCGAGTTAGTGAATTTCTTTTGTCAAACACCCAGCAGTCAAAGATGAAAGCTATACAGAAACTTCTAATGATCTTCATTATGCGACAAAATTACAACGTTAATGTAATCCCGACTTCATTAAGTGTTGACAATTTTGACGTCTGCTGAAGCCCAAAGATTAAGGCTCCAGACAAGAGGTCTTTTTGTTGTTACAAAATAAAATAATTCTCAAAATTTAACAACTATATTTGATATTCCGTCTGGAGCCTCAATCTTTGGACTTCATTTTGCTCTGAAATTGTCAACGTTTAATGAAGTCCTGACTCCAAATAAATGTTAGACATTATGATTTTGACGCCTTCATTTAACGAAGTATGATCTTCATTACACATTGAACTTGATTAGAAGTTGCTACAAAGCTATGGGTCCTTCGTCAATGACCTCAAAAAACCGATGCCCTGTACATGTGTCATATCACGGTAGGCGTGGCAGCTAAAGAAGTCTTACTGTACATGGGTCTAATTGCACTGCGACATTTCAAATTTCAAAATTTAAATAAAATATCTGAGCTGTATATCAGTACAGTCAAAGCTGTCTATAAAGACCACTCAAAGGAACCAGTAAAGGTGGCCTTAAAGTGCAGGTGACCTTTATATCAGGTTTAAATAATATGAATAAAGGCAATTGGGCTACAATTTTATTGACCTTTATAAGCAGGTGGACCTTATATAGAGGTGGCCTTTAAGACAGGTTGGGCTGTATAGGTATGAAGTAAAACGGACAGTATATGGCAGGCGTCTTGTGGTGTACTATTTCAAAAATATATAATTTCTATAAGATATCCGCTTTTTCTACATCACCTTGACAAAAAACATTTTTTAATTTTTTTTTCAATTTGACAGGTAGATAAGTATGATCGAGTTATTGTTGGTGGCAGTTCTCTGACAGTTACACCGGGTGGATATACGCAAGGTGGAGGACATAGTCCTCTATCCCGATCACTTGGACTAGCAGTGGACCAAGTTCTTGAATTACAGGTATTATATGGATTTTACAGGATTTTTTAAACTGTGAAAAAATTTCTTTTCGCTGTTTTCTAATTTTCGCAATTTTAAGATACAAAACCCTTATCTGAGGTGGTAAATTGTAGGATTTGATTTTGTTTGTTACCAGATTTTGATATACACCGTTTCGTTTACATGGAAATTAGTTGGCAAGAGTTTTTATAAAAACAGACTTCATCATTCTCAGGTTGTTGAATTACAGTATCATACAGATTTTACAGACATTTTAATACTGTGAAATCATTTAGTTTTGGCGGTGTCCAATTTTCTTAGAAACAAAAACATTTTGTGGGGTGGTAAGTTAGTAGTTTTTAGTTTTCCTTTAAAGATGAGTTTGTAATATACATTATTTCATTGACATTAAAATTCGTTATAAAGAGTATCTACGAAAACATTGAAAATTGGCAAATCACGAACATAAATGGTTTGACAGCAATGTTCAAAATCACTATCACTAAGAACTTACATCCTCTCCAAAAAATCATGGGCATATCGGGTATTATCGACCCCTTGCTGCAATTCTTTTTTATCTTGAAGTTTCTTCTGCCAAGAACATTACCGCTAGGTTATGTAAATATACTTGGTATATTTGACGATTTCAAAATAAAACATGGTCATTAGATTTGCTGAACATTAGGACATGCGAACTCTGTATTTAAGACATTTATTTCCAAAACCGGTCAATTTAGAAGAATAGACATTATCTGATATGACTAATCCGAAACATCTTTAGATTCAAAGTCATCTTCCACTGAAGTACGCTCAAGACACTTATTACTCTTTTAAAGTTAATTCAAGTGACCTTGACCTTCATGAAACACGTGTTTTATGTATTTAATCAGGTGGTAACTATAGACTCAAAAATTATGAATTGCTCGGCGAATGGTACCATTGCACAAAATGAAGACGGAACAATTACAAAATCCGATGACACAGACCTTTTCTGGGCACTTCGAGGAGGTGGTGGCTCGACTTTTGGCGTTGTTGTTTCGTATACATTCAAACTACACAGGCAACCACAGCAAATAGTCACGGCGTATATTATTTATCCGTTGTCCATAAATGGCGACGATACAATTGGAAGGGAAGTCTTCAAGTTTTACAATACTTTTGTGAAGAATCTTCCAGAAGAATGGGGTGGTTACACATTACTCACAAACAAGGAGAGTAAAACTGCCAATAAAACAGAGACGGGCTCCATATTCTTGCTATTATGTCATTTTGGTGAATGGGACAAGCCAAGCAGACGATACATTGATCAATGGGAACCGTTCCACCGAAGTTCCAGAACTTTGTTGTCGTTAAAGAATCATACAAGTTTTTGGCAATGGATTAAAGATTTTGGCGGAAGTAAGTCAGCCCGGATGTACCAATCAAGTGTGCTTGTACAACCCGATAATGTAAATGATAACCTGTCAAACTTTCTATTGAATATGATGACAACACGCGAATCTGAGAATTACCCACATTACAGCTGTACCGGAACTCATATTGGAGGTTTGTATTCCTTTTTCCTCTTTCACCAATCAATGTATGCAACATAGACTGTCGAAAGTTTAACAACCAAGGTAACGAATTAGTTCCAAATTGGCTACTCATCTCGGCCCGTCGTTATATGAACGTAGCTATTTCTTGAGTTTTTTTTTTTTTACAAGCTGAACTATTTATCGTCAGTTTTTCGACCACTTAAGATGTCTATCCACATCTCGGCGGTACTCGACAGGCGAGCTTCCACTGATTTTCGTTAGCTCAGTGTTGAACTTCAAACAGGTCTGGTTCCGAAATAAAGTTTCGGAAGACATTTGAATGATCAGAACGCTTACTTGGTATTATGCTATATACATGTATTTATATTTTACCAAAAACTTACAATCGTCGGTTTTTAAATGTTCTTAAAAATGGTCACAATGAAACCTTCAGTACATTTGTACATACATCCGGTTGTAACTGATGGAGTGAAAAATCGGATATATTTGATATATTCTTAAGGCTTCCAGGTTAAGCAAAATTATGAACTTAAGCAAGCCAAATACCGATTTACCGATTCACATGGAACCACGCAAATCGTAACTTTTATAAGGTACATGCATAATTTATTACTTCTATAAATTACTTATTGTGTGTTTAAATAATTACTGCATAATTGCAATACATCATTGATTTGAATTCTACTATTTCAGAAATTAAATAACGACTTGATCCTTTAGTGATTAGATTTTGTTTTCCCTGAAACTATAAAGTTTTGTAAATCTTAAAAGCTTTTAAAAAACACACATCTCTACGAAGTCACTTAAGTCATTAAAGAAATCACTCCACACCTAAATTACTAAAATTACTAAATGAAACTGATCTACGAACGATCATTTTGAACGCAAAAGTAGGCATTAAACCAAATAATGTTCACTAAGGAAAGCTGGAACAGAAACAAAGATGGCTGTTCATACGTAAGTTTTAATTGAAATATTGGCACTGACGATAATATCAGTGTTTTTGAGATGAAATCAATTTCGGGCACACATTTCTTCCATATGTTTTGTTTTTGAATGTCAACAAATAAAAAGCTACCACTTCCGTCCATACCCCACAGAATTCAACACACAAGTAATATAAAGATTTTGTATCAAATGCATCGATACCTAAACTCGTTACTATGACGTTAGTTACGAAAATAAGTTTGTGAAAACAATTGTGTATACAGTCTTGTGGCTTAAATTTGAAAGATCCTTGAGATTCAAATTTATGAATAAGCTAAATTACAGACCTGTTGAAAGCTTAACACTAAGCTGGCGAATAAGGACCGAATTATCACTTCATCTCAGCCTCTAGTTAGCTATCTCTCTATAGCTATATATTTGGTAGCTGAGCACTATTTATCTCTCATGACATTTTCGGTACCTAGAAACCCATATTCCGACCTCTTCGGCTTTTTTTTGCTAACTCATTGTTGAGCTTTCGACAGTTCTGTATTGTATGGGAAAAGTAAATAATGAAATCAAAAGACGAACGTTTAGCCACGAAGCATTAGCTGTCACTTTGTAAACTGTAATTCCATTAACAACGAGAGATCGATTTTGTAAATAAAAGCAATGGGAAAATATTGAAGAAGGGTAATCCACAAATATAAACAGAATGAGTTTGAATTTTCTTCTTTTTGGTGTAAACAAAAGAATTGTTTATCATAATTGGGTACCTCAATTGTTGGTTTTAATTAATGCTATACAAAATGCAAAATGCAAATACAATGTAATGTTTTTATTTCATTTGTCAGCCATTTTGATATTCAATATGGATGTTGTAGTGTAAGTTCAATCGAATGTGCCCAAATGAATTCTGAATAACATTAATATACTACACATTTTTTTAAGTATCTTTTTTTTAACTTGGCAGAAGGGGCATCAGTAGCCGAGTGGTATTATTACGGAAAATAGTGCCTCTTACCATTTAGGTTCGAATCTCACTCTAGAAGATCCTAGTGTAAGAAAGTCTGTCAGACCGCTTGTCGAAGACAATAATTTTCTCTGGGCACTCTGGTTTCATCCAGCATCCATGGTCTGACCGTCTCGATATAAGAATTTTTGCTGATGGTACTAGTCCATTCTTTGTAAAATAGAGAAGGTTTCGTCTCAAGAAATACGTTTACTCTGTTGTATTTTCACAGGGAGGGTATCGGATATCCCAACAGATAATACAGCTGTTAATCCGGCCCTGAGGTCTGCCTTATTGTCACTCAGCTGTGACGTGGTCATGAAGGAACCATCACGTGACAGTTACTTCATTAATAAAGGGAAGCAGTTGCACACAGCTCTTAACCAGCATGGGACTGGTGTATACGTAAATGAACCAGCAGCCGACACACCGCAATGGCAAACGATGCTTTGGGGAGCGAACTATCAAAGACTGAATACAATTAAACAGAAATGGGATCCGGACAATTTCCTTACATGCAAATATTGTGTTGGATCAGAACCAATAAAAACTTCAAAAAAGAGTCAGTCACATGCACCCTACATTCTACATAACTGTCAGCTAAGTTTGTCTCTTGATAAGCTTTGTCCACTGATTGCTCTTCTATACTTTGTTCTTCGATCGAGCTAGACGATCGAGTTTATTATGAAATAAGTATTATGATACATGTAAAACCTTACAATATAAATAAAGACATCGACATAATGTCGTTAAATGTTTATTTCAAAACAATATTGACATTAAAACAATGTTTACTGACAAACTGAACATTTCTTCATCTGCTCAGTAACTGCATTTTCGGACCGGGCGTTAAGAACTCGATGATAAAAATTAGGACAAATTTGGACCCATATATGTACATGTAGCGTATCTCGACTCTCCATATTTATCTCACTTTTCGGTAACTTTCATATATTTTCTCGATCATTTCGCTTTAAAGACTGCATAGTGTTCGACTGCTTTTTCCACTGTTTGATCGAAGTGGTTAGTTCAGGGATGGTTGAGGAAACCTGAGTACCAGAAGGTAACCACCGACATTCGGGAAGTGAAATGACAAACTTTCTCTAGAATATGCGTAGTGGAATTTTAAGCTAAACAGATGGAGACGCTATGATGTGTAAAGCACACTATAGACCACTCGGCAACCAGGACAGCCTTTGTTGTGGAGTGGGAAAAGCGTGTAATTTCCTGAGTAATATACGCGACATAACCCGCCCATTAGGTAATAGTAAACCACCATAATCCTTGTGCTTGTAATCAATTGATTTAAGTAAACATATTGTGCATTTTTAGTAAAACATTGTGTATTTTAAGTAAAACATTGTGTATTTTAAGTCAAATATTGTATACATGTATTTTAAGTCAAATATTGTGCATTTGAATTATTTAATACTTTTTCGTTTTTTAATTTAATTTTATTGAATTTTACGAACAGTTATGTAATTTCAGTTCTATTGCCCGTAGTCAATATCGATGATAATTTTGTTCTATATCTAGAATTTGAACATTTATAATTTTGGTTAGAAACTAACAAAGTTATTGATGTTGTTAAGGTTTTACTGTTTATATTTCCTCCTTTCATTTTGAATTAAATATTACATAATTATAGTTAGTAGTAAGATAAAAATAAATAATTTGCTAGAAAAGAATTCCAGCTGATAATTGAATCCTTCATTACAATTACAATTTGTTTCCTACAAACGATTGCTAATAATGAAGAAGTGTCATATGTCAATATAAAAGTAAACCACTGCGGTAGCTCAGTTGGTAGAGTGCTCGCTCCGTAAGTGGGAGGTCGTGGGTTCTATCCCCGGCCGTCTAACCCAAGACTTGAAAGTGGGTAGTGATTGTTCTTTCGCCAAGCACTCGGCATTTCGAAATGAAAGTCACGATTTTTTCGGATGGGAACTTAATATAAACGAGGTCCCGTGTCACATTGGGCTTGGCACGCTAAAGAACCCTGCTGTATAATGCCATCAGCGCAACGCACAGACAAAATTTCTGCACCTTTGCTATAGCTGGCGACGTCTCGATATAAGTGAAATATTCTTGACTGGGACGTTAAACACTATTACTCAACTCAACTCAATATAAAAGTAAGAATAAAATTTTATGAATTGTGCAACTTTTTAAAGTTTAAAACGTATTAAATATGTAAGATGTGCAGTGTACAGTTTTATAGATGAAGTTGCTGAAAATGTAAAGTTTGCATTAGCCCAGGGGATGCAATCGTTACGTCATGATTGACAACTTAGAGGATTAGTATTGAAACATATCTTTCCAGTAAAACAAAGAAAATACTCTTAAGGCATGAGTAGACGATGAGCGTGTTTTCTACACGTGAGGAGATAGATATTGTCCGCGACCGGGGTTAGATACATAAGTAAATGTATTTGAAGTATTACACCATCCATTAAAACAATCAATAATTTCATTTTCAAATGCTATCATATTATTTTCCGATATTGAAAAATTAATCGGCCTCGGAATATGCATAGTGTCTAGATTGTGTATATAAGCATTTCGAATATCTGGGTATGTATTAGAAGCATCCAATACAATAAAACACTTCAATCATCTTTTGTATTCGAGTGTATGTTCAGTGGAAAAAGGAACAAACATTATTAACACATATAATGGATGTTGTCATTTCCAAAAATGATTCAAGTGTACATTCATTCAGCTTTTCAAAAACAAAACATTTTTTCTTCAATATTTCATAACCATTTATGCAAGTGGATTTAACGAGTGAGGTTTAAGTACTAAAATCTGTTATAGTTTAGTAAAATTAAATTTACATTTGAAAACAATGTTTTTCGTTGCAATTCGTGCTGAGATTACTTTCCCGTTTGCTATATGTCTATGTTTACTGCTTGGTGTGACAAAAGGTTTGTTGCAAAAATGCGATGTTTGGGCACACGCCATCCCCAAAAATAATGTGAAATTATTGACAGAACCATATAAAATATATACAGGACACGATCTTACAGAGTGTTTCAAAAGTTGCAGAGAAGAAACAAAGTGTGTAGCATTTAATTTTAACAGTGTCAATAACGAGTGTGAATTACTGGATACGTATTACTGTGCAGTGCCATCAAATTTAACATTTGCGTTGAATTTTAAATATTATGACATTCTTTGTTTTGAAACAGTTCAGGTACGTTATATATCTTTTAAAATTTTGTAATTTATTAATTTATACACACAATAGAATAGATAGAGTAGAGAGTAACTGTGTTTAATTCTCCAGTCAAGATTTTTTCTCACATATCGATATTGATGCGATCGGTTCTTGGATGGAAAAAGAGAATGCAAAGAGAAATGCACAGACATTCGACAATCTAACTTATAAACTTCCTTACTCTGGGTTCTGCTCGAGCGGGATTAGAACCGATTGCGGTGAGAGGCGCCTTGATCCATAAGCGTGATTTTGACCCGTCCATCAGATCGTAAATGATCTGAATTGACGATGTTGGAATGAACAAACAAATGTTAAATAATGAAGTCCGCCAGTGTACATGTACTACACATGTACGTGGTCAATTGTCCATTTTATATCTAATTTTACATTTGTGATGTTTAATAATATATATTTACATTTATGGTGTTTGATTGCATTAAACTCTGTTTTAGACCAAATGAAGTTACAGGTGCTAATGTGACGTCATTCATTTCTTGCTGACACCTATGCCCGTGACGTCATTTATAGGCTGTTCCAGGAATTAAAATTGCATGTCGTACACGACAGTGTTTTAAAGAGGTATGGCGGGTTTGATGAGATTTTGTCCTAAATGGACCGTTTTGGTTTTTGAAAAATAAAGGTCTAAATATTCTTGCACTTAAATAATTAAGCAGCAGTATTTTATGTGGACTTTCAGATTTTGGCTCATACAAAGGTATATTTTACTGGTATTTTTCTTAATAAGCTCATCTTTGTGCTCATTTATGCTAAAATATGAAAAATGAAGGGATTTTCCCGTCTTTGATAATTATTATCAAAGTGTTCTCCTCGGAAGACCATTTTTTACGTTATTGTTTCTGAAAATATTTTTAAAATGCAATCATTACGAGTTTTCAAAAAATTGGTCCTCTTAGGAGAAAATGGTAAATTTTTGAAAATTAGGGAAAATTAAAACTGACCACTGCACATATAAGTGATGTTGCATTTTAACACGGCTGGTTTTAACTGCTATGGTTAGCTCAGTGGGTAGCGAGGACGCTTTGCAACCTGCACGACATGGGTTCGATTCCCATCCGGGACATCTTTTTATTTATTCTTCTTGTTATTTTTTTTATTTTTATCTTTATAAAATACTATTGTAAAAATTTTCCTTTACAAATATTAGTTTTTAAAAATGAGCGTTTTTTATCTTCTTTCGAAACACTACTAGCAGATCAAGCCAGGTTACATTTTTATACACTTAACAGTGATTAATCTACACACATCACCCGTGAATTCTTAGTGAAGCGTGATGTAAGTTAATATTTTATTGTTCAAGTTTTTCTGTTTATTGTATAAAGATGAAGAATGAAGATTATGGATGTTAAGGTTTGTTCAATATCTTCGGCTCTTCAAGGAAAAACAAGTTTACACAAACGAAGCGCTTGTTTTTCATAGACCTGGTCTAATAATAGAACTCGAAATCCTCAGGTGTTTAAAAATACACCGTTACGTCATTCATCCATTCAAGCAGGGGGCAATGTGAAAAGCGCCTATCAAACCCGCCATACCTCTTTATTTCAGGATTCAAAAACAAAAATAAGATTTTCAAAAAATGCGAAATGTAAATATAACCATTGAACTGTTTAGAAATGGCGTTTATAGTGCTATAACTTCCATTGCCGTGCAAAGCAAACTAATCATAACGCGCTAGCACGCGTTATTCGGGTTGCTTTGCACGGCAATGGAAGTTATAGCACCATAAACGCCATTTCTAGACATTTAATGGTTAAGAAACTCTGTTTGAAAGCAAATGTAATTATAGGTGCTAAAATGACGTCACTCCTTTCTTGTGTTTGCCTATTCGCGTGACTTCATATATTGACAGTTCCAACGATTCGAAATACATGTCGTACATGTCGTGTTTTTAATTTATTTTAGGATTTAGAAACCAAAATTCGATTTTCAAAAATTGAAAAATGTAAATATAATCATTGAATTTATTCAGAAATTGTTGGAAAACGTTTACGTCAAAAATTCCTGAAGTAACGTCATTTTCACGAAAAAAGTGAAATAAAGTGATTCCATCTCTAATGAAAATAATTGATCCGCAGAAACGTTATTGAATTCACGTGGTTACTGGCGAACCCCATTGATATGAATCCTTTAGTTGGATATAATATAAATTAAACGAAAATATACTCGGATGTTTAATAGCTAAAACAAGCAGATACAAGTTCAAAACTTTGAAAACAGGCAAATTAGTTAAACACATGAACTTCTTCCGCGGAGGTGAGGTCGGGTGCTCCGGAAGCAAGCACCTCCTGTCTAGCTAGCTACACCCATAAATTGTGTAATCAAAAATGATAAATACATATAACATGGAATTATGATACAATGTACTGACGACGGCCATAAAAAAAACTTTTGATAAGTGGAGGCTTGCGAGTCAACAATTCATTATCGAGCAGATGAATAAGTAACAGCAGTTATTTAATGTAGAATGTCCTATAATAATAATGTCTGTATGTTCAATAAGTAACGTTGTTTTTGTGACTACAGACCTGTCGAAAATTAAACATTGAGCTAACAAATTACGACTGCCTGCCGAGTGGTCGGAATATAGATAGCTAGTAGCCGAAAAGCTGCTGTCGACATAAAGCTAATGAGAGGCCGATATGAGAAGCCGTTAGCTTAGTGTTAAACTTTCAACAGTCCTTTCGAAAGTTGTTCAATTGTATTAGATATCAGATATCAATCTGTACATGTAGTTATATAGTCTTCAATATGTTTAAATTGTATAGTGCTAATTGTTACAGAATTACATGCTATATACAATAGTAATGGCAGACAGTACAGACGCTTCGAAAGTTTAACACTGAGCAAACAAAGAAAGAGTTATAGAAATATATTGTTAATGACCAAAAAGTTGCTGAAAGATACCTACAAAGAAGCTACCCAAAAACTTAAACACTGAGCTTACGAAAAAAAAATTATAGATATACTAGTTTGTTGTTATTGACCGAAAAGTTGCTAAGAGTTACCTACAAAGGAGCTGCCCAAACACTGAGCTAACGAAACAGAAGTTTGCCGAGATATTGGTACGTAATGGTCGAAAAGCTGCCGAGAAGTAGATTGCAGCTACAAAGAAGCTGCCCAAATATAGCTATTGAGGAGTCGAAATCAGCTGTCAATTCGGTACTAACTCGTTAGCTGAGTGTTTTGACGGGTCTGTTCTGTATGTTGTAATATAGTTCATTTTTATCATTTTACAGTTGACGTTGGTTAAGCAGAGAATTGTTTCTGAATGTCTAATCAACGAACTTTGTTCTCCCAGATGTGGTAAGATTTCCTAGGCATTATTTATTTAACCGTCTGTCTGAAGGTCTTAACACACAGTTTTACATCTAATATAGATACCAAAATATTGTATTCACAGGTCTGCTAAAGTAAAGTGGCGCATACTTAATTTAAGGTTTTGTTTTCTGCCAAGTTTTAGCCAGGTTGCAACGAAGTCTAACTCGGCTATTACTTTGGTGATGCGGGCGGGGTGCATGAAAATGGGCGGGAGAGTAGGATTAAGTTTTCCGGACTTTTTCTATACCTCCCTAGCTATTGAATTCACATTTGGTGTGTAAGTCTATCATCATTAATTAATTACTGATCAAATTTGAGTTTTGTTCCGGTTCACTGATGTTTTAAATGAAATAATGGGCCTTTCAAAATAGAAGTCTCCTGACTTTTTTTTAAACGATTATAGATATTGAAACAATATTTGGTATATGAGTCTACCATCATGAGTTGCAGATCAAGTTGGAGTTAATTTCGTTTCGGTTTACCGATTTTTAAATTTTTTTTTTGTGTAATTGTGGGCCTTAGATTTTTTCAAAAACAACATTTTTCAGACATGTTTAAAACGTTTTTAGATATTGAACTAATATTTGGTATACTAGTCTCTAGTCATGGGTTACAGATCAAGTTTAAGTTTTGTTCTGAAATATTTATAAATTTTAGAATTTCTATTAATATCAAATGCATAACCATTTTCCCAATTTTATTTCCAGGGCATATTTGAGCAAAGTGTCACTCTACTAAATAATTGAAAAATCAACATATCTTATCCATTGACTTATGCCACGTCTGCTGTGGCTAAAATAGGAAATTATGATGTAAAAAATAAGTCTATTAAAAATACTTAATTGATAAATTATATACATGTAATAGTTTGAATTATGATTTGTTGTTCTATGAACATACTTTTAAATGCATATTATGGAAGTGGAGTTTTATATTTGTTTCACGTGAAACCATTGATTTGAATATTTTGTTGGTTGATTGGTTGAATGTTGCTTAACGTTAACGTTGCACAGCGGTGAGAGACCCTGGATTTGCAGGCTGGCGTCTTATCCATTAGACTACCGTGGCCTCACAATTTGAATATTTAAATTTAGTGAAATCCGCAACAATTACTATAGATGCTTGTTTTTAATGGAAATTTAGTTGGTGGGCATGTTTGTGAAATAATACAGTAATAGAGTACAGACTAATTTTGTTTATATGTGTCATCAAAACATATTGTTATCTTTAGGTTGTTTCTGCTCTGATTCACATATATAAACATTTAAATTTTAGATGCAGGTGAAATTATGCCGACGACAGAACGACCCATTCAAGCAGTTTGTTCGACGAGTGCTGACTGTAAAGGGGAGAGCACTCAGTGTCGTGATAATATTTGTAAATGCATAGATGGATACAGTTTTTACTCTGAAGGCCAAGACTGCTACAAAGGTTGATATACAATTAATAGCTTAATTACAATAAAAAGAGAAATGGGGTTTAATTTGTTGTGTTTTGTTTTTCTGACATGTGGGCATTGGTCTTTGGTATGTCAATTAATATGTACATGTAAAAAAAGATACATAATTATGCTCATTTCTTGTCTTTTGGTTGTCATCGATATGGTATAAAATAAAGTGATTGTGTTTTTTGTTTGTCTTTGATTTGGCATATTACGTGATTGGTCAAATTTAGGTGTGTGTGTGTGTGTGTGTGTGTGTGTGTGTGTGTGTGTGTGTTTATTGATATGGTTAAGCATGAAGTGATTGTGCTTACGCTTTCTTATTTTAATGGCTTGAATCACGATGATGCCGACATGTTTGTTCTTTTTATTTTGCTTGTTTTATATCGTTTATTGTGTTTTCTCTATGTCTTGATTTCTTATTCAAATGGTAAATTATTAATAAGGTTTATAATGGTTTGAATGTGTTTGATAGTACTATTTACAAGTGTTGTTACGTATATTTATCATTTGGTACTTTGACCTTTGTAATTTCCTTCATGTTATATTTTTAGAAACCAAAAGCCGTGGTAAAACCTTTGTTGCTGCTTTTATGGAACACCCTGGGACAGTAAAACCTTCACTTTTTATTGCAAACCTGAACAGTATACCTGCTACATACACTGTTAACAGCGCATACCTTCAGAACACAGCCACTCTCGGAGCCTTTTCAAGTACCGAGATCTTCTTTCCTGGAACAATTGTGCATAAAGGTAATGAAATAACAGGAACAAACGGAATTACTTCTAAGTGTATAGAAATAACCTCGGACCATGATATAGCAGTGCAAGGAAGCAGTGTTCTTATATACAGTCATGGGAAATATATTGTCCTATCGGAAGAAAGTTTAGGTAACCAGTATTATACCATTAGTTGGAAGCAATCAAAAGTTTATTATACAATGGGAACGCAAATGTTAATTATCGCCACAGAGAGCCAAACCCATGTACTAATAACGTTACCAAATTACCCGGATGTTACATTGACTTTAAATGGAACAGTATATGGACCAAACGACACAATTGACTTAAATCTAAATAAACACCAAACTGTTGAAGTTCAGTGTTGGGACTGTGATTTGACCGGAAGCTTTGTATCGGCTAGTAAAGCAATAGCTGTTTTTAGCGGGAATCGTCGAATCCACGTTGGGTTATATTCATCTAGTGATCACATGGTAGATCAGGTCCCTCCCGTCAACACATGGGGCTGTTATTTTATTATACTTCCAATGCATGATTCAACAGGAGCGTACGTTAAGATAGTGACCAGTCAACCAGACACTTATCTAACTTTACGTTTACCTACGAGATCAAAAACCGTTTATTTAACAAACAGTGGCAGTACAACACACTTTGATGTAGGATTTGATAAAACTGGATCTCTACGTTCAAACAAACCTATACTTGTTACTTTGTTCTACAAGAGTACATTCAGTAGCAATGGTTTGCACGGTGATCCTGGCATGTTGGTAGTTCCACCAACAGAACAATACACTTCCCCTCCATTTGTTTTTGACACTAGTACCTTTGAGCCAAATGTGTATAAGTACATTACTGTCGTTATTGATAAGAAATATAAACAAGGAATTCTTTTGGACGGCATCGACATTTTCTACATCGGAGCATCGGAATATGATATACCAGGAGACGGTACATATAGATATATAACGATCCAAATTAGCAATGGCGTCCATGTTGTCGACCATTTAGATAAAACCGCAAAGTTCTTGGCAATTTCGTTTGCTAGATCATCTTTTGCGTCATATGCGCAGCCGCTTGGACAGAATCTTAACATTTTACGAAATTAAAACAATTTGCAGTTTTCACAAACGCTTTCACTGCACATACTTAATCTAAACAATGCGCCTTAATGGCTGTGCGATAGGCTAAACAAGGAATGCAGCTTTTGTTTTTCTATCTTTAGTAAGTTAGGTACCTAGTACTACACGATAAGCTGGACACAGTTGCAATAGTTCCGTGTTATCAATATTTGCCTTAGCGCGTTATTTTGTTCCCAACACATCGTGTCAACTTCCATCTATTTATCATTCAACTGGAGCGTTTTAAAATATCAAAATCAGCAAGATACTCGATTTACTTTATACTCAGACTTCAACAAAAACAATTTATTTAACTACACATTATAAACACTTCAACAAACTTAATTTAACTTTTACTGTTTTGGCGGACTTTGGTTATATTGCCAAAGTATGGAGTTTTTACAATCACTTGTCTCAACAAATGTTTATCTTCTCTTGTCTAGTTTTCTCGTCTTCTTTCATAAACCTCAACGTCTTTTTGGTAACATTGGTTACAAATAATGCCGATACTAGATTTTACAATTACTGTTTGCTTCTATCGTATATTATATAACATATTTGTTATGTTTGATAATATAATTTTCCAGTTAACAACCGGTATACCAATGGCTACAAACTGCAACATTGCTAGCTAAACAGAAGGTGTTTATCCTTCTTGAGCACCTGGTCTCACTAACCTGGTAGAAGATCACATGTCTAACCTGTCTTGTCGGTTCCAAAGTTTTTACTTTGCTTCTGGATTGTGATTTGGACATGGATTAGTATGTTTGTTTTTGATATTCCTTTCTATCTATGTAGACATTCCATAATATTTAAACCGCGCTGTATACCATGTATACATTATTATATGCTGTGCTTTATTAATTTGAAACTATTTCCTTTTTCCATAAAAAAATTCTATTAAAGATATGTTATCAAAACTTGCAATATAGTCGGCTAAAAACCTTGTTATGAAACAATGAAGTTGGTTTGACTTAATGCATATTTTGCATAGATTGACTGTAATAGTGCTGAAACAGGAAAATAAAAAAACAAAAATACCAGTCAATGTTAATATCACAATCCCAAACCCAAAACACAAAAAAAACATACTAATCTATATCCAACTTAGTAAAAATTCAAAAACAAAGCTAAAACTTCGAAACTAACAAATTAGGTTAAACACGTAACCTTCACCAGGGAAGGGTGATCGGGTGCTCTGGGAAGGTTAAGTACCTCCCGTATTTAGGAAATTAAACTTGAGAATGAAAAGAACATAGGCCTATGGGACGTCAAATATATCCAGAATAATATGTACAGAAACATTGTCCTCGACCGTCCATGATTCGAGACCTTAATAGAAAACGAACAAAATTTGCTAATGCAACAAGAATTTGAGAGCTGAAAAATAGATAACTGACTTTTTCAGGATAGTTTCATAGTAAATACCTAAATTTTGTCTTTAATTGCCGTTCGGAATGCACGAAATCGTCACTGTTTGCGATGTAACTACACTTAGTCCGCCATCTTGGATGAGGTCCTTATTTTGACGGAAACACAAAACATAGGCCAAGCATATTGTGGTATTCGTTTCTCACTCTTTAATTATACACACTGACTAGAATAACGACATATTTATCTTTTCAAACCGTTAATTGTCATTTTCAACTAATATTTGATGCAAAATTTATATAAAAAAATACAATAAAGTTCATGACTTAACATTAAAATAACAAAAATAGATGTACATTACTTAAAAAGTTAATAAATATCTGACCCAAGGGCATATTACAACAATTTAGAGGACTATTCTTCAACAGGAAGACAGTGTGGGCAAAAAAAATTTGTCCCCCCTCCTTACAACCCTTGTTTTGCAGCAGTATATCAAGTGTGTCCAGTGTTTGCATGGGGTACCATTGACATCACCATCACATTGTGCCCACTTCGTGAAAATTACAGACACACTTTTTGATACTTGCTCAGGTGTAAACCTGTGACAGACACAACATTTTTCATCATCTTTAATTTCATCACTTTCATCGCTGTCATCAGAACTATCAACAGCTAGATTTATATGAGAAGGGCCTGGCTGGGGTGAATTTGGACAAATTCGAGTTGAAGAATTCTGCAATTTTTGTGTCTTGTTTGATTTAGTTAACTTGTTTGTGCTTGATTTATTGCATGCTTTGCTTGGATTTTTCTTTTCATTTGTATAATCTAATAATTTATTTGATATTTCATCAGATGTAATTTCCTTTCCAGAAACTATTTTGTAAACAGTTTTTCTTGGTTTTTTTGTTCCTTGACTTTTCACTTTTATAAGTTGTTCTTCCCTCTCTTTAAACAATGTTATACATGCATCAGATTCAGATGAACTATTGTCAAATTCAATCGGTCTCTTCCGACTGGCATCCTCAGCTGCAGGTAATTCTTCACCGCCTGAAATTAATTTTGATTTTTGAATAGTTATTAAACCACCATTTTATTATGTGTTTTTTTAAATCTATATTTGATTTCTTTTCTTTTTCAACATTTTACAGTTATATATTCACTTGAATGTTGAAAACATGTATGATAGTATATCACAATTCTTTATTTGACATAATTAGGATGTATTAATAAACTTATTTTGATTATTTGCTATTAAAAGTTTTATTATCACTTTTGTAGCTTTTTGTCAGAAATTGTTACTGGAATGTTGTTGATTTTCTACAGGCACCCTGGTTTTTTTTTATCTACCATTTAAAGTTACCATATTGATATAAGTGAAATAATCTTGACAACTTATAAATACCTTCAACAGTAGCATCACTATCATTTGAAGTTTGGCCATCAACACGGAAAACTTCACCAGGCAACAGTTTGTCTTTTGGCACCACATCATTGTTTAGAGGGTAGATCCCTGTCTTCCGAAAACCAGACTGCAAGTTGTCACTGCTTAAGGTCTTACTATAAACATGGCATGCAATTTTGCAAATGTCAAACTTGGTTATGCAAGTTTTTAATTGTCTTGTGATTTGGTGACACTTGAAATTGTAGTATGTGGCAAAGGCTCCATAGCAAGACACATCTAGTGGTTGAAATATATGGCTGGTATGTGCTGGAAGGATGAATAACAAAATATTCAGAGACTTTGCCCAATCAACAAGACCAACAGAAAAATTACTTCCATGTCCATCCAATATTATAAGTACAGTAGAACTTCGATAACTCGAACTTCGATATCTCGAATACCACAGATAACTCGAAGTAATAATTTTGTCCCGACCGATTTTCTGTATAAACTATATAAATACAACTTCGATAACTCAAACTCCTGTAACTCGAATACCCCCGATAACTCGAAGTAATTTGAAGGTGCAAAATTAAACATTATAGGAAAAACAACCTTCTAAAACTCGAAATATTTTTAACAATGAGTGACCAATAGATTGTTTCAGTGAGAACACGGTAATTAATCGACAATTAGCTATAATTCTTCCGTATAATCCGATTAATGATTGGAGAAGTGGTACAGATCAAAGGTTTTGCTACTGTATTAATGATTATCAATTAAAGGATTAGTACTCTGTGCCGTAATGGGCGATGAAGTGTAACTGTGTTCGTCCTCAGTAGAAGCCGAGTTTTGTGCCGCTGGCGACAACAATAAATGTTCAGGTGATTTAAGCTGGGTTTTAATGACTAACACGTGGTAGGCACACTAGTTTTATAATTTTATAAAACATGCGTCTTGTTTTGTTTATTATAACATACAATGTACATGAATATGTTTATCTGATTCAGTTCTTTGAATGCATTACGGTCATGTGTTGGTAATACACATTTTGTGTATTTCATGTATGCGTTTGTTGTCGCCATCAGTCCTTATAAAAACATAATTAATTAATAATTTGATTTTAATTCATTTATTTTGTTATGTAATACCGGTACATATTACACCTGTGTATCGGTAAACAGTTTTACACCATCTAAAATTTCTCTGAAAGAAATGAAAGTTACATTGTGACGTCATTCTTCAACTTCGAAAACTCGAACACTCCGATAACTCGAAGTCATTATCGAAGTCCCGTGCACTTCGAGTTATCGAAGTTCTACTGTATTTTTTCATTACTGCGCCCAGGTACAAATTTCAAGAAATGTGACTCCAAGTAAGTGCGAAATATTTTCCCATTAGACAATCCTGTTTCACTCACAGTCCCCGCAGCCCCAGGTGATGCTCCTTTCATCAGGTCAAAGTTCATTCGTTGTCCAGGGAAAATGAAGTATGGTGGAACAGCAACACCACTAGCACTCCCACATCCTATGATTGTTACAGTTTGTCCCTTCCCTGATGTAACAGCTGAGGGACAAGAAGTACTTACAATCCCAGGGGGTTTATGGTTTGTTGACAACCCCTTCTCATCAATATTAAATGTGGTTTGTCTTCAAAACCATTTATCTTTATGCAGTGTTCTTAATTTCTAAAGTATTCTTTGACAACATCTTCTCGTGTCATTTTGGCTCTGGCATAATCTAAAGCCCTTGGATTGAATGTCTTCATCTTTGTCAGCGGCTCTTAAATCCCCTTAACCATTTTTCCGTCAGAGGATTTTCATGTTTCCTCTTTCCCAATGACACTGCAAAATCAGTTGCAACATCTACACATTCCTGTTGGGTATAGCCATAGCCATAAGCTGCCATAAATTCAAAATGCTCAAAAAGTTTGACCTCTTCCAACTGTGAAAATAAGGGAGCTTTCCCCATGACTACTGTGTCAATCTCAATTCTACCTTGTACTCTGTCCCTCAAAGTAGTTTCTGGAACACCATGAGTTCTAGATGCTCTCAACACTGACATCCCTTCTCTAACAGCCAAATAAGCATCAGTGAGCTTGAATGGAGAATAGATTCTGTATTTTTGCCTGACTGGAACTGGATTTATCTAAAATAAAATGGGGAATTCCAATTTATTGTTTCTTCAATGAGAAAATGCCATAAGAACAAGTGTCATTAGAAATCAATATTATTTAAGCATGGCCTTATGGAAATCACTGCGGTCACGTGATCCAATTGACAACATTGTAAACATTGGCAGACGTTATGTCAAAACCTACTATTTGAATTTATTATGTAGTTACGAGGCTAAAAAGTTTGTAAATATAGTAAATGTGCTTGTTTTTTACATTTCTGTTATATTTTTTCTTACTTACCTGCTTAAATCGCATTTTCAAGGTCTTGATCGATTTTACGCAAAGTATCTTCGTAGTAAAAAAAAATTCCCACGGTCGAGCATGCGCAGAGACGATACTCGCGTGTAATAAACAGAAAACAAAAATGGCCTCGAATCTAGGACGCTCTGGATTTTAGGACGGTCGACGATATAACTATCAACAATATTGTGATAAGGGTCCTAAAACTTTTTGAGGGGCTTAATAAGCATAGGCTTACGATATCCCTGCGCGCACCAATTTATTTGTTACGTCTGTAACACTTTTTTGAAAATTACTGCCATCACACATATGTTGCTAATATAAAAAAGAATCGTAACGTTTATCCATTAAAATGGAAGTACACAGCACAAGTCTGCCGAAAGTTTAACAGTAAACTAACAAATCGGTGCCGAATAGGGAACTCATTTCGGCCCCTAGTTAGCTCGACTGCTTTTTGGTAGCTGCCATCCATCTCTCTACAGCCTTTTAGCCATTGACTATCCATATGCACAGTCGAGTTTCGACTCAATATCGTTACATTTGTGATAAACTTTCGACAGCCTGTATTGTAATTTGGAAATGACAAATACAAATACATATCATAATAATAGATTTTCTTGTATTTGCTTTACAACATTTACTTTTGGGATGCTGAATGAATATAA
Source organism: Anadara kagoshimensis (assembly GCA_021292105.1). Lineage (NCBI taxonomy): Eukaryota > Metazoa > Mollusca > Bivalvia > Arcoida > Arcidae > Anadara > Anadara kagoshimensis. Next base: position 13,549,680 of record CM037873.1, read on the forward strand.
ATGCAAAATTATACTGATAAAAATGTTAGAAAAAAGTTGCTACATCAACAGGAAGCCTTAGTGTTTCCCCTTGTTGACTTTAACTCTGACAATTCTATTTTGTAATGTATATACGTAGTTCATGTGAAGTATTTCTGTATTTATTTATTAGTCATTTTATTTATAATTACAATATCTCGTACATAATTTGCCCATAAAACTCTCCTTTTACTGGCAAAAACGCATTGATATACTCGACAATAACGAGAAGAAATCACAATTGGTCTGGAGAAATCCGGATAGATCTAACTTATTATACCTTAGTTAACCTCCACTTCCCTTTTTTACAATTAATCACGAATGCACATTTGTTACAACCATACAAATTGCCACTTTATAAACATTGTTTTATTTTCTGTGCTCTTCATTCATGCGATCCATTAGCAATATAGATATGAAAATAAAGTGTTAGCAAAAAATGATTTACAATAATTTTTTGCACGCACTCGTTTTAACTTATTTGAATTTGTACATCTGTATTAGGGGATAATACCCTGTCCATATCACCATCAACTCGGTCAGATCCTGATCTCGGACTAGAACTAAATTTTGGAGCATCAGCGTCTGGCTTTAAGAAATTGAACCCCCTGTTCTTGTTCATAAGATACCGCTTGTTCATTATAATCCTAAGGCTTTTGTCTATTCTTCCTATTTCCGTTTCTTCAATAGGCACTTCTCCACGCATGTAATGTTTTACCTTTTCTTTGTGGTTCTTTTGTGCTTGCATGAGTTCACTGTACAGAATGAAATGAATAAAATTATCAAATTAAAATACATGTATGCATTGTCTTTGAAACCTGTACACTAGAGCCCGCTTTTCAATGCCCCCAAAGCCTAACCACTTGGTTATTGAAACTTTGTATCTTGCATAGATATTTAGAGATATTTTTTTATTTCTGTTCATAATTAAAACCATGCAAAAAGTATGTCAATAATAAATATTTGTGATTTTAATAACATTTTAAATCCTCACTTATTGTTTGGTTAAGCTAATGGACCTTTGATCAACTGGAATCGGGTAATTGTGATTGTTTTATTAGTGTTTATACTATTCAAGCTTAAACTTCCTGTTGGAATAAGTGTTTAATAGACGGCTTTCAAAATTTGTAATGTAATGTATTGGTAGTAAAATGAAACTCTCGTTCTTTTTACTTTCGATGTCATTGATATCAACACATTGGCACATTTTTTTTAATGTGTCAGTCAAAAAAATTAAAATGTTTATAATACAGTGAGATCACTTATAGAATTCCCACCGTTTTGACTTTCGATAGAACCGAGATCACTAATCATAAAACAACGTCTCTTTTGAATTTGGAAGGAATTGATAAAAGAAACAAAACTTGTGATAAGCACATATTGAGGCCACTATTATAAAAACCCCTTTAAGTTTTTGGCTAGCACTGGAGAAATAAAATGCATATTATTGTACATTTGGTCCTAAGTATGAACATCTTAAAATGGAACTTCATGCATAGCAACTATTTAAGTTGATTGGCAAAAAATTAATAGTAGTAATAGTGTAGATTAATTATAAAAAACCAAAGTATCCGAGACAGCATTCTATTAAACAATTATTAGATTGCATATTTTCTTGCAATTAAATGAAAAGAAAACAAGCATACCAATCCGTGTCCAAATAAAAAATTAAAATTAAAAACCCTGATACTGACAAATAGTTAAACACATGAACTTCCACAGAGACGTGAGGTTGGTTGCTTCTGCTTGGCGAGATGCACCCACAACCTATGTAATCAAACTTCAGAATGAAAGGAGCATGAAACATTGGGACATATATATATCCGGGATAATCCTGTATACGGAAACCCTATTTATCCACAATACTCTGATGACGCCCAATTATACTTTTCTGCTTCAATGCAGAATTAATATTAAATGTTTACAAACAAAATGTTGTTATATAGGCAAACAACATTGACCTGTCCGTTTGACCTTTCATTAGGAATATTCATATAGGTAGAAGGGTCCATCTAATTCATAGGTAGCGTTAGGGTCCGCTTTTAATAAATATACACATTGTCCATGATTAGAGTTCACATCAGGTAGACAAAATATGCATGCATGTTCCCTATTACTTACATGTATTCGTCCGTAATGAATATTATAAATCAAGTGTCAAGCGGACAGGTCAATGTTGCTTATCTTTAGTCCGCCAGCGATACTGTGGCAGTGTTTATAAACACGGGCCAGTTCATTATACACAAAAAGTATTATATAACACTAGAAGGGGGTTTTACCGGAATAATTGCGAAATTCCGGAATAGTAAGACACTTTCCGTAATCTTTGCGAAAATCCGAAATATTTGGATCAATTCCGGAATTTTTACACCAAATCCGAAATAATCGGACAAAATCCGGAATAATTGGTCAAAATCCGGAATAATAAGAATATTTTTACGGTAAATTTTACGGATTCTCAAAATTCCGGCAAGTGTCTGATTATTACGGTAACTTGTCTGATTATTCCAGTAAAAGACTGATTATTACGGTAAAAATCTAATTATTCCAGCAAATGTCCAATTATTACGGTAAATTTTTAAAAAAAAATTATTATTTTTTAGAAAATTTCTCGTAATAATTGGACATTTGCCGGAATAATTAGACTTTTTCCGTAATAATCGGTCATTTTCCGGAATAATCAGACACTTACCGTAATTTTTAGATTACGGAAAACTTACCGTAACAAAATAGTCCAATTATTCCGGATTTTGCCTGATTATTCCGGATTTTGCCTAATAATTCTGGATTTTACCGGTTTATTCCGGACTTTACCTGATTATTCCGAATCAATTTGGTTTATTCCGGATTTGGTCTGATTATTCCGGATTTTCGCAATTATTCCGGTAAAACCCCCTTCTAGTGTAACACGGTATACGTATATATTCACACCTTCATTTGTCAACTCCACCTTTATATACCCCCATCTTAGGCTATCTACATAATGTGGACTTCCATGTTTATAAACACTCTGTCACAATATTGCTGACGGATTATATTAATTTCATAACTAACCCGAAATCAATTTCCCCATCGCCATCTAAGTCCATTTTCTTTATCAGTATGTTTAATGCTTTCTTACGAATTGGTATATTCACAAGCTATTTCGAAAACAAAATATAACATTAATTTATAATTGATTTGTAACTAAAAGTTACATTCATTCAATTCCCGGTTTGAAACGAAGGGGTTTTATTCTATTACCAGGGTTATCAGGAAAAAGATATAGGAATAAAAAACGGATCGTTTTAAAACATATAAGGTAATGGGAATTATTTCTAGTGAAATGTTTACATTCACGATGTTTTTGTTTCAGTAAAAACTTTAAACACCAGCCTTCTATTTAACGTCTCGTCTCAAAGGAAATTGTTCAAGCGCTAGAAAAACATGACACTGCATTTTATGAGAGGGTGAAATCATTTACCAGCGATTCCGAGATTATCATTTAAATCACGGAAATACAAATGCAGATACAGGTACTTGTGAAATAAAACTAAAATTGTAAAATAATACATTTTTACGTTATTCATATATTTTGTTGGAGTGATTCTTTGATGGTTTTGGCTATTTTACAGATTATTTTGATAGAACTTTATTTATGCCACGTTTAACATTTACCTCAAGCCCTTCTCTGAACTCATCAAGTGATAAGGCTCCACTACCGTCTTTATCTAAACATTTAAACATATCTAACAGACGGAAATTCTGAAGTCGAGCATACTCCATGAGTACAGTCAAAGGGTCTTCATCAATAAGTCTGACTTCATCCTCGTCGACATCTTGGTGTCCTAACACTTCACGTTCTGTATTCCATACCATACCGTATATAACTTCAATATCTCTTTTCTCCTTCATTTGTCGTAACAAAGTTTCAAATGCGTCGGTAACACACTGATCCTATGAAATCAAACCAATAGATTCACAATGGGTTGCCTGCCTTATCAAAAACATACAAACTAACCAATGTCGAAACCACAATCCTCAAAGCAAAGTGAACAATTAAACTTCGATCATAAAAATGAGACATACTATGTATAACATAAGATGCAATTAAAAGGGCCACTGACGAATCATAATTGTATTGAAATAAACAAAAATAATACATAGCCATACAACAATAACCTGTCTGTTTGATCTTTCATTTGGAATAATTATACAGGATGATTCATTCATGTATTAGTAGTATAAGGATTCGCGGTAATGAAATAGATACACAAAGCTTGTGATTTGAAAAGAGTGCTTCCAGGATGAAGATCAAATAAACACGCTTATTCCATATACACATTGACATGTTTTGTGAACAATGTTTGTGTTTCTTGTTTTGAAAAATTTACTTATAGATAAAATCGTATCTATCGGACGCAACTTCTGACGAACGACAATCGCTAAAGGCATTTTACTCCCTTAACAAACTTAACAAAAAAGCCCCAATAGCTCTTCTCGTCTTAACAAAATCTTTCAAGGACTAAGACATGTATTGTACATCACTATCTAGATGTTTTATGAAAGGATTATATTGACTTTATATATCAACATTCTCTTGACTTCACTAGACGGTCATTTCGTAATTCACAATTCCTCCAGTCAGTTTTGCTTACACCAAAGGTGTGAAACCAATTTTTTCAAGCAGTTGAAAAAATATCCAAAGCACCGAAATTAATTTAACCAAATGTAGGAAACACTTTGCATGATAGAGTATATCTTAGAATTTGAGGATTTTCAAATAAATAATAGTGTATTTCTGACATTACAAAAGTATTGCCGATTGAGTTATCCTCGAAAAAACATCCTTCATCAGAGATACCGTATCTGTGATTAAAATTACACATTATACCAGTTTTAAATTTACTGTACTAGGCGGCAGTTTCAGAATACAATCCCTCATCAGTAGTGCTTAGGCAAAATTGTGAAAACAAACTTTTTTCAAGGGTTTAAAAAATAACCAACGAACCAAAATATATTTAACCAAATTTAGCTAAGGAAATACTTTGCATGATGGAATATATATATATATATACTTTAATGTTTGAGAATTTAAAATTAGTTCTTGTAACAAAGGTTTGAAAGTTGAATGAATGATACATACACCAAGATCTAAGAGCTCCAAGGATTCACTTTGTTGTTTATCAATGCACTCTAACAGTCTTAAAGCACCTGCTGGGTACATCTGGTTTTTGGCAAGCTGAAATACAATTAATTAAGTAAGGTTAAAATTTGAATAAAAGATTATGAATTGAATTTCTGATTTCAAAATATCATTTTAAAATTTTGGATTGGTATTGTATCATTCTAGTTTCAGAAACTGCCAGCAGACAAAACGTCCGTGGGTGTATTTTACACTTAAGTGTACAATTTAGATATCTTAATATGCAACGCCTTCATAAAGAAACCCGCCCTATACGTTTAAAATGTTTGACGAAATTTAATTTCAAATTAATCTACACTGTTTGTGACATTGAATTGTATTTATTACAAATCAATATATTTTTGTCATAATACCTTAACATTTAATTGCATCGAGTTCAAATATAATACGTTCGTAATTATCATTTTAAACAAGACATTAGGCGTGAAAAATTAGAATTTATGTCGCATTTCTTTATACTTGATTTTTTCTCATTAGGTCAGTATTTGATATTTATTTTCCATCCAAACATCACATCCTAATAACAACATGGATCATATTATTCTAACAAATTAATGTTTAAACGCAGTATAGACCTGTCAAAAGTTGAACAATCTATTGGCTGGGGAAAAGGTTCAAAGTTCGGCAGCCCAGTGGCCGAGATACGGATATGCATGTAAAGAGGCTGAAATGTAAAGCTACAGATAGATGGCAGCTGCTGCTAAGATTTAACTTACAAGGAGGTGGAAATGGGCTGCCTAATAGGCACTTATTTTTAAGCTCATTGTCAAAGTTTTGACATGTATGTTCTGTATATTCTCAGAAAGCGTTTATACATTTTACTTACCCTAAGGACCTTCAAGGTTGAGTTTTTATCCAGACCCCGTATAAGAAGTTCGATACACGGATCTGACAATCTGTTACACGATAAATCTAATTCTAATAATGTTGTGTTTGTTTCTAGAGCTTTTGCTATGGTTACCATACCACGAACGTAAAAGCCATTCCAGGAAATATTCAGCTTCTCCAAATGCCTATTTACCTGCAAAAAATTCATTATTCACTTAAAACTAGTTTAAATATCTAACATATTGAATAACATAAAAAAAGAAATACTTTTAACAATAACACGACTGTGGGACCGTCAGATGTACACGCCGAATTATATCTTCAACGATAACACGACTGTAGGACCGTCAGATGCACACGTCGAATCATACATTCAACAATAACACGACTGTTGGACCGCCAGATGTACACGTCGAAATATACCTTAACAATAACACGACTGTGGGACCGTCAGATGTACACGTCGAATTATACCTTTAACAATAACACGACTGTGGGACCGCCAGATGTACACGTCGAAATATACCTTCAACAATAACACGACTGTGGGACCGCCAGATGTACATGTCGAATTATACTTTCAACAATAACACGACTGTGAGACCGTCAGATGTACACGCCGAATTATATCTTCAACGATAACACGACTGTGGGACCGTCAGATGTACACGCCGAATTATATCTTCAACAATAACACGACTGTGCGACCGTCAGGTGTACACGCCGAATTATATCTTCAACGATAACACGACTGTGGGACCGCCAGATACACATGTCGAATTATGCCTTCAACAATAACACGACTGTTGGACTATCAGATCATACCTTTAACAATAACACGACTGTTGGACCGTCAGATGTACACGTCGAATCATATCTTCAACAATAACACGACTGTTGGACCGTCAGATGTAAAAGTCGAATCATACCTTCAACAATAACACGATTGTGGGACCGCCAGATGTACATGTCGAATTATATCTTCAACAATAACACGACTGTGGGACCGCCAGATGTACATGTCGAATTATATCTTCAACAATAACACGACTGTTGGACCGTCAGATGTACACGTCGAATTATACCTTAACAATAACACGACTGTGGGACCGTCAGATGTACACGTCGAATTATACCTTTAACGATAACACAACTGTTGAGCCGTCAGATGTACATGTCGAATTACATACGCAGAAATCAAAATCGACCCGTAGCTGCGCATGCGTGAAATAATCTTAAGACAGCTATACCTGCGGTCACACCTGTACATTACTTTACTATGGGAAAGTAAAAGGTGGAGATTTTAAACCTTGTTTTCGTTTTTAAAATAAATTTTATGAAAATCTTATAGTTACTATAAGAAACTACAGATTGTCATGAACATTCAAATATAAAAATGATATAGTTATGTTAAAAAAAACCGTTTCCACTTTTAATTACAAATTTTGGTGACATACTCATAATATTTAAGTACAGTTATGCCGAGTCCGTCAAATTTTTGAAAATTGTGTGTTTTTAAACACAAATTATTAATTCAAAGACAAAATTTAGGAAAATCTTATAGTTACCACTAGAAAATATAAATCTTCCTGAATATTCAAATATTGAATTCATGAAAATACCTTTAAAAAAACCGTTTCCACTTTTAAATTGAAAATTGTGTGAAAACGGATTTTACAACTGTTTAGTTGGATGTTCAGTCGAGTGTACAGACAACTGCTACACGGGATTGTAACAATGGCATTTTATTATTTGTAGAATTCGTAAGAAAATTTGTTGATTTGTTTTATTATTATTATTCAGTAATTTTTACGGGCCTGGTAAATTTCGTATTAATTAGAAGTTTAAGATTTGAACAATGAAAATTTCTCCATAAATCCGAACAATTCAGTAGATAAATGAATCAGTGACATGAGATATAGCTAGATTTCCACTCATTTAATAAATGTAGATACATGTATTTCCAAATGGATAATTTTTATTTACTGGAAAATAATATTCTCAACATTTTTTTATGATTCTTTCTATTGTCGTACTTCAGGTAGAATAAACAAAACAGAAAACTTAGATCCTATCACTGTAATTTTAAATTGTTATAACCATTGCTTTATATAAAGTTACAATGGGAACTAAATATACCCGATTTTCAAATTTAAATTTCACCAATAACAATATTATTTTCTGAAAATGTCTGGTTTTCAAAAAAAAAAAAATAATAATAACAAAACAAAACATACTGTCACGAATATTCAAATATAAAAATGATTAAATTATTTTGAAAAAAATCCATTCCACTTTTTGATTTAAAATATGGTGAGATTTTACTTAATTTCCCTATGAAACTCATTAGAAAGTGCACAGCACAATGTTTTTCTTATTAAAGAAATAGAAAATTTGAAAATCAGGTGGTACAATATTTGTATCAATATTTCAGTCAGTGGATATACAAGCTATCATGGTCAAATACTAGCCTACTGGATCAAACACAACATTGTGCCCTTTTCTATTTAAAATATTATTTAAAAAATTAAATCAAGTTAGAAAAATAGGAAGTAATGAAATGTGCACATTTTTATTTTCCATTTTATCATATTTCTTATTTATTTAACTAATAGAGTATGAGACAGTTCAGAAATTTATTTAAAGAGGAAAAAATGCACATTTTTATTTATTACATTTCTTATTCAATACCGTGGCGGATCCAGCGGGGGGGGGCACACGGGCCCGTGCCCCCCCCCCCCCAGTTGCCCCGACTTTCCCCCTCTCTCTCACAGCTAATTGTCAATCACCCAGCGTATTGACCAGTTAATTAGTGGTACTGATTAATTAATTCGTGTACACCCTTGCAATCAGGTGATGATGTAATTTACCAGTTTGCTGAAGCATGAAAGAATCCAGGTAGTACTGACCAGTCTTAGGTGATAAGGTTATTTACCTGATCGCTGAGGCGTGAAAGAAACCAGGTACAAGTAGATAACGTTAATTAGTAATACTTTTTAAGCATAAATATATTTTATTATAGTCTCACCTATGAAGAGACTTCTATGAATAGTGATTCCATTAATCATACGTGAATTCATCTAATTTACCTTTTTAAACCAAGGGACATGGCCAAGAGAGAGAGAGAGAGAGAGAGAGAGAACTAATTTTTAGCACACAAGATTATCTTTTTGTATATTTTTATAGCACGATGCTCTTTTTACTTATAAAAGTCCAAATTTTTGTACAATTTTTGAACGTTTTTATTTTTAACATGATCTAGGTAAAGTGATTAGTTAGGTTCGATTTTTAGTTGATTGGGAAATATTAATTGATTATTGAAACAAGTCGGTAAACCGTCACGCATGAGCCTCTACTGTTCAATAGAAACGTTATGTTCAGATTTTCTTTAAGTTCTCATGAACTTTTAGAATATTATATTGTATTTTGCCGATCATGTCCTGATAGTAAAAATAAAAAGTAATATTATTGTATATTGATTCTCTCTCTCTTTACCAGTGCCAGGTTTATGTTGCATTCTTTTCACAGTTCGGGTAGATAAAATAAAATAAAATAAATAAAATAAAATAAAATAATAAAATAATAAAATAATAAAATAAATAAAATAAAATAAAATAAAATAAAATAAAATAAAATAAATAAAATATTGCAATTAACTATTCAGCATTGGATTTGTCGGTTCAATTAGATTAATATCAAATCATCTTGTTATGAAAAATAAACATAAGAAAAATCATAGTATTTATTTATTTATTTAATTATTTATTTAACAAGTATATAAACAAGCTAAAATGAAATTTAAAAAAAACGAAGATTTATTTCTTATTTCAATCTCTGCTAGATTGCATTGTTGATGCTGAGAAAAATATCTTAAACCATTATTATTTATTTATTTATTTATTTATTTATTTATTTATTTATTTATTTATGTAAAAACATTAATATAGCTAGAATGGAAGATTTAAAAACGCTGATTTAATTTTTATTTTACTCAGAGTAAGCATATAAGACCCCGACAAAACGTATTAAAACAAATACTTGAAACATTTATAAAATTTTGATTTCGTGCAAATTTTCAATAAGCTGGACATATGGATGTAATTTTTTTCATCATTTTATTACGAGATGCATTCAAGTCATTAGTGTCTAAATACTGATTATAATCCGTCTGCGTTTAGCCAGAGACATATAAAACCCCGATTGGATTTTTGTCGATCACTTGTTCTTGCTCTCCCAAATTGAAATTATCTAACAGGTCACGCTCGACTGAACAACACTACCATCTTTACAACACACCTGTGTCCGTATATAAAGATGGTCAGTATAGGACGACTTCTAATGTAGGGGCAGATAACCCTTCAAATCGGATCTCGATTTCTGGACATGATACCTTCAACAATAACACGACTGTAGGACCGTCAGATGTACATGTCGAATTATACCTTCAACAATAACACGACTGTTGGACCGTCAGATGTACATGTCGAATTATACCTTTAACAATAACACGACTGTGGGACCGTCAGATGTACACGTCGAATTATACCTTCAACAATAACACGACTGTTGGACCGTCAGATGTACATGTCGAATTATACCTTTAATAATAACACGACTGTGGGACCGTCAGATACACACGTGGAATTATGCCTTCAACAATAACACGATTGTGGGACCATCAGATGTACACGTCGAATTATACCTTTAACAATAACACGACTGTTGGGCCGTCAGATGTACACGTCGAATTATACCTTTAACAATAACACGACTGTTGGGCCGTCAGATGTACATGTCGAATTATACCTTTAACAATAACACGACTGTGGGACCGTCAGATACACACGTGGAATTATGCCTTCAACAATAACACGATTGTGGGACCATCAGATGTACACGTCGAATTATACCTTTAACAATAACACGACTGTGGGACCGTCAGATACACATGTCGAATTATACCTTTAACAATAACACGATTGTGGGACCATCAGATGTACACGTCGAATTATACCTTTAACAATAACACGACTGTTGGGGTCAGATGTACATGTCGAATTATACCTTTAACAATAACACGGCTGTTGGACCGTCAGATGTACATGTCGAATTATACCTTTAACAATAACACGATTGTGGGACCATCAGATGTACACGTCGAATTATACCTTTAACAATAACACGACTGTTGGGCCGTCAGATGTACACGTCGAATTATACCTTTAACAATAACACGACTGTTGGGCCGTCAGATGTACATGTCGAATTATACCTTTAACAATAACACGCCTGTGGGACCGTCAGATACACACGTGGAATTATGCCTTCAACAATAACACGATTGTGGGACCATCAGATGTACACGTCGAATTATACCTTTAACAATAACACGACTGTGGGACCGTCAGATACACATGTCGAATTATACCTTTAACAATAACACGATTGTGGGACCATCAGATGTACACGTCGAATTATACCTTTAACAATAACACGACTGTTGGGCCGTCAGATGTACATGTCGAATTATACCTTTAACAATAACACGGCTGTTGGACCGTCAGATGTACATGTCGAATTATACCTTTAACAATAACACGACTGTGGGACCGTCAGATACACCTTCAACAATAACACGATTGTGGGACCATCAGATGTACACGTCGAATTATACCTTCAACAATAACACGGCTGTTGGACCGTCAGATATACACGTCGAATCGTACCTTTAACAATAACACGACTGTGGCATCGTCAGATGTACACGTCGAATTATACCTTCAACAATTATACGACTGTGGGACGGTGAGATGTACACGTCGAATTGTTATTCGGTTTATTACATTGCATTTAACGTCATTTATTTGTTATTCTATCAGCTACAAGACTCGGTTCTTCAATGGTCCGTTAACTTAATTTAAATAGATGCCATATTTCTAAAAGTTCTGTTCAAACATTAATGCACACAGTTCCTATTATATTTAACAAGTTCGTCCGTTTATTGTTTTCAATAAAATGTATTTTTGCAAAACTTTCTAGACAATGCTCTATACTGTTACCTGTAATGCTTTGCCAATTGCTGTTGCCCCTTCCATACGGAGATGGTTCCAACTTAAATCTAGCACTCTTAAAAAGTCATTGGTAGCTGAAATAGATATATTCTTTATGAATAATTTCAATGGTCCTAGTACAAAAAGATTGTAGTATAACTCATAGTTCTTGGTTATTTCAAGACTACAATATCCTATTTCCATATACCCCAATATCTTGATCACCTCTGATATAAGTACATATGATGTGCTTGCTTTGTAAATTTACCAACATGTTGATCGTGGATTTTTAAAAAAAAAATTCATCATTAAAATGCACAAAAATTATTTGAACAGTGATGAAGAGCCTGAGACAATAGGATGAAGATGTAGTGATGTAGTCTTAAAACCAATTTCTCTTATAAATAATCACAATTAAAATGCATCTAATATCGTCACTAAGCAATTGATCGTATTAAGGAAACGACAAAACCTGTTCCATGACCTCAAATTGCGAGGAACACTTTCATATACGGGCACAAATTCCAAACAAGACTTACGTAAGATCTATATTTTACAATTTTACTGTTTAAAAGGTGTTTTAATCACTAAGTAATATTTAGGGTAAATGTTGTCATGTGAGCTCATATACATTACATTTTATAAACTTTGATAGTGTAAATCTTACCAAGACCATCAGCAAATATTTCTCCACCTCTCTCTCGGAATTTATTATGACCTAAGTATAACTCTCTAAGTGCATGGTTTTCCTGCAAGGAAATCGAAATATATAAAAATTATAATGTAGTTTTGAAGGATTTTTAGAAAATTGTCAATGATTTAACAATTGTTTTGCATTTTTCATTATTAAAATAAAACATTTTAAAATTATTTAATGCACAAGACCTTGCAACCAATGCAATCTTTCAATTTGAAAGTTTAGTTGGCGATTGTTAATTCTAATTTCAAAAGTTTTGAGCACAAATAGAGATATGCTAAATTGGTAACCGTCAGAAAAGGCAGTTTTAAACACAACCTTTTTTGTGACCGAGACGATGGAAAACTTTGAAAACATTCTGGTAAATTCCAGTGAGTTTGTCATTGTGCCTTTTGATTAAACAATGGGTACCAGGTATTGCGTACTTTTAGGACTCGTAAACTATGCGGATCTGCAGAGATTTATAGACCCTCTTTCGCATTAAGTGATACCGCGCTTTTTTGCGAAGCAAACATTGTCGATCATTATGGAATCACTTAGTTAGTTTGTCACAAATTCAGATATCTCTTCACAAATATTCTTAAATTTTTTGCAGAAATTGTCATGATTCAGACACTTACATCTTTTGAGAGCTTACATGTTTAACTGACTTAGTTAGTTTTTAAAGTATTTCTGTAGCTTTTTGGATTGTGATATGGGCATGGAGTGATATCTTTGGTTTTAGTTTCAGAAATTCTGATAATTGCGACACTTACATCTAACATTTCTTTAAAGTAAACAGCGTCTTCTTCACAGAAATTATTTCCTAAAATAACACAATTATTATTACAATGTCCAAATATAGTAACTACACACATATAGTAACTACACAAAGTAGTTTGATTTTTCTGTTACTATTGTCAAAAATGGGTCATTTGTGTAAACTAAAAAATATCACTTGAATTTTCATCGACTGAACTTTTATAATTTGTAGGTTTATGCAATGATGTTTGCTTTAAAGTATTACAACAGAAAATGCTGATTGCTGGTTAAAAGATCAATAAAACCCTTAAAACCTTTATTGACTTAATCACAGGTGTTAATATTGTAAATCGTTTAACATCAATTATAAAAAGAATCTTTCGTTTGACAGATCGGTGTCTTCCCACTTAGCCAACATTTTAAAATTTCCTATTCCCACTTAGCCAACATTGTTAAGTTTTTGCTATAGTCTTTTTCAGCAAAATTGTTTTGTGGTGCTGAATATTTTAAGTAGAATATCAATCTACAATTAGTTCAAAATTAAATATTTTATTACAAAATTAATGTTAACAATGTAAATAAATAAATAAAATAGAATAAGAAAGAAAAAAAGAAATATTTGAAATAAATAAAAAGAATTTAAGTTAATTAAAAATAAATATCATTATCTCTTTAAAGAGGAAATAAAGAATGAATGAATGAATGAAATAAATAAATAAATGTTTTTTATAGTGAATATTTTTATTAAATATATGTGTCTGCAGAAGTTTGGTCAATTTAGACATCTCATTATATTTTAAGATTTCTAATATTTTTTTCATTAATTGAAATATGCACATTTGCCCGTTTCAATAAGTTAAACAATTAAAAGTAATACTGAGTTTTATCTCAAAAACAATTAATACTATAAAATCTTTTTATTATTATTTTTTCTTAAATATTATAATAACTTTGTTGTGAATATTTTTCTCTAAACGCTTGAATTTATGCACCTAAAGCAGGCATAGGACATTTGAGTGAAAATTTAACTAGAGGCTCCCAGGAGCCTGTATAGCTCACCTAGGTAGAGTTGTTGCAGAATGAAAATCAACAGATTCACGTCTAATGTTTAAATAAATTAAATACTTGAAATTTATTACACAATATTTATTTCTATCACAAAATTTCAATATTATTTCCTTTCAAAACTAAACCATATTTCAAAATTTTGAGACAATACATACCAAGTATCATCGACTTTTCATGTACTTTTCCTTATCCAAAAACTGGTCAATAAACCATGAAATTAAGGTCAAGGACAAAAGCCATAAGGCAGTCTGACTGATGTACTATGGTGGCCACCTTGGATTACGTGCGAACATGTCGGACACAATATTTCAGGTCAACCACACAAGGACTATTGTCACAAAGTTTGGTTGCAATTGGCCAAGTGGTTTCACATGTGTTGATTTTTAAATGCAGATGTTATTTTAAAATACCAAATGTAAAGACTCAATGACTATTGTGGCCAAGTTTGGTTTCAATTGACTCAGTAGTTTCAGAGAAAAATATGTTTGAACGAATTTTCCCATAGGGTCCAATGTTAAATTATGTTATCCACTGACGGCCATCTTGGATTTTGTGTGGCTCTCAAAAAACACCAATGTTGTAGGGGGTCACCCAAAGACTATTGTGGCTAAGTTTGGTTCCAATTGGCTGAGAGGTTTTAGAGAAAAAGATCTTTGAAATTGTTCCCATAGGGTCCAATGTTAACCTATGTTTCCCGTTAGCAGCTATCTTAGATTAAGTGCAGACTTTAAAAAACACCACCCAAAGACTATTGTGGCCAAGTTTGCCTCCAATTGGCTTAGGGTTTTAGAGAAAAAAATCCTTGAAATTTGTTCCCATAGGGTCCAATGTTAACCTATGTTCCCCATAGGCGGCCATCTTGGATCAGATGCAGACTTAAAAAACACCGGTTTCAGCAGGTACCATCTAAGGACTACTATGACCAAGTTTGGTTCCAATTGGCTCAGTAGTTTCAGAAAAAATATCTTTGAACGTATTTTCCCATAAGGTCTAATGTTGGCGGCCATCTTGGATTTGGTGCGGCTCCAAAAACCCCAATGTGGAAGGGGGCCATTCAAAGACTATTGTGGCTAAGTTTGGTTCCCATTGGCTAAAGGGTTTTAGAGAAAAAGATCTTTAATATTGTTCCCATAGGGTCCAATGTTAACCTATGTTTCCCGCTGGCCGCCATCTTGGATTAGTGGAGACTTAAAAAACCACCGGTTTCAGAAGGTACCATCTAAGGACTACTGTGACCAAGTTTGGTTCCAATTGGCTCAGTAGTTTCAGAGAAAAATATCTTTGAACATATTTTCCCATAAGGTCCAATGTTAATCTATGGTCCCCGCTGGCGGAGAGAGAGAGAGAGAGAGAGAGAGAGAGAGAGAGAGAGGAGGTGGAATATGGTTTATCAACAGAGGAATTATTTGATAATCCACTTTTAAAGATATCAAACATGAAACTCCATATATGTGATCAAATCCTCTAATGGACTTTTGAAATATCATACAATGCAACATAAAAATTTATTTAAGTTTTCCTTTTGCCACTTTTCAAAAGAAATTTTAGTTTTTATGGTGGAAAATTAAATATATCATCTCCTTTTAAATTTTGAATTTTAAAAAAAAAAACTTAATATGTGTGAATTTCAAACAAGCAATTTTATTTGATATAGTTAGTAATTCTGTAAAATAATTCCACAACTAATTTAACCTGAGAAATATTTTTATTCAGATTTTGAAATTTCGTATTGATTTTCTGAAACAGACTATACCCTCACCTGTAATTAATACCTATTGCCTTTACTAATCGTACAACCAACACCAATTCCCACTCAGCCAACATTTAAAATCTTACCTATAGGTACAAAATTTCAAAATGTTGGCTAAGTGGGAATGAACCGACAGATCATCAAAGAATTTGTAAGAATATGTTTTCATAAGAAAAATCATATTTCTCTTATTTTGGTTTCTAAGATTTTCAAAATCAATTTTAGCAAAAATAGTACAAATTAAAACAATATTATTAAACAAACAGAAATTTTACATCTTTTTGACAGTTTCGAAAGGACTTTACCTGATAAATCTAATCTGCGTACAGTTGAATTATTTTTCATTGCGTTACAAATAACTTCAGCGCCTTCTCTTCGTAAATTATTCTCTGTAATACTCTGTATTGAAAAGATATATCAATCATGGTCAAACATAAAGTTTCTTGTTAAAAATGCATCATAACAAATAATTTGTTCTGAAATGCCTGTGAACTGTCTTTCGATGGTCGTGTACAGATTATGCATACATAACACATAGAAATTATAATAAAACTAAACCCTTATTTTTGGGAATCGTTCACCTAAGCCCATTTTACAAACCATTTTTCCCTTTTAATGTATAAAGGATACCTAACTGATATAGTGCTAAATCTGAAACTTTTTAGAAGTTTTTACGCCCCAGTCAAGATTTATGCACTAATATATAAAGACGGTAAGTTCGTGGATGTTTGAGTAAAACGGAGTGCCCGGAGAATATGCTCAGCTAACGAACTGATAAAACTTTCTTACAAAAGAATTTTCCCGAGTGTAATTCGTACTGTATACCCAAAAAAAGAGTGCACATGACCTTTATTATTTATTTTTTTCTATTAAACTATCAATGAAGTGAATTTAAAACGCACTAACCTAACCAAGTTATTTTTTTTAAATAAAAAGTTCTGTACATAGAGGAATTTAGGGATTTTTAAAAATTTGATCAAGTTTATTACTTAAGTTTATTTTACATACCACATCTGTAAGATATCCGTTCTTTGATAAAACATCGGCGAAGTAGGAGGCGTTTTTACCTCCTAAATCATTACCCTCCATGCGTAACGTCTCTACTGCGTCATTCCTCTACAAGAAAACAAAACACCCAATATAATAGAAATTTCAAGTATATAAAACGTGTTTACTTGTCAAATGAACAGCTCCAACAAAATCGAAAAGGTTGATAAAAACTTGTAATTGTTTTTACATCACTGGTTTTTTGCGTATTTATGATAAAGCTATACTAACCCATTAAACATTGATATGTTCAATGGTTTCGCTATGTCATTATTATCATTAGAGCCTGTACGCTCACCTGGCATAATAGTTGATTGGATACTAAATGGTATATTTTGTAGTTTGGATGTTTTGAAAGACACCATTCAAGAATAAAATCGACTTTCAAAACACACCTACAAAAATCTAATCAATATGAGCATGTAAAACAATTTATCTGTGACTAACTGTTTTAAGTTTCATTATTTTTTTACATGTTTTATATATTGGTTTTGAAGAGGAACACATTTTATGTCATAGAAAACCGTTATAAAATGTTTTTAATCATTAGGCGTAATAGATCACAAATCAATCCCAAAATAAATTCTTAATGAATATTGTTTATGCCACTGTATTCTTTCAATATGATAACAAACGTCTGTTATTTTATTGAATTCTTACCAATAATATGATCTAGTACACTATTTTATTGCAATGCCTAATAATGCGATCTCACACGCAACTTAAAAATGTCATTGGATTTTACCAAAAAATTCCATAGCTTACAACTCTCATCTTGAATTAAATTTTAACCAATAATGCCATAGCATACCCTCTACTTTTGTCATTAATTCACACTAAATGAAATATATAGATCTAGCATACACCTTTGCTATTTCATTTTATTCTTAACAATAACATGAATAATGCAATGGCGCACACTTCTGCCATTTTTGTTAATTCTTACCAATAAAAATATAAAGCGATAGTGCACACTTCTGTTATTTATCTAAATTCTTACCGTACACCTCTGATACTTCGATTCATTGAATTCTTATCAGTAATGCGATAGCGTATGCCTTTTATTTGCTATATCGCTGAATTTTTACCTTAACGCGATCTAGCGTAAATCTGTTACGTCATTTAATTCTTACCAATAATCCGATAGCGCATGCCTTTGCGTCTTTTTTCTTCAGTACGATTCCTATAATGGTAACTTTCTCGTGATTAAGACTGTTATGGAAGTGTTTGACAGGAGTTACTTTAAGTTTTTTACATGCTGCTAAGTATAGTTTCTGACTTGATTCATCGTCAGGGTGGTACTCGTAATCGTCTTCTTCATCTGTTAATAAATAGACAAATTAATGAATAAATACGCCTAATTCTATACAAAAGTTAACTTGTAAAACTGTGACAAAAGGGCCGATATAAAGAAAAACACAGAACAAACAAATGGCCTACCTGACCACATTTCTGTGTTAAATTGGTCAATATGACCCGCGTCGGCCAAAAGTTAGCCCATAATAAACGTGTATAAGTATGGAATTGACTTCATGTTATCCGGTTCGAATACAAAGAACAACAACTCTTGTAGAATTAAACCTAAACCCACACATGATTGAACTTAAAGAAAAAGATAACTAGTGATATTCCAGTAAAGCATATTAGACACCAGGGGCATGACAAAGAAGGAGGGGACACAACTTCATGTACATCAAACCCAAAAAGAATACAAAAAATGTGCATCCAAATAAGCAAATGTAAAAAATACATAAAAATGAGGTGCAATTTGTAGGAACATAAAACGTAAAAAAAACTTTTATCTTCCATATAATTTTAATATTTACCGCTGAAGTAGTATTTGTCTAAGTCTGTGTATGTCATTCTTCTGGCCTTTATTGCTTCCTCTTCTCGTCTCTTCCGTTCTTCATCTTCATCTTCTGTTTCTTCTGATATTTTTATATCCGGAACTTGGTTCAGCTTCTTCAGCCGGATGACAGTTTGGTCTGTTGTAACACGTTTTGGTTTAAATGATAACCGGTAGGTGGCAGCAAGTACATTTGGTTGATATTTAGATGGCCGGAGAGCGTCTGTTTTCTGTAAGAGAAAAATATGTATTATAAGAGAGAGAGTGTGTGTGTGTGTGTGTGTGTGTGTGTGTGTGTGTGTGTTTATTGTATTTGTTTGGATATTTTGTAAATATAACAATAGTTTGGTGTTGGCTCAATGAATTCAAATGTTGTTGACCACAGCAAACCCAGCATTATACACAAAACATTTGAAAAGATGATTATAATATATATGTATCGGATGTATAAGTGAGATATATTGAGATACTTGAACGATATACTGTGATCAGCCACGAGAACTGTAACCGATTGTATAACATAACATAACAAAATACAATTAGCAACCACTTTGATAGCTCTGTTGTTAGCTCGCCAAGTTTGTGGAAGGTCTTGGGTTCCAACCCCGCCAAGGTCTGACCAAGATAGTTACTGTTCTTTCACCAAGCACTCAGCATTTAGAATTGAAAGTCTTGGAATCCTTCGGAAGATACTTTCTTTAAAACCCGGAATCCCCGTGTAACAGCATGTATAGCACGATTAAGTACACCCCCTGATCATTGTCTTAATGCACTGTAAAGGTAAAAATTTCTGTCACTTTACCTATAGTTGGAGACGTCTCGAAATAACTAAATTATTCTTGACTATGACGTAAAACTCCATTCGAACCAAATCTATGCCACTTCACATATAGCTTGTGACGACTCGATATAAGTGAAATATTCTTGATCAATCAATCAGTACACTTGGCAACATGAAATGTTATATTATATAACAAAATGGATAAAAGAAGGAACAAGATACCATATACCATTGAGTTCACTAATTATATACTTCTTAGGACCGACATTGGGTAAATGGATCATGTTTTACAACGAAATAATATTTTTTATACTGTAATATTATATAT